>PPNF03000008.1:0-600000 GCA_003708105.3 Middelhovenomyces tepae | reverse complement strand
TTGGGGATCTATGCTTGATTACCAGTTTTATACTGGGGATACTACTTATAATGATCTTTTAAAATCCAGTTTGCTATTCCAAATTGGCGAGGGCTGGGATTACATGCCTACAAACCAAACGTCTACTGAGGGTAATGATGATCAAGGAATGTGGGGAGTCACAGTAATGGCAGCTGCTGAGAAGAACTTCAGCAATCCCGGCCCTGGGCAGCCTCAATGGTTGTACTTGGCCCAGGCAGTTTTCAACACCATGGCCAGCCGCTGGGACGATGAACATTGCGGAGGTGGTCTACGATGGCAGATTTTTACCTGGAATAACGGTTATAATTACAAGAATACTGTTTCAAACGGATGTTTGTTCCATATTGCAGCCCGTCTTGCAAGATACACTGGAAACACATCTTATGTTGACTGGTCCGAAAAAGTGTGGGACTGGGTCGTGGGTGTAGGCTATGTAAACACTTCAGGCGATAGTTGGCCTGTGTTTGATGGAGCTTTCATCACCGATAATTGTTCTACTGTATCGAATTTGGAATGGACTTATAATTCCGGATTGTTCATGGCCGGCTGTGCCTATCTTTATGACTACACTAACGATACTGTTTGGCACGATCGGGCTGTTCATATCTGGAATCGAGCCCAAGTATTTTTCAACTCGGACAAGATTATGTATGAAGCTGCTTGTCAGATATCGAACCAATGCAATAATGATCAACGTTCTTTCAAGGCCATCTTTTCCAGATTCCTTGGCCTCACTTGTTTATTGATTCCCGATTTGAACGATTCCATCCAGACATTTTTACTTGCTTCAGCAGAAGCAGCTGCTCTCTCTTGTAGTGGAGGCACTGACGGCCACACTTGTGGTCTTAACTGGTTTACAGGAGCTTGGGATGGTGTTTACGGCCTGGGAGAGCAAATGAGCGCACTTGAAGTCATGCAGAATACTCTTTTGACCCGCCAAGGACTTCCCCTCCGTGCAGATAACGGTGGCTCCTCCAGTGGTGATGGTGCTGCTGGAACTAACAACACCAAATCCCCAGTCAAAAACGACCTTGTCATCACAGGAAAAGACAAGGCTGGAGCTGGTATTATCACTGCTGTTGTTCTTGTTATGCTCTTAGCTTGTGCATGGTGGATGGTGGCATAAGCCAAGCAAGCTCAACTGATGCTATGATGCTTTTTAACATTTAGGAATTGTGTTATTTTATTTCATTTGTTTTTTTATTGAACTTGTGAGGAGTGTTACTCCGAGACTATAAACGACTATCAATTAACTGGAGAAATTAGAAGAGATACAGTATTTCATCATAGATAATTCTATATACTATATCTTATGCAAAATCTCTTCTGTGTCATGCTGGCGATCGTCATTGTTTCTAAATGTTTTCTTGCCTCGCGCAAACCAGTAAACCAGCACATAAATAGAGTAGATGACAAGTACAGCACTGGCATAATTCATATTTCCAGCTTCAACAGGCATGGTGAAGGGGAAGGAGAAGAAAATAACAGCAAAAATGGTCCAGGCAATGGTGACAATATTGGCAAACAGACCTAGCCTTCCAAGCCAGAACGGCCCATGAACTATGTTGTCTCTTCCCTTAATCAGCAGGCAGATTGTAGGAACAATATATGACAGTAAAAGGAATGTGATACAACCGACAACCATACTGTTGAAGGCAGTCGTGGAACCGAGATATAGACATCCTAGAACTGCGCACCAAGTGCACGACATAATGTGAGCATTAATTGGAACTCCAAGTTGAGGGTGTACAACACTCCAGTAACGAGAGCCAGGAAGTCCTCTATCGCGAGAAAATGACCAGCAAAGACGGGCTTGCCAAGTATGTGAAGCAACATTACATCCGAAAGCAGTGAGGACAATCAGAGCCTGAAGACACAGAGCTCCGTGTTTGTTTCCAAGCGATTGATAGAATATATCCAAGATTGGAACCCCAGTGTTGGAGTCCAGAATAGCATCGAGATTTCGAATGGAAAAAAACATGGCAATAGCATAACAGAAAGATGTAACAAATCCAATTGCAACGGTGGACATAATGGAAATAGGAATGACCTTGTCAGGACGATGAACCTCCTCAGCCATATGAGTAGCACAATCAAGACAGGAGAAAGACCAATTGGGGTTGATTAAACCGACAATAAACGCAATTCCTGCTGAAGACCAACCAGTAGCATTGTTGAACTCGGAGAATACGAAACTGGCCGACTGGAACTGGCCTCTGGAGCAGATCACAACGGTTAATGTAATTACAACAAATGAGAAAAGAGACGTGTATAAAGCAGCTTGTCCAATGGCAGGAAGAGGCCTTCCGTAACAGTTGAAAGCAAAAGTGACCACATTGACTAGCTGATAAGTCACGAAAACTTCCCAGGTGGTGAAACTCCAGTCAGGGCCTTGATTCAATGCATACATTCCGATGAGAGCACTGGCAATCGACAAAGTAACAGAGGCAGAGGTGAAAATAGCTCCAGCCCATGCCAAAGCTCCAGTACAATATGCTAGAAACGAGGCATATTTTTTAGGAGCAAGTTCTGAAGTCCAAAAGTATTGACCTCCAGAATTTGGAAAGGCAGATGACAATTCAGATAAAGTTATTCCAATAAATGTGGAGATAACAGCAATGATCAAGATTCCATAGACAATTAAAAGAGGACCTCCTGAAGAGATTCCTGTAACCAAACTAGCAGAAATTCCAAACCATGAATTGGTCAATCCAAAGCCAACTCCTAAAACTGACCACAGAGAGAAGCTTCGTCTCAGTTCGGGCTTATAGCCCATCTCGGCCAGTTTAAGGGCATCTCTATCCAGAGAAGACGAAGTCTCGATAACTCCGGATTCATAGATATCGTCTGATTTCGAGTCCGTCATTGAGTCAACAGTGAAAAGGAAGATGAAGATATCTCAGAGGAAAATCTCAATTTTTTCAATCTTTTTTAATTTTTTTTCTCCTAACACTGATTAGGATTGTCTTAGTGCGAGATATCGAATCCTCCCTCGGTCACCGTGGTAACGTGGTCCGAATCGGTGATAAGGTAGCGTGACAGAGACAAAAAAAAAAGATTAGCCAATTATGTTTGAGTAGAATTTTCTTGATAGAAGGAATCGGAGAATGCCGAGCAGGGGAATAGAAGTTGAATGTCAGAGACTTGAAATCTTGGATGGGAAGATGAGGAATTAACTGCCCTTTATTATTTTCGTTCTTACAATAATATCTCTATCTGGGTTTTTTTTGCTGCTCGCTTGCGTTGTTATCAAGGCTTACTTTAAGTATGATAGTCAATCAATGAGATAAGATAGCTACAAATTGGCTACTACTGGCTGCACCAGCAGCCAAGTAAAACAAGTAAAATAAAGTTTATTCATCATTTTTCTCACATTTTTGTTTCTCCCAGGGTTTTATTTCCCAACATGGAGAGCTCCGATGTTAATCTGCACTCAAAGGAAAGCCATGCCTTAATAAGATGATAACATAAAAGCCGAAAACATTTCGTGGACAACCGCCAAAAACAACCCTTAACGGAAAGGTCTTGTTCCACTTGCAGAAATCAAAACTTTTGATTCAAAAGATTGGTGGATTGATTTGTCTATTCAAGCTTTTTTGTTTTTTTACCCCTAATTGCATAAGCCGTCGCCAGATATTCCTCGAATTGGACATATTTGGTTATAACCTCATGCTAGTTTCTTTAGGAGTGATTATGCGTTCTTAAAGGGTTGACAGGATGTCTTGCGTTTTAGCCGCTCATGAAATTAGATAACAGATTCCCTCTAGCATTATTATATTCAATTGAGTTTCAGCGAACTACCAATAGATATTCTATCACAAAACGTAAAATAAATTTTACCTGCTCTTCAATAATAAATTATTGTATAAACTGAGGACTAAAAACTTCTACAATACAATATGGTAGTATTAGCTATTATAGGAATTTTTTGGTTCGACTTTTCAATTGGGCGGTAATTTTCGGCCCATTTTTCAAAGATCGATCGTTGGCTTGAGCCAATCGAATGATAATAATCTCTACATCCTCTGTTTTGATTCGTTGAATATTCATCAGTTCTAACTATCGCCTCTATGAGTAATTGAATAAAAATATCAGTTGATCACTAGAGAAAACCTTGAGTTCCTCAAAGCTTGTCAGGAATGACAAGTCTAAGAAAAGTAATGAATGAATATATCTCTTTAAAGTCCTAGTCTACATAGACAAGTCTGACTAGTTCTAATATAATTGTCCTAATGGACTTTAACACCAAAGAATCACAATAAATTGCGATAATTTGTACACCTGTGTATTTCGAATGTTGGCGCCGGAAATCACCCAAGGAAATTAAATGTTTTCCAAGAGCACAAGGGAAAAAGCCCCACTGCCTGTAACAGGTAGAACGGAATTCTTTTGGGGGGGGAAACCTGTGCTAATGAATGAATGAATATGAATATATCTCTTTAAAAAACCTGTGCTAGCTCCTCCAAAGGAGTTTAACTATCCCTAATGGACTTTAACACCAAAGAATCACAATAAATTCTAAGAAAAGTAGGCTGTAAATCAAAATGTTATTTAGAAATGTCCAAATGCTGATTGAAAGTATGTAGAAGAAGAGATCTATATACAGATTGCCCAATTGTTTGGCCGATATAACTACGTTTTGAAGTTGAATGAATGAATGAATATATCTCTTTAAAGTCCTAGTCTACATAGCGTTTTGAAGTTGTTTGATCGCGTTTCTTGAGAGTCGAATGCATGTCTCCATTACATTCATAGAAGCATCAGCTAATTTCTCCGTTCTCAAACTTTAAGCAGGCTCATTTACAAAATATTACGTCGAAACTCGAAAGCGAAGTTCAGATTGTATTGTGCGTTGCATTTGACGTTAAGCCGACCTTGGACAATGAATTTCAAGCATTCTTACACTTGTTCGCTGCGTTTATTATTTTCAGGGTTAGGGCTTAAATATTCCCCCTTTTTCAGAGGGTCAATACAAACTCAATCTTGCAATTTCCAACAACTCGCCTTGATGGCCAAGTTGGTAAGGCGTATCACTAGTAATGATAAGATCGTCGGTTCGACTCCGGCTCGAGGCATATCTTTTTTTCTTTCTACACTTGTAGTTCTCGCTTTCAGATATCTCAAGCATAGAGATATTAAATTGCAATTGATTAAATTGTTTTTATTAATTAAAGTTAAGCGCTAATCCACTGATGTTTTCCTAGCAAATTGTCTGCAGGGTACCGGAGACCAGATCTTGAAGGCGCTCTTCCTCTGATGTCCTCATCATCACTAGGATCTTTGAGATCAGTTGCCAGCATTACATCCCGCATAGCATAGAGTTGGTCCGCTTTGTTCTCAATTTTGTTGACCATAGACTTTAGCTCTTCAGCAATGTAGCGGCGTTTATGCAAGTCCCTGCTAGGATCGAGATCATTATATTCGTCGAACAAGTTCCTATATTCATCGTTCAGTTCCTCCAACTCCTTTGAAAGCTTTTCAACAACCAGATTGGCTGCTTCTTCAGCAGGCATTGATGGCCTCACTGAATTCTCCTCTTCCCAATCCTTCCTGGACCTTGAGTCCGCGCGTTTGCGCTGCTTGGAGTGGCTTGGTGATCTTTTTGCAAACCCGGATCTCTGATATCCTGGGGAGTGATGTCGGCAAGGATACGAACTGTCGGCAAAACAGATCTTACATTGCGATGCATTCTCCGTGCTTATTCGATCAAACAATGTAGAGATTTTCTCCGTCGACCTAGGGGCAGGCATGGGTGCACTATTTCCTTTTAGTCCAGAATCAGGACGAGACTGCCTTTTCTTCTGCTGTTCTCTCTTGCGTGCCAGAGAGTCCACAGCCTGACGAACCTGCTGCAGCTCTACGTCGTCATCTTCAGCATCAATAGTAGCCTTGTTGTTGGAGCCAGGAGCTGTTTGATCCTGGTTCATCACTGGGGTTTTCAAATAGGAGTTAAGCCCGTCCAAAAGATCGGTTAGCTTTAAGGATCCTAGTTCATTTAAAGGTTTCTGTGCTAAAGGTGCTGATGGATCAGTATATACAGCAGGTATTTGAGTTGGATTGTTGGAATATCCTCTAGGAGCAGACGAGTTTGGAACTGCCTGTTGCTGGGAATAAGTGAGGCCATTCATGGTGTTAGTAGGACCAGGATTTGTGTGATACACGGCCGGTGTTGGTTGTTGATAGATCTGCGAAGGGAGATTTGGTGTAGATCCGTTCTGATGAGCATCCATATAGTTGTTGTAGCCTGTGGTGGGAGCGTTCTGTGAGCTCTGATAATTAATGTCAGGAGTGCTATGAGAAGAGATTGTTCCAGTTCGTTGCTGGGTTTGGTATCGTCCAGCTTGTGAATGATCGGAACGTGTAGCATCGGGGTTATTTAAAATATATGGAATACCTTGGTCTTGTGAGCGTGCCGGGACTTGTTTGTTCGGTCCAGTTGCAATAAAGGTCTCCTGGGGTTGAATCGATTGGCCCTGAATGAAGTTCCCTTTAACACGATCAGACACTCTCAGATAAAATACCTTGTCCTCAAGGTCTTTAATACGCTCTTTCAGTTGAGAATTTTCAGACTCCCATTTGCTCTTTTCCGATTTCAACGATTCGATATCGGATTTTAGACGTTGTATTTCTGCATCTTTTTCACTCACAGAAATGAGGTCATTATTGTATTTATCCTGTAGCTTGGTATTTTTATCTTTGAGCTCAACGATTTCGATACGATGTTTCTCCCGTAGCTCTGCATTTTCATCTTTAAGACCAGCAATTTCGTCCCGATATTTATCCTGCTGCTTATTATTCTCGCCTTTGATCTCAGCAATTTCATTCTGGAATTTCTCCTCTAGCTTTGTATTTTCTTCCTTGAGCTCAGCAATTTCATTCCTTAATTTCGGAGAGTCTCCGAATAGAGCGGAATCTAATTTCCGCTGTAAATCGGATGCCTTTTGTTTATATTTTTGCACATTGTCTTCACTTAGTTCCAATTTCTCATATTCTTCAGTATCCTTTTTCCTAAATTTGTCCAGTTCGCCCTGAAGCTGTTTGATCTCAGATGCACTTTCCTTCGCCTGACGTTTGTATAAGTTAACTTTGTCATTAAGTTCCGTAAGTATGATTGTCAGATAATTGTCCCGTGGATCTTGCGGAACCGACACTATTGTCTTGTGTCTTTCCCGTCTTGATCCTACGGAACGAGAAGTGGTACCATTGTCAGAAGAAAGAGCAATAGAAAGAGCTGGTAGCTCCATAGGTAGGCTAATGTCATTCAGATTTGAGGTATCTGCTACCCTATCAGGCAAAGGCATTTCCTGATGTTTAGGATTCTTGGGAAGCAACTTAGCAGAAACATTTTTGAATCCACTTGGATCAGCATTGTAGCCCTCGGGAATTATATAAACTTTTTGGCTGACAGGTGTTGGCTCTCTAGGAGGAGATGGAGACTTGGGAAATGCATTCTGATCTGAGATCTTCTTAGAAGGAGGAGACTGCTCCTCTACAGCATTCTGTTTAGGTGAGCCACCCTGTGAAGAAGGAACCTGGACAATTTTCCCAGAAGAGAATCGGTTTCCAGTTGAATATGGGATCGGAGAAGATGGATATGGGCGATTTTGGGAGTCCAGAATCGCTTGATTCCTTATTCTCTCTTCTCTTTCAACTCTCACAGCGAACTTGGATCTCAGTTGTGGATCTTTGAAATCAGTACTGCCGTCGGTGTCGCTTTCGTTAGCGTTATTATAATAATTGTCCATTGATCCTTTAGTATCTACTGATATTTATCGATCATTCAAGCGAGAATATAAAGGTTAAATACTCCAAGATAGAAAACTTGTAGCAAATATAGTATAATAGGAGCGCAATAAAATATTTAAAGATTCATAAGAAGTGTCCTCAAATTCTTAAGTCCTCAAATATTTATATTTAATAGGAGAAATTGTAAAGTTAGGTCTCTAGACGTTTGTGTTTAGTCCGGGTTGTCTGGGTAACGTCAATCCTTAACGCGAAATTTAGCGAAACTTAGGAGAGTGCTTTTGAGTTTCTCTGCCTCAAATCGCGCTGCGAGACAAGACTAGGCAAAGGCTCAATTTGACTCTATAAGTGACAAGATTGGATGGCCGTTTTCATTTTAAGAAGTTTCAGGTTCATTTTTATTAATTATAGCTTAACGTACTTAGCAACTTCTTGTGAATATTAGTCTCAGTCTGTAAATCCGAGAATTCCTCAGACTTAACCCAAATCCACGCGTATTTGTTTAACTGAAGGCTCATAACATTAGTTATAGACTATATGTACACTATTCACTCAGTAGATTTATATTTATTTATTCTTCAATGGCAACGATCTTCCTCAATTATGAAATCCTATATATTCTATAGTATATTCAGTCACGGGAAATCAACAGCATGAGAAGTTCCAACTTGTAAAACTCCAAATCCAACATAAAGAGATTAATAGAGAGATTAAAACCATCATAGAAAATGACTAGGGAATTAGACAATTATGTGCTTCCTCAATCGGATGAGATCACTGCGATTGTTATAGAAAATGGATCGTCGACTACCCGAGTTGGATTCTCGGGGGAGAATGCTCCGCGCCATATATTTCCAAGTGTATATGGCCGTGACGAGGAGGGAAATTATTATATAGGAGATGAAGCCGTGCACAGTCGAGTGGCAGGAAAGGAGATTTATAGTCCGGTCACAGATGGATGTGTTCATGATTGGGCTGCTATGCCCAAAATATGGCGATATGCTTATGAAGAAAGACTGCAAATCGATCCCTCGGAGCTTCCGTTAGTTACCACTGAGCAAACATGGAATCCTGCTGTCAATCGAGTAAAGGCTATAGAAGTAGCTTTCGAAGAACTGCAAGTTCCAATATTCTCGATTTTCAAGGCTCCTCTTTGCGTGGCTTATGATTCTGCAAGGCCTACTGCGTTGGTTGTAGATGTGGGAAGTTCAGTGGCCGCAGTTGCGCCGGTCGTTGATGGAATCATTGTATCCAAGGCTGCAGTTCACACCCGGTTCGCTGGGGACTTTATTAATCTTCACATATTATCACACCTGCAATCGCGGAATATCACAATAAGCCCTTCTTATTTAATCAAGCAAAAGGCGACCTTGGATCCTGGCCAGTCTCCTGCCGCACAACTGAACTCGTTCAATGGTCTAACCGAAAGCTATCGATCATATGAAATTGGACGGATCCTGACGGAATTCAAAGAAAGTACTGCAGAAGTTTCCGAGGTTCCATTTACTTCATCTCTTGTCCAGAGCAGGCTCGGACGGCCGTTTGAATTCCCCGACGGATATAATTTGACTTTTGGACCTGAGAGACTGACTACAACAGAGCCGTTATTCAAACCAAACCAATATTCTCTTCCTGGCGTCACCCTACCGGAATCATCTCAGGGCTTGATCGATTTAATCTATTTAAGTATGTCGAAAGGAGGGTTTACTTCTGATGTTCAAAATACTTTGTTAAATAATGTGATTGTGGCAGGAGGAACAACTTTGTTACAAGGCCTCACAAATAGATTGGCTCATGAGATTTCTGTTTTATTTCCCAATTCTCGGGCCGGTCTTCATGGCTCTGCTGGTGCGGCGGAGAGAAAATCAGCTACATGGATAGGAGCAAGCATTCTGGGAAGCTTGGGCACTTTTGATCAATCATGGATAACCAAACAAGAATATGAAGAATTAGGAGCAGATCTTGCGGAGAAACGGTTCAAATAAAAATGTACAATACAAAATTAATAAAATGATTAATGATTCAATAAATATGCATCTTTCTTTTAGACTAAGTTAATCCTCTTCATCATCATCGTCATCATCATCATCGTCATCATTGAGAGTATCTTTAACAGGCAAAGTAGTTACATCTTCAAACTCATCCTCGTCTTCGTCTTCTTCGTCATCATCCTCATCCTCATCCTCCTCTGCGTCCTCTTCTTTACGCTGGGCGGCTAATTGCGCATAGAATGCAGCCAGGGCATCCTGGGCAGCCTTATCATCCTTATCAATGCTGTCTTGTTGAGAGGCTTGAGGCTTGGTATCCTTTGCTTCATTATCCTCCCAAGTCTTTTTGTTGTCTTGATCCCTTGTGATGATGGAATCAGCTGGACGATTGTCGCTTGTAGGCAATAGAGACTTTCCAACAGTACTTTCCATATGCCAAGCAGGCAAAGCATTTTCTGCGGCAAGCCTGGCCTTGTCTTCCTTTTGTTTCCGTGCCATCTCGGCCGTTTCTTGATCAGAAGTGATCTTAACTTGTAATGTAGTGTTATTAATCTTGGTGGCATCCTTGCGAGCCTTAACAGCAGGATTGATTTGAGATCCGTCTCCTGGAATCGGTAATGCTGAGGCTAAGGAGCTTTCAAAGGTATTTTCCGCGATAGAAATCTCATCAATCTTTTTTAATGCATCTATGATGGGTTGGATCTGGTTCATAAGTTTGCCTAGCTTTTCTTGATGAACTAAAGATTCTCCAGTTGAATCATCCTCAGTGAGCAGATTCCCACAGACCTCACATAAAAATCCTGAATCATCTGGAGCTACGTTGGCAAGCACCTCTAATGGGGAAAACGTTGACTTGCAAACTGGGCAAATATACCCTTGAGGATGTGCCCTCTTCAAAGTTAGCTTGCTACCACAAAGCATTCAAACCAACAAAAAGAAAAGAACTTACGCTTCCCAGGTCATCTTTAATCTTATTCACTATACGATGCATTTTCCATTTGATAGCATCGATCGCCTCGGTATAATGAATATAGTAATAAGTCTTACTAGAAGCTCGCATATTATGGCCTCCCATATCTTCCTTCTGGACTCGACTAAGAAATTAGTTATGATTTTAACGACGCAAACTTATATTGGCAAGCATACTCCGTTATTAAATGATCTTCCTTAAGTTTGGCGCAGAGGGCCCGGAGATCTTTTCGAGGAATGCCTAAAAGAGATACCATTTCCTCGTCGGTGAGGACTGTATGGATCAAAAGTGCATCCATCACAATGACACTTCTTACTCCATAGAATCCTCTGGTCACATATCTCAAAAGTCTCTTTACAACTTCCATTATGCAATCAGAACTAGCTGCTTAACGCATTTTGTTACCAGGCAAAATCGAATCTGTTGAAATGTTCATTGCCAGCCAGTTACCCTGCGTCAGCCTATTTTTTTTGAAAAATTCCAAATATTCAGATAAAAAAAATTAAGACTCATTTGAATTGATGCTCAATCGATTGAGCTACCTGTGAGATTTAATTCTGTTGGTTTTGAATGCTAAGGCCCCTGTATTTTCGTAACATTACAGCTAGGTCGCAACCCATTAATATTTTTAAGTTTATAAATTGCCGTGTCAATTCCTCCAGTGGAAATCAGAAATTCAACATGAGCACCGAACCCGCAAAGACTTCTAAACCCAAGGCCAAGGAGCCTGTTCAATTCAGTCTCAAGACTCCCAAAGGGACCAAAGATTGGGCTGATAAAGATATGGTGGTTCGAAGTGCCATCTTTGATACATTGACTAAAGTTTTCAAAAAACATGGAGGTGTTACTATAGATACCCCAGTTTTCGAGCTTCGAGAGATCTTATCGGGAAAATATGGAGAGGATTCAAAGCTTATATATAATCTCGAAGATCAAGGTGGTGAATTGACATCATTAAGATATGATTTGACAGTTCCATTCGCACGATTCGTGGCCATGAATGGAATCCAAAGTATAAAGAGATATCATATTGCCAAGGTTTATAGGCGAGATCAGCCAGCCATGACCAAGGGACGAATGAGAGAATTTTATCAGTGTGATTTCGATATTGCAGGTAACTTTGAAACCATGGTTCCAGACGCCGAAATATTGGCTATTTCCGTTGAAGGCCTCGTCAAGTTGGGGATTCAAGACTTCAAAGTTAAAGTCAACCATCGCAAAATCCTTGATGGAATTTTTGATATCTGTGGAGTGCCTGCTGATGATGTCCGTAAAGTTTCTAGTTCTGTGGACAAACTGGATAAATTACCATGGACCGAAGTGAAAAGGGAAATGGTAATTGACAAGGGTCAATCTGAAGATGTGGCAGATAGAATTGGCAAATATGTACAGATCAAAGGATCAATGAAGCATGTTCTTACAATTCTGCAACAAGATGAAGCCATATTATCCAATCCCATTGCTTCGGAAGGACTTAAAGACATGCAAACTGCCTATCCTTATCTTGAATCATTTGGTGTATTAGATTATTTATCGTTTGATCTTTCTTTGGCTAGAGGGCTTGACTATTATACTGGCCTAATTTATGAGGGTGTCACTGAAGCCTCTGCTCCTCCTCCCAAGTTGTCAGAATCTAACCCGGGGACTGTTAATGAAAAGAAGAAGTCCAAAAGGGCGTCAAAGAAAGACGAAGATGATGACGATAATTCAGAGAATGTGGGAGTTGGTTCAATTTTAGGCGGTGGTCGATATGACAATTTAGTAGGCATGTTTGCAGGAAACTCCAAGAAATCCAGCTCAATTCCTTGCGTTGGTGTCTCTTTTGGAGTCGAACGTCTGTTTTCATTAATAAAGGCCCGGGCTGGGCTTGAGGATAAAGTTAGACCCACTTCTACTCAGGTTTATATCATGGCTTTTGGAGGAGGACCTGAATGGACTGGGTTCCTGCCAGAACGCATGGCAATAGCCAAATTACTTTGGGACGGCGGAATAGAGACTGAATTCATGTACAAGACTAAGGCCAAACCTCCCAAGCAGTTTGAAGCTGCCGAGAAGTCGGGGGCTCCTTTTGCAGTTATATTGGGACAGGATGAATACAAGAGGGGTCTTGTCAAGGTTAAAGAACTGGGCTTGGGAGCAGATGCTGATCAAGGAACTGACGTTGCTATAGAAGATGTTGTGGAATATCTACAAAAGAAGATCCATCATAGCACTGGAGGGATCGAGGAATCATTACGATTGTTGTCTGTAGCCTAATCTTGAATAGATAATGCATTTACAACGGCTTTGTATTCGATCTTGGCTGCCAATTAGTCACGTTAAATCATAAAAATACATTCCTATTCTTGAGTACTTATAAATCTACAACTCAAAATCCAGATTAACTCATCAATCTATCTCAGAAAATTGCGCAGTTTTGGGATCTTCAATTTTACGATAAAACGCTCATGGCCATAGGAAAGAGGACTAGGCTGGACCCTATTTTGGGGCGAGACTTCCATTCCTGGAGTTGTGACAGTATTGAGGCCACGATGAAGAGGTGGTCGTCCTGGAGAGGCATGTTTAGTATAGTTGAGCCCCGAAATAGCCGCCTGGGCTACATGAGCAGCATTTCTACCTCTTCTAGTGTGGCCAGGACGCTCGTCTTCATTATCGCTCTCGTCAGACTTTTGTAATTTCCTTAACAACTCCATATTCTTATCCACACCTCCAGGAAGAACAGATGAGTATACAGGAGTTCTAAAAGTCCTTATTGTTTCTCGCAAATCAGGGAGAACTGGCCCTCCTCTTCGGCCTGCCCTGCCCTGTCGCCTCTTCCGCCGACTATCACGATCTCTGTCCTTATCTTGACGATCAAGCTCGGCTTCTGGAATTTCAAACAGCACAGGAGAAAAGTCCTTGATAATGTTCTTGGGTCGTACATAATCAATCACAGTGGGGCATAACTCGCGACGAATATCATCGTCCTCAACCTGTTTGCCATCAAAAGTGTGGCCTACTAGAAACAACGATTTTGTGTAGAGCTGTGTCTGCTCGCGGATTGCATGGGCAATAGCAGTTACAAATTCCCCCGAAAGGCTGAGTTCACAGCACATTTTGTCGGCAAACTCCTCAGGGCTGTTCTCGGCACAGTTAATGTCCCATTCAAATTGGTCAACAAGATTATGATGGCCCACTGTGATATCTAGTTTGACAGGAATTCGCATGTCTTCATTGTGATAGGAACTAGAGGGTAGATCTGTATTACTCTTCGGAAAAGCATGCGGGTGAAAGTCGTTGATCTGCTCTTGAATACTGCTAGAAATTGAAGGAGCAATGCCCTGAGGAAATGAGAAATCTTCAACCAAACATTCAGCAAATTGATTGACAGAGATATGCTTTTCATTCAGGTTCCAGGAGAATGTATCTCTTAATCTAAATCTATCCATATCGAAATCCAGTCTAATAGGAACCAGCTGTTCTGGAGCTACTGCGACAATTTCAGCCATTTCTTTAGTTGACTGGATCTCTCGAGTAACTCTTCGAGATCGCTTACGGTCTCGAGGATATATTATTTTCGAAGCATTTCCAGTCCAACCATTTCCATACCCCGAATACCCGTCCCGGAATACGGCGTTGGGCTGTGCTTGACGGATGGCTCTCACTTGATTGTAATAGGCGATTTCCAGCTGTTTCTTGTGCAGTAAGTGATCAATCTGCTTATGGTGCTCATTCTCAACAACTCGATAATGAGAATCATGGGCAATTGCTCGTACGCTTTGTGCAATTTCGGCAGACTCGGGGGTGCCTAATCTACTGATGGCTTTAAGAATATCTTCAGGTTTTGAGGGAAGAGGAGGGCCAGGATTGGAAGTCGAATCTAGGCCCAGTTGTTTAGGGGATTTGCTTCGCGGCATGGCAAGACCCGAAGCAGCCTGATTCATCATTTGCGAAGACGGGAAGTTGTTGTTGATTATTGTTCCACCATTTGCCGAAGTAGGAGTGGAGTGCATGTGAGATTGGACTGCATTCTGAGCATATTGCTGTTGGCTTGAAACGAATTGAGAGGGCTGTTGTGGAGTATGGGACAGTTCATCAGAGATTAACGTCGAAGGATTTACGGCGTTATATGAAGGTTGTGGTGATTCTTGTCCATGGCCATACCGATACATGTGAGAAGACGACTGTAAAGGAGTTTGGTTAGGTAGAGGACCTTGACCATGAAGTGACGGAGAGGAGAACGATGGAGAACTTCCAGACACGGGAAATGTCGTGAACTGTGAAACAAACCCGCCCTGCTGATTATAAGGAGGATATGACATTATAAGCGCCTGTCTATTTGTGGGATTTTTATGAAGCCCAGCTTTTGAAAACTTGTCAACAACTGTTTTCGATCGTAATCCAATTTCATATTCCAGACGGCCCAGAAATCAATAAAATAAAGCACAAATTTTGTGAACAAAATAAGAAAAATGTACGCGTCCTATCCAAGATTGATAATTAAACAATATTATAAACCGCCATTTAATTAATCTATCTGTTTAGCAGCCACATACAATTCACGAAGTTGAAATTTAGGACTTTGGAATTTTAATGTATAAACGGCAGGACCATCAAAAGGTTGGGACCTTTACGCCATAATTTCCTAAAACGTTTGAACTCAGCCAGTAAGGTGAACTTGGTGAAGCTCGTCTACGCTACTCTAAAGGAGCTACTTTGAAATAGGGCCTTCATATAGTAAAAATCTTCGATGCCTAGCTATAATCAGGACCAGAAGGAGCCTGCGACTCTGCCGGAATATGAGAAAATGAGGAAGGATTTAAAGGATTTAATCTCCAAAAAGCGAGTTCTAGATAAATCCTTGGTAAGTATCTAGAGATACAAGCATTTCACAAATATTCTAACTTAGAACTCCCTTGAAGAACAAATATACAAGCTTGAGGGGGCATATTTAGAGGACACTCAGAATGGAAATGTTGTACGAGGATTTGACAACTATACCAAACAATCTCAGCCCAAAAAACGTTCAGCGTTAAGCGAACAGGATAGAATATTCTCGCTCAGTTCAGCCGTGTTTCTAAAGGTAAAAATGAAGGAGGAGGACGAAAGGAATGGATAATTAACAGCCGAACAGGAATATGTCTTTTACAGAATGATCGTGTACTATTCAGGATCGACTTTTCTCCGTTGCCCTGAGAGTTGGTTTATGAGCAGTCAAGTCGGTTAAACATTTACATCTACATTTCCTATTGGTTAAAGACTGAAATGCTTGCTATGAGACTGAATCTGATATCATGTTGACTACAAGACTAAAGATTCTCTATCTCTTATTTATTGAACTTGGCCAAGTTGGCAATAATTCCGACTTGGAGTTAATATGCTCTGTGGAGAACAGGAATTATTGGAATTGCCTAAGTCCTGTAATCTCCGTTAATGGTTACGTATCTGAAATTAGTTCAAGTCGTGATAATAACAACAGGGTATACTTACTCGTGGCTGAAGTCGCAGGTCCAATATCTGGCTGAATGTCCACCTCCAGTGCCCAAAGACACTTTAATTTCCAAGTCCTCCATTTCCAAAATCTCGCTGGCCCGGGCCTCGTCTACGTTCTCTGGCTCTCCATTAATGAGAAGTTTGAGCTCAGGGCTGCCATCGGTTGGTATAAATGAGACATTGGTTTTAAATGGTTCGACAGGGACACCTGCGTATCCAGTAGCACACAATATCCGGCCCCAGTTGGCATCTTTGCCGTAAAGAGCAGTTTTGACTAAAGATGAGGTTGCAATGGTAGAAGCCACCTTCTTTGCATCATCAAAAGTCAAGGCATCTTCAACACTGATAGTAACAAACTTAGTAGCTCCTTCACCATCGCGGACTACAAGTTTGGCTAGCTCCTCGGAAAATTCTGTTATAATTCGCTGGATATCCTCAAACCCTTCTGAACTCTTTGTGATAATCGGTCCTCCTGCAGCTCCATTGGCTAAAGCAGCAATTGTATCATTGGTTGAAGTGTCTCCGTCAACCGAAATGGAGTTGAAACTACGATTAGTAGCATATTTCAGGGCGGAATCCAAGGCATCGGGACTCATCGCTGCGTCGGTGACAAAAAGGCCCAATAGAGTTGCCATGTTAGGGTGGATCATTCCTGCACCTTTCGCCAAACCTGCAATTCTATAGGTATGACCTCCCACGGTAAACTCCCTTGAGATAAGCTTGGGAAACGTGTCTGTAGTGCAAATGGCATTTGCAGCAGACAACCAATGAGAATGGCTACTTCCTAGACCTGAGCTGGAGAGTTGCTGGATACCAGTCAGGATCTTATCTATTTGAAGTCTCTGCCCAATAACGCCTGTAGACATCACTAGACTTGCAGGCAATTCTCCGGCAGTGGTATTCCCTAGAGACTTATCAGCCTCTTTAACCATAGCATTGGCATCCTCGATTCCACCTTCTCCAGTTACAGCATTAGCACATCCTGAATTTATGACAATAGATCTAATTCCCTCGCCATGCCTATCGAGGAGAACCTTTTTTGACACCTGCACTGGGGCAGCTTGAAACACATTAGTTGTAAATACCGCGGCCGTAGAACAGGGCAATTCAGACGTTATCAATGACAGATCCAATGCCTTGGTCTTCTTGACTCCACTATAGAATCCACCTACATTATAGCCCTTAGGGTAGCTACCTGATGTCGGGACAAATCTGGATTTATCACTAGCTAATAGGTTTGAGGAAGAGGAAAATGGTCTATAAAAAGATGCTGAAACCGAAATATGAAGCCGTTTTAAGCCAATTGCTTCCGAATTGCTGCTTAAGCTTCTAATTAAAGTACTTTGAAGACCACTTTTAACAGTCATTGTGATTTCGTTGGGCTCGTCCTATGAGTAACTTTATGAGTAACTTTAATGCAACTGGTCCGTCGGTCCCAAAGCATGCACGTGACTGAAAAACTTGCCTTACATGGGGAAGGGGACAAAGCACTCGAGAAATTGGTTTAAAAACTTCATCTAAAGAACAGTTGAATATTCATAAATCACTAGAGAAATGTCTGAAGAAGGTGAGTTGCAATTTTTTATTATATTTTATTTTTGAATCTAACGTTCTTAAAGTCGATTATTCCATAGCAAATTCTGACGTTGTTGCCAAGTACAAGACGGCTGGAGAAATCTCTACCAAAGTACTTCAGCATGTTAAAGGTCTCGTTGTTGAAGGAGCCAAGATTTACGATTTGAGTGTCGAAGGAGATAGACTATTGACTGAGGAAACTGATAAGATTTTCAAGGGCAAAAACCTTTCCAAAGGAATTGCGTTTCCAACCTGTATTTCAATCAACAATGCCGCAGCCCATGTGTCCCCATCTCCCAGTGATCCTGACGCGGAAATTGCTTTAAAGTCTGGGGATGTTGTCAAAATCACTCTTGGGGCTCAAATTGATGGATTTGGAAGCATTCTGGCTGATACAGTAGTAGTCGGTTCTCAAGAAATTACCGGAAGAATTGCTGATGCCATCTCTGCTGCTTGGTATGCAACTGAGGCTGCCATCCGTACTGTCAAGCCAGGAAACAAGAATTGGGATGTCACCAATGTGGTCAAAAAGGCTGTGAAAGAATTTGATTGTGTTGCACTTGAAGGTATGCTCTCTCATCAACAGACTCGCAACGTCATTGATGGCAAGAAGAGAATTATCCTAAATCCGACCGAAAACCAGAAAAAAGACTTTGAGACTGCAACTTTCGAAGAAGGAGAAGTTTATGGAATTGACATTCTTGTTTCCACTGGGGATGGAAAGGTTCGCCCTGGTGAAACTTTGACCACCGTGTATAAGAAATCAGATCTTACCTATCAGCTTAAGCTGAAAACTTCAAGAGCTATTTTCTCGGAAATCCAAAAGAAGGCAGGATCATTCCCTTTCACTATTCGATCTCTTGATGATGCCAAAAAGGCCCGTATGGGACTACAAGAATGTCAGAACCATGGGCTTATTATCCCATACGACGTGGTTTACGACAAGGAGGGTCAATATGTTGTGCAGTTTTTTACTACAATTGCTCTGACCAAAAATGGTACAATTAAGTTTGCCGGCCCTACAGCCCCCGACTTCAATGTCATAAAGTCCGATAAAAAGCTCGCCGATCCCGAGCTTGTGGAACTTGTTTCTAGACCTTTGAAGACTAATAAGAAGAAGAACAAAAATAAGGAGGCTGTTGCTGTTGAGCAAGCGAAACCCGAGTCTCAGGCTTGAAGCAGCACAAATGATGTTTTACCTTTGAAATTCAGGTCCCATGCCTCAACAGCTTGAGCTAGATCGTTCAAAAGATCGTGCTACTGCCTGCCTAAGATTCTACATCAAACTAGTGCTTCTCGACTTGTACTCAATTACAATATATATAACTACTCCTTCAGAGTGTACGCGAATTTTTTTTTTGAATGGTTTTGCATACGGCTTGAAAGTCATATTTTGGTACCAGGACTTTTACCTCCGGGCTCCTATTATATCCCCAGTAGCTTTATAATTTGAAATTAGTGGTATCGTAGCCGTATTTTACAGCTGATTTATTGACTAAAATGCCAATTCTTAACATATTTTTTTTTCGCAGGATCCCGACTTCTCCCAGCATCATCCTCAACAGATCCATCTAAGCCAATTGGTGAATGATCTGAAAGCTCCAACTGAGACAAATTATCAGCATTGTTTGCATTTTCTGGCATTCTCCTCCGTTACTGCTATAGAATTCGATTTCTATATCGTCAGTGCACTCTGACTGACGCGGGATCCAGACTCATACAACCTCTCTTGGAGCCACATATCTTTTGATAGAGCGCGCACGCCCATTAAATACCAGAGCATGGCAGGGGGAGGAGCCAAACTTTTGAGAGGCTCCGTTCAATCCCAAGAACAATGGCAGGAACCTGAGGTCCCATTTCCTAAGCCTGGTGCTAACGGTTATCCGATCGGAGTTCGACCGCCTCTAAAATTGATGCCTAGAGATAAAAAGAACCGCCACAAGTCTGGGCCTGATTCTGCCATCAAAAAGGAGAAAGATACACCGCGCAGTCGTGCTTCACCGCGTGGCAAAGATTCTCCTGACAGCGACACATCCAAAAATGCCAATAGTTTTACCAACGGTAATGGATTCATTTTTGATTTAGACGACTCGTATTCTTCTGGCTCGCCAGCGAATTACAAATCAGCCAGTGAAGAGATTTCTAATGGCGCTCACTACGAGCCTTCGAACCCTGAGGAGAAATTTACGATCCGGCTCAAAACCAATTTCTCAGATAAACTGGCTAGGCCGAGTTATCTGCGTAGATCCATTCGAGGCTCGAGGAACGTTAAACCTGTTACCCCGGCTCCGTCTCCAGACCATAGCCTTTCTTCTGTTGCACTGGAAACACCAAAGCGATCACGAAATACCACTCCAGCTTCTGAATCCCCTGGCTTGACGGTGTTAGAGCCCGAGAGAAAACTGAAGCGCATTAAAATCTCTACGTAAGTTTGCTTTTATATCTCTTCATTGAATCAATTCTAACTTTCAGCCCTAGGAAGAACCGTGAGAATCCCTTCGGAATCGGAGCTGAGCGAGATCTTTCAGGTCAGCCCAGACCTAACACGAACAATAATATAACCTACGATGATGTCACAAAGGTATGTCAATCTTGCTGCAAATTAAAGAATTTTCTAGCTAATCCAAGGACAATGATGACTTTTGTTCTACATGTAATGGAATAGGAAGATTGCTGTGCTGCGAAACATGTACAAAGTCCTTCCATTTCACTTGTGTGGACCCACCCTTGGACGAAGACTCGCTTCCTGAGGGCGAATGGAGCTGTAGAGAATGCTACACACTACGGGTATGTTTGAGATACTCCAAAATATATTTTTCAGATATACTTACATTTTTCTAGCATCCTCCGCTTCCCTATAAGAGAAGTATTTTCAGCCAGATGTTGAATCAACTAGAGCGGAGAAATCCCAAGATTTTTGCCTTGCCCAAAGGGCTGAGAGATCGGTTTGAAGGTGTCTCTACTTCTGCCGCTGGAGAATATCAAGATTCTGAAGAAAGATCAGTTATTGCAACAAGAAGTTCTCGACCTTCTGAAGAAGGAGATATAACAAAGTTGATGGATAAGAACGGCAAGCCGATGCTTTGCTTCAAATGCGGTTTGTCCGCTCTTGGCGATAAGCCACTTGCTACATGTGACTATTGCGGTCTAAATTGGCATTTAGACTGTCATAACCCTCCACTCCCGTCGGTTAAAGCTCCGGGAAGTTTTTGGAAGTGCCAAAATCATGCCGACAAGGCTTTTGTATGTATTATGATAAAGATTGATTCCTTCAAAGTCTAATCTCTAGAAACCGGCAAGGAGATACAAAAAACCTCACGTTGTGGATGTGAATCTTCGGCGTGGGTTTAAAAACGATGGCAATATCGATGTTCTAAATTCCTCTGATGATGAAGAAGAAGAATACAAGGAGATATCATATTTCGATGTCTCCGATACGGAAACTGGAGTTAAAGCTTTGGTGCCTGAAGACCTTGTACAGACCTTCACTATTGATGGTACAATTTACCGACTACCAGCTAAAGGTATCAAGTTAGACTTTATAGACTATGTTAAGTCTCGAAATTCGGATCCTTTGCCAGAATCAAATACCTCGGAAATCCTTTTGGCTCTTGACGAGATTGCTACTAAACAGCAACCTGAGCGTGAGGCGGTAAGAAACTTATGTTATTTACAAGCGTCTGAATCTTCTGCGCC
The DNA here is from genome assembly GCA_003708105.3 of Middelhovenomyces tepae. NCBI lineage: Eukaryota > Fungi > Ascomycota > Dipodascomycetes > Dipodascales > Dipodascaceae > Middelhovenomyces > Middelhovenomyces tepae. The sequence goes on along the minus strand of PPNF03000008.1, from coordinate 578,535 downwards.
TCTGGTGGCTACAGCAAAACAAAATTTAATATCCCTATTGGACGCAGCTCTATCCCCTGGACAATCTATTACCACTACACCAATCAACGATTACATTCCTACCAGTGCAATCAGCAGTCGGGCTGGTTCAAGCATAGACCATGAACGAGATAATAGCACCGACGGTTCTTCAATGGACGAGGAAATCCTACCAGGCGAGAAGCATCAGCTGATGGCAGTGAAAAAATTGATGGAGCTTAAAGGCAAAGATGAGCTTTTGAAATTCTTGCTTCCTTAATAGCCATATTTTTAATTTATTCATTATAAATTGGATTTCAATTCCACGCATTACTTCTGTACATTATTATTATTACTTTAACTGTGTGATTATACATAATTTTGCGTAGCCATACTTCATTGCACATATCATTCACTATCCTCTTGATATTCGACTTGAGATTCAGATGACTCGGAATCAGCATATTTCAGAGATCTTCTGGTTGAACGTTTGGGGCGGTTGTTTTCTGTCTGTGGAACGGCTTTCCTTCTCGTCTTTTGTTTTGAGGGCTTTGATGGGACAATCTTGCGTTTGCGAGGCGTCACATCTGTTTGGCCTGTTCCGCTGCGCTTAATTCCACCTGATTCAGGGAAGACCTTTGGTTAGTTAATCGGAGAGCAAGTTAAAATTTCATCTTCTGCATACAATATTAAACTGAGATAGCTTGGCCTTCAAAGCTTCATCAACGCGATCCTGTAGCTTTTTGTCAAGAGAAGATTGGTGATTCAGTGCCTGAAATTGCGTTAGTGAACAAACAAAAATGGAATTAGCAGCATTGCATACTTTAGTCTGGTCCTTAAGGATAGGTTGAAATAGATCGGCTGGTAAAGCAATCTGGCCTGGCCATGCGGTCATTCCCCATTTCCTAGTTTCCTTAATTTGATTGATCCAATATTGGGCCAAGTCCGATAGCATGTACAACGTTTTTGTTTTTGATTCATCCACCTTATCTTCGTAAAGCTTTATAACTTGTGCAACATTCAATATCAGGGTCAAATTCTCCTGGCTTGCTACAGTATTCAAGTAATAAAGAATATAAACCGAAGCAGTTGCCAAGTCATTGATTAAGGATTCCTCATTGTCGGGCTCGATTTCTACTTCTTCAGGATCAGATTGGTCGAATAGGTCCCGATGATGTGCAATCATATGAATAAGTCTGGCGAAGGATTTCTCCATAGAGGTGTCCTGTGGTGTGGCTAGAGGTTAGCTATGTACTAATAATATGATCGGCGTAACTTACCTGATTGGCACCTAGCTGATCTTGCTCTTATCCATGTGTCGGTATAGGCTTTAAGCTCCTGTGATGGCTCGAATGCCATTACAAACACTAAAGGCAAAAACCTAATTGATATAAGATTACTTCCAAGAGAGTGAGTTAGGAATTTAATGAACTCTCGGCGAACTTGTATGCATCCATCTTGTACTAGTAGTATCAATCTGTTGACATCTAAGGGTCTAATGAATCTGTCGAATACAGGTTGTTGAGCAAGTGTTAACAATTCTAGACCGGCATTTAATCGCAGCTGTGCCTGGTGACTTTTTGGGGTGTCAGGAACAATCTTTCCGCTATTTCCAATGAGGGAGATCAGTAACTTGAACACAGGTTTGGAAAGCTCAGAAACATTGTCAGAATGCTCTGCAACCCTGATTTTGTTTACCAAAATTTTAAGGGCTAGAAGTTTTGCCTGGCAATGCTTGTCCAAATCTTCTCTCTCGACCCAATCAATATCCTCGAGGTTGTCTTGGGGCCTATTGGTTAACAGAATATCGTGAATTAGGAACGATGTAATCTTCGCCGAATGCTTTTCCACCATATCGGGCACACTAGCATATAGCTCGGCTAACACTGCTAATCTGGTAGTAATATTGGGATTTGAACCATCCAATTCCGAAGTAGATTTTTCAACGATGTCTATCAACAAATCCTCCTGCTCCTTTATCAAGGACAGTAACCGAATAGCCTCCGAGGCTTCATCAGGACTGCCATTTAAAGCAAATAAAGCAAGTGACTCTGCGAACTGAGAAGTTGCTGGTATTGATGACGGATATTTGTTGCCTATAAGATATGCTGCTTTGAGAGTATCCACACTCCCCTCAAATCCAGGGGCATTTCCTTGAATAATTTCAGCAAAGCTGTGAAATGTAGATTTCATAATATTAGGCTGCAGTTCTGCAAATATCTTCAACGCCAGGTGAGCAACTTCGTGTAGCGGATTTGAAGAATCGTCATTCAATATATCCAAAATTGGCGAGATGGTGGATTTGTTAACAATCAGATAACCAGCTCGAAATATGAGCAATTCAAAGGTAGCAATTTGAGCAGGAGGAATGGAACTTTGAAACTCCTTCATAGCTTTTATCACTGACCTATAGTCAGATTCAGGATTGACCACTTTAGCCAGACATTTCATCAAGCTACGATTATTTGATTCAAAAAAGTTTTGAATATCGTTGCAAGCCCTGGTCTGATCTGAAAAGGAGCCAGATATCCATCTGATAGCTGAAGGAATGTCAATCTTGTTTTCATTCTTTTTCGATTTCGATCCGTTTGATTGATAGCATTCATTGCAAATACTTAAAAGGATTTTGGCTAACGTATGCTGTCGTTTAGGAATAGCATTGAATGCACTAGAGCTTTTCCCATTAAGATATTTAAGCGCCACAAGTAACCTTCTGGCGCGATCTTTGTCGTCTTCTTGTGGCGGCAGAATAAATTTGTTCAGGCAGTTATCAATCAGCTCATTCACCTCTTTATCGTTCAGATAAAATTGCTCAAGAACCTTTGAAGGCATCCATGAAAATCGCTCAATGTAATCCTTCTCTTCTGAAGCAATGTGGCCATACGCTGCATCGAATAGTTTACCAATTGCCGAGAACGCAGCTATTCTAACGGTATTTTTCTTGTCTCGCATTCTCTCTTGCAAAAGCATTAAAGCCGACTCGGTGAAATATGCTATTACCACTTCGATATCCAAACTTCCAAGAGTGTCACAGGCTTGGACCCTGCATCGTTCATCTGTATCTGACAAGCGCTCTTGGAGTCCGGCTGCCACTAGTTCGCAAATGTCATTTCTATTAGTCAATATGTCGGGGACAGTTTCAGTCCAGGCCAGCCTGACCGCGGAGTCCTTATCTTTAGTTCTGCCCAGCCAACTATCAAATGTCGTTCGATGTTCGGTGACAAAATTAGACCGACTAGGTGCAAAACCAAGCATCTGACCTATTGATTTTGTGGCATTTAATCTGATTTCTAGATTATCAACGGATAAGTCTTGTTCGAGCTGTCCAATGATGTTGATCAAAAGTTCCGGCACAGATTTCCAGATTTCTACTATTAATTCGTGAGGTTCAACTCTACCTTTCCGGTCTGACACGCTATCGTCGTCATCATCATTCGATTCAACAGGGTGAAGTATTTCGGAAAAATACATGTTTAAATATCGTGTCATAATATCGATATTATCTGAGCATATTATTTTGGTCATTTTAGCGTAGCCCTTGTTAAAAGGAATTGAGGCATTGGTTTTATCCTTGCTGGTAGGAGGTGATAAGATGAAACTCGATATTAGAAGGTCTATGACCTCGGGGGGTAGAGAGGCAGACTCTTCTACAATCTGACATAGTATTGATGTCATGGTGATTTCTAAAGTTTGATCATTTCGAGAGGAGGCAACATTGTAGAATAGCTCAAAAATTGCCGAAACCAATTGATCTGCATCAGCAAGATCTGTGACCAGCGCGATGCATTGTGACATCTCGATAATGTCTAATAGGTAGTTCAGGTACTGCTGATGAGGGTATGATTTCTGTTCGAGATTAGAAAATTCTTTAACGAAGAACTTAAAGATCGCCTTTGGTTAGCTAGACAGTTTTCAAAAGATATTCATCTGAAGTTGGCTTACGCTGAGTTGAGAAAGGGTAAAAGGTGCGTTCGGAGCAAATATTCGTAGTAAATCAACAAGGCAGCATGCGGTTAGGATTCTCACGCCGGAATCCTTGTGATTATATAGACTTTTTGAAGATAGGTCTGTGACCACCTTGGAAAGCGAGTCCAGGTCGATCTCATCTTGCTCGATATTGGACAGTTCGTTATGAAGGTTCTGTATGTTAGAAATACACTCGCTATTGATATATTGAGAGATCTTACCAACAGGCGCGAATAGAGGGTTTTCACGTCAATAGATCTCCGTTTTGATGAGATCAACTCGTCATTGAACTCGAGAGACTTCTGAGGTTCATCCGGGATGGGAGGTTCCATGGTGGATTACACCTCTTATCTGTTCCGAAAGTTGTGCCTAATGAATTGTATATGATAATATACTTTCGATTTATCTAATAGCCTTTTGGTCGCCGCAACTAGCTTTATCCAGCTTGTGGTGAATTTTAATGGGCATTGAAATGTTCAGTCGCGTAATTTAATCTATCATAGACCCTAATGTAGGGTGACCTTTGACTCTCAGCATCAAGTCCTCAAAACGAATAATTGTTCAACCTCAACATGTGGAGATACACTATTGTGTATTGTTTATTCAAGATTATTGGATATATAATACAGATAAGAAGAGATCCTAAGACTCATGAAAACGTTCAACATGAATGCACTTAGCCAATTGAAGTGTCGATATCTATTAGTCTTCAGAGAAACTATGCTAGTATCTATGGTATCTTTAGTAATGTTGGGCCATCCGTAGTAGACGCCTCTTCTCTTGGCGTTGGTATCATCGACATGAGCAGATAATCCAATTTTTTTATACATTATTGTTTTGTGTATTAGTTGACTAAAATCTTGATTTCTGGATCCGGTAGTTTCATGTCCATTATATAGCCGGCATATATTTTCTTTGTGTCATCATTAACTCTGAACTTCCTTCAGGTGCTGATCATATTTAGGTCTAGCCCACTGGTCAAATTAGAATGAATGTACTTATTCAACCTTAATCATCAGGGAACAGTTCTCATAATATTCTGCAATTCAACTATTGTTATAGCCGACGCGAATGAAAATTCACCCGGATCACATGACCTTCTCCATAAATAGCCGGACCACCATAATATCCGAACACCAAATTTCCCCGTATTTCAGTGCATACTAAGCGCTTACACATCATTACCGCTGATAACCGAAGTCGACTCTTTTCCCCTCCAAGACCCGATCAAAGGAAGATTTCTTCTTCTTTTCCTTCTTCTTATTCGAAACAATATAGACTCAAACTTGGTTCCCTGCCAATACATCAGTGGATATTCAGATTACACTTCTCATCATCATGCTATCAAGATTTATTTATGCTTGCAAACCAACAAGCTCTGCCGCCCAATCCCTGGGGTCATCGTTCAAACGAAAACCGCAGATACTTAGGGGATTCTCGACTTCTAAACTTGCATACTCCATAGCAATTCCAGAGTCTTCTCCTAATAATGTGAACTTTTCTAATGCATCTTTTCTCCTTAACAGCGCCGAAGCTGCCCTTTCATATCAAGCTCTGCCCGAAAACGCCAAAAACGGTACCACGAAATTTCTTAATCTTTATCAAGCAGTCAATGACGCACTAAGAATCGCGCTGGATACAGATGAGAAAGCTATTCTACTCGGAGAGGATGTAGGATTTGGAGGTGTATTTCGCTGCACCACTGGACTTCAGGAATTGTTTGGCAAAGACCGAGTTTTCAATACGCCTCTATGTGAGCAAGGCTTAGTTGGATTTGCTGTTGGATACGCTTCAATGGACCTGACGGCGATTGCCGAAATCCAATTCGCAGACTATGTGTTTCCAGCGTTCGATCAGATAGTCAATGAGGCATCTACTTATAGATACCGTGGTGCTTCTAATTTCAACGTTGGAGGACTTACTATCCGAATGCCATGCGGAGGAGTAGGCCATGGAGCTTTATACCATTCACAAAGTGGAGAGGCATATTTCTCACACTGTCCTGGTCTCAAGGTAGTAATACCCCGATCCCCGGTACAAGCTAAAGGCTTATTGTTAGCCAGCATTAGAGATCCCAACCCGGTAATTTTCATGGAGCCCAAGATCCTTTATCGTGCAAGCGCAGAGCATGTTCCTCTTGAAGACTATACTTTGCCGCTGGGAAAAGCAGAAATTATACAAGAGGGCTCTGACATTACTATGATCGGCTATGGCACCCAACTCTATCATATGCAAGCTGCTGCTAAACTGGCACAAGAGAAGCTGGGTGTTAGCTGTGAGATAATAGATCTTCGAACAATTGTTCCCTGGGATCGTGAGACTGTAATGAAGAGTGTTAACAAGACAGGAAGGTGCCTTGTCTCTCATGAGGCCAAAAAGACGAACGGTATTGGCGCGGAGGTGGCTGCTGAAGTACAAGAATTTTGTTTCTTAAGACTAGAAGCCCCCGTCCAAAGGGTAACAGGATGGGATACTCATATGCCTTTAGTGTTCGAGGCATTTCAAATCCCAGATGTGACCAGAATATTCCATGGCATTAAAAAGGCCATCGAATATTAGCCCGATAGCAGTTACTCAGATATCCAGATTAGTTAATTACCTGTCATTTTGTAACTTAAGAATTATCCGTAGTCTTTTTATTCTTGAGTTCCTAATTTCATCTTCGTCATCTGTGTAATCATCTTCCGCCTTAGCGGTCTGGACGTGCGAATCCACATGCTTAGCAAGGTTCTTTAGTGCATCAGACTCAACAAATTTTTGCATAACGACATACCAACCTGGCTCGTGGGCCTTGCCGTCAGTTCGTAAATACGCACAGTATGGCATATGCTCATCGTTTAGATTGACCGCGTTTGATGCAATCAGACATCGAAAGCACATTTGGCAACAAATCAAAGACATTCTGGAACTCTCCACTCCATGTTCAAGTGTCGTCCATCCAAGAAGAGAATAAATAAGTACCGTATTGTCCATTTGACAATCTACCGGGAGAATTCGAAACAGAGACTGAATCTGATTCGCAGTGAGCTGTGGATCGTAGCTGACATCCGAAGAGAGCAAAGACTTTATTGCAAACAGAGAATTGTATCTTTCTATAAACATGGCTTTCAGGTCATATAAAGAACCTGTGAACGAGTAAAGATCGTCGGAGCATCTTTTCTGTCTCCAAGGACATGATTCTTTGTGATGAGAAGTTAGCATCTCCGTGTATCGTTTAGCCAGTATGCTTCGCACATCAGGATCATCTCCAAGATTGATTGAAAGAATTTTTAAACATCGAAGGCAATGAATTATGTTTTTACTCAACCCTTGCGAATAAGCCACCCATCCTCTTTTAGAGCACTCCACAGGATCTAATCCATCCTGATCAAAAATGTCCCAATTTTTGTGCTGGTAAGTCGAAAGTCTTTCCAAAAGCTGATTGCGAGACCAAGGAGAAAAGGCAGACGGTTGCCGTGAGATAGTTTTTTGATTGATATTGGTACTGGACTTACCTATGTCAATGAAGGTTGGATCATTCTTGCTGATCGCACTAGGGCTCTTGGATGAATCAGAGCTTGTCTTATATCTAACAGGATTTATTTTTCCGATTGATATTTCCGACGTTTCTACAGTGGAACCCATTTCGAGTTAACGCCTAACTGAATGCCAATCTTGGCGGGCTTCAATTTCGGATATTTTCTCGAGAGGGTCTTCAAGATTGGAATTTGGGACCATCGACTGAAATTCAGCATGTAATTAATAAGGACTCCTCCCAAAAGCCCTATTTTTTTCTCTAGTTTATCTCTAGTTGTCTGTCGTCAAACTTTTCTTCTTTTCTAATCAGTGGATTTTCTGCTTTTTGTCTGAATCAATTCTATCTGGACAAATATCACCTAGAGAATGGCCGATTACAAGAAACTTTTCATCGAAAACTCCCTGAAATGCAAAGCCTTGAAGTTTGGCAGCTTCACCCTTAAATCTGGGCGTGAATCTCCATATTTTTTTAATATGGGGCTTTACACGACTGGAAAACTGCTTTCAGGACTGGCATTTTCATATGCGCAAGCAATTATTAACTCTGGTATAGAATTCGATGTCCTGTTTGGACCAGCCTATAAAGGAATCTCTCTAGCAGCACTTGCAGCAGCCAAACTTTCCGAGATAGGAGGAGAAGAGAAATGGGACAACATAGAATACTCTTATAACAGAAAGGTAATAGAATTTAAATCTGATCTAATTTCCAAAAAATTGAACTTCTACTAATAAACAGGAAAAGAAGGATCATGGAGAGGGAGGGAACATCGTAGGCGCATCATTGAAGGGGAAAAGAGTCTTGGTCATTGACGATGTCATAACTGCAGGAACTGCCATTAACGAAGCGTTTAATATTATCAAAGAAGCGCAGGGAACCGTTGCGGGAGTTGTCATCGCTTTGGATCGCCAGGAAAAGACTGCGGATTCAAACATATCGGCAGTTCAGGCCGTGTCAAAGAGATATCAAGTTCCTGTGATCAATATTGTAGATCTCGATTCTATAATAGCGTATTTAGGAACCCGCATATCGGAAGAAGACAAAGAGAAAATAGAAGCTTATAGGGAGGCATATGCTGTGAAATCCACATAGTACAGTCTTGTTACATAGAGCATATATGGGGATATATTTCACTTTAAGAAAGAAAATAGTTATGAATTTTCGACATGAAAAGGTTATAACACTGATAGAATATTAGAGAGCTTTCTATTTGGCTCTGACTTTGATCTTCTTTGGCTTAATATCTGGAGCACTAAGAGCTGGGAACATCTGGTCTTGCATTTGTTTAACCGTTTGATCTGACATTTCTCCTGCATTCAATGCAGGACTTGTAACCGGTAAAATTTCATTTATTTTCCATCCACGAGGTACAGCTAAAGGTTTTGACTCTAGTTTAGGAGGGGGTTCATATCCAGGCTGCCTAATCATCTGTTGAAATATAGGAGACTCAAAAGGAGTTTGAGAAGTAGACGGATTTTTTTTGAGGTAATCACTAATCAAAAGGAATAAATGTCTCTTATTTTTTATGAGCAAGCCAGCAGGAAGTAAATCATCTCCACTGTCTTTCAGCAGAACTCGAACTCGCCCAGGATTGGCCCAGTCTTTTGGGTGAGTTTTGTTAGACTCATAAACGGAAGGCAGCCCTAAATCCAGACAAGCTTCCACTATTGTATGAGCTAGAGGGTTTTTTACCGCATGATTAATCGAAACTCTGCGACCATCATTATGTGATCTCGAGATATCGAAGTAAATAGGATAGATCAGCTGCCAGTCTTTGAACTGTTCCATATCTTTTTTGTTCTGCACAAAATTGACGCCTCCCAGCGGCAGACTAGATTCCGTACTGCCACTACTAGGAAATAACGGTATCTCTGCCGAAGTCCTAGAGGCTGGCTTTGACGAAGACGATGCTGGGGGCTGTTCTATGGGTATCAGAGCACCCCTACCAGCAGGTTCACTTTTGGCAAAGGGATTTCGCGGATCGAAATCCTCAGGATTGAAATCCATATTGTCAATATCCTCATCATTGATTTCTTCAAGCATTTTTCTACTTGGAGGTCGAAAACTTCAGATGATTTATTCTGATCAATTTGACAAAATGCTCATAAAAAAGACAGGGTAAGAGTAGAGTTTAGAGAATTTCACTTAAACTGCTTTAGGTAGTTGATCCCGGGACTTTTAAAGATTGAATTATTTTAGTTTTCTAATTTTTGACAATTTTTTTTAACTGTTGAAGATTGGAAATACTGAATAAATAGTATTGCCTTCTGAATGGCGCCTCCTCCTCCAATAGTATTAGATGCTCATGCAATAAGTGGGATTACTGGGTATGATATAATAAGCTGTATAAAGTTGCTGGTTCTGATATGTTTCTAGTTCGATTTCAATTGCATGTTGGATCATCGTTTTCACTCCTCAACTTTACGAGAACGTAAGTATAAATATATAAAAAACACTTGTTTGATATCCTGGTGTAAGTTAATAACTCAGTTTCGACGGCAAAGTGCAGAAGGACTCTCGTTGACATTCGTCCTTCTATGGTTGGCTGGAGATGTTTTCAATGTCATCGGAGCTGTTCTTCAAGGCGTACTTCCTACTATGGTAAGTTAGAAATTGATGTCCTACTGTCAGCAAATATAGCCACCTGCTAATCTAGACAATACTTGCAGTGTACTATACGGTAGCTGATATTATACTTCTGGCACAGTGTTTAGAATATCACCGTCGTAGTCGCAAGGTTGATCCCACTCATTTGTCTCCCGCAACTCCTTTATTAGATTCTGTTTCCGAATGTAGTGAGGACTCTTATACAACCGAGGAAAATGACGCAAGCCAGGATTCTGAGAATCAGTCGGAAGAAGTTGTACCACTGCCCCTCTGGAGAGTGATTCTATTCAACGTTGTTCTAGTGCTGGTAGTTTTTGCTTCTGGTATTTTAGGGTGGGCCTTCTCCAGTCGAAAGTCGGATGGATCTCAACAACCTGATGATGATGATATTAAACTCGATCTACTAGGACAAATTTTTGGCTGGCTATGTGCCGTCCTATACCTAGGCTCTCGATTACCTCAAATTTTGCTTAACTTCGAGCGCAAGTCTTGCGAAGGGATCAGTTTTCTATTCTTTCTATTTGCATGCCTGGGAAATTTGACATATGTGATATCTATTCTAGCTTGGGATATGTCGCCGAAATATCTATTAGTTAATGCTGCTTGGCTAGCTGGAAGTGTTGGTACACTATTTCTAGATATGATTGTGAGTTCTTGTGAAGAAAAGAGATAAACAAATAGAGATAACTAACTTGCAGATATTTATTCAGTTCTGGATATACAATGTTGGACCCAGTTTCGATGAATTTTAATCGCAATAAATGGGTTTCCAACGATCTTTATTTTATGACAAAATGTAACATCAGAGGACGGAAATAAAACACTATCGGAGAAGATATGGTTATAAGATTTTCAAAGTCCTACCAAAACTAATGCAGAATCTATAAACAATAACAAGCATTAAATAAATTAGATTATAAACTGTATTTTAAGTCTGCAATTTTCAAGATCTAATCCAACTCCCAACATCACTGAAAACATCCCGCATGAAATCGATAGTGCTTGGGGCGGGACTTGATGAACTGCCAGCTCTCCGTCTCCGTGACCTTCGCAGTATAAGGGAAGACGCTCGGCAGATATTGCGTACACTGGATCAGGCGCAGCTTACAAACTTGTCGGTTCATCTGTACTCCAGTCACTTGCTTCATAGAGACAATCCAGGTTTTCCCTCCTTAAAATGGACGAAATGGCCTGCTTCCCGTGGAACTGGTGGGTCTATAGACGATATAGGTGATCAAATATACAATCATTATGTACCCGTGCCGTCCTGCAAATTTCAATTTACAAACGTCGACTCCCCTTCGAGATCTCCTTTGAATGCAGTATCTGATCTCGACCGCAGGAGCGATGTGATACTAACGAAAGGAAATACGCCGCAGGATCTAAGATCATTCCATCACGCACAAGACTGTCTTCTTTTTGAGATCAATGCTGCATTTCAGAGAATCATTTACAGACGAATCCATGCGGTCAAATCTCATTCGAAACTGGTCCCTCAGGTTGATGATTCACCTGTTCTTGGAAAACAAAGCAGAAATCAAATTCTCGAACTGGTGAATCGGGTATTGATGAAAGCAGCAGATTCTCAGAGTGAGATTATAAGAAGTCTCCAACTTAGCCGGGCTCTAGATTGGAAAGATATATTGCAAACTGAATCACTGACTGGAAATGCTTTTGGGAGATGTAAATGCCTATTTATTGACAACGTAAGGTCATCAGAATCCCATGACTATAGAGTTCTTAATGTAATGAGTGAGGTAGAAAGACTCGATACTATCAGTGGCGACAGTTCCAAATATGATCTATGTGATATCATATCTCCTAGGCCAAACACTACTAACCAATCCGCTCTTCTGTCGGCTACATTATTGACTGTAAAAGGAGGCATAGAATTTTTTGAGCAAAACGAGCTTATAAGAAAATCAAACATATTAGTATCTACCAGCAATAAGAGGAGAAAGATAATGATGGGTAAAGGAAGCTTGGAATTGTTAGATAAGGACCTCTGGGAAAAAGCTGAGAGAAATGGTCTTTTTTCTAATACTATAACAGATGAAGATTTCCAACGAGGCCTTGCTCGACGGAGCATGGAATCGGCGGTTATAGACGAAGCTTGCACTGCTGGATCAGATTTGGAAAGCTCTGAAGATGAGGCCAAGAGTAATGGTAATGAAACGGTTAGCGACTCCGAGGGCACAGAAGACATGTAGCATATAGTTGATTATCAGCTTCTGATGTATGATGGCGCATGACTATCGCGACCTCATTTGTTATTAAACTTCATGCTATAAGCGCCGGTAGAGTCTTGAGCCATTTGAAAATTATCCAGACTCAGACCAAAATTCTTTAGAAGGCCATTGCCTAAATCCTTCAATTTGCCTACCATTTGCTGAGTCTCGCGCTGTTGTGCTTCCTTTACCTTTTCGTCCAACAATATCATCTTTCTCAATACATCATTTCGGGCTTCTCCACTCAACTGTTCAGACAAAGTTTTAAGATCCTTGGAGCACAGCTCTAGAGATGCCCATGTATTGATTTTTTCATTAGCAATGCTTCTTCGAAATAGAGCTTTACTATATTCCGGATCAAGTTCGATAGATTCAGTGGCTGATGATACCGCGTCGTTATACCTCTCTAGCTTAAATTGGCAGGCACTAATGTTGCTCCAGTATATCGAAGTTAGGTCTGTTCTATAAGCTGGACATTTTTTGAGGGAGCGTTCATAGAAAGTTATAGCTTTTTCATAATCTGTTCCTGATTTGAAAATATTATTTCCGTCTATCTTTGCCTGTTCAGCCTGCTCCACTAAAGACCTTTCGATATCAGGGGCAAACTTGTGCTCATCACCCTGCTCTTCAATTTCGGGTTCACCGGCTGATAGTATGTTAAAACGGGAACATAATTGCTTGATCCTGTTACAACTAGATCAAGGCCAAATAAGTCTTACCTTTTGTATCATCCATTTGCCTTGTCAAATTGGCGAGCAAAACATAATTATTGGAGACAATTCTAATTTCTAACTAACTTTTAGTAGAATTTCTAACTTCCCAAATGTTGACGATCTAGCTTACGATAAATCTGAGTCAAAACTTTTGTATGATAAGTTATTGTCGCGTTGTGACATTTCAGCAAGTAAAAATTAATATAGAGCATTGAACCCTTTCTATGAAATCTGTTTTAGCTACCAGAAAAATATAAATAAAGACAGCAATGCCGTCATAGACTTCATTATCATCATGACAAAAATCAAATCTAAAGCTCAGCCGAGGTTCGATGAACGTTAAGTTCAAAGTCCTTTCGATTTAGGAGTAGTCTCAACAAAATCAGTCCCAAATATGATATCCCAGAAATTGGAGGTAACTCCAAATCCAACTTCGTAGTTCCTATAATGATGATCAAGATGATGCTTTTTCAAAGCCTTCATGTAAGCAGGTAACTGAACATGGTGTAAAAAGTAGTGGGTGCAGTCATACATGACATACCCCATAAAAGATCCAGCGAAAACACTCATGGCAAAATAGTAAGGGAAGATCAGATGTGCTAAATTGTAGAATGGAAATGTCAGAGCAATTAAAAGAGTGGGAGGCATTACCAATCTGAGGCCGTCCATGGGAAGGTAATGGTGCACACCATGAAGTAAGAAATGCAAAGTTAAAGCAATCGGATGATCCGGCAAGTAATAATCCAAGTGAAACAGAAATCTATGCAAAATATATTCCAATAATGTCCAAATAAACAGCCCCAAAATGTATCCGGCGAATACAAAATAGAAAGGAAGTCCTTGCAAAGCACGGGAGACACAAAACAAGTCAAACGGAATCCAAATCAAAGGAATAGTATACCAAGCAGTTTTAGAAAGGGGCTCAAGAAAATTTCCAAACAGCGGGGCAGATCCTTTGCCGTAATGCCTAGGCTTGTGGACCTGTTCTAGATAAAACTCCTTTTTAAAATTTCCAAAGAGCACCTGAACAAGTAGAGGTTTGCTAAGATCAAGAAACCTATTAGACTTGTAGTCCCTCGAGAAATCCGTAGTCACGAATAGTTCTTTTTCAGATTCCTTTTCTTCTGTAACCACAAAAGAATCTCTGTTATCAGCAGTCAATATTTTACGCTCTTCTTCATCAGTAGCAAGAATTGCAACCAAATAAAGCTCGTCCAACATTTCATATGCAGATTCAGAGTGCTCATGCGAATCGACATCCTTTAAAATCTCTGTAATATCTTTTCCACCATAGTTCAAAATAAGATCTCCGCCACCTGGGTGCTCATCCAGAAATGATGTCACATCATATATCTTTCGACCGTCCAAACAAACATACACTGACTTGGAGCTGCTATGAGCAGCGAGCTCACCTCTAGTAATAAGGGGGAGGTTGCGGGAAACCGAAGGCATATCTGCACAGAAGGATATTATAGTTCAAAGAGCAGGTATAAATACGAATTTCTATTCAAAAGATAATCCAAAAGAAGTGATTCAACGCAGTGAGTAAGTGGAAATGTGGAGATTATTTCGAGCTACTTCTAATAAAATCAAGACTCTTATATAATTAACTTTCTTATGATGTGTTTCGCGTGTGTGATGTCAGGAGATAATTATGTCGGGAACAATCTACCCGGGAGAAAACTTTACCTTTTTTTTTTGTTTTTTATTATTAATTAATTAACCGTTATATTTTTGCTAGCTTTTCTTCGTATCAATTGAGCAGGTACATATTTAAGAAGTTGAAAAGCGCCATCTACCATCTTTGGCTGGTAATAATATCATAAAATTGAAGTCGATCGGTCAATAAAAAAAGGTGCGAGCAGTAAAGATGATTTGCGAAAGATAATCTACTAGTATAAAAAAGTGTGCTTATGAACTTTTATTTTCGTTGGCGTTAGATTTGTCGTTCTGTTCGTATCAAAAAAAGGTATTTATCGGAATTTCGGATTCTCGGATTCGTACTGCATATATATGTATATCCCAAATGCAATCGAAAAAGGACCACCATTTGCTAAGAAATTTTAGGAATAGGGTTTAGAGTTTCCTAGCGGCAGTAACTTATAGCTTCAAAGAGTTTATAGAATTAGTACAATATAAGCCCAGGCTGAGTTTACAAACAAGCTTTAGTTTTCCCTGTGTTCTAGGAGCATTTAACATTACTCAAACTGAAATCTGAGCTACGCTATGCTTGTCAACACCTAACAAATGAATATATCTTGAACTGGTCGGCTGTTATGGTTTATAAAATATTATGTTGGGCGATACAACTTTAAAGAAAGATATATTAATTAATATAAATCTCATATAGATTGAAAATCATTGAATTGGTTGATATTGTATAACAGAAGCCCCTACTTCGGGATTCCGGTTAAGATCTGTTAATGCTTAATTACTAACCAGGTGGTTTATCAATGCAATTGAAAAGAACTGCATGTGATTTTGGATATATTAACGAATGAATAAATCTTATTACAAGAAAAATTCTAGGGACGAGCGCGAAAGTCCATTTAAATCTAAGAGTGAACACAATTACTATTCCTGTATTTTATAATCTCAAGCATAGTTATAGCGAAATTCGGGAATACAAGAATTTATATATTTATATATATATGTTAGCACTGATATTTCCATATAAATTTGAAGCTCGAACAATTCAACAAAAAACTAAGCTCGCAATCGGGATTGAACCGATAACCTTAGGATCTGCAATCCCACGCGCTACCATTGCGCCATACGAGCCAATGTGAATTTCTCTATGTAGAATAATTGATATCAGAGTCGATAGCCGTACAAAACATTGGTCCCAAATCCTCCCAATCCGACATAAATGAAATTTTTATTTCCTTGGGAAACATATAATTTCCTAGGGTAATTTCCGGCGCCGTCGAAACATTCGAAATACACATTTGTACAAATTATCGCAATTTATTGTGATTCTTTGGTGTTAAAGTCCATTAGGACAATTATATTAGAATTAGTTAGACTCGTCTATGTAGACCAGGACTTTAAAGAGATATATTCATTCATTACAAACTCGGCGCCGTCAAAACATTCGAAACACACATTTGTACAAATTATTGCAATTTATAGTGATTCTTTGGTGTTAAAGTCCATTAGGGCACTTATATTAGAACTAATCAGACTTGTCTATGTAGACTGGGACTTCAAAGAGATATTCATTCATTCATTGCTTTACAAACTGCTATTTAATTGATCTATCTGTTTAGCAGCCACGTACAATTTAATATAGCGAGTAGCCTGGAGCGGGCAAAACACTTGAACTAGTCGCCCTCGTTGTTTTAGATAGACCACTATGTAAGACGCACGACTCTAAATACAGATTTATTCATTCATTCATTCGCCTTCGTCGTTTTTGATAGATTACTATGTAAGACACGCGTTTCCTGTGCTCTTGGAGAATTCAGCACTATCCCACAAACGAAATCAACCAACATCAGCCACGCAGTAAGTCAAAGCCTGGAATGGGCACATTAGACATTAGATTTACTATGTAAGCCGCACGACTCTAAAGATTTATTCATTCATTCATTGGAATGGACACAAAATTTTGAACTAATTGGCTGTAACAGTTTATATAGTATTATGTAGAGCATACGACCTTTAAACAAAGATTTATTCATTCTATCTTGGAGAACTATGAACCTAAGTAAGCTTTTGACTTTCCTCGTCTCTTGATTTTCAGCACATTGCGAATATTGTCCTTTCAAACATCTCGACATTTAATCAGAAACGCTACAGTTCTCTAGTATGCCATCTTAAATAAAGATTCATCTGTGCTTCGTTTGAAGTCTTTCAAGATGCCGATGCTGAGGCTTTAGAGTATATATTGGATGAGAGCAAGATGGTGTGCTCCGCATACGACTTTAAATAAAGATTTATTCGATGGTGTGCTCTTAGACTCACGGCAAACCTAGGGAAGAAGATTTGGGCTATTCAAAAGCGAATAGCAACAAGTTTTTGATATATTATAATTGCTATTTAGAGTTTCATCCATAGCCGGGGAGAAGTGGCTGAGGTAGAGTGCTCACATATTACTTCCTCAAGATGGCTCTATACTTTGTAGAGCATAATACAATGCAACTATAATAGTATCTAAATAGTCACCCTTGACTGGGCATAGCTCAAGTCCTTGCCCAAATAGCCGATCTAAAATTCTAATGCAGCATGCTTGTATACCCATCGGAATTTTAACACAATGTAGTCAAAGTGATGCAGCAATTTGCTGTTTCGGAAGTCGTTCTTCGTGAGAGAAAGCGCTCAAAAAGTGATAAGAATTGCGATTGCCAACAGCATAAGTTTAAAATCGATCTTAATTTTATATCGATCGGATCGCATCAATAAAGAATCTCGCTGGATGAAGTCAATACCCTACTGCCGACTTCGACAGTGGTTTCACTCTTTGAACTTTTAGCAGTTATCGCCGGGACCCAGGAGTTTCCATTCGTATGTGACCCAAAGAACAGAGTCTTATTCAAATATAATTTTGTCAGATATTTTTTTCTGGCTTATGTCGGCGCATTAACATAGTAAAGATTTATTAAAATACATCAACATCATGCTGCTGAATGTTAGAGTTTATCCCCACATATTTAACGGAACCTAATTTACTGAAAATAGGATAATACAATAGAGTCTATTCAAACAAAACACCATTCAACTAATTCATCCTGCTTCCCTTTTTCGTTATGTTGTGTCCAGATGGACGAAAAGCTTATGGCCTTCTCATTTAACTATTCGATCGAATACCAACAATAAGCAATTTCGAATCGATGATGAGCCTCATAGGGCTGCTATAAAATTCCAAATAGAGGAATGTTGCCCTGTTACATAAGAATGTCAAACCAAGAGACATCTTATGACGACATTTGTGAATGCAGGTAGGCGAGAGAACGGCAAGAATTGCTGCAACTAGAATTTTCTTTCATAATTTCCAATCTTGCCTTGATGGGAACCAGTTTCTTGATTATCCGGGTTTCCGGTACACTAGAGAAAAGAGCTATATTTGGACTTGTTTATTGTGTTAGCGGTGATATAATTATAGAACTGTTGGGTTGGGATTAAATTTGGAGAGATACAGAAAAAGTAACACCGAATTCTTTATAAGCTATGATTGCATTTTTTACTATTTTCTGCTGAAACAAGTTCCCACTTTATTCTGGGCCAGCTTAAGTAAGGTATTTAAAATTAAACTTGGCATCGCTTGAGTGCGGAATTAATGTCAAATAGGAATAAACAAGTAACAGACAGAAATTTTCTTGGCGGTCCCTTTCTATTCCGAAAACTATTTGTGTTTGGGACAAGTCATGCAACTCCTGCCTTGATGGGCGTTGTGTTTTGACTACTATATTTCTGGGCATGCGCCTTAATAGGAAACAGC
The DNA here is from genome assembly GCA_003708105.3 of Middelhovenomyces tepae. Classification (NCBI taxonomy): domain Eukaryota; kingdom Fungi; phylum Ascomycota; class Dipodascomycetes; order Dipodascales; family Dipodascaceae; genus Middelhovenomyces; species Middelhovenomyces tepae. The sequence goes on along the minus strand of PPNF03000008.1, from coordinate 560,070 downwards.
TATATTTTTCCGGAAAACCTCCCATCTCCTTAAAAGGGGCATCAAGATAGTTGACGCGTCTATATTGTGATATTTTATCGAGCTTTTCAAGTGTCGGGAACACGATACAATCTGTTGAATCTCAGAAATAATTTTTGTGCAAATAATCTTTGAACCATATTTCTGCAATCTAATAATTTAAATGCATATCATTTTCCTTGTTATTTGATATTGCAGGCCAGGTATGCATGAAAAGAAAAGTTTGCATCATCCAATGCCCACTCACACCAAAAATTTAAGACTATTAATAACAATTAGAGGAATTGTGTTTTAAACCTAAATTCTTTTCATTGTTTTGGAAAACCAAACAGACATTAGTACAGTAGCGGAATTTTTAAGTGCCAATTCCAAGATAGGGCAGATTTGATTTGCGGACACAGTGCAAAGTCCATTTTCGGAAACTAGATCTTCTCCTGTATGCAAGGGATGATTGGAGCTGGGCTGCATTTACTCGTATTCTTGAAGCAAAGCAACAGGTATGATATAGTACAAATGAGAACATTGCATCGATGAATCATGTTTTCTTGTCTATTTAGGTTTAAAGAGTAGCTTGAATGGGTTGAGTTCCTGTGTGACACTTAAGTTTAATCAAAAATAAAATTCTAAATTCAATTTTCAGTAGCTATAAGGTTGCACACGTTTTGCAGGGCGTCCATCAGCTTATTTGATCAGTTGCCAGGGTGATATTAAACGTTACAATCTTTGTTTCCTGGGATATAACTGTTGTGAGCGACATTATCATTCTGCCGAGCCTCTCTTGTTTTCGATTATTTTATAACCTTTAGTTCCTTGGCTTTTTTTTGGTTGTTTATTTTACATCAGCAGGCGAACAACAGAGTTTTCGCACATTTGATATTTAGAATATAACTTCTCTGGAAACCCCTTTTTTTGAGCTGGAACTTGACCCCTTGGTTTTCAACTATAGTCAGAACTTAGAAGGCAGGAATATTGTTCCGTCAAGCTTTTAGGTCCGCGTCCCTCGACACAATCTTTGAACGACTTTGGTGAAGATTTGGTACTGCTAAGCAGATATCTCTTTCAACGCGTCTTCTTTAAACACACTCCTTTTAAACATGAAACAACAACTTCCCAACCTTCTTCTAGGTCTCCTGGCTTTAGTCCAGCTATCCTGTTGTGTTCCGCTTGTGTAAGAACTCTCAAAGTTTTATTTATTCCTGATTGAATTCTCTGCTAACATTATATAGCAAATTTGTTGGGCGAGATCAAGGCACAGGCTCTTATCTGGGATTTGATTATTCTAGTCAATTGGTTCGAGGAGTTAATCTTGGTGGTTGGTTTGTACTGGAACCGTAAGTACAAGAGAAAATGCTGACATAATATGTCAACTATTATTCAAAGGAATTTAATATCAAGTGAATATTGAATTCAATATTAAATATTTCTTTGAACTAACTTTAGGTATATAAACCTTTCACTTTTCCAGGCATTTGGCACTGACGAGCCAAATATCCCCGTAGACGAATATCACTACACTCAGTGGCTTGGAAAGCAAGAAGCCTTCAATCGACTAGATCAGCACTGGTCCACATGGTATACAGAGAAAGATTTTCAAGATATTGCCAACTATGGTCTCAACCATGTGCGCATCCCGATAGGTTATTGGGCCTTCAACCCTCTCCCCGACGACCCATATGTTCAAGGACAAGAGCAGTATTTAGACAACGCGATCATTTGGGCAAGAAATGCAGGCATTAAAGTATGGATTGATCTTCACGGTGCTCCAGGAAGTCAAAATGGATTTGATAATTCAGGCCTTCGTGACTGTGTTGGTTGGCAGCAGGGAGACAATGTACAGAATACATTGGATACTCTATATTATATTGCTCAGAAATACGGAAGTGTAGACTACAATGATGTGGTTACTTCCATCGAGCTGTTGAACGAGCCTCTTGGACCGGAACTTGACATGAATGCCGTATTAGAATTTTTCGAAGATGGAGTTCAAACAGTTCGAAATTCTGGATCAAATACAGGGGTTGTATTTCACGATGCCTTTCAACCATTGAACTATTATAACAATTTCCTCACTCTTCCAGATTATTGGAATGTCATTTTAGATCACCATCAATACCAAGTTTTCTCACCTGGCGAAGTTTCTCGCAGTATTGGTGAGCATATAGATGTTGCTTGCTCTATTGGAGGTCAAACTCAGACTGAAACTCACTGGCGGGTTACTGGTGAATGGTCTGCGGCTTTAACGGACTGTGCCTTGTGGCTTAATGGAGTTGGAAAGGGAGCTAGGTACGATGGATCTTTTGCGGGCTCCTATTATGTTGGATCTTGTGAAAACAGATGGGATTTCTCCACCTGGTCTCAACAAGATATTGCAAATACGCGACAGTATGTTGAGGCTCAAATGGAGGCATATGATCAAGGCAACGGATGGATATTTTGGTGTTATAAGACGGAAAATTCTGTGGAGTGGGATTTCAGGAGACTTGTGGACTATGGCTTATTTCCATTTCCCTTCACCGATAGGCACTATCCTAATACTTGTGGATTTAACTAAAGGATGGACATAAAAGCTTGCGATATCTTGCTGCCATCAAAATATCTAACATAATGTCTTACAAGCCCAGTGCTGTTTGATGTTCGATACGACTTGTGTTATTTAAGTTATTCATTCTATTAATCCAATATTTTTATATATATAGAACATATGTTGTAACAATAAAGAATTCTTTCAATATTTATTATTCAGCGAAAAAAAATAGTTTTTAATTCTGTCCTATTTTTTTAATAATTATGCCATAGTAAAATACAATGAGCCGATCTGAAGTGAAATGCTCAAGCAGAATTCTTGAGGAGAGCACTTTCAGCAGCACCAATTCTTTCCTCGCTCTGACACAACCTGCCGTTCAACCACTTCAGAGCAACAGATGAGTCTGAACGTGTTTGAAATGCGGACAGGATAAGTACTTCCAAGATTTTTCGCTTCTGGGCTAGACTTCTAAGCTTAGCCAGTTCCTCAACAAAGATAGTATCTCGTTCCTTCCAATACGCATGAAAGCTCTTGGTCAAAGCAATTTTATATTTCTGACAGTTAGAGCTTGATGCTGGGTCACGATTTGCAGGAATATGTTCGAATTCATCAATGGCCGAAATCACATTCGGATATAACCCCTGAGACATAGGATTCTCTCGTATATCCAGCACGCGAACAAACATCCAGTTGGAGAGTATCGGTATCAGATCTTCCAACGAGGAAAGCTTATTTTTGAACAAATAAAGCCTCTTCAATTTTGGAATGCCTCCAATCGAGCTCAACGATTTCAAGTTATTGTAAGACAAATTGAGCTCTCTCAAATTTATCATAAATTCACTAAAGTGACTGGGTAAATCTTCTAGTCCAATTCCTGAGAGATCTAAGCTCACCAGATTCATATATGGCTCTTTAAACGGGATGGATCGAAAAGTTGTGTTTTCTGATAAAGATAGCTTCTTTACGTCGGTCAGGCGTTCCCAGCCTTCCAGATTTGAGGACATACGTTGGCGAGCAAAGCTTAGCTCCTCTAAACGTTTGAGATGTCCACATCCAGTAATGCGTACCAGTGAATTTTCGTCCAGTTGAAGAACTTTTAAACCTCCAAATGGGCTGGCATCAAATTGAGTCAACAAGTTTTGTTTGATACTTAGTCTCCTTAGAAATTTGTGTTTGCCATCACTATAGAGTTCCACAATATAATTCTGATCTGTAAAAGTTAACGTTCAGGCCTTTCAATAAATATAGATACTCACTCAAGTTTAGCACAACAAGCTTAATCAAAAAGGATAAGCCCTGTACTTCTGTGATTTTATTTCGGCTTAAATCCAAGTTCTCAAGGTTGGGCCACTTATATTTAGCAAAATCGACGGATTCAATTAGATTGTAACTGGCGTTTAAACGGATCAAACCCTCTAAACCAGCCAGGCATTCCAAAGATCGTAAGCTATTTTGAGCAATATTCAACTCTCGGAGGTGAACAAGGTTCGACAAACCCGTAAGTCTCTTGTATGAGTTGAAAGCTAGATTGAGGTATTGAAGGTTGATAATGTTGCCAAAGCTGGTTAAATCGGTTAGGCAATTATGACTTGCATCAAGAATCCTGAGATTTATTGGAGCACCGGAAATAAAACTTATGCTGTTGTTCGAAGCATTTAACGAAGTAAGGTTTGGGCAAATCTGAAATAGATGAAGTAGGGAATCAAGATGCTTGTTGGATAAATCCAACTCCTCTAACTGTTCCCAAAAGTGTTCTTCACGAGAGCATTCAGTAAGTGCCCGAATTAAATCGTCGAGCTGCGTGGAATATGACGTATTTATTTGAGAAATGCTAGTGATATCAGGCATTGAAGGGGTCGTACCATTATACTGATGCCGGGTAGAATATGATCTAGAAATTGGGGTTTTGAAAGAAACTTCTCGTTTGGGATCCGTGCTACTCGCTGTAGAATGATGAGGGGCAGAGAGGGGGGTAAGGGATGTATATCCGGACATCATATTTAGTACTCGGCGAGATGGCTTCGCTTCATGCTTATAGGAGCTGTTGTCTTGGGCTGCTTCCAAGGTATTATTGGACGACATGGAACTGCTATTAACCGAAGGAATCAGCTCACTCTCGTTCGATCGTAAGGATTCTGAGTCCTTTTGGGTAACTGAAACGTTCCGATGAGGACTCTCAGCAGCCGATGTCGTATTTTCTGAAGCGTTTGTTTTCAGTACGGAATATCGAATATTCTGCTTAGAGTTAGGTATAGACATTTTATCCAAACGCCCCAGGGAAAGATCTTCAATGCCCTCAAAAACATCTTTGTCGCTATCTGTGTCCGGATCTTTTGTAACACTTCGGATTGGTGAGTCTTGGAGAGTTTCTGTAGTTTTTGTTGTATGGTTTGGTTTTCGTTTCCATCTAAATTCAGATTTGTCAAAGCCCATAGAGCCGATTTTATCTGGAAGTATGTCCTTGACATCCTCAGGTCTTATGAACGTCATTGAAGGTCTTGTACGTTTCATTACAGACAATAAGGGCACCCCTGCGCCCACACAAAATGAATTATCGGACAGAGCGGTTGATATGCGGATGGAATCGGGAGATTTCTGCGCCGGTATAATAGGAAGTGGATGACGATTATTAGTGACTTGTTTCGCTGCGGATAGGGAAAGACTGTTGCCGAGGGTTTCTTCCGCACAACTGTCTTGTTCATGGCTACTATCTGAGTTGTATGAGGCTTCATTCTCATTTTCATCAGAAAAGGAACTTTTATCAAAATCCGTCGCCTCCTGGATGTTTAACTCTCTTAATTTTTCCATCATGATGTCAGCATTGTGCATATAATCTTCTTGTACCTCGTCATAGGTTGAAGATAACCCAGGCAAATTATTTGAATCAGTATTCAAAGGTCTCACTTCCTGTGCTTTCTCAAGTTGTAATGATCTGGTTTGAGTGGAGATGTCGTTAGCAACGTTTGACGAAGTATCTGAACTGGGATTAGACAAATTTTCCAGAGAACCCAAAAGGCCTTCAAATTTTGTATTGGTATATGTGTCATGCCTCTGAAATATTTTCAAAGGAGATTTAGCAGAGGTCTTTTCAAAGAGACGTTGTGAAAAAGTAGACTGCCTATTTCTCATAAATGAATCAGAATCGGAATCAGAACTGTTCTGGCCAGTTTTAGAAGAGTTGGCGTCTTCAATAGAAGTATTCTCAGAGGACCTTATTGTGGTTTGGAAGTTCCTCTCATTCTCATGGCTTTGGTCAGAAAGTAAATGCCCAGGCTGATTGAATAAGCTCTCAAGCTGACTTGGCGGGCTAGATGTTTGATTTAAGGCGCGTAGCCATTCTGGGGTATCGCGATCTCCTAAAATCCTGTTATTTATTTTTGTTGTTTGTAAGTTGTACGGCTCTACAACCATATTTTTTTGTTCCTCAGCAATGTCTGGCTTTATCTCGTTACAGCACTTTGGGATGTGATCTGGTTCTGATATCCACTCTTCCTCCAGTTCATCGGTTATCCAACTCATCGGTGGGACTTTAGACGTGCTAGTGCCAGGTTTGGAGGTATTGGTGAAGCTTGTGTTGCTCGTTAATGACTTCAATCTTGCTTTCCTATCCAAGATATTCTCACTAGCAATATGTTGACTTTTGACTGATACACTCAAGCAGACAGCATCAATATTACCTTCAACTCCGACAACTCGATCTTTCATATTTAGGACAGGATTGCAGGCCGCATGAGTTTTGGATTGCTGGGCGTTGGAAGCCATAAGATCCAAATCAATCCTCAGCTCTCAGTTCAGCCAAACACAATTGCATGAAAAAATGTTGAGCAAGTTCAGTAAACTGTCTCTTAAAGTAATTAAAAGGAATAGTTTAATACTTTGAATGAGAATTTTGATAAATAAATGAAATAAATGCGCAAAAACATGGAGCAAACAGGTTGTTTACTCTGAGTTGCCATAGAAACACTTCAAACCTAACCTCGAAGAGAATCATCTTGAAAATCCCCAACGCTGAGCTCACTTTCTGAGCGACTCACAAAGATTCTTTCAAATCTGATTTCTAACTGGTCTTTCAATATGAAAATTGAGAAGCATACAGAAAGCAGTCTAGTGGCTCATATCCCAGAACTTCAAGAGCTGACTAAAATTTTTTCTGAAAAATCAAATATCTCTATTTGTTCGTTGATCTCTTATGCTGAACATAACTCTTAGTGACGCACCTCCTCAATATAAAGATGACTATGGATTTTCTTTGAATACTTCCGATATCTTATGTCCCCCGACCCCGGAGTTTAGCACACTGGATCACAAAAGAATTTATCTGATAGAGCAGCGTTATCTGAAGCTAGAGGAGTGTCAACCAATATATACCGGAAGAACTTTCCCAACCTATAGGTCTTTCAACTCTTTATTTCAGCTTAATCCTGGTTCCGGATTGATTAATGGGGGAGAAAATTCTGTAAATCCTTATAAAACCGCTTCGAAAAATACTGCCACGATAAATTCAGTGCCTACAACCACAGTCTCAAATGACTTTACTTCAGCGAATTCGTTTGCCAGTACTGTTTTTCAAGCCAGTACATCCCACAGCTTGCATCATAACAATGGCCAGTCGGGCAACTATATGCCCGAATCATTATTGCCATCTTTGCACAGAGAGATAGAAGTCTCTGATATGTCTCAGGCTCAACAACATGATACACATACCCAGAACATCGGTTATCTTAGAACCCAAGCATTCCAAGAAGACGGCTTGACGGTCCAGAACTATGAAAGCTTTGCAAGACCAAGCTCAATTATTTCTACTACCTCCTCAGGGATTGGTCTATCAGGAGATTCGAAGTCCTCCCTGAACGTCTTACATCCCTCCCTGAACTTAGATTCAAGTGAAAGTAAGCCTGGAGGAATACTTCTCTTGTCTGCACCTTCAGAAAAAAATAGCACTTCACGTTCCAAGCATCTAGCGATCTGGGAGGAGCTACAGTCTGTGACAAGAGGTGCTAAATGGAGCATTAATGACGAAATAGATAATACTTCTAGCTGTTCCGATAGTGATTAAGTTAACTTAGAAACCTACGCAGACATAAGTAGTAAGCGACGAGTCCCTTTCTTTGTAAGGATTTCTAGAGGATTTCCCGAATCATTTCAAAAGAATATAACCCGTTTAAGGGTAAGGGTGTTGTTGTGAAGGTCATCCAATCAAGAGAAGTAAATATAATTTCAGGTTTTCTAGTTAGTCCAAGCAGGTCTCAGGAAGGAGATATTATATTTTTGTTGTCCGGTGCTCGATTTTGCATGATCAAAAATGACAACACTTCAAAGTATAGGAAAATGCTTGTCCAGAAACAGGCTTCAATACATTAACTCCAAAAGATTCTCAATATGTACTAGGCTCGCTTCAAGTGCTGTTTCTCATGGAAAGCAATCTCAAATGCCCACAGATTATCCTCTTCCATCACAGCAAAAACCGTCTAATGTTATTGATTATGCTCTAACGTCGTTGGATGCCATTGCAAACTGGGCGAGACAAGGAAGTTTTTGGCCTGTAACTTTCGGATTAGCCTGCTGCGCTGTTGAAATGATGCACGTATCTGCTCCGAGATATGACCAAGATCGGCTAGGAATCATTTTTCGGGCATCGCCCCGTCAGTCAGACATTATGATTGTTGCAGGTACTCTCACAAACAAAATGGCGCCTGTCTTGCGACAAGTTTACGATCAAATGCCTGAGCCCAGATGGTAGGTGCTTAAAATTCTTACTGCGAGGTATTTAACTAATTCAGGGTTATCTCCATGGGATCGTGCGCCAATGGCGGAGGCTATTATCATTATTCTTATAGTGTTGTTAGAGGATGTGATCGCATAGTCCCTGTCGACGTCTATGTACCTGGCTGCCCTCCCACGTCAGAAGCTCTGATGTACGGAGTTTTCCAACTTCAAAAGAAGATGCGTAATACAAAGATCACAAGGTTATGGTATCGCAAATGACACATATATACAAATAGAATGTTTATTCATTACTCTTGATTACTGTTGGCCATCGCTTTAATTGAGAGCTTCATTCCCAAATAGCAAGTCACTTCAGACTTCAGATTTTAGTAGCTACATTCCAGTACTTGATTTTCAATGTAATTAGTAACGAGACTGTAAAGAATACTTTGCGAGTCTTATTTATAAGGTGTTCGCTTTGCCAACAAAGATTACTGATATATGAAAATGCTACTCTCTACGATTTGCTTTGTCTCCAAATAGATTCAGATCTCCTCTTAGCGGCGAAATCAATTTGCCCCTTGAATATTAGCAAACTTCTAGCGCAACATATTGTGTATACAACATACCGAATATCTGTAGGCACCATAAAATAATACAGCAGGAACGAGGCCGAGAAAAATCAACACAAATCTTCCGCTCTTCTTTGTGAACCTGTAATTGTCGGCCAGATTCTCCCTCATATCTAAATTGTCAGGGCATATTCAATTTTAAATCGCTAAATAATTTGAATCCACACAGTCCGTTGAACTTACGATAAAACTTTTCGATGCCCGCATCCTTGACATAAGCTAGATTATTAGAAATTGAATATACGTAATACAGAAATAGAAACATACGCAATGGGCCGTGGTGATCGCCGGCCATTGTCAGTAGAAATAACAAATATGAAGCCGATATCCTTCCAATTTCTCTGAGTTTGCTTGAGCTCTCTTCAGGATCAAAGCAGTGGTGGTGAGTTCTAGTTTTGGGACTTTTGCCCGGAAGCTAATTGGACCAATAATTACTTAAAGGAACATGGATCATATCGAGACTCTAGAACACTTGGATTGAAACGGCAATAATATATTTAGCTAGAGCCAGTAGTGCATATTTAATCAAACAATTCACCTATTGTACATAGTAGCAGAGCTTTGTAAGGCCGAGCGTTTATATTCAAATATAACAAACAGAAAGGCCGCTCAATAATTCAACCGACACGGAACATTATATTTAGGAAAAGACTGTTATCATACCTCACTGCCTTCGAACCATTTACCAACGTTGTTAAACTGCTCCAGTGTTAACACTTCATCTAGAAAGGAAGTTTGATTTGGTAGATCCGAAAACATTCCAAGAAATCTTTCTTCCATAGAAGGTTGATAGAGAGCATCTTCCAATTTTACTCCTGACTGATTTATGGTCTTATCAGACTTATTAGATGGACTTAAATTCAACTGATTTCCGCTCGGAATACTATTCGAAACATCCTCTGGTGGAATTTCGGCATTTTTGTAATCCAACTCGTTGTTTGGAGGACAACTCTTATTATCATTTGCCAATGCTTCAAAAACATTTCTACCCATGTTACCCATGGCGCCAGCAACCCACCATGTATCTGACATTTGATCCAGGACCGAGCAGCTATGGCCCCAACCATAACCTGAAGGATCCTGATCAGGATATGTTCGCAGAAAAACCGTCAGAGTCAGAGATACGCAATATGGAACAAATGGTAGTGGTGGAAGGTCCGGCCGACAATTAATTATTTGTAGAATATTCGCAGCAGCTGCAAGGAGGTTTTGGTTGATTTTCTTCGGGTGAGCTGAAACTGAATCGAAGGTATTCATATTTTCGGACTGATTTCCCAAGCCTAAGCTTGAGAATTTGTCTTGAAGCGGTCGTGGTGTGTCTATGGGCAATCCGAGATATAAATCCTCAGAAGTAAAGTTGTTGAGATCCAAGGACGGTTGTATAGGAGTATATATATTACTTTCTTCGAATTCAGTGTTTGTAGCATGAGTAGATTCCCGCTCATTTGAAATATAATCTCGTTTGTGCATAAGAATATAGGCGGCAGTTTGAATCAAGCTGTGAACAGCTGTGAATGGATCAGAAATAGATTCTTGATTAGTGGGCAAATCGAAAAAAGGCAAAGTTCCTAGCTGCCTGCTTTTGGGACGGTATAGGCAGATGACGTTTTCAAGGAGTGTGCAAACCTCTACAAGATGTCCAAGATAGTTATCGCCATTCTTTTCAACCTTGTCAATATCTACATCATCTAGATTGCATGTTAGTGGCCGTGCGTTAACACAAGCACTCATTCGATCTAAGCACCATATGCTCCACCATAAGTTTGTCAATTTCTCCCTTTCATAAAATTCACGCTTGTGGTGAATTCCAAGAGAGACAGCATAGTGAATAGCCTTTTGTATATCACTACAGCTGTTTTCGAGTCCATCTGGGCCCTCTGAATGCAGCGACAATAGAGCATACACTCTTACTAGAGTTAATCTGTCTCTTTCAACTTCAGCAAATAGTAACGCACGAATTTTGAGAGCTGTTGAGGAACAAAATTGCCTAACTGACTGGTGCCCCAAGTACTTAGCCGCAGTAGTCTGCCTTGCAGCAACCAAGAGAACAGCATGGAGCAGTAATGTCGGAGCTTGTCCGATATTATGTAACTTGATAAACTGCTCTTTATCTAATAGGGGTAGCAAAGGGTCAATGTACTGACAATATAGAGCAATTAATGCCTCTCTATGGGATCTTAGAGGCATGGAAAAAGCATCGATAGAGGCAAGATACGAATATAGGTGCGGGTTAAGTCTTTGCTGACAAACATCACCTTTAACCCAGACCCCAATTGATTCATTTTCTGGGCCGAAGTTAACTGGGCCAGAACTCAATTTCGGTTGACTATTATTAGTAGGATTTTGTTCAAGTAAAGGGTAGGGCTCCAAATTGATCTTTGAGTCTAAATAACCCCCCGGATTTAGTGCTGTAGATGGCAAACTCAGAGATGGACTATTTGAAAATCCAATGCCAGATGTGCTGGCCTGAGTTGTGTAAGTAGGATCGCTCGTCAGGGTCAGTGGCTTAAAGGGCAGGGCTGTGGTCCAAGAGCTTGTAACATTGTTAGTAGAGGGAGGAGCAGCACTACTAAAACTGCTGCTTGTTAGAACACAGGAGGTAGGGTTCGAATATGATTTGCCGGAACGAATCAAGTCAGGTTCTTTGCGATTCGTCAACGAAAGGCTCTGCGAAGCCAGACTGTCCAATCTAGAAGCCTTTTCGGAGGGTTCATAATCGGGGGCCAAGCTGCAGATTATATCTGCTCCTTCACAAGGTTTACAACGAACACTGCCAATAGGAAAGTTACACCTTTTCTAAGCCTTCGATTAGACCATATTAATGCATTCGTACTTCAACATGATATTCATACTCTTCTTCGTTTACATTGCTCGCAAGCTTGATGTACTCTTTTCCGCTTCCTATAACCAGCATCATTTGCAGGGAATACAAACATTATAGATGCTATAAAAAAGTCAAATGCTCTTTTTTAACAAATATCAAGTAGTTTGCCACTGTAAAGTGAAGTTTTGTTCGTACAGGAGACTCAAATTTGATTGGGAGTTCGTAACTGGACGAGAAGCTCCAACAATTTATGTCCAAACGAACCTTTTAACTATGAATTGATTCCGGTTCACTATTACTATTTACGGAATGTTGGAATTTTTCCAAGTGACAGAAATTTCTGAATACTATGCATTTCAAAATTGTGACATACGTAAGGGAGCTAAAGGAATCTCAAGTATCCGTGCACCGCACTCTTTGTATAACATATCGAAACCACCAAATAAATAGCATCTTCCATCATAGTAGACACCTCTATGACAGCAAAATCCATTTGAGATCAGACCATAGCTTGGTCTAACTGTCCACTCACCGCTAACCAAATTCAAGAAAGTCAACATTTGAGAAAAGTATTTACCGTCAAATCCCCCAATGATTAGTAGCCAGCGACCTCCATTGATGCTACTATGTAGAGTACTAGGGAACCCGAACCTTTTATAAAGCCGTAGTTTCCTATCATATTTATAAGTTTTAAGCCTTCGCCATTTAGTCGTGACAAGTTCAAGCATCCAAACGTCATTGAAAACTCTATTTTGATCATTGCCTCCATAAATAACCATACAGTTCCCAAAGTTTTGTAGCTGTTGAACTAGATGAGCAGAATGATTATACCTGGGATAGGGCCAGTTCTTTGTATCCTTGTCCAAACTGATAACTTCGCTCAGAGAGCATTGACCAATACCCTTGGATACATCCAACTTCCATACATCGTTCAGGCTAACTTCTCTATCGTAGCCTCCGAATATGTAAATAATTCCTTTATGAGAAATACAGGAGTGCCCTACTCTTGCCTTGGGCAGGCGACCAATAGGGATTATTTTCGTAAAGGTAAATGTATTGATATTGAGGGCATAGAAGGAATTCTTGCAAATTTGGGTATCGTCAACCCCACCAAAGTAATATATGTAATCTGAATGATGAGCGCCGCCCATATCTTGAATTGGGGGAGGGATATCTCCACGAATTAGGGGCTGAGTTGTAACATTAGTGTTGCAGTCGTACACATAGAGAGTGTTGGAGTTACCAGCACATGTCCTTCCACCAAATATGAAAATTCTAGATTGAACTGTCACACAAACATGCCCACTTATTTGAGGAGGCAGGATACCTGTAGCTTTTGGGGAATGGCAGAACATAGCAAGAGGAGGAACTATGTCATTAGCCTTGTCCGATGCCTTTGACGACTGAATGACACGATTTCCAGACTTTCTTTTAGATCGATGTTTTCTGTCAGATTGTGATGAATATTCTTGGCTATCAATATTGTCAAACATTCCTTTAGATTGAGCTAAGCCATGTCCAAACTTTTGAGACGTTAACACATGATTTGAACGGTCTATGTGAACTGATTCGTTAGGAAACAGAGGAACATCAAGACCTAGAGCGATAGGGTTAACAACACTGGGAGCCCAAGAACTGGAGGGGTTTTGAAAGATCTTATCATTGTCTGGAAAGGAAGGCTGATTAAGATCGATAATAGTAAACTGATGGTCATTAGAGGTTCTCAATATGAATTCATCTTGCTCCACATCCGAAGTATCGCGACTCGTAGACAGAGTTGGATTAGACACTGGGCTGATATTTTGCAAATATTTTGTATCCCAGGTTTTCGAAACAGCTTTTGTTAAGTTCTGGTTCTGTTCGTTAAGAATGTCGGAGGAAGACTGAGGCGGAGAATCATTTCTTGGAGATTTTGTGGTATTCCTCCTATTTGCACTAACCACATTTCCACCTCCGGCATCCTCCTCTTCACATTTAGTAACTGTAGCCATTGCACCCTTCGAACTTGACCTGATGTCAATTTCTGTAAAGGCTGCACGCACTTCCGGTCTTTCCTGTAAACTCGACATTTCAATTGAAATTGAAATTTGCACACAAATAAAGAAGCATACTTTTAAATCGAAGGCAATAGCTAGGTACCTTATATTTGGGCTTCAGTCAAAGCTCTGTACTGAAGTACTTCTCTTACTGTTTATTTAAATATTTGCAACCATTAATGGCATTGGCGGATGTATAGGCCTTTGTCAGTCCCAAAACGTACCCCGTTCTTTCATGCATGACACAATATACTTAAGGTTATTGATTACGTCAGCCACAACTTAGCTTAGAAACCTTATAACCTAGCATTCTTGTTCCTAGCTGAACGTTTTAAGGTTACGTCATTTCCAAATCCGAACTCCCAAGCATTCAACCGTTGAAACCGTAATAATGTATCTGCAGTAAAAAGAAATGGTAATTTTTTGTGGGCGGAAGTAGTTTAGCTTAATATGTCGTTAGTCAAGTATTTAAAGCCGTCATAATTTATCATAGAATTAATCGATTGTCTTCAATACAATTTGTGCAACCACTTTTTTTTTCATTCTGATTTCACTTCATAAAAAAGATCTCTCTGTTCTTATTCTTTCTTACAAGCATCAAAAATGTAACTCAACTGTTCAGCTTGAAGAATATTTTAGGAGCTATCGACAAACAGCATTATCAACAGTTTTAAAAAAATGCAACAAAAAAAAGTTTCTCAAGAATCTTGACTGACCAAGCGGGTGGAAACCTCTATTAACTGATACTAAACTAGTTCATAAGCGATTGTCGCATCACACCAGATATATTTGTCTTCTTAACCGGCTGCTTCAAATAGTTATCGAGCAAATCAAAAGAAACCATTTCTATTTTGGAACTACTCCCATGTGACTGACATTACTTATGTCTGTTGATTATAGCCTTTTTCACCACAGTTCTTAATCGCCATTGATTTGAGCTCCGTTATTGCTTATTGGCTCAAAAAGCTTAAATAAGCCTTGACCTCCCTGCATATGGGTTAGGGAGTCTCACATATGACTGAATGAATGAATAAATCTGTATTTAGAGTCGTATGTCTTACATAGTAATCTATCTAAAACAACGAAGGCGACTAGTTCAAGTGTTTTTCCCGCTCCAGGCTACTCGCTAGATAGCTAAGCTGCTATTATTGTTCGGTTGTGAGACTGCGTTGAATTTACCATGAGAGCATCTGATGATGATACTCCTATGAGTATAGGGAAAACCTCACACTAACTAGTAGAACTTGATTCTTGTAGTGATTCGGAAAAGACCTATACCAACTGCTCCTTGAGAGCTACAATCAGGAAAGGAGGTGTGGTTGAGAGGCGAGGAATTGGACCACCGCACCAAGTCCTTCTTTAGTATCAAGAAGAACTTTAAGGTCCAGATTCTCGGAAACCGGTTGAAGGTATTGTCGCCGATCGGTTTCGTATTCGATGCAATGTTGTGAAATGTGTTCTACTGTTTCCAATTGTCCACACTTGCAATCGTGTGTCCTGCTCTGAATGTTGAAGTTCTTAAAGTAGGATCCAATAGCTCCTTTGCCATTACGCAGCTGGACAAGCCGGCTTAGCATTGATCGAGGGCTATTTTTGAGATGATACCACAGTGGATTCTTCTTTTCTTTGTTGTACAAACTTTCTTCAGTGATGGTTCGATAAAAGTGACCCTTCTCAGAATTGTTGTAGTTTGTTTCCCAGTTTGTTATGCTGTCTTCGCTAGCGGTTTTCCGTGGCTTTTTTGTGATAGCATACCATTCGTTGATCTTGTCACATATGACCTCCAATATGATAAGGTTAGACAATTTTTATTTGAAGAGCAATCGAAAACAATTCACAAAATAACAACTGTGCACTAAGAATCGGGATAGCTAATTTTTTCGGATTCATCTAGTAGAGAGCGTCACGGTATAGAAAGTCGCTAGTAACACAGTTCCTTGCCTATATTTGTACAGTATGGTACGCAATTGGCAACAAACCTAAGTCTTTTCACTGATAGTAAGATCGGCCCTCAACTGTAATCACCTTACCGTGCGGTATAGAAAACAAAGTAATTAGAGAGAATTTTTACCTTATTGCTCACTCGATTCTTCAGATCTAAAATAATTATTTGCTAACATTATTATTGAACACATCAGCTACAGTGCTTTGTTTTGTTTTGTTAGCTAATTAATAGACGAAGTTAATAATTAATCCTGTGATAGAGATATCAGTTCGTTTCATCTTAAAGATAACGTTCCTTTAGATCAGGCAGTATTTTATTTCAAACTGCCATTAATAAAAACTTAAACGATCCTAATCATTTATCCAGCACCAGGCTGATTTATTCAACTTTGAGAACGGTCAATAAAGTATAGATGACTTCCATGCGATAATTTTAAGACACAAGAGGATGATGATGGTATTTGGTTCGGAAGGTCTAGTCCAAAATAGCATAGTGGTGGTCTCTGATCTAATTGTTTCCGTAACATCAAGAATGGCTTTTGCGTAAACTAATAATGCGCATTCAACCTTTGAATGGGCCAGACCTACCGTGCCAGTTGGCTCTGTACGCCCTTAAAAGCAGTTACAAATTGCTTATATCTCCACGACCAGAGTACGACATTTCATTCTCGAGATTGACATGTGGTGATATGTATAACCTACCTATTGCACGTGATTATATAACTTGTACCTTCAAGTGTGAAGTCATTACATCGCCTGCAACGACAAAGATCCTTTTAAAATCACTATCGAACAACAAAGCAAATGAATTCAAATTTTGAAGTTTACTACGGCTAATAATAAAACTGGGCCTCCTCAGACAAAAAAATATTCTATTGAATTCAAATACAGAACTAAAGAGCAGAGCCCCGCGATGGATATCAACTATGTGACTTTGAAAACCTCAATGAGACAATAGCTGCAAATTGTTTTTGTTGCACGGTGTGTGCTAAGCTTCTACCGTTCCCATTATTTGACTATTTATAAAACGCTAACAGTAAGTATTGGATACGACAATTATGTGAAGTTTGCTTTCTGAAAACAATCGATGTAGAATATCTAATCAGCTAGAATGAGTGATTTGAATAAAGGGTTTTGACCACAGCCTTATTTGCTCCACTTCGTTACAGAGCTACAGTATTAGCTAAATAGACAGTAACAATTAAGGTAACTTCCCTAAGCGTGAAGGAGATAAATAAAGTACATGAATACCTCCAAGACTTAATCTGATGTTATGGTCAGGCTGTGTGTCTAGGCTGTGTCTAAGCAACCTTTCCGCTTAGCCGAAAAGTCTTTCGGGTTTCTTATTAGTAGTGACTGAGTCCTTATTTTTTCTATTTAAAGTGACATTTCTCTAACTTATCTAGTTCTATAAATTAAATAACTTAACTCTAAAATTTCTGTACCTGTTGTCAAGATGTTGTAAACATCCGGATGCCGTATCGGTTTTGCGCCATGGTAGAGTTTCGGCTACCCATGTAATGAGTTTAGAAATCTCAACGATCTTGGTTCTAAATAATATTCGACATTTGGACTAATTGAATGATTGATTGTACTTGAAAAACTACCTTAAAAATCAAGATTTTGAAATTGGGCTAACATATATATCTTAGTATCTTTGCTGACCATTCTAGTTACATTTTTGTTTGAATACCTTGAGGTAATCAACAGAAAGTTTAGTAGTGATAGTATGCATGATAATTGAACAACTTTGATTAGAGATCTAGCTAGGAAGGCGACTCCATATATAGTTAGAGAAATGACTTTTTACACAGGAAAGAAAAGAGATTGCTGAACCATAGCAGGTTTTCATGCATCATAATGAAAATCTTGGCCGAGACATACTGTATAAGTGTGTTATCACAACAATTCTTTCAATATATTCCATCACTGGAAATTGCTATAATAAGGCACGAGGAAAACCTTAGTCTGTAATGTACAGTTTAATGAGCCCAACATATAAGTCCTCTTTATACCTGCTTGGAAATAGTTTGCGTAAGTCACATAGATATTGAACTTTGACAGTATTTCTACACGTTTTTTGAACGAGTTCCTCTTAATTTTTTTTAACTCTACGCTACTTTATTGATCCTATTTAAGATATTATTTTGCAATCATTTTGAAGTCTTTTTTTCCGTATTGATATTGATTAGTGACAAAAATAGTCTTCCACCATTTACTTTTCATGCTAAATAAATACTATCTGTGTGCAGCATATTAGGGCCCAGCAGCCTGTCATATACGTCTTGTTGAATGAACGTTGCCGCGTTGTTTTAAAGTTAATTGAAATGAAAGATAAAAACTATTTTCATTCTCAGTAAAATTTTTTCTTTACAATGAACAGCAGTAATACAAAAATGGCTCCAGCGGATATAAAGTAACGATATTAACTGCGTCGTTATCTATCAGAATTCTTTAGCTGCAGCTTTAATTTTGACCAGCTCTTCGAGTTATCTAGATTACATATTGGTAAAATCATAAACATTTCTGCTGTTGCAGACAATCTTAGAGCTAAACGATCCATCTTTGGTCTTTGTTTTAGTGATTATTATGATGAACGATAGAAAGCTTTTTAACGAGTCGCAGAATCGGCGAAAGTGGAAGAATGGGGTAGTTCCCACGATGAAGTTTCATTTATAGAATAGGATTGCTAGGCTCATATTAAAGAATTCAAGAAAAAGCCGAACTGAATCGTGAGTTGTTTGAATATCTTAAGGTGATCAGCGGAAAGTTTAGTGGACATGATAATTGAAAAACTTGATATTGAAATAGCTAGGTAAAGCACCCCTTTATATAGTCGGGGAATAAGTTAAGTTGAGGCTCAGAGACATGAAACATCAGCATAAAACAAGAACCTAATCAGGACGAACCAATGGCTGAGTGTAATGAGGCTTAAAACACTATGAGGCTCACGTAGATCACAACAGGGATAACAGTGAGTCACGTTATAGCTTTACATGCGCCACATACTTATCATATGAAGACTGGGACTCTAGTTTTCAGCTCGATGGTGGTTTTGCCGAGAGGCCCAATAGACAACCGTCTAGGATTTGGATAATTAGTGGGCAATTCAGTGGTTGAAACGAGTGTAAGACTTATAGAAGCTAATTATCTCTAAATACTTTTGTGAAATTAAGCATTGTCGCTGTTTCAATGAGGAGAGCAATATAGCATGAGCTGTCATAATGGTGATAATAATTGTGACTACCTTGACAGCTCTCTGTTCGCACCTAAATAAAGATTGCTGAAAGATCCAGAAATTACAAGTCAAGAGCTAGCACTGCTGGACAGTACAGCAGATTCCAATGAAATATATTATGAGGATATTATGGGGTTATTTGTTAGAAATTAATGATACTCTTTTCAAGCAGACTACTAATTCAATACCGAGCATACTAATTTACATAGGCTAATTAGAAGGTGCTTGTCAGACTCTATTAGCTTTGTTCATATTTCAAGAAATAAAAACTTATTAAAATCCAGTATCTATTGTTATATTCGCTTTTACCAGGCGACTCAATAGCTTCTAAATTGTCAAATAGCGTTGGTAATTTATCTTATTGCATGCCATACAAAACAATCTGTAACTTTTAATAATAATAGCGTATTGCAAATCCTGTGATAAAGGCGAAGGCGGAGCTCAACTAGGCGAGAGGTTTTGTTTAGTGCAACAGTAATTGCCACTATCAGCACACTTTATATAACAAACTCAAGCCAATTAAAGCGTGAGCTATGAAATATCATGTTCAGCAATGATAATATAACACATCTGTAGAGCTGAAATATATTTAAGCAATGAAATTTAATATATTAAGTAAAATACTAAACTGCTGTGCTTTTTTAGTCAAAGATTGAAAATCTTTTTTGAAGAGATCCGGATCATACCGCAGGTAAGAATACAAAAAGCTGGAGAAAGAAACATTTGCTCAAAATCGTTAGAAAACTGGCTGTATATAGCGAAAGAAATAATATTTGTTTTATCAGTAAATCCGAAGAAGAGTGCATGATTTGCACGATTGAGACCGCTGATACTAGATTATGAAACGTTCAGTAGTATGTACAGATACCCCTTTGACTAAAACAAATACTTATCGGCATATAAATGAAACCAGGAGTCAATACTGTTTGAATACCTTGAGGTGATCAGCTGAGAGTTTAGTAGTAGTAGACATGGTAATTGAACAACTTTGATTAGAGAACTATCTAGGAAAACACCTTTAAATATAATATGCTGGTTAAAGAAATAAACCTTTAGCACATGAAATAAGAGATCACTGTGGGTCCATATATGAAACTCTTGGCTGAAACATAGAATATATCACAACAATT
Organism: Middelhovenomyces tepae; assembly: GCA_003708105.3. NCBI lineage: Eukaryota > Fungi > Ascomycota > Dipodascomycetes > Dipodascales > Dipodascaceae > Middelhovenomyces > Middelhovenomyces tepae. The sequence goes on along the minus strand of PPNF03000008.1, from coordinate 540,018 downwards.
ACTATTATTACCTCTTTTTAGATTATGCTTCGTAAGTCTCAGAGGAAAATATCAGAATTTCAAAACTTTTACTCCTATATTATTATTTATTATCCAAATGAAAAACAAAGATATTTCCCATGTAATAAATTCAGAGTGAAGTATATAATTAATATAAATTGTGCACTCTCATGAGTCACTAACTTTTAGCTCCATATTTGCAGGAAAATTGCCTCTATACAAGTTATTCAATTCTTCCCCCCAATGTCTGATTATCTTTTACATAAGCCCACTGAGAAACGTATTGGTTATACTCTAGTTTTATCATCGCTCTCAAAAAGGAATAATTTCTATGCCTATGATTATTATCATAAATAACCCAAGGATTCAATATTGGCAGCATTACACTTAAAGAACCTTCGTACACTGATTATTTCAAATCCTAGAGGTCAAGGACAAATTTGGTATCCCTTATCAATAATTTCCAAGTCTAAAAGAAAGTTATGAAGAAAAACCCGCTCTGTTCGACTTTAGAAATGTTATTGTAATAATTATTAATGATAATCGACAGCTCTGAGCAAAAATTGCAACTGTACAAATGTATTGTATATTGTTTCTATTCAGTAAGAGTCCAAAGGAAGTTTCTACAGTAGTAACGTAGGGTCAAATTGAGTTCTGTACAAATTCAACAAGATTCTATGTAATTGTATTGTTGAATGATAATATAAGCTATATTTATCTCATTGATTAATAGTTTCAATATTAATACGAAGTTGGACAATTTACCTACCTTATAAATTGCTGTGTTCAATAGTTTTTTTGTCATTATACAAAGGATACTAAGATTCTCCTTTTTAATATCTTGAATATTGAGTAGGAAGGGGAAATTAATTTGTGAAGATATAAAAAAAAGAGTAGTAGTAGCGTAAACCACAATTTGAATTTGACTGGAGTGTGCTCAATTTTCAAAGCTGTCTCTAGTCAATCTCTATAGAAATGACGTCAAGATCTAGTTGGGATTTCCGTCTGTGTGATAACTACTACTGTTATATGATCGCACTATAATGGATTATAATTGAGATGTTATGTTTAAGACAGTGATCACAATAACCAGTACTAATTCACTACTTAGAAGCTAGAAGAATCGTATGAGGCTAAAAGATGGCAAATCATGGGGCTTATGCTCTTTGACAATTGCCGATAAAGCATATCAAGAAACTCAATGCTATTCGGCGATAATGCGAAGCCAAGGAAAGTGCTGGAAAATATTACTTATTCAATCCCCTTTTGCTTGCTTTAAAGTTCTCAATTTTTGCTTTAAGCTCAGTGTCTGATATCAATTAGTAATGATTGGGCTTATCTGAAATGTATGTTACTTACCAGGCACAATATCTTCCAACTTTAAAGGGACTCTATTGAAAGGGTCTTTGGGGTCGCTCAGTAAATGAGATTTTATGGTGGCCAAATCGATAGTAACGTGAGACGAAGGGAGAATTACAGGATTCTCCATTATGGTATACATCAAAGGATCCAAAAATTCATCTGGGATTTCTCCTAGTTCTTCTTCTCCTTGTTCGTCTGTCTTTCTTATTTCCTCGGCCTTCATTACAAACGATTTCAATGCACTGAGTTCGTCATTGGATTTAAGTCCACCCTTTCCGAGAATATCTCTGGCGCGGTCAAACATCTGAGGATCAAAAGATCTTCCATCCCTTGCAACAGCAGTGGCAAAGTTGAGCTCATTTCTCAAATTTAGGTAAGTGTCGCAAATAGACGACAAGAGTTTACGTGGGTTAAATCCGTACTTTTCCGGGTTCTGCACCTTGAGCTCTCTACATTTCTTGCCTACAAGAGCATTTAAGTTGTAATCAAGCATAGCAGCTAAACGATCAACAATTTCGACGGTCACAAAGGCTTTGGGAACAGCCGAGGTGAATAGAGCCAAAATAGCAACAGTCTGATTTGTGAGTTGCATATAAGAGGTAGCGTGTCTTTCCGCCGCTGCTAACTGCTGCTGCAGCTCCCCTATGCTGTTTTCGCCTGAATCAGTTGTGGAACCTTCTGTTATATCCTTCTGAAGTTTGTGAATTTCGCTTAATTTTGTAAGAGATTCGTCCAACAAATAAGTGGCGTCATTCAACAGAAGAGCAACAAACCGTACAAAAAACATAACATCATCCCTAATAAAATGTCAGCGGTGACTGCGAGAATCAAACCAATTTATAAACTTACCTGCTTTCGTCTTCCAACTTCCGCCTGTATATCGGATGATTCCAAATACACCTTATTATCTGCGATATATAATAGCGGGTATTGAACTTATCGTAAAATTGAGAGCTCGCACCTGTTTGCTCTATTTCGATATAGAAGTTCATAAGAGAATGAAACAAGTGATCAAGGCACAACTTGTCTGTGGTGAACAGATCATAAAAGTATCCCTGTTGTCTTCCAGGAACCTCTAATGAGCCGAAGAACAAAACTTCCACCAATTTGGATTTCAAATAAGGATTTTTTATATATGAGGAGTTTCGAAGGAAAACTACAGAAAACCACAAAAGAGGTGTAAGCCGCGAAGATAGTAAAACCTGAGGTAAATTCTGAGACAAAAACAAAGAATAAGTTACACCAGCCTCAATGAAATACTCTGGAAAGTTCTGAAATATATCGGGAGCATCACCATCTATGGGCAAATTAATCATTACTTTTGGGTGAAGACGTTTTGGATCTAACACTCGAATCAGCCATGTGAATAAGAACTGATAGAAATCAAAAAAATCTCCCAACATCGTCTGGTTCGACAGCACAGTCTCAAGTGATAATTTGTATGCAAGAGTTGAGGCGTGCTTTTTCTTTATTCTTTCAATTGTGCTCTCTAAATGAGACAACTGCGGTGTCTGAGATGAATGTTAGATATTAAGACTCTCGAAGCAAACAACTGAAAGACTCACATTTCGCCACCTTGGCAACTGTTCCTGGAGATGGGTGATATGATGCTGAAGGTCATCCACAGCTTGCTTTACTCTGTTTTTAGACTGAATGCATCCTCCAAGTCCATAGTGAAGAAAAGCAATAGAAAGATAGAAAACTTCAGTCACGAAGTTAGAATCTTTAGTCTCTATATGAGAAGTGAAAAACTCCTTGGAGCTTTGAACATCCACAGAGATCTTTGTTTCGTCCAACACATCGAAAAGGGGCATTCCTCTCAAGTAATCAATATCTATCCTATCTATTTTGGAGCCTTGGATATCTGTGAATGGCTGACAGAGTCTTACTAGAATATAAGTGATGTTGAGCATGAAACCATCAGAGGACACAGCTTCTGCATCAACATTCATAGCTGTTCTTTTATGATTTAAGTCAACGATTCGACCAAAATAGCGAAGCAAGCTCTGTCGAGAAGCAGGTGACGATCTCAAAATTTTGTTTAGAATTGAAAAAAGAGAGTTCTGTTAAAATTAGAAAGTTGAATATTGCTTGAAATGAGATACATACCTGAATTACTTTGAGCTCTGAGTTCAGTGTAGAGGAGATATTCTTACTCTCAAAAGATGAAATCATTGTGGCATTAGGAAAGTTAAAAAGGGTGACGGAAGGCTGTGAAGAAGTTAGACATAGTTAGAATGAAACAGCTGGAACTCTTACATCTAGAGGAGAAATTTTCAGAAAGGTCCCTAACAGCGAATTTCGTTCGATTAATGATCCATTCTCCTCTTCAGGGTTAAAACTGGAGAGAGTTGTAGTAGTATCTGCAACATGTGGGAAAGAAAGAATATTTTCCATTAGCAGAAGGCATGGTCTATAATTTCCACTAGTGGGACTGTCGCCTAAACTAGCTCTCAAATAATCGTAGATGATTTCGAGGACTTCAGGAAGAATCTCATCTTCAAATGCTTTTGCAATAATGCTTTCAAGAAAACGCCAAGGAAAATTGACATCTTTTGTAACCTTTGACATTATTCTTTCGCCCAAGTTATAAGAATCGTTGTCGTTCAATGAAGTCGTGGCTGTCAGCAAGGCATAACTTACAGTTAGCCTTTGAATCTCGGACAACACAAATAACCTCTCTGGGGAATATTTGATCTTTTGATTTCTTCGAAAAGATTCTGTACGATTCCAAGACTCAAGAAGATAGTCAAAGGCAGAAGGCGAGCATTTATGTTCAGTCAAACGTGACCATAGGACCCTATCCAGCATATCTACATCGAGCCGGAGGCCCTCTTTACGGTTAAGTTTTGCTAATTTCTCATCCAAATATTTAAACATACCAATATTCTCCTGGATGAGCTCTTCGCGAAGACTTTCCAGTACTATGACATCGGAGTTCTCCTTGGGCTGATTATCAGCAACCATTTACAACTAGGGGAATTTCTTCTACTCACCATTAAAGATACCATTAGCAATTCTTGTATTGTAATTTCCACCCAATCATCTAACTTTTCAGAGGGAGAGTTGGAGAGCATAGATGTTTTAGATGAGCTGGTGGTTCCAGATGAGCCGGTGGTTCCATCAGATCTCTTTTTCAAACTTGAGACATCACCAGCGTCGAAAGAAGATCCTTTCATCTCAGCATCTCCATCAGGTTCTTTGGCTGGCTGTGTATCTTGACCTGCAGAGGTTAAAGATACAGTAACGCTACTATTTTCGAGTCGGGCAATTCGCTTTTTCCTTAGCTGCAACGGCAGTTAGCGAAATTATACAGCAAATGTCAAAACAAGTAAGATTACTAACCTCATCGGCATTGGAATCCGCCATATTGTCAATATTAGATATTATCTAGCTCTGTTTAGCTCCGATAAACGATTTCAGTTAAGATATGTATTAACGATTTGTTTCTGGGGCTAGTAAATGTCAGAAGCTGGTAGTGAGACAATAAATTGATTATCAAATCCACCGATATTGGGAGAGAGAAAGTCAACCAGTTTTTTCAACTTAACTACAACATAACTTCATAAATAATATGGCGTCTACCAACAAATAAGTTCCTGGATTCGCAGGATAGTTACACATTTTGCTTCAGATTGGCTTATTTCTCGTCTATATCTTGACATTTGAGTACTCTAAAGCTATTTTTGATACACAGACTAAATATTGACGAACCTCCAATAAAAATTGCCTTCACCTCATCATTTTTTTGGCTGCTGACACATGTGGATTAGCTAGAAATTTGGCCTGATTTTGAGATTTTAACACTTGCTACCAATAGATGGATCTGATGCATCGATATTGGTTACTTAGGACTACTGTTTGCCAATTTTGATTATCAATCTAGTTTAATAGCTGGGCAAACACCTCCCCTGTCATTTTCATATTAGCATGATGGCCGATACTCCTGTTGTGGCTGCTCATCAACCACCTTCCGCTGTCCAGATCATACAGAATGCCACTCCCATGCCTTTACAAGACGAGGTTCTTATAGATGCTTTATTTGGAGCCAAAAACCGCATATTCGTTTTGAGACTCGAAAGGTCGATTATAGAATTCCTCCAAAATCCACAAGTTCAAACCATGGAGCTAAGCCCGATGAACTCGTATTATAGGCTCTTGGCTCATAAAGTTGCGGAGTATTACGCTATCGGCCATGTATCCAACAGTTCCGGAACGGCCGTTAATATCTACAAAACTGCTGCACCCCAGAGTTCTGTGAAGCCGTTAGCAGATTTGGTTCATTCATCGAAAGAAACTGACAGCGATTCTAAAAATCACCCGAGTGAAAACAGGAACAAACCTCGTACTAAATTTCTGATAAGGGCTGAGAAGAAGAATCCTCCTGGTAATGAGGTTAATAAAAATTCGTTGATTGAAGTGCCTGACTGCAATAATTCCTTTGAACAGATGTCGGATGTTGATATCTCTCTTTCCTGTGAATCTAGTCCCGGATTAAATAATGACCAAGATGGACATAGGCCAATGTTTGACGATAAGGACAATATTCAAGGCGACGATAGTACATCTAAGTCGGTAGGCGATGAAAGATCTGAAGCTGCGATCAACAAAACAGATGTTGTTCAATGTGCCGGCTCTAGCTCGATTGATATTTCAAGCTCAGGGCTTATTCCAAGGGGTATGGGGAGTCTAGAAGCTCGTGAAGCGGCATACCAGGCTGCAAGGGCAAGGATATTTAGCAATTTTAATGGAGATTCATCTGTTGACCAAGAAAACATTACTGATTCTTCAAAAACGGCTGCTGACGATTCCCGAAAGTGCGTGGATTTTGATCCCGAATATAATAGGAAAATATATCATGCAGAGGCTCCATCTATGCAAAGAGATACTTTGAACCCTTCATTTATTTATCCTGTGGCAGCTGAACTTCAAAGACCACTATACACTGATAGATTCAGCCCAGTCTACAATGATAGTTATTCTGAATCTAACAGAATCGCAGGAGATGGAGTACGCCGTACTATGGGCTCTATCAATCAATTTTTTGCATCCAGAGGAGAGGATCACCAATTTCTAATGAGACCTTCTGGAGGGATAGGGCTTGAATCCGAAATTTCAAAGTCCTATGATTATATGAGCCAGCCTATGTTTCAACTCCCCTCTCAATCGAATAGGTCGTTGGACGAAAGCAGTCAATTTGCATTGAAAGCTAATTTGACAAATGATAGTGACAGTCTCCCTCGTGATCAATGGCAAGCTTCATACTACGAAATCGGAAAAAACCCCAACTTAAAACATTTTGGACAGAATCACTAATGCAGGGGGTCACTTTAATGAAAAATAATGAAAACGTCTACAATTTAGATATTTGGTAGCATCTGAATAATTTAAAACACGTGCTCTTCTTCAAGTTTTACTTAGTAATTTCCAGTTGCCAACTATATAGTAAATGCTCGGTTCCATCATCATCTGAAAACCTAGAGTGGGCTTCGTACTTGCCTCGTATGAAGAATCCTGAGGGAGCTTGCTCTTCGGGGAAGTGCTTTTCATAGAATGGCTTTGCAGAATTGTTGGGAGGGTACGACCCACATACATGAGAAGCGTTATCAAGTGGTACTCCATGACGTTTAACAGTCCTCTGATATTTCAGTCCTGTAACAATCTCATGTTGGATTCGAAACTTTACCGCTAAATGATATTTCGATTTTTCACGAATTGTGATAGGTACTTTCTTTAGATGTAGAAGGACTTCCGGTTTCTGAAGATCAAATATTTGAGGTTCCTTTCCCTCGTTGTAAAATGTCATTGCAAGTATAACAACATGTCTCTTATCATTCTGATCTAGGGTGGTTTCAGAAATGCTTTCAGTCGAAGGTGGCAACACACCTAATGACTCTTTCCATTTGCGCAAAGATTCGTCTTCAGCATCAAGCTCCGCGTACTCTTGAAGAGACTTCTTCTCTCCCACTTTGTAATTACTGGCTGCCTCTTCAACGATATTCTCTTCGTCAATCGATTTATTATCACTCATTCTAAAGGCTTTTGTTCCAGCTGGAAGATTAAGCTTTGTTAAGAACACAAAAGTCACTATTTATTGCTAGCTTTAAGGTTTTCAATCATGATTATTCATTTTACTGATTATTGAACATTATTACCCTGAAGTATCCCCTGGATTTTTCACTCACCGATCGGCCGTGATTACTACATACTGGTGGACAGCCAGAACTTGTAAATAACTTCATCTACTGACTCGCATCCTGGACTAGACAAGCTTATCATGTCCTGATTGCAAGTGGTATTTATCCTTTAAAGTGCACGGATATTAATCTGGATAGATACCTGAAGCAATGAGCATATGCCATGATGAATTTTCAATAAAATGTGAATGCTTCTTGAAATTCCAGCATTGCAATGTGTGATAAAGGATATGCATTGAGCTACAAATGCAAGAGGTAGGATGATTTATGTACAATAAATTAGTGAAAATCCAGAAAAAGAGTTAAGCATAGACTCTCAGAGGAATCAAACCCAGATGTCCTTCAACTTCTATCCCAAATGTAGGAATGTTAAGGGGAAGCAATTTGTACATCTGAGTTTCCATTAAGGATGCGACAGAGAGCTTCAATATCGAATCTATTCAACTGCGTAATCAGCTACTCCAGGAGTCATAGAAGCTGCGACGCTGCCAAGAGCTGAAACAATAGCTGGAGGAGGCTCGATAACAATCATTGTCCGAAGGATGTCAAGCACAGGTTGTTTGAGAGATTTGTCATAAATTGTAAGAAGATCAACTGGATTCGGGTACACGCGCAGAGCTCGATAAAAAGCAAGCGCTGCAGCCGTTTGTTGAGATTCGCCAGCGTTAAGAAGCTCATCAGCTCTGGCAATTTCTTCAACAAAGAACTTTTCTCTTTCTTCTAAATTTTCCGGAAGCTTTTCATCTCTAAGAGAATTCTTCAGCATATCTTCAATCTGAGACTTTTGAACAGACTTCTCAGCCTGGGCTATTAATTCTTGTTCCTTTTTATGTTTGCGGGCCGAGCGCTTGATCTGCTTGCGAAACAAGGCATCATTTCTTCGGCGATAATCGAAATATACCAAGTAAGAAACTGAAGGTATTAGCATTAGAAGAAAGATTTTAAAATTCGGATTCAATTAATTAAATTCCCGATATCTTCACTTACCTGCAGTCGCTGTCAAAGCGGTAAGCACAATTCCTGTATAGGATGGCATTGTTCCTAGTGGCAATGGTGATAATTTTCTGGCTGAATTTTTTCAACTTTCTATACAAGTCCCAGCAAACAACAGGTGTAGCCGTTTTGACATTTACGCATATCGTTGAAATAGGGTGCACGGAGATACCCGTCAGAGCATATGTAGCTGAAATTGATTACACTTTGCGATGCTAGTTATTCAATAACTTTATACTACTATAATGGACAAATTTCCATATATTGAAATATTTGGTGGATGTTCTACAGATCAGCAGGTCCAAATCTTGGAACTCCTGTTCGAACCTTGTTCAACTCTTAATACAATTATCGTCGACAAAATTCTTAAGCCTGCGGAACAAAATTGGATTTTCAAATCATACCAAGATCTCATCGAAGAAGTGCGATCAATTCTCTTGGATCTTTGCAACACTGCTGGACTTCAAGATCCCCGTATACCTCTCATTATTGCAGCCCATCCTCGTCTGGGCGCAGGAAGGGCAGAGTCTAAGCAGTCTCAGGCTGAACAGCTGAGTTTGAGATCTTCTGATTCAAATGAAGAGGTTGAATTAATCAGGCTGAATGCCCTCTATGAGGCAACGTTTCCGGGTCTTCGATATGTTGTGTATGTGAACGGACGATCAAGGCAGGTAGTAATGAGAGACATGAAGGAGCGTATCGAGAGAAACAATCTGGAATTTGAAAAGAAAGAGGCTATGAATGTAAGAACAAGCACTTTGCTATACTCAAGATACTAATATTCTTAGGCTATGTGTGATATTGCTCTAGACAGAATGAAAAAGCTCTCTTCAGCTTCATCAATCTAGCTAAAAAAAAAAAGAAAAAACGTACATTGCTCATTATTCTAAAGGTTGACCAGCGATGTTACATTCTAATATTACACAGCTCCATAGATTGATTCCAAAGTTAATAGTTCGTTGAAATTACTGATTGAGTTAGCTAGAATGAAGAAAAGCGTGATGAAACTTACCAGGAAATAGTCCGGAATCTTTCTTGAAACTGAAGGTTCACCAGGCCGTGGGGATTCTTCATACTGAATGCTGGTGAGTTAGTGTTGATTCACAAATAAATAGTTGACTGTACATACAACGTGTTGTTAAGGCTCTCATCAACTCCCATGATTGCAGCTTGATTTCCACAGCGATAGCAATAATTTGGGGCGGAAAAAATTGTGACCACTTGTTGCTCATGGGACCAACTATATCCTTCCATGACCAATTGGTGAGCTCTTGAAATCAATGAAAGATCATTGACATGATTGAATTGCTCAGATATATCCTGACCAAAAGTAAATCCGGCTCCTCTAGGAGAGACTCCCCAAGATCCCCTCTCATCAGGATCAGACCAAAGTAGATCACACATTGCACCGTCATGAGGAACCTCCTGGAATCTGTTGAGGGTTCGGATGCTATCGATTGTATCTATGTTTGGAGACAAACCGCCATGCAGACAAAAGATTCGATTCTCTACAAGCGCTGTTATTGGGAAGAAATCAAAAAGATCCGTGAAGAGCCTCCAAACGTTGGCATTTCCATATTTTCGCAAGCATTCATCATAGAAGCCATATACTTGAGTTATCTGACGGGATTCGTGATTTCCTCTGAGTATTGTTAGTCGATTAGGATACCGGACTTTCATGGCTACCAGATATGAAACAGTTTCTACTGAGTAATAACCTCTATCGACGTAATCTCCTATAACAGTTAGTCCAAGAATAATATGTATGTAACCTTGGATTTACGTACCCATGAATAGATAATTAGTATCTGGGCAGGGTCCACCTATTTTGAATAATTCCATAAGATCATGAAACTGTCCGTGAACATCCCCACAAATGGTAACAGGTGTTTTCACTGGTTGGACATTCTGCTCAAACTGAAGTATATCCTTTGCCTTCAATGGTCAGAAGATAGATAATCATATTATATAAAACATTCCATCTAGCGTACTTACCATATCACACAGTGATTGAACATCGTCTTCTGAGAGAGGCTGGCAGTTTGACAGTATTTCTATCCATACGTCTAGCTGATTAATTGATTGCGCGGTCAGTTCTGACGGTGCCGTTTGATTTGTAGCTGAAAATTTTTGCAAATGATCCGTACTCGAGATATCCCCGTCATCGTCTAGGTCTAGAGGTGAATGTTCCACTGCATCAGCCATCTGCACGTCAGGATCGATCTCCATTTTAAGATGGATTCTTCAAGGGGTTTAGCCAAGAAAAATGAAAATAACGTTCTCCTCGTTCGAGGAACTCTATCTTGGTGCGATATTGACGGCAATTTTTTAGAAGATTATAAGCAAGAATTTCAGAATGAATAAAGTTAAAGGACACGAAATTGACTTGATTATCTGGTGCTGGATTTGGATGTTGGGTACCAATTTATGGCATATCTCGGGAACAGTGATTTAAGGAACTTGTTTGTGTCTCGCGGTGATTTATTCTTGAGTCTTCTGACCAAATTATGACATAACTAGAATTGATGCAAATGCTTATGTAAGACGAAATATGCCATTCCAAAGCGATGAACGGGGTACGGAGAACAATGTTGAGATTAATTAATCAGTACACAGCTATTACTTCAAAGAGAAACTGAATTTATATATTGCAAGTATCAGCTACTGCTTTAATGAAACCTCTTTAAGCTTAAGTGACAGTTCCACCTGAAAATATTAGGTTAAACGTTGTGCCTGATTTCGCTCCCACAATCCTAAAATTGGAAGTTGAATCCCAAATTGGCCAGATACTGTTCTCAGAATTTTAAAATGACATCTATGGATCTGTCGAACCCTGAATCTGATGACATCTTCGTTGCCGCTCCTGTAGAAATGCGTGAATACTCTGAGCGTTCTCCTAGCATCATTGACATCGTGTCGGACGTTCCATTTGAACCTTCTGAAAGATTGCCATTAGCGAGCTGCAGTAACGGTTACAGATACCACCTGCGCTGGCAAAGCGGAATTTACTTAAATCAAAATGACAGCTTGGATCAGCATAGTGATCCTGCTGATTCTTCAGGTCTTCAAGGTGATCGAGAACTAGATGCCTCCTGTGAAGCCCTTCTCACTGCTAAATCAGATCCTGCTGTACATTATGGAATTGATTTCTCTGAGCCGAGACAGGCACTATTTATCCCTTCAACAATTGGTATTTATAGTCTAAGTCATTTATTATTTTTTATCGTTTGATATTTTCTGTTTTTTAATCAAATAAAGATCTAGGGACTGCTGGAGCATCCAGGAATTTAGGTACAGGTTTTTATGGGGATTTTAATGAACCACCCAGATCTTTCTCATTCCATCCGGTGTCTTCACAAAACTTTGCTTATGGAATTCAAGAGGGTCATCCCTTCTTTGAAGCACCTCAGTTGCAGTCCATCAATCCCTTGCAGGACTTTGAAAGAAGCAGTGCAAATACTCCCGACCACCTGACGGCTCGGGCATCTAAGCCATCTTGGTGGAGTAAGCTCCTTCCAGAGTAAGAATCTTTTTACAAAAAATTTAAATTGATCTAATCCATTAGCAACTGCAGCATTTCTTGGCCGTTGTGCTGCTTTAACGGCAGTAGGGAAGCTACGGATTCTCAAATCTAGCTTGATACTTTCATCAAACGTGAATACTCTCTATTAAGGACTAGCTAAAATATATCAAGTAAATAGGGATTGGAAATAAAGGAGTTAATTACTCAGAAGCGTCGGCGAATCGTTCGATGATGCTCGAAACAAGCTTATCAAACTCAGTATCAAGTTCCTTCTCACCTCGACTAGGTTCAAAAAATTTGGCGGATGAAACAGCATGCTTGATATCTGAGGTGCTTTCTGCCAGCTTTGTCCATGAAGCTCCAGCTGAGATAGCCTTTTGGGCCTCATCAAAATAGGTGACAAAACTCTTCATCATTGCAGATGTTTTCCAGATTGGGCAAAAAGCATCATAAGAGGAATATCCATTCTGCTGTAAGAAATCTTCTTTAATTAATGTTGCCACATCAAGAGTGATTTTATCTGAATCAGATAAAGCGCTCTTTCCCACCAATTGAACAACTTGTTCAAGCTCTTCAGCGTTGGTAATAATTTCCTTGATTTTGTTTCTCAAAGTGGGGAATTCTGGATAGTTCTGTTCATAGTACTTGTCCAAAACATTGGTGTACTTGGAATAAGACACAGCAGTGTTGATAGAAGGAAAATGCTTTCTTTGCGCCAATTTTTTGTCCAAACCCCAAAATACTTGAGTGATACCCAAAGTAGACGTAGTAACTGGATCTGAAAAGTCTCCACCAGGTGGTGAGACAGCCGCCACAATAGACACAGATCCTTCTCTTCCTGGATTACCTAGAGCAACAGCCTTGCCAGCCCTTTCATAGAAAGAGGCCAATTTGGCTCCAAGGTATGCTGGGAAACCTTGGTCAGCAGGCATTTCTCCAAGACGGCCAGAGATTTCTCTCAAAGCCTCGGCCCATCTAGATGACGAATCCGCAATCATAGCAACGTGTTTGCCCTGGTCTCGGAAATATTCAGCCAGAGTAATCCCAGTGTAGATAGAAGCTTCTCTTGCCGCCACTGGCATATTTGACGTGTTTGCAACCAAAGTTGTTCTTTTCATAATTGGCTCCTTGTGACCGTTGACTGTGGTATAAAGCTCGGGGAATTCCATTAATACTTCAGCCATCTCATTTCCACGCTCACCACATCCAACATAAATGATAATATCAGAGTTAGAATACTTAGAAAGTGATTGTGAGATGACAGTTTTGCCACAGCCGAAAGCGCCCGGAATACATGTAGTGCCTCCTTGGACGCAAGGAAAGAGAGCATCCAAAACACGCTGACCAGTTAGGAGGGGGTAGTTTGCCGATAACTTCTCAGTCACAGGTCTGGGAACTCGAACAGGCCAAGTATGGAACATAGAATAACTTGACTTATTTCCATCAAACTCCACTTCAAGTATCGTATCAGCGACAGTATATGATCCCGCCTGGGCAATATTTGTAATTGTTCCTCTCGCTCTTGGAGGAAGCAAGATGCTGTGATCTGAAACAAGTGAATTCTCGAAAACGGATCCAAAAATATCTCCTCCTGTGATATGGTCTCCAACTTTGAGGGAACCAGGCTTGAAATCAAACTTGGTAGTACGATCCAATGCAGGAGTATTTACACCACGAGGAATATAAATGCTCTTGGATTGTTGCTGAATTGCTTTCAAAGGACGCTGAATTCCATCATAGATTGTTTCCATTAATCCAGGACCCAACTCAACAGACAGCGGCTTTCCGGTTCGAAGAACTGGATCACCAACGGTAACTCCAGCTGTTTCTTCGTAAACCTGAACAGTAGCCTTATCACCATCAATTCGAATAACCTCTCCAACCAAATTATCATGACCGACTCTGACTAGTTCATACATGGCGCATCCAATCATATGTTCTGCGACCACTACAGGACCTGAGACAGAATAAATGTATCCTATTAACAGTTAGCTAGCAAAAACAGGCTATTTGGAATTTTCATACCATAATCGCTTTCTGAGGCAGCATCTTCCAACGAAATTCGCTTCAATTCCTTTTGTGCGTTTTCAAGAGCACCAGCCTGGAGTTAGTGCATTCCACAAATTGCTTTGGATTGACTCTCAACCAAATAACCAAAGCACCAAGACATGCAATTGCGCAATTCCGTCAAATATAAATCTTTAACAAAATCCAATCTTACCATTTTAGTAATATCTGTTAGCGATCTTAAGCAAATTCAAAGCTATCAGGATGCCAGTTGAAGCTGAGATTAGACGCAGGCCTTGAACTGGGAGAAGGCAGCACTTGCAGCCATTTGCAACAACTACGCGTAATCGTGAGACTGTAAGGAGTTGTAGTCATGCTGATCAACTTTGAATGAACTATTATTATGTAATGGCCGAATTGGACTGATTGAAGTGATAATTAGGTATTGTCAGGCACAGAGAACAATGATTGTTAGAGCCCTTAATTATCATAAGATTATATCATAAGCTAGGAAACAGAAGTAAAAGAATGTGAATAATTGAAGAACTAGAAGTCCAGAATTCGTGATCTTTTTCTTCGGTACAGAATTGTCATGTGACTTATATGTTCTTTCATTTACAGCATATGCTGGTCTATCACACAGATGTTGAAATCAGCCGAATCTTCGTTGGCAAAACAATAAAAAAAGGTTCTACTAAAATAACTTTTCACTACTATCAGAGATACATAATCAAATATATATTATCTGTAGACGTTTCCACCATCATGTTAGGGTGCTTATGCCTTGATTGCGTATTTTCGTTGAGGAAAAGCGATGTCCACCTTCTGCTGCTTAACGGTCTTTGCTTTGGCTTCATGAGCACTTAGTCTTCTTCTGATGGCACGGGTCTTCTTAGCCCTCAGGTCCTTGGGGATGTACTTCTTGGTCTTGTAGAATTCTCGTAGCTGCTCACGTTGGGTAAGGTTAATAACAGTCAAAATTTTTGCGATCGACTTTCGAACTGTTTGTATCTTATTTGATTTGACGTTGCTGGTTCCAGCATTCTGGACTCTGAGTTTGCTTAGCTCTTGCTTGAGTTCCACCAGTTGCTTCTCTAGCTGTGTCTTGGTCTTCTTGCGAAGTTCGAAAGTTTTAACACCAGCCTGTAGTTAGTATGCTGTTATATCTAGTTCCCTTGCTCCAAAAGTAGAGTAACATATTTGAATGTAACAAAAACTACTCTCAATTCATTTTAGTTTCTCGCATTCCCATTGATGATTCAAAATTAAAAGAACGTTTACTCTGACAAGATGTAAAAGTCGCAATAATAAGAATATCAACAAGGAGAACTACCAAAAGTAGCATAAAGTGAGTCCGTATCGTTATATTACAGTTCTCAAGGAATTTAGGAGAGTTGGCCACTTACCATTTTATAATTTGACGATGGAATGGAGACAAACGCTTGTGTGAGTGAACAATAATTCGGATTGGGACTTGAAGCTTTTCATGAGGATATTTCATCACGGAATCACACTATATTCTTCCCTTCCAGCTCTTGTGACATTAGGGTTTTGCCCTAAGTGAAGTGAGTCTTAGAACCTTGGCTATTGTGTTAATATATTAGCGTTAATAATTAGAAGTAATTGGCTTCATTGATCTCAAGCTATTGTTAAGTTCGAAACAGAATTATATCGTATAAGTCTGAAAAGCTTAGAATTGTGCTCCGAGAGTAATCCGAAACAGTATATAAATGGTCTACAATTTATATTGGTACTAGTTGGCCATTTGGCTTTCTGATAGCTTGGAAGTAAATTAAGTCGAGATTGTACAGCCTCAACAAGATATATCAGTGCATGTATTAAAAATCAGTTGCAAAATAAACTATAGTAACCTATCTCATTGTTCAGCACCCGTATAACAGTGACTGATAACCGTTGTTTTAAACAAACCAATGCCTCTCGATTGTTTATTTTCGGCGAGATACCAAAGGGGTGAGTTTCATTCCACGTAGCGGTACTTAATAATCTTTGAAGGATATCTGAGTCTGTGCTTCCTGGGTTCTGCTCCAATTTATTAACACCACACCTATTTCTTTACGCATTTAGATTGTTTTACGTGAACAAACGTTGTTCAGAAATTCAGGTGTATAAAGGTAAGTAATGTGCCCCATCTAAATATTCGGAGAAATGTGATCAATATATTCGCTGTAGACGCCGTGCCAACTATTTTCTATCGCATCATTGAATGCAATTGTGACGATGGTCAAAACTCTTGGTAACAAGACTTGCGAAACCGGTGTCCTCCAAGTTGCTCGATCAAATCAATGTTGTTCCCTTGTTTTTCTATATTTATTTGCGTCTTGCTCTTCTACGAAGCTCCGTTTTCTACTTTTTTTATATCTCGCGTTGTTTTCGCCGTCGTAATGCTATGGTTGCTCATATCATACGTGTTTTTATTTCTAAATTCTCGAAAGATATTTGTTTATATATGATTTCTTTGGATGAGTACAATGTTATTGAAGTCCGCTATATTGAGCTATATATGAGAAAGACATTCCAATACTATGCTTTATTAAAATCTAGTATTGGGGATATTCTGTGTCGTTGATCGTCTCTATCTACAAATCTATCGATTTATAATCCGACAATCAGCTTCAAGGGCAATATTTTAGCTCTAATGCTATATGTCGAGCACATTTCGAATGATTCATTTTTCTACGGTCACCTTTCAACTTTCCTTTATTTTACAATCATTCTCCCAAAATGATGTGTGGAAATTCCTGGTTGGAATGATGGCTATCTTATCTCAGATTTTCTGTTGTGTTTTAATTTCCTTTCTGTTCTTTACTCATAACTTGCGCCGAACCGCTTTTAGGGTCCAATAATTGTATGTCACTCATCCATCTACAGATAAATATCTTATGCCATATTTTATTTTTCTTGATTGAATCCTCCTTTCTGTCATAATTATTAATAATTTCCGTGAATTCATGTGTTGACTCTGCTTTTTTTTAAAATGTGTGCTGTGGCGGCTATGACTTTTGATTAAAGAACTAACAGTTGTAGATGGGTTTGTCAATTTCAAAACTTTTTTCAAGCCTTTTTGGTCGCAAGGAAATGCGCATCCTGATGGTTGGATTGGATGCTGCCGGAAAAACTACTATTCTCTACAAACTAAAGCTTGGAGAAATCGTTACTACAATCCCTACCATTGGATTTAATGTGGAAACTGTAGAATACAAGAATATTTCTTTTACAGTGTGGGATGTTGGTGGACAAGATAAGATCCGACCTCTCTGGAGACATTATTTCCAAAATACTCAAGGTATCATTTTCGTTGTGGACAGTAATGATCGTGATCGTATGGGTGAGGCTCGTGAGGAGCTTCAGCGCATGCTCAATGAGGATGAACTCCGTGATGCTCTCCTTCTTGTGTTCGCCAACAAGCAAGATTTGCCCAACGCTATGAACGCAGCCGAGATCACTGAGAAGCTGGGTCTTCACTCACTTAGACAGCGTGCTTGGTATATCCAAGCTACATGTGCCACATCTGGCGACGGTCTTTATGAGGGTCTTGAATGGCTGAGCACGAATCTGAAGAAGCGTAGTATCTGATTTTAAATTGTGGAAGTAATGCGATTTATATAGCATATGATTTATCGATAATTCTCTGACTGTTTTTACCTACCATACATGTATTACTGATATATCTGTTTCACTAGAACTACATGGTAATTTTTTAATGAGATTCATGGCTGTCCTGTAACAGGTGTTTCTACTTGGCCCATGAAGTATCATTCTGTCGTACCATTCTGAAGTACTGCACTTATACATGAGTTTAGAAGTATACTGAAGTATACTGAAGTATGTACCTTAGATCACCTTATTCCTTATATTAAACAAGTTACAACACATATCTAAACAGAGGATTATCTTCTCCGAGCTTAGCAAGCTCGTTGTAATCCTGTTCATAAACCTCCGGGTGCTGTCTGCAGTATTCTTCCTTCTTAGCGTTTTGTCTGTTCAAATACCAAGCCAAGGCCAATGCCATAGCAGCACCCAAAGTTGTGAACATCATGCAAATTCCATGTCCCAAGAAGTATCTGGGCGAGTCCTGAGGTCTATAGATAAAGGAAGCAATGATACCACCTGCAGATCCGAATCCAATCTGAATGCCCATAGAAATACCGCGCACGTGAGAATTTGGTAGATTATTAGAATTCCAAGAAATAATATTAGGCCAAGGAGCATACTGTCCAGCACAAGCAATAAACACACCAGCATATCCAACTCCCGCATTTTTAGTAGATATGGCAATAATGAATCCTACCAGACCAAATGTGAGCATTGGAAGGGCAATAAATTTATAGCGGTTTTTGTAATGATCGGAAATCCATGAATTCACGATAGTCGCCAAACATGCCCAAATATAAGGAGGGGCAGACATAAGCTGAGCAGTAGCGGCAGACCATCCAAGGTTGACGATAATGGTAGGCAGAAAGTAAGAGAAAGAATAGAGAGGAACGACAATTCCCAAAGACATGATCACAAAATACCATACACGCCAGGTAAGAATTCCTTCCTTTAAATGAGCTTTTGATAGTCTCTCGTCATCTACCTTCTCATTGTACTTTCCAGGATCCTGTTTCAAGTTCCATTCCCAGAAGATAGTTTCCTCTTCAGACAAAAATCCGGCCGATTTAGGGCTGTTGTAGATGAAAAAGAAACACACACAAGCAGTAACAATCGTCAACAGCCCTTCAAGAATGAAAATCCAAGACCATCCGGCTAAACCTCCAATACCATCCATCTTCATAATAGCCCAAGCCAATATTCCAGAGAACGCACCTGCAATAGTAGCACAAGAAAAATAAAGAGCAATTCTAGTCGAAACTTCTCCAGCCCTGTACCAATTGGACAAATAATATGCACAGCCAGGCATTAAGCCAGATTCGAAAACTCCAAGAAGAATTCTTAGCACAAGAAAGTGTTCATATTTCTTAGCGAATCCCATACACATAACAGTAACACCCCAAAGAAATGAAATAGTCGGCAAGAAAATTTTTGGCGAGATTTTCTTTAACAACATATTACATGGGGCCTCAAGAGTACAATAGCTTGCAAAGAAAACTGTCAAAACCACTGAATACTGATGTGAACTCATGTGCGTATCAGTCAACAATCCAGCGATCTTAGCATTTCCAATATTGCCTCTATCCAAGAAGCATAACAAATAGAGTGCAGCACAGGCTGGAACCAAATGATAATCAATCTTAAGCCTCAACTTTGCAATTCTTTTTTCATCAAAAGAATCAATAATTTGCCTAGAATTGGCATCAAGCCCGTCTAGTCCAGCTTTTGCAATATCCTCCTCATATTCCACAAAATCCTTATTATCTTGGACCATGCTGAATCACAGATTATTATTCACTTCTGGCAGGGGGATGGGTGTAAAGTAAAACGATAATGTGGCGACTGGTCGTAGATATAGCACTTCAAGGCCCTTGATTATCTATAGACACTGTCCTCACAGAAACTTTATAGTTCAAAACAGAGGCCGTCATGCCTATTATATAGTATTTTTCTCGTTCCTTGAGCATCAGAATCAATATGTGGGGTATTCATTTCTCCATGTTTGCATACCATGCGTAATTCCGTTTTCAGAACATGTTAAAAAGCAGCAAGCAAAAAGAAATAATGCTAGCAATTAGCCACTGTGGGTGAGATTTGATTGGAGTATTTAATTCACATTGCATGACGATCAACGAATAGCCGGGATTGAAGAGTCAATCTTCTAACCCGGGAAACAGATTAAATCACCCCCATGTTGTCGTATCGCCAAATTTTGATAGGGGCCGACAGTTCTCCGAGAGAAGAATAGCGATTACACTCAAGACCCCCAAACAGCTCTCCTCTTTTGAGACTAAATATTTGCTTTTTATAGATCAAGTGTGGGGGAAGTGAAATTCAGTCAGCCGCCCCTCAGGTTTCACAAATATATGGAACAGGGGACTGCGCGGGGAAATGAATTGAGTTCAGGATGATTTGTTTTTATAGGTTAAAACGCACAAAAATTTAAGGAATATATTAATATACAGTTCAATAAAATAATAGGGAGAGCAGCTGGACTATGATAGCATTACACTTATTTCTACGCTTCGGAGTCAGTACAATTTGAACTCATCGAATCGAATCATTACCCCGCAAGATTTCTCCTCCTAATCTGTTCACTTTCTGTTTCCCCCTTTTCGGCCCCACCTGGCAGTATCTTCTCAGAACGTACAATGCGTGATGAACCGGATGCGTAGTAATACTCTAATGCCTTACTTAACTAGTTTATCTGGATTCGAATGAGGGTGCTATGTGGTTTTCCCTCTAGGAACAGTGATTATCGCCTAGAAATTCCAATCCTGAAGAAGTGGGTAATGTCCGACCTAGCCGATCAATAGATATTCAGCTTCATTCACAGCTGGATCTAGAAACAGCGAGGGAACGAGGAAAGCAAGCGTCGATCAATTACGGCCGGTTGGTTTCAGTGACCAAAAATGTGCTGAAAGCCAGGTTGTTCTACACAAATTTCTTTTTCTGCTACTCCACCTCCCCCCAAGCAAACAAGGAGAAATCCGTTAAATGTGTGACTTCTCCGAGACAACGTCTTCTGGTTATACGCCGGTCACAGGGACACCGTTTCGTGTCGGCTATTGGTACGATCGGAAGAAAACCATTTTTATCCTTAATCTTCGCTCTACCCCCCAACAGTTCGGCAAGCTCCGGCAGTTTGATTAGACAGATTTTGGAATCCAATATAATGGCAGGGTCCTGCTCCACTAAGACCCTAGAATATGGCCTAAAGAATTAAAATTCAAGGTAATTTGGATCTATTAGTATGATAATATTGTCGCTGCACGTCTGGCATATGCTGAGGACCGGTTCTAAGAGTTTGAACCAGTAGAAACCGTAATTAACCGAACTCCTTAGTTCCTTGGTTCAAATGCTAAATTCTCCCTAAATGAACAGCGGGGGTGGGGTAGTTTGCTGATAAGCCTTACTAACTCCTTTTGGGAATCAGGACCCGGAAACTTCTCCTCTTTCTGAGTTCGATATTATGCGATATCCTCAGATCTTGAGAGCAACAATCGAAATACTCTATGTCATATAACTTACCCCTCTCAAATTGCTAATCTGAGATTCTCAGTAACCTTCAGCATTTTAATATCACGTTTGGAAGGAGCACCGCAATATAGCTAATTTGGATCTGTTCCGAAGCTATCCGGACTCCGAACTCCATTATATTTGAGCTTCGGTAATCTTGCATCCGATTTCTTCGGAAAGGCAGCCGAATATGTGCCCGCATTGACCTGAACAAAATTAACCGACCCCACTGTATTATCCGTGGAAGGTAATTTACATAGACTAACATGCCACACCATTCAGCTACTGGGATTTTAAACAACAACAATACTCGGGCCTATTCCTTACCAAATATGCCAAGACAATTTTCTTACTTCAGAGACGATCTGCTATTGGATTGTCTAGACCTTTACTTTTCGCCAATTAAGACATTTTCATTATTAATGTCAGTATCGTATTATCAGCTTTTTATTGTTTATAGAGAGGTCTGGGCCTCCCTGCTGCTGCTCATTATGCTCTCTGTGGGTATAATGTCTATGAATACAGCACGGTTCATTTTTGAACTAAATTATAAAGCTCTAAATTTAATACATTTCTTTGATCTATACATTTCTTACCGTTTTCGGCGTAGTTCAGTATCTTGATCCTTTGCACTATTTCATTGCGATAGCATTTCACGCCGTCAAAAGCCGTGATCGTGGAATAATGAAATCCAATGATTTAGAAACTTTCAAAACCCCACTTCTAGGACTCTATTTTTAAGCATAGTCTGAAAGATTCTTATCGTATGTTCGTATTTCTAGAAAATCCAATTAATGGCAAAGTTCCATTGCTATTCAGAAGAAAATAAATTTCCAAATAATGCATGTACGTCATTTGCGAGAGGTCAACTGCATCCTAAAGGCCTTCAAATCAGAAAACTAAATTTTTTTCCAGAGAGATTAATATAGTACACTTATAATGAAGATCCACAATTTAGATCACTTGTCGTTACTTTTTCTTTCATAAATCCACTGCTGTTTGAAGTTATAATGTTCAAGATAATACTGACCTATAGACATGATATGGGATGAGCAGATACAAATTTCAAGCATCTAGCTCTATACTCAAATCAGTTAACCGCAGTAGATGTAAGTCTTTTACTCTCCAATTGATGTATTGTGATGTCCTTACATGCTCATGAGGCATTGATTCGAGTTTTGAAGCCTTTAATGGCCCCTTTCAGTCTCCTCTTGGTTATACCTCTGCTTTAGTGCGGGATCTGCTCTAGGAGTCTTCTGCTACGTTTATGTTCTTCATCTCGGCTCTGCATATCTTTTTGCTGTGACACAATTATATACTTTTCAAACTTCATTAGTATCCCTCGAGTAGATTTATTCGTTGCAATATTTTCTACAACTTCACTCCCTTTACAATCATCAATCTCGGAGTTTGAGTCTGTCTTGAATAACTTTGTAATTCGTTCTCTGTTGTCTATAGATCATTCCAAGTTTGCAAATATCTTGACTTCAACACGCGGATCTTTAGGTCTTTTTGAGCCATGAAAGAACAGTATTCACTGATTGACCTCTCATGGAAGCTTGAGAACACTCTACTTCAACAACCACTGGACCTTGTTGAGGTTTATATCAACTTGTTACTCATATACAATCTTAACAATTGTTAACAATCGTTAACTATTACTCCTTTTCGGTTAGCCCATAATATCTTTGTCCTCTAGGCAGCATTTCGAATTGATTGAAAAATCTGCGACAATTTTCTGCTGGTACTCTGTTCTAAGACTGATTTCTCCTTTGACTCCTCTGCTGCACGTCTGAAGCTTCCACTGTGGACTCGAAAGTTTGTTCACTATCTCTCGACCTCATTGCCTCCACTCTTGGGTGACTTGGTTATTTCAGTTTGTTATTTATCAACTTGAGTATTCTTTTAAAACCTATGCGGCAATAAATCTATTTTAATGCTGTTGATTTCTGATGGAGGAAAATTATACACATGGTCCAAGATATCCTGCTCGGAAGGTTGTTGATTATGATTTATCACACTATTCGGATACATTTTACACGATCGAAATTTGTTAGAGATCATACCCGCCAAAAGATTTTATAGCAGCTTTTATGCCTCAAATATCTGCAATAATAACTAGGCTAGTGGTTATACATAGTTGAACATTATGGTTCCAGAGGTGAATCAATGCTTTTAAACTGTCTCCTTCTCCTTTGTTAGCATCACTGGATTGAATTGACAGTGAATAACTGTGGAAAGTAGAAAGACCCAATTCGTATGTTTCATATTTTTTATACTGTCCTTCCTGGCAAGCATACGTTCAAAACATAACTGACAAGAAGGAGTTAATCTTTGGTATGATAGATCTTAATTTTTCTTATGGTGTTCAACGACTACAACCAAAGGAATTAAAATAAGTCCACTAGTATTGTTCACATTCCTGAGGAGCCAAAGCTTGCTCGATATATTGTCAATGCAATCACAAGGAGTATTGAGAGACTATGAAGCAAAAAGTCCGATTATTCGGAGGAGAAATATTTCTCAACAGTCAAGTTCTGCATCTGTTTAAGATAAATATTAATTATCAGATGGGCTAAGTCTAAACCTTTCCATAAAATTTTATGTACCAAAATGAGCCCAGGAACTGGAATCAAGATTAGAGCAAAACGTAGTAATACTCTTTACCTTGATAGTATAATTGAAGCTACTGAATCGTTGTCGTTTTGCATTTATTTGGCAAGAATTCATAGAGTCTTCAAGTATAAATCTCTGATCCAACGACACATAGTAATCAGCATTGAATGGTCAGTAAACAGCAATACCTGCTCTAGAGAAACGCAGTTTCTTCATTGAAGTGATCAATTTACCTATGTATGAGAGGTTCAAGAATTTAAACAAGATCAAATAAACTCTTCATTTTGTAATTTTGAAATGGTTACGCCGGTTCGTTCATAAGCTATCACCATATCTCACACTCTAGGGCTCTTACCAATGTACGATTTCAAAGAACTTAGGAATATTGGTTGGAATTATTTTTAAGATATAAGTTAGTATTTCCTCCACAGTTAGGAGCAATTTTTACGGTTTCGCTCCTTCCATCATCCTTCGACACTCATAAGCGTAAATATTCCATGCACTCTTCAGCAGTTTTAATTATGACAGCCCTCTACAAGGTACCCAAGATGACTTGTATCCCTTGCTGCAGTTAAGATTTCTCTTACTGGGAGCAAAACAACTGCGAATATGATAAACCCTAAAGAGATATATTAATTTTCATTTAATTTTATTCCAAGATCAAATTTATTGGATTTTAGTAAATTGCAGTATCTGTAGAGCATGAGGCTGTTTTTCAATGAAATCCTCATGTTGGAAAGTAAATAATTAGGGTTAGGTTATGACGTGGGCCCGAGAGGTTAAAGTCAATAATTAATAATTCCCACCCAAGTACTGTATCGGACAACTCTAGATTTCATCGGCCAAAGAATATAACTAGTATATATAGAGCAGAGGTTTTCATTATCGCCAAGACCTTTTGTTGCTTTGAGGAGTCTTTTGTCCTGTTGATTTCAAAGTTGTATAGTTCAAATATCTAAGATGGCTGATGTTATGGACATAGATCGAGAAGAGCCTTATGAGGAACAGAATTCCACAGGTAAATATTGAACGGAAACAAGCGGCATTTCAAATCATTCTAATTCAATAGAAACGAAAGCTGTAGCGAAAGGAAAACAACGGTTTGAGGTCAAGAAGGTAGGTCCATCTGTCAAGCAATATGAGCGAATGACGAATCTAACATAAAGTGGAGTGCAGTGGCATTTTGGTCTTGGGGTAAGTATAGGAAGATGATTTGAATGATTTGAGTGTATACAGAGAACTAATTAATAGATATTGTAGTGGATACCTGTGCTATATGCCGAAATCATATCATGGAGTCTTGTAAGTTTTATTGAATGTAAGGATTTCGTTCAAGCTAATGCTCCAGGCATTGATTGTCAAGCCAACCAGGGTGGGGCGTCGTCTGAGGATTGTACAGTGGCCTGGGGAATGTGCAACGTGAGTATATTTGCCATATGTTGTACGATATTGACTAATTTAAATAGCACGCGTTCCATTTTCATTGTATTTCTCGCTGGCTAAAATCACGGCCGGTATGTCCGCTAGACAACCGTGAATGGTAAGTTTTTAGGACTTGTCGAACATTTCTAACTTTCAGGGAGTTTCAGAAATATGGCCATTGATTTATATTTATTTGCAAGATATTGGAGATATTGATGTAATTGTTATGTTATATAACTAATGATTCTTATATGGCACATAATTCTATTTTAACTGTCTTTTAAAATATCCAAGTTCTCTCATTTCCAAACAATGCTCTTTCACTTGGTCCATTGCTCGTCGGATCGTTGGATCGGTTGGGCAACCTTCAAACTCAACGAAAAATACGTAATGCCAAGATTCTTGCAGGGAAGGCCGAGAGGTGATTGACATCAAGTTTTGGTGGGCAAGCGCCGCTAGTGCCCTGTAAAGTGCACCAGGTTCGGTGTGATGAACTGTGAAAGAAACAAGAGTTATGTAGGTGAACGGCTGGCTGATTTCTTGTATGATATTGGCACTATTCCGACTCTTTGCAAAAATTAGAAAGCGCGTTGTATTGTGAGACACATTGGAGATATCTGGAACTACAACAGGGACACCATTAATCTGTCCTGCCGAACGTCCAGCTATAGCAGCCGAGTCAGGTTCACTTTTGGCTATTATTACTGCTGCAGACGTGGAGCTAGTGTCTACTTTCTCCACTCCTGGCAGGTGTGTAGAGTACCATTTGTCGCATTGTCCCCAAACTTGAGGGTGTGAATACACCTTTTTGACGTTTTTCAGATCAAAGTTACCATTCGAAGAAAGTAAACAATGATTTATTGGTACAAAAACCTCTGCTACCAGTGTGGGCAGTGCATCAGATGATAGGAGTTTGGAGTCCTGATGAAAAATGTCTCGCAACTTATCATACGTAAACACTACAGCGCCATTGGTAGAATTTTCATAGGGTACAACAGCAATATCACATTTGTCTTGTTCTAGTGAATCGAGGCAGCCTGTGTTAGGATGGTTTGCTTGCAGAATGAAATTATCTATTATTCCTTACCATCTATAGAAGCATGGGGTAAAAGTTGGTTTTTGTGAGGATCTACTGATCGAAGAGCAGCCTGTAATTAGAATCGGTATGTTTAGGATATATAAAGAAATACTAGCCTCATGTGAGTATGTTCCTTCAGGACCCAGATATGATATCCGTTGATTCTCGACGTCGAGGATATATGTCATGCTGGTGGACTGGTTACTCCCCCGAGTCCCAAGTTCTCCCACTTAATTTTTTGAAATTTGAGAGAATCAATTTATCCGAATTTGGCCAGATTTGCCATAGAACCATTTTGGTGGTTTCAACTGATCCTTTAGTAACTTGAAAATTCTTGTAATACGTACAGGAAGCTGTGATCTAGTAGATAAGTAGATAAGTAGAAGAGTGCATCAATATTAAAAGAACTTTGAGTGTTAGTAAAAATGTCTTTAGTCAGAACAGGTCAGTGAAGCTTTATCACAATTCATAAAGTGAATCAGACAATATTTCTGGTTTCGACAAGTTATCTCTACTAAATATTATCTTAATCTATATACAACATCGATGCAGAAAACGCACTCGATAAATCAATCTAAAGTTTCGACCTCTTCGATTAACTTGTCAAGAGAAAAATCAGGACTACCAGCACTGAAATCATACAAGAGATTTGTCTTTCTAATGCCAGAAGGTGTTGACACATCGGCTCCATAGAACCTTTGCAGATTCAATACTAGTAAGTGAGCCTGATCTAAATTAAGCGAGGCATCTTTCTCCAATGTACCATTTGTGAGCACAATTCCTTTGTCAGCGACAAATTCACTGTGAAGAATGAACGTAGTGTGAGGTCGGGCGAATTCCTGGTGAAGTTTGTATTCTGCCAAACTGGTAAGCATGCAGTGTATTGTATGAGGTCCCACGAATGACCATTGGATGAGATGCATCTCCACAGCACCATCTTCTCTGGGTAGTGGTAGAATGAATGTGGGATTTTTTCGGGCATTCTTGTATAAGGTGCCGAAAGTGTCTGCTTCAATAACTCCACAGAACGATCTAGGGTCTTTCGAATGCCTTAACTTCCATATCATTTCAATCTCTTTCCGATCGTGTAAGCCCAGCTTTTGAGTATCAACAAAGGAATCTAGGCTTTTGATATCATTTTTAGGCGCTGGAGACGTAGATGATCTAGGGCTATCTTTTTTTTCTGGAAGAGGACTATTGAACAATTTTGATGTATCTGATGCAATGACGTTTTCACGAGCTTTAAAAGACTGGAATCCACTGGCTTCTGGAGCAGGATGTGGTTCTTTTTTGAATTTCTGTTTCAGAGACTCAATCGAGTCTAGTCCCTCCCTGTAGCATTAGTACTTCGTCGATGTGCTATTATGCGAAGATTGATGTACTTCGGTCATCCAACTTACTCTTCTGCTTTTTTTTGAAGTTTTGCCCTGTATTTTTCCATCGGATCTACTTCTGAAAGGCTCGAGGCCATTGACCTCTTGACGATTATGCCTGCCATGGGACCTCTAAGTCGAACAAATGCAGCAGCCCGCCCGGACACTAGGCAGGTAGTGGAATATATTCCCATTGCAAATTGCTTTCCAATGGCTTTGGATGCCACTAAAGACATATTGAATAGAGAAGAAAGATTTCGATGTATACTGATCTCAATCAAATTCCTTCCGGCCAATTCTAAACTTCGAAAGTCCCAGCCCAGCGTACATTCATGACCTAACCCTGGCGTGAGAATCGTGCCGAAAGATCTGTACGGACATATTATGGCGTCTGGCGGTAGTTGTGTAAATAAATCGCCAAAAGCAAGGGCGGAGCGTAAGTATGCATTTTAGGTGCCTCTCTGTTCGCATAAGGCAATTATGCGTTCCTCTTTATGACTTATTTGATTTCTTGAGACCAAATTCACTAGTAGTTGGAGTAGTTGGAAGAGCCATAAGGAGCAGATGACGTTGCTGATGATACATTGGAGGGATCATCATCTTGTGTTTGTTCTTGCTGTAGAAATAGACTGTAAACGGACGCTTTTAGTAACGTAAAAACAAGAGAAGTCTTTGACTCTAGAACGCGTAGGCATTCAAGAATTTGAGGGCTGGGTGCAGTTGTCAACCTAGATATCGATTCCGAAAGCTATGGTGTTAGAATATAGTTGTCACTATCTGTGATAAGAGATCTTACATTGCTCAGATTCGCTGCCAATCTCTGGTATTGAGCGAGCAGATCCGCCTCTAGAGGGGAGATCGGAACCGGTGAAGGATCTGACATGATTGTGAAGGGTATAGTCTTCTGTGTATAAGAATTTATTGGTTTCTTGAGTTCTACGGCGCGTGCAATATCCTTGATGCCACTTGCAAAATGCAATCTTTGGGTCGTGGTTGAATCTGAAAAGTGAAGTCCCGCTGAGTGTTAAGGGTTGTGGATTTCTTTGGAGCGCAGTATGCCTTTCTTACTAGACCATGGGAATGATCTTTTTGCAAGGGCCCCATGTAATAATTTATACTCTTATGCCGTTAGATATAAAATGTGAAATAATTAACATAGTTCAAGCATATTATATCTAGCCCGCCAAGAACTGGTTCATTGACCTAAAAGAAAACTGGTAAAAGTAGTCAAGGCAATATTGCCGTGTCTTCCTAGCCGGAAATTCCCCATACATGCTGAATGAGAATAATTGAACTCATTACAATAGATAAGGAGACAATTAATTATGTAGGAGCATTACTACAATATTTCATACAATCTTGGATTTTGTCTTCTAGACTTCCAAAATAGCTTTTCTATCAAAACTCTAGTAGAATTGAGATTGCTGTTGTTATATTAACACATACCGAAGAAGCTAACAGCGAGACGTTTATAATTGCTGTTCTTCTTCATAGGACACATGAGTTATCGGTCATGAATAATAATTAAATGCGATATACACGATCAGATACATGGGGAATCATACCAAATGCGATGAAGCCCAAATCAGTCAATTACTATACGTAATCAAATTGGGAGGTTGTTTCCGTATCCCGAATCCCGAATTTATCAGATCATCAGATATGATTGGATATATTCTGATCTTGCAGTGTTCTGTGTGGCTTTCCAACAGTCAAGATGAGAGTTTTATTTTAAACTTTTTGTCAGCTGCATAGTAAGAAACAATTGAAAATCCTGCATGGGCCACATCCGACACTGTTGATAAAATCAGCAATGGCCGCTCAGCGAACTCTACATATGTACGTAGCTATGGACGACGCATAATAGGACTAATTAGCCGAAAATTAAAACATTTGGCATCACACGTGAGAGATTTAATCAATTATTAGTCATGATCATTTGAGAAAGATCTTTAATAATCTGTCTATATATATATTAGTTGACCCAATAGGTGTGGAGATTTTTTTTAATCTTGCTTCAATGTTCCACATTTAGTTCCAGGATCTGATAAAAAATTCTTATAGTTGATTAAATCGGATTGGTTCAATCAACTTCGAGTTGTTCAACTCACACAACATATTATCCTCAGATTCGGATCGTATAGACACTTCTTAAGCAGGTTATATCTTATATCGACTTTATTGGATTTGGGCCAATAGCAATATTGATTGAGCAGTGCCGTTTATATATTAATCATCAACCTCCTCCTTGTTCGGTACGAAATTCTTTGATCCTCGCTAAAATCTCGACATCATCTTTTCGAAGGGAAGACCAGTGACTGCATCTCGACTATATTCATGGTTAGATGTTGAAATTTTGTGTTTATGAATCTTCTGTCTTAAAAACACACTGTCAACGTTTTGTTAGCGGATCCCGTACCACACATTTCTGCTAACGGCAATATTGACTCAGACTCAATCTTGTTGAGGTTGGATCATTTCGAATTAAAGTAATCCCGTACAATTTAAAGATTCCGAACGTTGTGAGATTATGGCGGTTTAAGGTTCAAGCAGATTGCCAAAATTGTTGTCACAACTATTAGTGATCTTCCGCGGTTGGTTGTTCAACTAGATCGAAGCTGAGCCATATGACCGTCGGCTAGTTGGATCGATCTCATCTTAAATCGTCGTGTGTTATTTCAACACTTGAGAAAGCACAGCATTGAACTTGCCATATGGTTAGGAGTACATATGGCCTGGCAAATAAATGCATCTCCTTCGGCTTCTGAAAAGGCCTATAGGAAGTTCATCACAAAATATTATGGATATCAAACAATAATATTTGCCCTTGCTTTCCTGACTTTTTTCTCGATTTTAAACTATGCCATACCTCGACTGCCAAAGATATGGTATTATATGAAAAGGATTAAGGATCGTAATCACCCAGAGCCTCACAATCATCACACGCATTATATACCTCGACCTCGACAAGTATATACAGACGAAGCTGACTTTAATTCAGATGATGCAGATAGAACTTTGAATTCAAGCACTTCTAACGACACTGAACGATCAGACCATGACTCAGAATCAAGACCCCCAGCATCTCAATCATTCAACTGGCCTCTACCCTTATTCATAATTCCTTGCATTATCTGTATCATTTATTTCTGCATTGCTGAAACTCATCAAGATTTCGTCTTTTTGGCCAAACGACTTGGAAGAGTTGCAATAGCTCTTCTACCACCCTCGTACTTTCTCACACTTCGACCCAGCCCTCTACCAAACTCCTTCTATTTACAGCTCTTGCCATTTCACAAGTGGATTTCTCGTTTCTCGGTGATTTTGGTTGTACTACATGCTGCTCTATATCTATTTATTTATATCAAAATCCACAAGCTGCAGAAGCTGACGACATGGCCAAACATCTGTGGAATCATTGCAGCCATTATATTCCTGATAATGGCGATATCATCTCTAAAAGTTGTCCGACGGAAGTTTTATTATGTTTTCTACTTCTTTCATTACCTATTGGCATGGCTCTGCCTTCCTTTGATAGCATATCATTCAACACCTCCATCCCCTGCCTATGTGATCAGCTGTGTGTCGATTTTGGTGGTACAGTTTGTGTACAGAGTGACACAAACGTCACATGTTCGACTTCCAGTCCAGTTTATAACCCCCACAATGTTTCTTATCAAAATTCCAAAGAACCGCTTGCCAAGTGGTTTGAAGCTTGGACAATTCTCTCCTGGTTCTCATTTACGATTGTCAAATCCGTTATGGAAACCGCTTACTTGGCTGCAGTCTTCCCATCCATATACTATTGCATCACTTCCACACGATCCTTATATCAGTCTTGTTATTCGCAAAACTCGTTATCCCATTAAAATGAGGAATACCTATGGAGTCCTTGGACCTTTTATGTCGTTGCCTAAGCTGGTGACAAATGATATTTCTCAGCAAGCTGTCAGAAGAGTCCTTCTTGTAGTGGGGGGCACCGGTATTGCGTTTGCAGCTCCCATTATGCGTTATCTAAAGGCTCTGGATATCCCTGTCAAGTTACTTTGGGCTGTAAGAGATGTAAATGATATCAAAGTACTGGAAGCTCTTGGACTCCACGAGATGGTTCTGAGCTATTCTGACATTGAAATCTATGTGACGGGCTATGGAAACCAATTTGCGGACTCTTATGGAGCTACGGACACATTCACTGATAGAAACATGAATTCGCGATTATTTGACCATGAAGCTCAAGAACCTGGATCGAGGCCTGTCGATCGAGACGAAGATTTGGATATCGATATTGATGATAGTTGTTGTGGAGGCACCAACGGAAGCGGGCGTCCTCTACTGCTGAAGGAGTCAAGATCATTTAAATCTCTAAGATCTAGACAGACATCTCTATCTCGTTTAGTTAACGAGACTCAGACTTCGAGCCTTCACAGCGCGCCCTCCATGTCTTCTTTGAGCTCTTTTGGTGAAGACGACCTTATTCAAGAATACAGTCCTGTCATTTTCAATTCAAGACCAGTGCTTAATCTCGGAATCAAGTCGTGGCTTTGCGGACTTCAGGTCGAGGACAATGACTGCTGCTGTGTTGATAGGTTACTTGAAGTGAAGTCCAGCGACAGACAAGGCAGCTGGATAATGGCATCTGGAGCAGAAGCTCTTTTAAATGAAACCCATCGATGGGCGTCTAGAAATGGGTTTTCATTTTTCAAGGATGAGTTTAGCTTATGATGAAGCCTACTAAAAAAAGAGCTCTATTATTTGACTCTAAAAATATACTTGAAAATTCTAGCTACGATAGTAATGAACTGTTAAATTTTATTGGGACAACTACAATGATGTTGTGTTATCCATGACAAGTCTGCTATTTATTAACAGCTTCAATTAAAAGTAGTTGTAACTCAATATTGCAGAGATTACCTCTGAAATGACACCTTATATGAAATCAGGAGAATCGAATATCTCAGCAAAGGCAAATCCTGGCTCAGATCGATTCATACCAAATATATTGAACACCCCAGTGTTCAAGTTGTCTGATTTTGAAGGTGATGATGGCCACAACAAATCTCGGAATGCAAGTGGGGGATCTGAAGTTAGCATGCCAGGAAATGCAATTGCTGAAGCACTAGGTTACGAATCGATAGCAAAAGTTCTTTCCTTCAGCTCTCCTGTGCCAGCGACCCCAGTTTCTTCCAGATCAAACGGAGTCGATTCTATCTCTGCACAATTGATCAACAAATATTCCCCGCCGCTCAACAATGGACTGCGGGCTGCTATCAATAAACGGCAAAGGGAACAGAGACTTCGTGTGGTCTCGAGCATTCCCCATAGAATCCTGGATGCCCCAGGGCTTCGCAACGACTTCTATTCAACGCTACTTTGCTGGTCTTCAACACCATTGGGGTATGTGGCAGTTGCCTTGGGCGCCACTGTATATCTTTGGCGTAAGCCCGAGGGGGCACAGGTGATTCCTTTGCCTGAAGATTATGGATTAGTGTCCTGTCTTGCATTTTCCGCCAAAGACATTCTGGCGATAGGACGTAAAGACGGTTCAATCACAATTTTCGACACAAGCAGCGCAACAGTTCGCGCAGTTTACATGCATATTGACTCTGGGATCTGCTGTATAATATGGAAGCCAGATACGATGTATGACATATTGGCAGGAGATGAAACAGGCTGTGTACTCCAGCTGACTCTCAGCAGGGTCGAGTTAGATCATTGGAATGTTTGTATGGTCAATTCATTCAAAGGCCATTGCCAACAGATTTGTGGTCAGAGCTGTTTTTGATAAAATTTGAGAATTATAATACTGATTATTAGGAATGGCGATAAGCCAAGACAACCAACAGTTAGCTGTGGGCGGTAACGACAACTTGGTGACGATCTGGAATATATCTCAGTGGCAGCGACCTGCTCTAAGCTATAGAATGGCTCACAGGGCGGCTGTAAAAGCTATAGCCTTCTGCCCTTGGATACCATCCTTGTTAGCAACAGGAGGAGGTTCTCACGACCGAACCATAAGGTAGTGGTTGACATTATCATCTTTAAGATGCTGCTAACATAAACAGATTTTGGCACACTCAATCTGGAACGCTTTTAGATTCGTTTGATGTTAAAGGACAAGTGACTTCTTTAATTTGGTCCAAACACTCTAGGCAAATAGCAGCGACATTCGGTTTCACTGACCCAGAAGTGCCTTTATTGGTTTCCGTATATTCATACCCTGGACTACATCCATTAATCCAGATTCCCACAGCTAGAGACCTCAGAGTTCTTAGTGCAGCAATTTCGCCAAATGGAGCTCGAATATGTGTTGCCGCTAACGACGAGACTGTCCGTTTCTATGACATTTGGGCTAACAATGCTTCCAAATCCTCGGCCCCAATGATTTCAGATAGGGGTCTCTACGGAAGTGACATAATTGAAATGGTAGAAGGAATTGACAAACCCCAAGATATCATTAGATAGTAAAGGGTAGCAAAAAAAATGCACGGAAAAGGAGCAGCCAAATTCTGCACCATAAAAAGATTAAACTGACTGAAAGAAAACAATTATCAATAAACAAATAAAAAATAAATAAATCGCGTCGCAGATACAACTATGCCGGCACTCCTTCGTATTCTGTTTCTGAAAACTTGTTTATAAGTCGTTTCCAGCGGCTGCGATTGCGATGAGTCGGAATTCCATCCAGTTTAACTAGAGCCATAATAACCAAGACCACAAACGCTACCACCACCGCCACGGTCAAAAGAGATACCTGATTCCTATTTGAAGGAAGAGTATGATATGGACATTCTGCAAATACCCCACCAGAGACCCAGCAGTCAGCAACAGATATGGAATTCATATCAATCCATACAGGAAATTGAGCTGTAGAATTCACAAACACTTTGGCCGACGTGGACTGTAGAGCATTTCGAGGAAGCGAGAAAGCTGTGCCGTTTCCGCAAGCTTTATCGGCATCAAAATAACTGACTGGTCTATCACCAATGGCCCACTGAATTGTTAGTAAAAGAACGCACAACAAAAGCTCAAAAGCAACGTACCATATAAGCCAAGGAAGCATGACGACAAAGGGGATAATATTCGTCATAACAATTGGCAACATGCCAACCATCTAATTGTAAAACGGCACAGTTCATAGCTACAGGACCCGAAGATGAATTTTCAGGGCTATAATGATCTGGCTGAGTAGGGGCCCACGACCAAATAGAACCCCAATGAGCTATTGACATCAGACTACTGGCCGATTCTGTCACTATGCTGTTGTTAATGAGCGGGGAGTATCCACAGCCCACATAGCCAGCTATCGAGAGAAACGTGAAAGGGTCTGAGTTGTCGTCAACTACTACAGTCCAAGAATGATTACCAGAATTGCCAATTTCCTGGTAGAAATTGGACCCCGATAGTGCTGCGCATTGCGAGTAGCTAAAGTTTGAATTGGTTTCGTATATCATTTTTATAGGATTGTCATTTGAAAAGAATACAGCAGAGTCCAGCGTCCAGGGATAGCTGGAATTCCAGGCCAGACTGACATTTTGGACATCTATAAACAGCCTTTTTTTGGCTGTAAATAGAAAATGGTCAGTTAACGGAAATCCTTGATCGGACAACCCCGAAGAATTATAGGTAACTAATCCATTGGACCTGTCATTCATTAAATCAACTGGAGTATATAAACGTGGACTGAAAATGTTAAGTGCAATGGATGATAATAGGGGCACAGAGTTTGCTGGATGAGAAGATACTTCTCCCACAGAATGAAGTCGAAGACCAACTCCTAGTACGCTGGCTGCGATATTTGTATCTGTATCCGACACAAAGTTCTTGAGAACGGTGAAAATATCCGAAGCTGAAAGATTGGTTTGACACAGAATTTCGGCAGTTCCATTATTCAAAAGGACCACATTTGAGTTCTCATCATTTACCACAGGACATATCTGCCAAAGAGCCTGGTTTTCGTTCCAGTATAAATCGAAATTGAGGATTTGAAAGCCTGCATTGAGGATATCTTCAAGAGCTGCCATTGACGCGCTGGTGTACCCAAAGGTGCTAAATAGACTACTTTCAACGTTCATGCCAAGATATGTGAGCTGATCTATACTGACATTTCGGGAAACGTCTCTTTGGCTCAGCCGAGCTGTACTCGAGCTTGAGTTGAACTCTTCACAATCAGACCATATCGATGAGCATGACGGAGATTTGGAAATGGCTTCGATAAAAGGTATAGAGACACACAGTCCTATAAACAGGTACCTTAAAATACTCATGGCCGACGACCATTAAGAGTGCTTGCCAACTGCTTGGTGATCAGACCTGTGAACTCGGAGTAGAAAAGGCAGGGTAATGCACTTTACGAACATCTACAACTAGACAGTTGATGAATTAATACACGATAGTTAATGATCAGGGGTTTCAGGGTTTTTATAAACCCGATATATCCCATTGTAGCGGGAGTTACAATATGGTTCTATCTGTTGACGGTTGAAATAGTGCCTGATCCTTATATGGATGAAATCTTTCATGTCCCTCAAACTCAAAAGTATTGCAGAAAGGACTTTTTCAACTGGGATCCCAAAATTACAACTCCTCCAGGACTTTATATTGTAGGATATATTCATTCTCAATTGATACGGCTCTTTTCAGATTCAATATCTGGCCCGGAATTCTGCGGTACCGCCGTTTTGAGGAGCGTGAACTTGGTTGCAGGCATTTTGGTAGTTCCGTGGACAATTGACCAGCTAATAGATGACGCGTTGAGCTCAATTGTTCTTGCCAGTTTTCCACTGTTGAACTTTTACAATGTGCTGTACTACACTGACGTTTGGTCTACCGTACTAGTTCTCTTGGCTCTAGCATCAGGTCTTAAATGGCCAAACTCAGGCCTTGCTGTTTTATTCTCAGCCTTTAGCCTTTTATTTCGTCAAACCAATATTGTATGGGCAGCATTTGCGGCGGTAGTGATATTGGATAGGGCACGTAGTTCCCTGGACTCTAGCCCTCCAAAATCTTGGTTTCAGGATGTAATATCGTTTGTCAACTGCGCACTACGTTCCTTCACAGTCACCATTCCCTTTGCATTGCTTGCAATTGGATTCCTGGTTTTTGTTCGAATCAATGGTGGGATTTCATTAGGAGACAAAGATAATCATGAGCTAAGTATTAACATTCCTCAATTGCTCTATTGCAGCTTATTTATCAACTTCTTCTCCTTACCTCTCTGGATATCTATGGATCGCGCAGTTGCATATCTTAAATCCGCAAGCTCTTCATATATTAGGGTGGCTGTATATATAGCTTCCTTGGCAGTATTGGCTGCACTGGTCACATTTGGTACAATCCGTCACCCATTCTTATTGGCCGACAATCGTCATTATACCTTTTATTTATGGCGCAGGTTTATAGATCCTACGTGGACTCTGGGCTTACCAGTATGGGCTCCCAAGCTTTTAATGGTTCCAATTTACCATTTTAGTATTTGGAATATTGCATATGCCTTCAGCTCCAGCAGAATGTCATGGATTGTGCAACTTGCTTCCATAGGTGCCACTTGCGCGGTTCTTATTCCAAGTCCCCTGCTAGAGCCCCGCTACTATATCATCAGCTACTTGATCTACAGGGCCATGATTTGGCCCAGAGAAGCTACATGGAGGCTCATGCTAGAAGCCTTATGGTATTTGTGCATTAATGCCACAACGATGTATATATTTATTTATCGTCCTTTTGAATGGGGATCTGAGCCAGGAGTGCAACAGCGGTTTATGTGGTGAATGGAACTAGCATAGCTTGCAATTTATGATATCATGAAAATAGAATATTAGCTACCTTATACTACTTTTCGTAGACAATAGGGTATCCCATACATTGAGTTAAAGCTTGGTGATATACATTTCAATTGTTAGCTTCTAGATCTCAACTTCGGTGAGCTCTTCCTTCACAATGTCAACTTCTCCCTTAAGGATTTGCTTAGCAGGTTCAGCAGGAATTGAAGGAGGTTGAGATGCAGTGGGCGTAGTAGCGGCATTAGAATTAGAGGCAGGAGCACTGCTACCTTGCGATGAAACCCTAGACAAGCTGGTTATGGGGAGATGAGTAGCCGATGCCATGGGGCTTATTAGCTTGTCAGGGCGAGTGCGAGGAGGCACTATAGTTCGTGATCCCATAGCAGGAGAAGATGCTCTAGAAGAGGTAGAAGAAGCCTTGGATTTTGATGTAACTTGGGTTCGAGGTAAACTTCGTTCCACTCGAGATTTTAACACATCAAAATAAGACACCAATAGGCCATTAGCAGCTTTGAAAGACAGTTCGGCATTCTCCACATCTTCGTCTATATAATGATTGCCATTCTCTAGATCATCAGCAAAAGTAGAGATAAACGCGGCCCAAGAAGGAGCAATAACGAACTTGCGGTCAAAGTCACGACCAAATAGAATAACTTGACCCCATCTTCCAGCGCGGCCTGGCGCTAAATCTATGGCAATGTTATTACCGAAAGGGTCTTTGGCTAACGGGATCCATCCTGGATGGGAATAGACCAACTGAATAGCCGACTCTGGAACAGATTGTTGGTGTTCTAGCCAAGATGGGAGCCCATGGACGTGTGAAGCAGAGTGAGAAGAACCTTCTCTATTAGGAGCCTTTGCTGCAATTTTGGAATTTAGTCGAATAGCCGTGTTTTTCCAGTGCGACCATTCTTCAGCAACACCTTCGAGATCAAGCAGGGCTATTCCAAAGATAAGTCCTGATGGAATTGCTCCACGTTCCTGGCCATCATGAATTAAATAAGAGTCACGTACATCTAAAGGTAATGAGCAATCCAGATCCGACTCCAGCTCATTTAAATCTGCCGACGTGGCTGGATACGACAGTTGATCATACAATTCAGGGTAGTGAGCTTCGATCCATCGATCGATTCGAGACCAAGAAACTGCACATGAAGGGGGAGGAGGCATGCCATCGGCATAATCCTGTAAAGGGATTCCTCCGTTACCCAGTTGAGCCGATCTCATTCCCGGAGCATAAGGGATCCGAGCCGTAGAGCTTAGATTTGTGGAAGATCCTTGACGCGACGAAGAAGACGACGAAGATGTTTTATAAGGGGCCGAGGTAGAACCTCCTGAAGCCGGATCATCAGGATAGATCGAACCCGAAACCAGCCCGCTGGAATCGTCATTCACGGCATTATGCCGAGAGTACTTTGACCTGGGATTAGGATTTTTGTGCTGGGAATTGTAAGATGCATATCGATCGTTAGTCGTAATAGAATGCACAAACGACAGTACAGACGAAGTTAGTTTGTTCATTCGGCTGCACGTGCAGATTAGGCACTAAAATACCGGCCTGATTACAATAAAGAAGAGACAAGAAGTGGTGGCAACACTAAGAAGATAAACAGTACCGGAACAACTGGAAGGGTTCCAAGGACACGTCCCAGTGGGCTTTCAAAGCAGAGGGAGAAAATAGGGAGAAAAGTGCAACGGCGAAAACAGATTAAAAGAAATCGATTAGCCAAAATATTTCACCTGACAGTTTAAAATATAATAGAAAAAGGATTGTTACTGTATTATAAAATAAATTTAATAAATTAAGAGATTTAATCAAGTGTTTTTTTGATGTATACAGAAGGAAAACATAAATATAGAATTACGTATGTCGACGTTTTCGGGGCAATGTTGAAGGGGAAAAAAAATAAAAAAATAAAAAAAATTCGAATTTTGGCGTCTGGAAAATCAGCTTCTAACAACAATCAAATATCAAAAATTAATAGAGTCAGTCATTGCAATTGGATGTTAATAATTATATGAAGTGGTTAACCAGTTATTATTATGTTTTATAGAAAATTTCTGTCTAAAACTGTTTCGGCTCTTGAACCCATTTCGCCCAGATCTGATGAGGCATAAATTATGCGGCGTATTGTCTCTCCAGATCAAGTTAAAAAATATGTCCACCGAACAAGAGCACCGAACAACTCTTTAATAAGTTTACGTTGTACTTTAAACAGAATGAAATCGTGTTTTTATAATTCCTTTAGTGACGAATCTAAGCATGGGCATGTCATGCCCTTCAATGCTCTCTGACGCCTTGTTCACGAACAATTCTTTGGCGTTAAATAGATATCTAAGACATTTCAAATTCTTTCAAATCCCTTCAATGAGTTTCTTCATAAGAACTTTCTTCCTAACTTTCTTTTATTATTATAATTTATATAATTTGAAAGCATCATTCTCTTGCCAATAATGCGCTTTTGCATGAAGGTTCAACTGCATGAAGGTGAAGATGTGCGTTACTACCGTTCGGCATTGTAGTTAACGACCTAGTATATACCAGCGGAAATATACATTTTCTGTAATGATTCTCTAACTGCTACAAAACGCGCTCTGCCGATTTACAGCCATTGAGCTATCCGAATCTATATTATTTAGCCGCGCATGAAAGACGCAAATAAGTCAAAACTTATAATAATTAATTAAATTCAGACCCTGCTTGAATCAGGAGTACATAAACTTTTGCCTGAACTCATATAAGCTTTTAGGCGATGTTCCCGTTAGTGAAGGTAAATCTTATGATGAACATCCTCCTCTCTACAAACCAAACGGAGAAGAACAAATTGCAGAAGAATTATTATTAATCACAGATATACGGGCTAATAGATGTTGTTTTCACGTATTTTAAACTCGAGATGAAAGAAAATAAAGAAAATAATAGCCTTTTAAATTTCTTTAGATCTTTCAGCATTTAAAGCCGAAGTGGGGTGATCACCATAGCAACAGACCTCTTTATAAATTTCCCACTACGGAAATTCATAAATACCGTCTTAATATAAAGTCTGATCCTCTTCTCCACTTACTATCACCGATTCTAAATCACACCGTCTGCTAATACTGGTCTCATTTCAATCTCGAAAGTTTTATAAAATCACTAGCATTCCAGGATCTACTAATTTTTGCCTGTCTATCATGGAAAACTCCAATAAATCACTGAATTCGGTCCCCTCAATAGAGCCTCTACATCCTGCCCCTGTGAATCGAATGCCAAATAATGTACCTCTAGGACCACAACAAGTCCTGAGGCAGATGAATAAAGCCAATGCATTTAATAGGTGAGTGCTAAATATTTTAATATGTCTTTTCGGTCCTAACACAGACAAAACTTCGCTTCGCCAACAGATAGTATAATGTCTCCTTGCACAGCCAAACTGCAGGCTCACAAGAACAAATATCTTGTCAGGTATGCCACGAAAGGATTGGAATTTATCTTTTGAAAGAAATAATAATATCTAACAATAGGTCAAAACCTCAGAGACTTTTCACCAGGCCTTCATTTAATGAGAACTCTGCTCCAAGCGAGAAACCTCAGAAATAAAGTCTGATCTCATCAGGGGGACTCGGAGGAAACAATTGAATATATGAAGGGACCATAACCAAATCCCAAGATCCCACTTGTTTCAACTTTTTTTTTGCCAATTATTTTTATTATTTTGCTTCTCTTAAAAGGCATATTACTTCACTACGCAAGGATGTCAAGCTAACATTGTTAACAGTACTACCCTAGCCCTAGAACATTTTAATGAAGTCCAATTTCTAACATTCAACTATAAGCGTACCAACAGTAACTACAATAGAAATACGTCATGTGTAATGTAAATCAGTTTATCCTTGAAAGGATACGCCTTCATTGCATTTTATTACGAATGCTAATAGTTACATTACTCGTCATCCTCTTCGTTATCAAGGGTTTGAGCAGCGATACGATCCAAATCCCGTTGTCCATTCTCCGAGATTCGTCGGCCACCGTTGGGACCTTGTTCCAGAACACCGATGTTCTCAAGAGCTTGTAAAACCTTTCGGTTAATAGATCCTGAGGCATCTCTGTGATGTGAGGGACGGGAACCACGGTTGATGGCACCTCCGTAGAGCTTGTTTAGTTTGCCAACACCGATGTCCTTTCGGAGATAGATATGTCGTGCAATGGAAGCCGATCTCTTGTAGAACCATCCTTCGGCATCTTGAGGAGGTAATTCATTTCCAGAACTAGTTTTGACTAACTCAACGTATCCAGGAACTTCGAGTTTACCTTGGCGTTGGAGAAACGAAGCATAAGCTTCAATGAACTGCTGAGCAGGAACGTCTCTAGATATTAGAATTCCGTATATAACAAAGGTAATATTTCAATTTCGACTTATTAAACTCACCTTACAGAAACTCCGGTCATGATGCGTTGTGTGTGAATTGGTAGAGAGAGGTTTTGGAGTGGAAAAAGTGCGAGGTATATGGTTGGGTCTTCTGTTTTAGTAAAAACGCAGTCACAAAAATTCTCCAGCAGAAATGTGAATTGGAGAGACGAAGAACAAAGATGGCTGGAGGGTAATGAGATCTGCTTAGTAACAGTTACCCTTCCACAGATCCTCCGCAGTTTGCCGTTGGCTCGGATTCAAACAATATAACGCCCCATTGCTATTTATTTAACACCAATACAGCATCAATAAAAGAATCGACAATGAGTTCCCCGAAAGATCCCTGGACAACTTTTGCCAAGGCTCTTAGGCAACAGGCGCAAAGAGCTGGCGCTGGTGGTCGCCCTCCTACACCATCAGGTGGGGTGTTTGCAGGAATCGGAGGCCTTGTACTGCTCGGAGCTGGATCATTGGTAATTGCATCGTCATTGTATAATGGTAAGAATCATTTCTAAGATTAGATCAGTCAGTGATGCTAACTAACAATAGTTGATGGAGGTCATAGAGCCATCTTGTATTCAAGAATTGGAGGAGTTCAACCCGAAATTTACAACGAAGGAACTCATTTTGCAATTCCTTGGATCCAAACCCCAGTTGTATATGATGTTCGAGCCAAGCCCAGAAATGTGGCTTCTTTGACAGGCACTAAGGACTTGCAGATGGTCAACATCACTTGCAGAGTTCTGTCTCGGCCCAAGATTGAAGCTCTACCCTTGATTTATCGAACATTGGGCGTTGATTATGATGAGAGAGTTCTGCCTTCAATTGTAAATGAAGTTCTGAAGAGTGTAGTGGCCCAATTCAATGCATCTCAATTGATCACTCAGCGTGAGCGGGTTTCACGAATGGTTCGAGATAGTCTAGTAAAACGTGCTGGTAAATTCAACATTTTATTGGATGACGTTTC
Source organism: Middelhovenomyces tepae (assembly GCA_003708105.3). NCBI lineage: Eukaryota > Fungi > Ascomycota > Dipodascomycetes > Dipodascales > Dipodascaceae > Middelhovenomyces > Middelhovenomyces tepae. The sequence continues at coordinate 497,182 of PPNF03000008.1, read as the reverse complement.
TTTGACATTTATGACATTCAGTCCTGAATTCACTGCTGCTGTTGAAGCCAAACAGATTGCTCAACAAGAGGCACAGAGAGCTGCTTTCATTGTGGACAGAGCCCGTCAAGAAAAACAGGGAACCATCGTTAAAGCACAAGGAGAAGCCCGTTCTGCTGAGCTCATCGGAGAGGCAATCAAAAAATCTAAAGATTACGTGGAATTGAAAAGACTGGATACTGCTAGAGAAATCGCCCAAATCTTGAGTACGTCTGGAAATAGAGTGCTACTGGACAATGACTCGTTATTGTTAAATGTTGCGTCTGATTTACGCAAATCTGGCCGCTGAGTGTTAAAAAATCCCCTAGTCTTTAATTGTAAATAAATTTCTGTTTCTATTTTGAAATTTTATTTTCATATTTAATTAAGCTCCTCCAGCAGCCTTCAACGCTTCCTTCTCATGGCGTCTTTGCTGCACATCCCAGTTATATACACGAGCCGTATTGACTTCCATTGTGGTGATATTTTCCCGAAGATATTCTAAGTCCGTTTCACACGCTTCTAAAGATTGTTTTGCCGCTTCAAGTTTACTCTTTAACAGGATGGTTGCTTCTTCAATGGAATATTCTAACATAACGTTTGCCTACATTAGAACGAGGTTCGAAAGCTAATTGATAGCGCTTGCCACTTACACCAAGCCATAGATAGACTGAATTTGTTGCAATGATATCTGCTTTAGCGTAAAGAGTGTCGTTAAGTTCGTAATGAGTTTCTAAAACATCGCCCGATTCCTACAATTAGATCACGATAACAAAGCAGTAAAAGCCAACATACTTTCTTAGTGTTTAGAAACTCTACAGTTTCGAGAGTCTTTTGAATATCTGGGATCTTCTCGTTCAGACCTGCAATTCGTTGTGCTGTGTTGAGTTCCTATGTAAGTACATGTTCATTTCATCTCAGAGCTAACAATTCATACCATGAACTTGTATTTCCTAAATATGTTAGTGATTAGGCACGTATAACCATCACAAACTTACTGTAGCATATCCTGGAACGATTTCAGGATGGACTCCACCTTATCCCTGCTCTTGACGAATTCCTCGACATTCTCAACGAATGGAGCTTTCGGGATTCCTCGAGCATTCGGAGACTGATCGGAACTATGTTAGCTATAGAACAAACGATTGTAGATATAGATTAGTTTACCCTTGTGACACTGAGGTGCTCTCAGTTGACATTTTAAGGCTGATGCTATGTTCAAACGAATCTGACGGTCGTCTACGGATCCCGTGATTTCAGATATCACGTGATTGACATTCGACGGCCGGGTGAACAATATTTTCAACTTGTTAGGGTTTAGACCTAAGCAGTCCGAAATAAGTCCCAGCCAAATATTCAACTACTCTAGAAATATTGTCACAGAACCTCCTCACTGCACATCGTAATGGGTAAGGATAATTCGACAAAGCAGCACGTTCGAAGCGGCCATCGTACGGCCCCTAAGTCCGACAATGTCTACTTGAAGCTGTTGGTCAAGCTTTACAGATTCTTAGCTCGTAAGTGGTTTTTCCAGACATTAGCATTGAGTACAGTTTTCTAACTTCTAGGCCGAACTGACTCGAACTTCAACAGAGTCGTCCTCAAGAGTCTTTTCCTATCTAAAATTAACCGACCTCCTGTGTCAGTTTCACGCATTGCCCGGGCCTTGAACCAAAAGGATGCCGCCGACAAGATTGTTGTCGTTGTTGGAACCGTAACTGATGATTCACGACTTTTCGTTGTTCCTAAGGCCACTGTTGCTGCTCTCAGAGTCACAGAGTCCGCTCGTGCCCGTATCTTGGCTGCTGGTGGTGAAATTCTCACTTTCGATCAATTAGCTCGTCGTGCTCCTACCGGACAAAACACCTTGTTGATCCGAGGACCCCGTGCTTCTAGAGAAGCTGCTAGACACTTTGGAATGGGACCTCACAAGAACAAGGCTCCCAGAATCCTATCTACTGGACGCAAATTCGAGCGTGCCCGTGGACGCAGAAGATCTCGTGGTTTCAAGGTTTAAGTGTGTTACTTTCTGCATACATATACAAATGAACAGCTGTTGTACACTGTAATAGAAACGTTGTAGTGGAAACGACGATTTAATGGCTATATACAGCACGAAAGTGAAAATTAGTTCAATCGTAGAGAAACCAGAAACTTTTTTGCTTATAGATAACCTAGCAGCTTTCAAGATTTGGAGATTTCAGCAGTAACAAATCGTCGCACATTGTCATCACAGGCTACTTGCATAGGAGTCTGGCCTTGTGCCAACGCGTCCAAATCCGCACCAGATTTGATTAATTCCACTCCAACGTCTCCATGGCCCTCAGCAAGTGCATGATGTAAAGGCGTCCATCCTTCTGAATCTGTGGCATTTACGGCCGCTTTAAACTCGATGAGTAGTCTAACAAGAGGAAGAGAACCAACGGCAGCAGCACGATGTAATGGGCTCTGATTTCTAGAATCTCGAGCACCTACGCGAGCACCACTACTGAGAAGCTTACGTGCTACAGATATGCGACCTTTGCTAACGGCAAAGTGAAGCGGGGTCTGACCAGCATTAGTGCGAGCATTCACATCTGCACCTAGATCCAAGAGAAAGTCTATAATAGCTTCGTCTCCTATCGAAGAAGCAATATGTAATAGAGTCCAACCGGCTGAATCAGAGTCGTCAATGTTGAATTTCGGTAGAGATCTGCTTGATTTCAATAGGACCGACGCCGCTTCAGTATGGCCGCCAGAAACTGCCCAAAACACCGGTGTTCTTTCATCATCATCCTTAACTAGGGCTAATTGTGGATCCGTATATAATATTTTCGATATCCCCACCACATTTCCAGCCTTGGCGGCTTCAAATAGCTCTTCCATGTTTGTAATAATAGTTTAAGGCAATAAGAAGGTTCGCTAATAAACCGAGATCCTAACTGACATAATATTCTTGTCATCATCAGCCTAAAGTAACAACGCTACTCAAGACAGCTTGACGCTTAACCAGTCCTCAACATTTGGTATTAAGTTGTAAGTAAGGTCTCCGAGGATTGAAGATGTAGTTATTTAAGTGGATATTGATATGAGAAATGGCACCATTGGGGCTGTTGTGCTTCGCGTTGGACCTATTTCTTTTGATTGACCTGTTGTCTACTTGTCCTTCTTATACATGCACAGCTCTTGTCTATGCCCTTCTAATAAAGATTTTTTTTACCAATTGTCCATCATGTTTGCATCAACGCCTGCTGGATTCTCGGGAGCCCCAGTGACGAAAGGTTTAATCGCATTTATAATATGTGTGCCGTTAATTGTCAGCCTTTTAGAAATCCGATATTTATTTGAGCTTGTCATCGATCCTCAAATAACCCAGTGGGGTGAGTTCAACGGGCATGTCGAGTGAAATTTTGAAGCTAATTCAGGTCAATGGTGGAGAATAGTGAGCAATCAATTGGTGTATAATAATCAATCGGAGCTGTTATTATGTGTTATATTATTATACAATTTACGAGTTATAGAGCGGCTGTTAGGATCCAAAAAGTTCATAGTAAGTTTCCCAAGATGCCCTCACAATTCCGTTCTTTCACGATCTAATCATAGTCATTTGTGCTGTTGCTATTTATTTCCGGACTGGTGATTGTGCCAGCGATTTTGGGATTGTTATACGCAGCGCCTTATTTAAGCGTTAATAAGATGGGACCAAGTGTTAATGTGGTTATGTTTGGGGTTTTGGCATTATATCACGATTTGGTCCCTGTGGTTTATCGGTTTCAAATCTCCCCGACAACATCGGGCCTAAAAGTTCATCTTAGTGATAAGGTGTTTGTGTATATAGTGGCAGCTCAATTGTGCATGACCCAGTTTCCAGGTAGTTTTATTACCGCAGTGGTGGGTTGGCTTGTTTCGTCATTGATTCATAGTGAAATCCTGCCTGGCAAGAACTGGCGCTTGCCTTTCTATTAGTTGTATGTTCTTTAATTGATAACCTTTTCTGCACCTCAAATCATCCGCCGTCGAAATCCAAATAAACAACGGCCTGCTTGTTGTCGTGATTGACTATGTTGTCCACCTGATGGTATATAAAGTCGAGATATTCACTAGAGTTTAGAGGAGATGTGGCCGGTTCTATTGAAGTTTCAGACGAGACCTCGGCGGCTGAATGGTCCGTAAACAGAACAGGAGAGTTGCTCGACTGTTTTTGTTTCCTAGGTTTTGAACGACGACGTGGCTTTGATTTAGGAGATGGTTTCACAACCTGTTTACTTATGGTAGGCTTCCTAGACCCTATCAAGTAATCAAACACATCCTCATCCAACATAGTTTGCTCATTCTCCGAGACTTCGGAGTCTAAAGACCAGATATTGCTTATTCTGACGGGCAAAGAATTAACATGGCCGTTATCCTGAATGACACGACAGGTCTGAAGGTCGATAATATCTCCTTCGTCCTCTATCCCTGGACGACTATATCGATTAATGATTTCATCCCACGCGACTTTTAACCTATTAACAGACTGATGGCTTAATTCCTCGATTGAAATTTGCTTTGGCAGGTTCGCAGACCCGACAGAGTTCAATCGGATTGAACTGTTGCCATTATTATCTCTTGAAACGACTCGGTAACCAGGTTTCTTCTTGCGGATTTCGAACCTAAGTTGGCTTTCTATTTCAATCTCTCTATAAGCAGATTCCAATGCTTTATACTGAGCGCTGCCAACGGTCATTTTACCGTTTTCTTGACGGGTGTACAGATCTTTGTGGCATCGATAAGCTACTTAAGAGATTAAGAGATTAGAAAGAGTTGTTCTCGAATGGCCCTTGTGAAGCTTTACCATTGGGACTTTGTGAGAAATATTTGGGACTTCCAGATTTGAAAATAAAAAATGTAGCATTAAAATATTATTTTTTAATTCTTTTTTAGAAAGAACCTTAAATAATATTGTCAATCTGGTCAAATATGAGTAGAATTCGGCCCTTGGTTTGTTTGTTGGACAGTTCGATATGCGGCAGATGGAGTGCCGGTCGAGGAAGTCTGCAATGCGCTCGTCTAATTCCAATAAACTCGAGGGCGTTGTTCAACGGCAATTGCATCTTTAACAGAACAATTTTCACAGGACTCGGCAACAGGAAGCTGGTACGAGATATTAACAACACCAACAGGACTCAATTGACTCGTCCGTTTACAATTGGTCCTCAATTGAACAAAGATAATAGTAATAATAATGTTATCAAGAAAGAGCCTCAGGAGAAAGCGCTGCCAACAGATCCTCCTCGAGAAAATATCTATACAGTCCCCAATATATTGACATTCAGCCGACTTTTCTCGTCGCCGATAATCGGATACCTTGTAATTCATCATCATTCAGGCTGGGCTCTTGGTCTGTTTGCTTATTCTTGCCTAACCGATCTAGTGGATGGATATATTGCTCGAAAATATAAACTTCAGACGGTGGTGGGCTCGGTTATAGATCCCATGGCAGACAAGTTCCTTATGGTGACTTTGACCTCTTGTTTGGCTGTATCGGGGAATATTCCAATGTACTTGGCAGTTTTGATTCTGGGCCGTGACTTTCTGCTTCTGTTGTCTGCCTTGTACTATCGGTATATCTCTTTGCCCCGGCCAAAGACGTTCACTCGGTATTGGGATTTTTCTCTACCATCCGCCGAGGTCCACCCAACCACCATCTCCAAATTCAACACTTTATTCCAGATGGTTTACTTAGGAGCGAGTCTGGCAAGGCCTGTTTACGAAGTACTAGACACAGTTCCAATTGACACAGCATTTACTGTATTTGAGTAAGTTGAGGAAGATTTCACACATTGTTTTGTTTCTAATCATAGATATTTGGTGGCTACATCGACAGTGCTTAGTGGGCTTTCTTATGTGTTTTCCAAACAAGCAGTTAAGATTCTAACAGACCAAAAACAATAATTATTTAGCATTTGCATATCTAACGGCTAAACGCAATATCATCAATACGTAGGATTGACTTGACACATTCTGCTGCCAAAGTAATGGCACTGGTACTTACCAGCGTAGGCTGTAGAACATGCTCGTCATAGATATTCGTGGCTGTGCCTCGTCGGGTACTAACACCAGAATATTTATATCCCTCTTGATGCTTGTTTCTCAGTTCGGTGACTACTTCGACACTATGAAGGCCGGCGTTTTCGGCTAATGTAGTGGGAATAACTTCCAAAGCATCAGCAAACTCCTTCCAGCAGAATGCCTCGGTACCAGCTAGAGCCCTTGATTCTTGCATCAAAGCTCGAGAAACCTCGATTTCAGGAGCTCCCCCTCCAGCGATCAACGCCTTTTCTTTGACTAGACATCGGATTACGCATAAAGCATCATGAAGCGATCGTTCCGATTCATCGAGAATCAAGTTGTTGGCTCCTCTACACACAATAGACACTGTGGATGCATTGGCGTGCTTTGTTCCTGTGACCTGCACCGTTTTGGACCCTGAAGAGTCTACTTCTTGCACCAAATCAGCACTGCCAAGTTTATCTTCAGTAAACGAGTCGATATCGGCTATAGGACTACAGCCAGTACTTTTACAAATGAATTCCACCTCCTCTCGCTCAATATCCTTTATAACCATGATATTCAGCTTGGCCAAGAAATGTAGCGATAGATCGTTGACTGAATCTCGTAGAATAGATTTTTGAATGAATAAAACGTTACATTTAGCCTTCTTGATGGCTTTACACATATTTAGCAGGTATGATCGTTCCTCCTTGAGAATCTTGTCCATTTGTCTATAATCATTAACCACCACCTGGTTCTCCATGTCGGGTTTTGGTGGTGAAAGTTGAAACTGGATCATACCAATGCGCGCCTTATCCATTCGTGAAGGGCCACCAGCATTTTTAACTACTCCTTGAGTTAGAACTAGACCTTCGATCAATTCAGTGTCCTCAATGGTGCCGCCAACCTTCTTAATGAAACGAATGTCGTTAAGATCTACGTTCGTAGCGGTATCGGCGTCTATAACTTTTAGTACTGCATCGACAGCCATTGGCGCTAATACCGACGAGTATTGAGATACAATCTTGGAATTCAGGGATGTAGATGCAGCTTGGATCAGAGCCTGTCGGTCTGACAGCGTGATTTTCGTCGACATATCTAAAAGGACTTCAACCGCGCGTGATGCTGCTCTTTGGAACGATTCAGCAATGATGGTAGGATGAATTCCCTTATGAAGTAATCTTTCCGCGGCTCCTAACAATGCACCAGCAATAATCACCACCGTAGTAGTTCCATCTCCAGCTTCAGCATCTTGAGCTCCTGAAAGATCAACAAGCATTTTGGCTGCCGGATGCATTACGGCCATATGTTTGAGAATTGTATGTCCATCATTTGTAATAATCACTTCTCCTTTACCAGTTTGTACCATTTTGTCCATTCCCTTAGGACCTAACGAAGTTCTTATAGCATCTGCCACAGCTGATGTTAATAGGCAATTCAGTCAGTTATTATTTAATACTCACCTCGTGCTGCAAGAATATTACTTTTGCGAACCTCCTGAGGTTTTTCCTTATCCTTGAAGGTTGCATTTGAAGGGTTTGCCACGGCCATTCTGCTCTATTATATGATGGAGATTTGATCCGATTCCGTTATTTATCCACTTATTTATTCAGTATTTAAATTTATAGGCGTTGGGTTCTACAATGTATGTAGTCTAAAAATTACGCACCGGAATAGAAATACGCGTTTGAATAATGTTAAGCATATTTTTAGCATCCAGAGATCATAATTGCGATAAACTAATTGATGAATATGTCTTGGAAGTATTCTCAGTCGACTTATAATCAAATGGCATATTTAAACTTGGAAGCAAGGAAGTATATGTCATATTAACAATACTTGAAAGAGAAATACCATCTGGAAGCACTGGTTTCTGTATACCATACTTTTGAAGACCAGAATGCTACGCATCACAATGCTACACGGCAGGATTCTTAATTAATGGACTGTGTTATCAAAATCTGATGGTGTTACAAAAAATCCTCTATATACCCTGCCTGTCCGAGTATTATTCCAGACAGTGAAATTCCCATGAACGAATTTAAATTGTTACACAGCTTGAACCAACTTGCTCAATTATACCCTGATTATAGCCAGCGAAACACTCAGTCGATTATTTATATGTTTTATTTACTCACAAATGGCCCTCGGCTATTTCACTGAGTTATCTCATCTCGTTCCTGGGCAGATCTTCCAGAATCATCCGTGAAGAGCGGGTAACTTTCCAACGTCTTTTTGGAAATATATATATTTTTTGATTTAAATCAGCTTGATTGATTCTTTCAACAAACTACAACAATTACCATGATCGCAAGATACAGTGAGGAGCCGGACTCTTCAGATAATTCAAACACTCAAGACTGGGACGATCGATTTCCTGTCCACAGTTCTCATGTTATGAACTGCTCATTTTCTTCCTGGTATCCTAAATATCGATCCCATATTCCCAAATCGCGAGTGATAGAGTTGCCGCAGGAATTTGTCGATTATATTCTAGAAGATGGCATTTTCGTACCTTCAGATGGATATGAATGGGAAGGAGCCGAATCAGACGAATCAGACGAATCAGACGAGGAATCAGGTTCAAATCCCGATCTTGATCCTTTAAAGGACCCCAGTTTGCGTTTCCCCCAAGTGCACAGCAAAATCATCTCCACCATCGAAGAACTAGGCGGTGGAGTGATGCCAAAACTCAACTGGTCAGCTCCAAGAGATGCCAAATGGATAAGCTCCAATAATTCATTGAAATGTGTTTCTCCTTCCGATATTTATTTACTACTGAAGTCCTCTTCTTATATTACCCACGACCTCACTGAAGCATTTGAGAAATGTGATGACGAGGGCCCTGAATCAGTCAAGTTTGACCTTGTTTTACGAAAATGGTTTGAGGTCAACCCTGCGGTTGAATTCAGGTGCTTTGTTCGAAATAGATCCATCATAGGCATCTGCCAACGCGATCATACTTATTATGACTATCTTCATACAATGAGGGAGTCCCTTCAAGACGAAATTGAAAACTTTTTTGAATCCACGTTAAAGGACACTTTTCATGATCCCAACTTTGTATTTGATGTATATATTCCTGGCCCTCATAAGAGAGTCTGGCTCATAGACATCAACCCTTATTCTCCAGTTACAGATTCACTACTATTTGACTGGACAGAACTGAATACTGTACGTGAAGATGCACCTTTTGACCCACTATTCAGATTGGTGGATAGAGAGGACAGTACCCGCTCATTTGCAAGCATCGACCATTCGGAGAACAGAATGCCTCGAGAAGTTGTACAGGCCAGTGTCGGAGGTAATATGGATGTATCTAGTTTGGTTGAACAATGGAAAAAGATGTTTAACGGTCAACAAGAGGATTCTGACGACGAAAGTGTCTAGCACGAAATAGCATATTTTAATGATAATTTATGACATCAGCGGTTTTTAGCTTGTTTACCGGTATCCTGGGGCGGGAAAAGTCCTGCTGTGAGTTGGATGCAATAAATGGGAATAACCGTTCTGATACTGACCTACTTTCTGAATATTGGCCTTAGAGCGAAGCTTTCGATTCACATTGTTTGGTGGAGGAAACTCCTGCTCGTGTCCTACCTTGTTTCCCTCTGAAAAGAATAATTTCGGACGGTATGCCGGATCTATATCAGTAATTCTCCTTGCCTCAGACTCCTCCTCACCTTGGTCCATTACACTTGAATTTCGGAACTTTTCAATCAAGCATTCCTTTCCTTGAGTATTTATTAGATTGGATGTTTGTAATTGCAGCCATGATACTTATATATTGGCATAGGAAATGTCACAGATCTTCTCCGAATTGAACCTGTTCCTGCAACCGTTAAAACATATTCAAGAGACTTGACAAATACATTATTTACCATTTGGTTCCAGACCTTGCTTTGGCAAATGTAATAATATGTTCTGGTGCTGTGAAGGAAATAAAAGCATAGCCAACGCTAAAAGTCAACGATTTGTGAAGGCAATTTTCCAAAAAAGAAGAGTTTTGCATACTTGCACTTGTTTGCAAAATCAATCCTGAGATCTGAGGTTAGCATCTTGAGGCGGATTTATCAATTTCCTCCTTCTCACAGAGAAAATCATAGGTATTTTCATTCGAGACGTCAATATATTCCTTCAACATTTGTTGGTCGACTTTATTGGGTATATTTCTGAGCATTAAAGTTGTTCTCGTATCTTCCCCTAGTGCGATGCGCCTGAGATCCACTCGGTTATTTCTAGGCAGATCGGCCTTAGTAACAATGGAGCTTGTATTGCTTTGCTTCCAGTCGTTGGTATTATTTCTGTTGTCGTCCAACAGCTCTTTATTTTCTGGCAACAGGTTGAAATCTAGAGATCCATTCTCTAAATTCTCTTTGAAGTTATTGGTATCCATTAACGAAGTGCTAGGAAATATTTCAAAAGAATCGAGGAACGATGCTGATACAAGCTTTCCCTGATATTAGAGAGGTATTAAGAGGGTGTTGACATACATATAACATGGACTTGTCCAAAGTTTCCACTGCTTTTTGGGCAGCTTGGGTATCAAAATATTCACATATACAAGCTCCATTAGAGTCTTGAGTCCAAGATCGAATTTCTCCAAATCCGTATAGAGATCTTAAAATTTTATCAGGGGAAACGCCTGATGCTACGCATACACGGGATCTACTGGGCAACTTGAACAGATTAGATTTACATTGTTAGTATCTCGGACTGTTCTTACCCCATTGATGGAAGCCACAAAACAAACTGAAATCTCAGGCTGCAATCTCGTACGCAGCATTGCAGTCCAAGCATGGCGGATATCGTAATATTCCGCTTGAACAGTGCTGGTCGGTTGCATGTTATTCACTCGTGTACATTTGATGTCTCCAAAATTCTTAAACAGTTAGAGTATATGCCATTAAGTCAAGGCTGAACTTACTGCAAAATGTGCTGAAAGAGAACTGATATTTGGAGACGTAATTCCCGATATTTCTAGGCAACGGGTGGCCGACATCGGAACAGTAGTTTCCAGTTGTTTCAGCTCCTTTTCAATCTTAAGTTTCTCCATCAATATATGCAATTCTAGTGATTTAGATGGCATTAAATTAGTAATTGCATCAGTATCGTTAGCATATTCTAATGGGCTGCTACTGCCATTATTCAATGGACTACTACTGCTATTATTCAATGGACTCAATAAGCCAGCAGGGAGCGTTTTAGCTACTACAATGGATTCACTGGAAAACTCTTCTTGGTATTCGTCATATTCTTCTTCACAAAAAGTTGAATAAAATAGCAAATTTTTGGGGCTTTCATGAGAATCAGACATAATTAAGGTATCAAGTGAAATGCGGAATGTGGGAATTTGTATTGTACCTTGAAATTGTTTTCCTACAACATGTAGCGTGAAATTTCCTTCCCGATAATTACAGAAAGATTCTGCCGATATCGTAGACCCAAATGAATTAAATCAATTAATTAATTATTTAAATCTAACGCTACGAGAGATATTCTTTTTAATACCCGTCATCTCTCCTCCATAAGCTGAGGTTTGAGGTTTAACAACCCGCTTGAAACTTGTAAGTTTCTTCTTGGCAGTTTCATACTTCTTTCTCTTCTTAACCCGAGCATTTCGGTTCTCTTTTTTCCTATGTGCAGTAAGACCCTAATGTTAGTATAATACAAAATAGAATATCCAGTAGTAGACTCACCTTATTCTTAAGAATTTGATAGTTAATAGCTCGCTTGCCATCATCTCCAACCTGTTCTTGCATCTCGTTTAGAATGCCTTCCTTGGCAGCTTTTGTAGCCAAAACGTGAGCCTCCTTACGCTGCGATTTCTTATTCTTGGACGCAGCCGAAACCAAATCATAATATTCATCATCAAATGCATCGCGCACATCTTTGCCATCTTGTCCTTCTTCGTCAGAACCAGAGCCAAAGTCATCAGCAGCATCTGGAATGTTGCTCTTATTGCGATTGGCAATCTCTTGTGCAAGCCGTTGTTGCCTCTCAAATGCTCGCTCTCTATATGGAATGTCTTCGTCTCCGGTATATTTTGTTCTTGACGTTCTAGACTGTTGATCAATCTTTGAAGTGTAGAATTTCAGTCCTCTTTTACGATTGGCTTTTTCTTCAAGGTCAATTTCATCCATTTCCAGACCTTCCCCAAAGTCTGACACCTTTGATTTCGATGTCTTTGATCTCTTTGAAGCAGGGACGATTGAAGGAAGGCTAATATTAAATTCATCGTCAGATTCTCCTTGCAAATCGACTGGTCTCTTGCGCTTTATCTGAGATTCAACCTCACTCTCGGACTCGGATAATTCTTCAGATTCTTCAGATTCTCCTTCAGAAACTTCATCTCCATCATATTTGATGTCGACAACTTCATCACCTTCGATGCTGTCAAGGGCGGATGGCTCCACCAGCTCTTCAGCGCTTCTCCACAGCTCCTTAGCTTTTAATATACCCGTCATAATGGAATGGTCCCTTAAGGATCCCTTTTTGTTTGCTATCCGCTCAATAAGTAGTGAAAAGTATGAGCTCAGAGCGGCTATATAAATAGTCAAAGCCACTATCTGCACCTGTCTGACTTCGGAGGAATCATTTCCTTCAAGCTCAGAATTTAGACTTGTTAGAATAGATTTGGCATTCTCCAGCTCTTCGGCCAACGGAATGGCCTCTGGATAAGCGAGATTCAGCAGCTTAAGCTTTTCGTTTTGACTCAAGCCTGAGATATCTTGATCTACCAGCCCGTTCAAAACAGATTCGGTTGATTCGGTGGTAACAGCCGCTTCTTTCCATTCGCTGAGATCCTCATTGTCGACGAAATCGTTTTCACTTAGCTCTGTCAAGTGCTTCTTTTGAAGCCTCAGCGCCTCAGCTTCCTCCTCCTTGGCATCATCTTCATTGTCGGCTTCATCTGCTCCGTAATAGCTTTTCCGTGACTTACCCCAATCCTCGTCTTGGTCCTCCTTGTTGTCATCGTTCTCATCTATTCCCCATCCCTCAACCTCAGAATCTTCTGACTCTGCTTCTGAAAGCCCCAAAACCTCTTCATCACTCATCTCCGCATCATCTGTAACATTAGTAACTACCAACTTAACTGTTAGATATATATCCATGACATACCATTTCTACGTCCAGATCTCCATGCCTGTGATTCTAGCTGATGCTCCTTTTGTTCATGATCTGGTTGATTAGCAAAGGACAATATCTGTACAAATTGATACTTACAACTATCGATTTCGTCGAGAACTTCTCCGTCCCATCCATCGTCATTTTGCATATCTTGGCTTTTCCTCGCCATAGCTATTCTGACCACACTGATGTTGAATTATTTATTTGTGAAAAAAACAAAAAAAATAAAAAATATTTTGCATTCCAATTCAATTGGGAGTTTGAAAAAGAAAATTTGGGCTCAACCGGGAATTGAACCCGGGACCTCTCGCAAATTACTTAGAGTTAGCCCTAAGCGAGAATTATACCACTAAACCATCGAGCCGATTGTTGTAGGATAGCTATTGTCTATTATGATGAATGTCAAAAATAATGCTTTGGAAAAATATTCTACAATATCGTGTTTTATGGAAATTAAAGGTCCCCCTATTCTCAATTTCTTGTGTACCTCGATTTCAATGTAATCAGAATGATCCGACATCTCAACCCATCCAATCCGCTCCATAGATTGGTAAGAAGGCACAAAAAGGACACTAGACTGGCAGACTTATTTCGTCAAGGAAGAAGTTTACCGGAGGTCTTTGTTCGCCTGAGATGGCCCAAAAAACCACCTTGGCGGAAACTCAACCAAAACAAGATCAACGAATGGTATGCTATCACAAAAAAGCTGCGGAAAACCGCCAGCGAAGACAGCATAACAAACTGGGAAACAAACTACAACAATTCTGAGAAGGGTCACTTTTATCGAACCATCACTGAAGAAAGTTTGTACAACAAAGAAAAGAAGAATCCACTGTGGTATCATCTCAAAAATAGCCCTCGATCAATGCTAAGCCGGCTTGTCCAGCTGCGTAATGGCAAAGGAGCTATTGGATCCTACTTTAAGAACTTCAACATTCAGAGCAGGACACACGATTGCAAGTGTGGACAATTGGAAACAGTAGAACACATTTCACAACATTGCATCGAATACGAAACCGATCGGCGACAATACCTTCAACCGGTTTCCGAGAATCTGGACCTTAAAGTTCTTCTTAATACTAAAGAAGGACTTGGTGCGGTGGTCCAATTCCTCGCCTCTCAACCACACCTCCTTTCCTGATTGTAGCTCTCAAGGAGCAGTTGGTATAGGTCTTTTCCGAATCACTACCAGAACGAAGTTCTACTAGTCAGTGTGAGGTTTTCCCTATACTCATAGGAGTATCATTATCAGATGCTCTTATGGTAAATTCAACGCAGTCCCACAACCGAACAATAATAGCAGCTTAGCTGTCTAGCGAGTAGCCTGGAGCGGGCAAAACACTTGAACTAGTCGCCTTCGTTGTTTTAGATAGATTACTATGTAAGACATACGACTCTAAATACAGATTTATTCATTCATTCATGTGTACCTCGATTTACTTTTAAAAAGATATTTCAGAACCAATTTTTACCCCTGGAAACTGAGCCAGGGAGCATATTTTTGTTAAAAACTTAGTCAGCTACTATCTATGGAGTTTTTGTTGGAGTTCTGACCGTTCGTTGGAGTCAAGTTGGGTCTCAGAGCTCTATCTATAAAGTCTTTAAAGATTGGCCATAGTTCTCAAACGATTCTTTGAACATGTCACAGAGGGTTCGGCATGTGGGGCTATTAATTCAAAAGCATGAGGAACGCCAGAATACACGTGAAGTTCACAAGGAATCCCCTCTTTCCATAGATTCAACGCGTACTTGACATCTTCATCTCTAAAGATATCCAGCTCTCCAACTTCTATATAAGCTGGCGCTAAACCTTTAAAATTCTCAAGTCTAGCAGGAGCAGCGGTCGGGTCGACTGCATCTGTGCCCATTCTATCACCTAGAAGACATTGCCATGCAGTATAGTTCATATCATGAGTCCACACCACCATTTTTCCAAGTTGATCATCATGCTCGACGTTGCGGTCATCCAGCATGGGATAAATTAAGATCTGCTTGGCCAAAGTGATTCCATTGTCGCGACATAGGATTGCCACAGCTGCTGCTAATCCTCCCCCAGCGCTGTCTCCCATGACAGCGACTCGAGACGGATCCACTCCCAACTCTGAGGAACGTTCCAACAGCCATTTAAGCCCTAGAAAACAGTCTCCAACTGGTACAGGATGAGGGTTTTCAGGAGCAAGACGAAAATCCACCGCTAAGACTGGGATTCCAGTTGCAAGGCAATAGGATTTAAGAAAAGCATCGAATCCTTCTGCAGACCCTATAATCATTCCTCCGCCGTGGTAATAAACTACTGCTGGAGTTAATTGAGCTTTGTCCTCGGATTTGGGCGCGATTTTGCTGTGCCATCTAAGCTGAATATTAGCTCCATCGGGAGCCTTGGCACTAAACACTCTGAGACTATGCTCAGCACCAGGTTCAACATGAGGAGCGATACAATCGCCTAATTTCGACATATCTGCAAACACAGTTGCCCGAATGGTTTTATAGTCCCCTCTTGCTGGAGACTTTGCACCAGTCTTTGCCATCCTTTTATAGGTGACAGCAAAGAACTTTAGCATTTCTGGAGTTGGAGTAAAAGTCATTTTGAAGAATGGAAGCTGAGGATGGTTCGACAAATAACTGAAGGAGAACAGCTACTTTTAATCTTTTCTATCCATGAGAGTTCCAGTTCTTTCGGTCCATAGTTCCCCCGCCAAATGAATTGGTTTAATCAGGTACCCCGCAATTATCCCACTATCTAAACTTTGATCATCTAAACCCTAAAAATGCGAAATAATATCGGCATGGCTTAAGATAATTTGTCTGTTAATATCTGTCATTATTTTTCAAATATCTTTAAATGAATATAATCTCAGTTATTGTTATATATTATTATACTAAACGCTTCAATACGTAGCTTATGTAGCTGTCAATTGAAGAAGTTAGGCTTAATATTTTTGGCTCTAAATAGGGAAGCAAAGCCTCGGCTACGTTTCCAGAGGCTATCGAACTAAGAAAATAATCAATCAATTCACACAAAAGAGGATTAATAATTAAAGCTGCAAGTTGCAACCGTTATAAGATAATCTAAATTGAATAGTTAATTAATAATCTCCATGAGCTTTTCGAATTACAAGAACATGATTAGTACTGTCGCTTCAGTGAATGAGTTGGCGATATACGGTCCAGATTCCGGATATTGCGAGTTATGGAATGAAACCTATTTATGATTTAGTCAATAAAATAATTTGAATTCTATGTTATTTAATTGTAAACAATTCAACTTTTTAGGTATTTTTTTTTCAATTCAAACCACTTGCAGCATCCAAGGCCCGCTACTTTTTCTCATTTTTCTAATCCTTTGAAGTCGAAGAATGAGAAGGTGATTTCGGGCTGTATTTAGGAGAAGTGGGAGAATAAGAAGGAGAAGTGGGAGAATATGACGGAGACGTGGGAGAATAGGAAGGAGACGTCGGGGAGTAGCTTGGAGACGTGGGAGAGAAAGACGGCGACGTTGGAGAAAACGATGGCGACGTGGGAGAATAAGAAGGAGAAGTAGGAGAATAAGCTGGAGAGGCCGGGGAGTAGGAAGCTCCTGTTGCGCTGGGTCCGAATTTAGGACTTGAAGGAGAGTATTCCGGACTGGCTGGTGAGTATGAAGGCGATGTGGGAGAATAGGCCGGGGAGGTGGGTGAATATGAAGGCGACGTTGGAGAGTACGAAGGGGAAGTTGGAGAGTAGGAAGGAGATGTGGGAGAATAAGAAGGTGACGTGGGGAAATAGGAGGGGGAAGTGGGAGAATATGAAGGAGAAGTGGGAGAATAAGAGGGAGAAGTGGGAGAATAAGAAGGAGAGGTGGGAGAATAGGATGGGGAAGTAGGCGAATAGGCCGGAGAAGACGGAGAATAGGAAGGAGAAGTAGGGCTGTAAAGCGGGCTAGAAGGAGAAAAGCTAGGGCTGGTTCCTCCTGGAGCGTAAGCAGGAGAGGCTGCAGCAAACGACGAGAACGGTGACGTTGGTGCATAACCAGGAGAACTAGCAGAAGCTCCAAATGGACTCTGACCAAAACCACCTCCATATTCAGTGAATCCGCCACGATCATCAGCAGCTCCAGAAGCAACAATAGGAGAGAAAGCTGCTCCTGGGTCTGCAACCAAATTCTGATTATCGTGAATAGGAGTACGTCCATCATAAGGGGTAGCTGCTCCGTCCAAAGAAGCGGTACCAGTGGCCTTGGGATAGCTGGTATCTCCTTGTTTGAGATGATTGTAATTGACATCAATAGTACTCAACAGATCCTCGTTGAGCATAACATCAAAGCTACCAGTTCCTAATGGTGCCATTTGTCCTAGCATGATGTTTTCAGATACTCCGCGACAATCGTCAAGCTCAGCAGCAGCAGCAGCTTCCAACAGGATTTCAACTGTTTCTTCAAACGAACATCTCATCAAAGCCCCAGTATCAGCTCGGTTAATACCGTGTCTGGTGATGGCCATCAAGTGACCTCTTGAAGTCATGACGTCGACAAGTAATGCCATATGACGATAGTTTACATAAGAACCATCAAAGGCAATGACATTGAGGATCTCCTTGTATAAAGCCGATC
The DNA here is from genome assembly GCA_003708105.3 of Middelhovenomyces tepae. Lineage (NCBI taxonomy): Eukaryota > Fungi > Ascomycota > Dipodascomycetes > Dipodascales > Dipodascaceae > Middelhovenomyces > Middelhovenomyces tepae. Next base: position 479,433 of record PPNF03000008.1, on the reverse strand, counting down.
GCGTGGCTTCAATACCAAGAGCAGATAGAATCTCCACAAAGGAGTTGGAATAGGTACGGGTAGGGTCCACTCCGTCGGTTATCATGACATCAACAAGATTGATACCATCAGTTTCAAGAACCCATTCCATTTGAGTCTTGAACTCTCCTGTAACTTTATCAGGAGCGTTTTTCTTATGCTCCATCATGAATACTCTGGAAATGTTTGGAATACCTCGTAAAGAGATGGATTCCAACATATGGGCCTCAATTTGCTTGACCATTTGATCTTCCTCAATATCACCTTCCTCCTCAAGAGATTTGGGGTCTCGGATTACACGACAACGGATAATAAGCTTCTCGGCATTGTCTTCAGACCACATTACAAACAGATCCTCACCGAAATTCTGTGAGATCTTCTCGGCCACTTGATTCATTGTAAGTTGCTTATCAAGCATTTTAGCACGATCCAATTCAATACGCAAAAGCCACGGTGATTGCTTGTACAGACTAGCCTCAACATTCTCATCAGGGATAGAGAAATAAGCCTCGACAGTATCCAAATCCTCTTCGATCACGGTAGTTCGTGGATCAGGATCATAGTATATTTCGGTAGCAACTGTGACGTTTTTAAGACTGGTATGTTCAATAGCCGACTGTACGACCTTTGCTTTGTCGATATCAGAAGCAATTTCAGGCTCCAAATACACCGTCAAAGCAGGCGTTTTGATGTTCTTGGCAACGTTCAAGATTTCCTTCAACCGAGGGACTCCAAGTGTCACGTTTTTGGACGAAACTCCAGCATAATGGAATGTGTTTAGAGTCATTTGAGTCGCAGGCTCTCCAATTGACTGAGCAGCTACGACACCAACCATTTCACCAGGGTTAACAATGGACTTTGCAAACTGGGATTCAATTTCACCTAGAGCCCACTCAAAAGCAATGCGATTAAGTTTGAATTCCTCAATAACACGCTTACAGGCGAGTCTAGATCGCACCAGACATTGAAACAAATAAGACGCATTTGCTTGTGCCTCTTTAGTCAATCTGCCTTCTCCTCTAACAACAGTGAACTTTTCACAGACGTTAGCAACTCCTCTTACGATCTCCGATAGAGTCAAGTCGCTGGCTTTAGTTCGGTCGATATTGAAAATCTGTTGAGCGTTCTGGACAATACGCCTCAAATTCACCGGCAAAGGCCAGTTGTGATCTCCGTTGGTGAACACAAAAGACCTCAAGAAACTACGATCATCGAGAAGTTGATCATACTCTTCATCTAGAATCTTCTGAAGAGCAACATCACCAAGAATTTCATTTCCACTTTCAAGGTAATTGGTCTTGATGGACTTGGCAACGTCCATCAAATCGATCCGATAGCGCTTTTCAAACGCCTCATCGGAGCCAGGGATTGTATCCACTGTTTGCTTCTCTACTTGAGTGCCATCGAGTCCATCCTCTCCATAGACAAACTGGATAACATCTCCTAGCGAGTTACGAGTGGTACCATCATACTGGACCATAACATCTTCAAGAGCTTTTACCAATCGACGCTGGATATATCCAGTTTCTGCAGTCTTTACAGCTGTATCAATCAAACCTTCACGACCAGCCATGGCATGAAAGAAGAACTCTTGAGGAGTAAGTCCTCGCAAGTATGAATTCTCAATAAATCCCTTGGATTCAGGACTATGATCGTCCTTAGTGAAATGCGGCAAACTACGATCCTGGAATCCAAACGGAATACGTTTTCCTTCAACAATCTGTTGGCCGACACAAGCGGACATTTGAGAAATGTTGATGAAGGAACCCTTGGAACCAGCAATAACCATCTGTTTGACATTGTTGAGCTCTTTAAGACTCATTTCAGCAGATCGACCAGCGGTATCACGAGCTTGATTCAGAACTCGACTGACATTATGCTCGAATGATTCGCGCAGAGTCATTCCCGGTTCAGGAGCCAATTTGTTCATTTGTGCCTCGAAAATGATCTCTTGGACCTTGTTTTTGGCTTCGGCAATAGTGTTTGTGATATCTTTCATAGTGGCAGCATCAGCAATGGTATCTCCAATACCAATAGAGAATCCATTATGAAGAAGCCAATAGTTTATAACCTTTTGAAGATTGCCAAAGAAGTTACAACAAATTTGAGGTCCCTTTTCTCTCATGATGGTATGAATGAGACCTCCGGCTGTGGCACCTACAGTCTTCTTATCAACAACACCGTAGATAATCTCGCCCTTGGCGATAAGCATTCCATTATCTTTAGGACTCGTAATAGGATTCTGGTCATCAAATCGTTGCATAAAAATGCCCTTGGGAATACACAATGAAACCATTTGTTTTCCAGTCCAAAGAGGTTTTGGCTTCAAGATCGCCGGCTGAGGAACAACTCCATCCCAGTCAGGAATCCAGAACAAGATGTTCATTACTTGGTCAAACTCAACAAAGGTATCACGTTTAGTGAGCTTTCGGATCCCGCAAAGGGTATCTTGGACAATTCCCATAACAGGCTTATTAGACTGAGGGGAGATAATCTGAAGAGGAACCATACAAAGTTGGCTGAGTTCAGCACGAGTTTCTTCAGATTGAGGAACGTGTAGATTCATCTCATCACCATCGAAATCTGCATTGTACGGAGATGTCACCGACAAATTCAATCTAAATGTTGAATAAGGCATAACACGAACTCGATGTGCCATCATGGACATTTTATGAAGAGAAGGCTGACGGTTGAAAAGAACTGGGTCGCCATCATCAATATGACGCTCCACTTTCCAGCCGTATTGAAGGGCAATATCACCAGCACGCTTATGATATCTTAAGTCAATTCTTTCTCCAGTGTCACGAATGACATATTTAGCACCGGGGTGCTCATTGGGGCCATTGCGCACTAACTGAGTCAATCGATGAATGTTATAAGGGGTCACGATTTCAGGATACGTCAACGTTCTGGCAATACTACGGGGAACTCCGACTTGATCAAGATCCAAATTTGGATCTCCAGTAATGACAGTTCGAGCAGAGAAATCAACACGCTTTCCCATCAAATTGCCTCGAAGTCTACCCTCTTTACCCTTTAATCTAGCACGGATTGATTTCACTGGACGACCAGACTTTTGCAGAGCTTGCGGCTGCCCAGCGATATCATTGTCCATATAAGTAGCGACATGATACTGCAATAGAGCCTCAAACTCGTTTATGACGTGTGCTGGAGCACCATCTTGCTCACAACGTTGAACATTACCATTAGCCTTCAAAATATCAGCCAATTTGTAAGTCAAATCATCTTCTCCGCGAGCTGTATCGTTAATGGCAATACTGGGTCTGACAGGAGGAGGAGGGACAGGAAGAACAGTTATAATCATCCATTCAGGTCGGGCATAATCTTCACTCAAACCCATTCTGGTGACATCTTCCTTGGAAATATGTTTAAACACATTTAAAATCTCGGAAGGCGTCAGTATCCTCTTTTCAGGTTGATCTCCTTCCTCACTATTTTTATCGCGTTTCCACGTTCCCATAAGCTTAAGACCATCTCTACGAACAATCGGTTGAGAGTTTCCACATCCACCGTGAGAGATTCTAAGCGGCTTATTTGCCTTGAGAACATCTCCTCCAAAGTCGTTATCAGCAGGGGCATCACTTTCACAAACCATTTTAGATTTGCAAAGCGACCAGACGGCATTGAATCGTCGTTTTGGATCTTTGATTTTGATTGCTTGAGCAAACAATGGATTACTCTGAAAAGTTAGAACTAGAACTTTGGGCCAGTACTTGTAAATTTCATTACCTCATCCAGCAAAAGCTTTCCACAATGAAAACACACTGATTCGCAAACCTTCTTGATCTTATTTATAAAGCCTGTAAAGGTTAGAAACTTTGCACTAACATTGCAAAAAATTAAGACTTGCCTATGTGAAACACAGGTTTAGCCAGTTCAATATGTCCAAAATGGCCGGGGCATTCAGACATGCCTTCGCCGCACTAAACATTAGTCATTTGCCTCAACAAACTATAAGGCTTATCATACAGTTTGACATTTGAAGTTGCGATCAATAGAACCTAAACGAGGATCATTCAAGCCACCTATTCTAGGTCGTTGACGGGTTTCATCCATAGTCTCGGGGTACTCGATTTTGGCTACACTTATCGCTTTCTAAAATGTTAGGCCCAGCCTCACCAAATGTTATCATCAACATCATCATCAAAACATACCACTTCTTCAGGCGATAAAAGACCAAACTGGACCTAAAATTATGGTTAATAACAAGGATTAATACTTTTAATAGGTTCAAATTACCTCCTTGACCGTGCGCAGAGGAGCACTCGAATAAGAGAACGCTGCGCCACTCATGCTGGATAATTTTCAAACCAACAACCACTTGTAAACAAAAAACCCACAACCAATAAAGGTGTCAGAAACCTGTTAAGACAAGGCGAAAAAGACAAGAAATATATATTTTTTGGATTTTTATATTTATGTCTGATTCCTATCTCTTCGTTTGTCCAGTTTCCAAGTTGTTTTTGCTTGTTAGAAAGTGTTGAAAATCCACCGAACATTCCAAGTGGTGTTGAAATAATGCTGGGATATAATTTACGCATTCTTGTAATTTCAATCACTAATAATTTGAAATTATTGGGAGTTGAAAGTTTCAAGAAATGTTGAATTTGTAGATAGTTAGTCATAATTAGTATGATAATTTGTATGAGAATAATGCAAATATCAGGGCTCAAGATATGGAAGTAAGAGAGTAATAACAATTTCTGAAGGGCTCACCTCTTTAACTTGGCGATATATTAGTTAAGTTCACTGATATTGTCCCTGAACGATCTTATCTGTGAACTTTACTACAAATAGTCTACCATGTCGTTAAATGCGGCTCACTGCGGCTGACAATTGCCTGTGAAAAGGGGTAGGCTATATTGCAATTTTATAGCGAGATCTACAAGGTCAAGCAAGATTCACAGCTGCGATATTCACCGATATTGCGACAGTATCATTGCATGATCCTCTTATTGAGACAAATAAATAAACATTATTTAACATTGAATATTAAATTGAATATTAAAATTGAGCATTATTGAATGAATGATTGACTATTATGACTACAGCTTGAGCTCTTTGGCAGAACCATCCCAACGATTCTGGGCGAATTCCCAGTTCAAAACCTGGAAAATGTTCTTAATATATTCAGGTTTGTTTGTGAAATACTGGATATAAAATGCATGCTCCCACATGTCGATGCCAAAGAGCACCACTCCTTTGGTCTCTATATCTTGATTTGAAGTCGTAGTCAGAGCAAGAGAATTGTCGGATTTTTTTATTAACCATCCCCAGCCACTACCTTGGATTGACAGGAGCAGAGCGGTGAATTCAGCTTGGAATTTGTCAAACGTGCCCCATTGAGTAGCAATTGCAGCTCTTAAAGCCGAGCCTCCTGTGGCTTGACGTGAGCCTACAGCAGCCAGATTCTGCCAAAAGATAGAATGGTTGATATGACCTCCTCCATTAAAATTAATGACTTTTTGAAGAATCAATTCTGTTTTGAGGTCATTCGATGCCTTGGCTGTTTCGATATCCTTCAACGCTTTGTTTAAATTATTGACATAAGTTTGATGATGCTTCGAGTGATGCAAAAGCATAATATCTTTTGAAATATGAGGCTCAAGTGCCTGTATTAATAAAAGTTTGGCTGGATTTATCGTGAGTACTTACATCATAGTCATATGGGAGGCTTGGTAATGAGTATTCAGCTGCCATTGTTACTGGGATAGTAACTTGAGAACGGCAGATACACTTATATTTAATATCTCAGGACCAATCTCAATTGGTTAATTCATGCTTGTGGCTTTCTTATTTTTGCTCTTGAGCAATATATTGAAATTCTCTCAATCTGGGAGATCAGACACCTTGAAGGTTCCAATAAGCTCACTAAGCATGAATCATGAATATTATAGGCAATTCGATTATTAACCATAGATTTCAAGTATATTTCAAGTAGTTTGACTCAGGCCTAAGTTAGACTGATAATGCTGCCAATAATTACTTACCAAATAATTGTAGGATGCTCGCTTCTGGGAATCTCTTTCAAGGTATTCTCTATCCAATAAAGCATCGATTCTCTGCTTGATCTGCATAGGATCAGGTTTAAACCTTGATGAAAGCTGCCTTGTGACCTCGGCAATCAAATTGACATGGTCCATTGTTTTTCTAGCCCTAGATGTTAGTACAGTAGAGGACTGTTATCCACTTATCCACTTACTTCATTATCCTGACAATGGCAGCTTCAGTCTCGTATTTTCTTGCTTGATCAACCTTCTCCATTGTTTTTCTCTTCTCATCATCGGTTTCAATCTTATTTCCTGAAGAGACAGCCAGCACTTTAATCCGTGTCATTGGCGATTCGAACTTATCATTGAAATAAAACTTGTCGCTAGGCTTTATATCCTTGGACATTGGGTCCTTTCGCAGCAGCCGTGTTTTTGAAGCCACAGCTATGGACAACAAATGCCGGTTTAACTCTGGAGTTGCAATCCCTGTAGCGTCCTGGATCTCTTGCATCGTGAGAGATTGACCTTCTGGGACGTCATTAAACAGCAAAAGAATGGTCATGGCGAAAGTAGGCAGATTGATATCATGAGTACGTTTCTTGAATCTGGCCTTGACATCAGCTGTACCCATACTTGGGTTCCAGGATAAAATACGGCCACTATGTCTCGATAGATAAAACTCCTCAAACGATTTCCTGGCTTTTTCGACTTGAGGAGGAAGGATACAGCTTGTTTGATTCGACACGATTCCAGACGGCCAATTTGTCGATGTCAAAACATTAACATTGATATCGACTGCTGGAACTTTGGCATCTTGGTAAAGCTTTGCGCTGGCTTTGAACTGCACCATAGTATCTTTAGAAGTCTTCATATCTCGGAACATGCCTTCAAGCTTGGAGGTAAAAGCCGTTCCTATCTCCATTTTGATCTTGGCAATCATGCCTCTTTCTGCGTCATCGGAAACCGATCGCGCATTCAATAAGCGCTTGGCCAGGTGCGCCTTATAATAAGTCTCAAACAAGTCCTTGTCCATAATATATCTAAACATTATGATTGCTTTATCCAAAACCTCTTCGATCTCAGCGTCAGATTTGCCTTTAAACGACTTTTTCAGATGATCATCAATAAATAAAGATAGAAATTCGGAAACCTTTGAATTCTGGTTGATAATGTCTGAGAAACTAGCTTCAATCGTAGCCTGAATACTTTTATCTCCAAAGAAACAATTGACTAGAATCTTATCGTATTTATCCATAGCAGCTAGAAAGTCTTCTACCCATTTTATCGAGATAGCAGTAGGACTTTGGACATGTTTATCACGGTTTGCACCACCTTCAGCTTTAGAAAGCCGGGATGTCTCTGTAGAGGCAGCTGCAGCATGATTTATAGCTGAGCCAGACTCTAGAATCATAGCTCTTAAAGGCCCCTTTATTTGATCATGGTCACTTGACGTGAGTGAGATTAGATTGAAAAGCAGTTTCAGCTCGTCTGTTTTGTCGTTATTGATCCAGTAAGCGAACCCTGTTTCAGAAGTCAACATGACTTGGTCAATTCGATCAGTTAGAAGGACTCTTTGCACGGAGGAGATTATTATCGGATGTGTGGAGTTGGAAAGGTACATTTTACAGCGCTCGGATTCTTCCTGGAGCCAAGTTTGGCACTTTCGCAGGTAAACAGCAGCATCGTTTTGCGATTTGAATAGTTTATCGGCAGCCAATTGATAATAAGTCTCTGTTGCTTGCTTGAGATCATCCTCTAACTCGCTAACGTAAACTGAATCTCCACCACTATCTGCCCGGGACTCCGGTAACGATTCCAGCATATTCACACATCCTTTTATAGCCATTCGATCAATGATTTCGCCATTCCTTTCTCGTTGCATTTCATCTATAATGGTGCTATAGATATAAGGCCCTATACCCGGCTGATCTTCGGTACCCTTTAGAACCACATCACGGAATAATGATAATCCCTTATCATATACAAGTGGCACATGAGCTTCTCTTGAATAGACTCGGTCAAGGTACATAAGAATATCACTTATCATCCTCATACAGAGGCAATGATCATTCCATTTCTTCTGAACTTCCCTTAAAACCTCCCCTGGTTTTGATAATGATGATTGAGACTGGATCAGAGGCATAAGGTCCCTAGTCACTTCATTCTGTAGATGTTCGGCCACTTCTTGTTGCACTCGATCGTAAAGTTGTTTACCATGTTTACGAAGAACTAAAGTATAAGCAGTTCGATACAATTCTTCAAATGATAATCGCGATGCATTTTTCTGGTGGATTTCCCGAATCGCCAAAGACAATAACGTCCAAGACGAATCAAAGTCTACATCGGCAATGCTCTTGACGTTAGTACTAAAGCATTCTACAAGCTTCCTTCACTCACCTTCCTCGGAGCTCTTATCTTGGCTCTTCTACTACTGGACATCATTCTTTCCTACCATAAATGCCTTAGGTCCTGATTAAATGAATCCAGTTGATTGCGAGTTAGCGAAATGTCAATTTAATGCGTTTGTTCTATTGCTGAAAAAGAAACGATAGGCCTCAAACTTCAAAAAAAAAGCTGACTAACTGAACAGTATGCTGATTATGTCATCACCAACAAACAAACAATGGAGCTTTGAAGCGATTGGCTTCTTCATGCAATATATTTCATTAGCTAGTATGGTTAAAGATACTTGAGGGTTTGTTCAAGAACTTTAGATTCGATTTCTTTGACAAAGTTCTTCCTCTAGAACATTACACCCATCCAATTGGTTCCCCACAGCTTTGTTAGAGATATTGAGGCTCTTTTGGTCTTATGGTCTTTTGGTCTTTTGACTATTGATTGACATTTGCCATTCCTGTAGACCCTTGACCCTCGACTGTTTACTTACTTAACCAACCAGGACGAAGGTTGTGCTTTCTTCCAAAGAGCTCCAACTTTCGCGATGCTGGTCCCACCAAACGCTCGGCTATTTCGTACAACTTGTTAATAGAATCTACCTTAATTGTTGCTGCCTATACCTCATCTGGCTTGTGGCTTTTATCACGAGTGGCTGAAACAATAGTATCTATGTCTAAGCCTTTTGAAAGCCATATTGGGTTTCCTTTAGTGCTGTTCTGTGAGCTTTGTAATTCCACAATTAAGACATACCCGACAAGTACGTGTTCCTTGGAATGATTGAGCCAGTGACCTGTTCTACCTGTGCAGATCGTACGTCCTAGCTGATTTGTCTTACACCAAATCACCTCATCAATACGATTATATCCCCAATTTCTCAGGCACTGTCTTCCAATATCTAGAGCGCGTCCGGTCACCCAGAGGAAGAACACTCCTTCGGTTTGAATTTCGTTCATTTTAAACGATAGCATTTCACTATTGGTCAGATGAGGCTGTTTTCACTCAAAATGGTCTTCTTACTCGTCTGAAATAACGCCATATGGAAGTTGAAGATGTCCCTTGAATTAGTTTCAGCAGATATAATCTTATGTATAGCCTACATTCATGTGAATATCCCAAGGAGCTGGTGTTAGATTTGAATACAAGCATGTTTGAACCTACGATCAGCGATAATGACGGCAAAGTCTCCCAATTTCTTCAGATCAAGCTGACGGATGTCGCAGCATAGCCATTGAGGTGCAAGGTCCTATTGTTAGTCTCAGAGAGGGAAACTATTTCGCTCTTACGGCTTTTGCTGAAATTCCTTCTCCTAGAGTGAAGAAGGATTGATAGTTTTTTCTAGGGCTCAAGACCTTTTCCTTTTTACCCTTTATTTCTGACTTGTCAGGAAACACGATTCTATAATGGACGTAACGACATCCTTTGCCTTTGTAGCAAGTGTCTAGATAGGAACAATCACCTAGACTGGGATCGGTATTTGCAAGTATTATGGGTTCAAAGTGAAGTTTCTTTCTACAATCCTTTCTGCCTCTTTGAAGACATTCATCACGACTATTATGAGGGCATATTTCCGTATACTGCTTTTCCGGTACTTGCAAAAGAACTCTTTCTTTCGACAACATATCCAAAGCAGTAGGACTCTCTACCAATTGCAAGAGTTGACTCGTTAACGTTTCCATCACTGAAGAATTGTCATGTACCAATGAAACCAGCTGATTGTATAATTCGTCTAAATTGAGCACCTTCTTTTCCACGACTTTAGCAACGACAGGAGCTTTGCTCATACTTGGAATATCGGGATATCCATTTGCAAGGCCCCATTCTATAAGGATATTCCTATCAAACTCCTGTAGTTTACAGTCGGATAATATTTGCTGCCCGCTTAAGACCATTGCCTGTGGTAAAAAAGTTTCCAAATCCTTGCAAACTTTGTAAAGAGAATGAATGTCGGTGTATACTCCAAAATCTGCTAGTAGTTGAACCAAGATCATGAGTTTCATTGGTAAGTTGCTAAACACCAGTACAGTTTTGTTTATTAGGAACTGGACCAAAGACTGTTCCAATATGGCGATTTTCTCATCCTCTAATTGACGAATAGAAGATCTTTTGGATGTGGTGCTGGCAGAGTCGCAAGCTGAGCTGGGGTTGCTAAACACATTTGAAAGAATTGCAGAAGTTGGACTAAAAATGTCACTATCTATTGGAGAATATATGTGATTAGTTTCATCCAGAGACAAGTGTTTGATAGCCAATCCGGACAATTGCGAGCTATCGGAACACATGTTTCCAACTGGTAATCGAACAAATGAAGAGAATTTAACAGTTAAATGGGGAGTTGTCGGTTTATATTGTTGGCTAATATTATGACAGAAGGGATGTGACGTATTACCGGATGGGTCATGTAATTCGAAAGTGGGTTTAGTAGCTCGACTGATTTTCAATTAGGCGACGGCTCACTGGAGTGTCCACTGGAGCGGCTTACTGGAGCGGCTTACTGGAAAAGCTTCTGGAACGGCTTAGTTCCGTTTGCTTAGTGTTAGACTGATTTCAAGGGTACAGTAGCTGGATGGAAGGCCAACTGATGAAACTCAAGTTGTCCTCATTCAATTGACTATTAGTGGACATACCGAGTGACTAGATTATATTATATGGATTGAACTGATTGTACAATTCGTATAAAGATTGGTCATGGATGGTATGTGAATCTGACTGTCTATTTACCTAGCTCGCTGATATCTCTGTTAGTCTTTCTGTCATTGAGATATACCCGATATTATGGATATATCCTGGATATTCGGATGTATTCCTGGAATCCTGATATTCTATACTCTTCAACTAAGTCACTCATTCATCATAAGACCAGTCTTTCTTCAAGCTGATTCTGAACAGTTTAAATGGACCAGCGGCCTCATTCAGTCCCTTTGTGTAAATATTAAGTACTTGTTACTGCCTATTAAGTGCTACTTGTTCTGTTTGACCAATAATATATTAAAATGGCAGGAACCTGTTCTCATACAGGTTTAATGTTAAGCCTTAATTATTCTAAGCTAGCATTTGGTTATCTAATAAATATGAAAACGGAAAATGATCTTCGATTTTTATGGGACTTTTCAGTCCTCGGTTGCCCTACCAACGACTCCCAGCATATAAACATTGCAGTGCTAGAAGTAAACAATCTTGCGCGTTAAAGTCTCGAGAACGGCTCTACAGACCTCGTTATAGACCCCGTTTATTGTTGAGTATTTGTATATTTATTTGACGTATCATGGTACGGACGTCTTCTTTAACCCATCGGTTATCGACTGAGAATGGCAGCAGCAACACGCATAACCGACTAGAAGTTCAAGAGAACTCTTCTAGAAGGCAGTCGATTGGACCACGGTCAGGATCAAGACGTCAGTCTATAATGGATGTTGGCCGAGATCCTTTACAAAGGCAACGTCCGGGCACTGCAGTCAATGACAGTTTTGAATCTGGTCTACAGCAGCAGCCGATAATGGCGAATTTCGAAGAATGGTTGAAGCTGGTAAAAGACAATGTGAGTAGTCGTTAAAATGCCATTTATTTCCTTTGCTAACTAGAAAATAAATGCTACCAATTCGTGGAATTTCGCCTTGATCGATTATTTCCATGATATGTCAGTGTTGAAGGAAGGTGATGGCATAAACTTCCAAAAGGCATCTTATACTCTTGATGGGTGTGTGAAAATCTATACGTCAAGAGTCGACTCTGTAGCCACCGAAACAGGTAAATTGTTGAGTGGCTTGTCCAACAGTTCAAGCAAGGAATTAAATGAAGCCGACAATAGTGATGGAGAAGAAGTAGATGATGAGGACGGGGAAGGCAAAAACAAGGCTAAGAATAGGAAGAAAAACCACCATTCCGAAACCACTTTAGCATCCAATTACCAGCAATTACAGGCTAAAAAGATCGATCTTGAACTGGCCGTGGACCCTCTGTTCCGTAAAATGTGTGCCGACTTTGACGAAGGTGGAGCAAGAGGTCTTTTGCTAAACAGTTTAGCCATTGATAAGACGGGAAGAGTTGTTTTTGATGGAGAAGCTGATGAGGAGTCTGAAAAAGAAGTAGTAGAAGAAGAAGCAGAGCCTCAAGAGGCTGTTTCTGATCAACATTTCGTCGATTTACAGAGTCTTGGAGGAAAATACTTCCCTGATCTTGACCTGTTGGATCAACTCGAGATATGTCCTTCTCTTAAGAAGATAAATAGTGTGTTACAGGATCCCACGCTTTTGTCTCTTCCATTAATAAATGATATGGAGACACTGGGCCTGAATGAAGATTTACTGGACCAAAATGATGGAGAGATTGATGTTGAAGATAGAGGTATTGGATTCGACGATTTGCCTGCTGACATGGGAGACGAACTAGGAGACGAGGTCTTTGGATCCATTAACGGTTCGATGAATGCTGAGGTCCTTTCAGAACAGCGAAATGCTGCATATACGCTGAACCCAGCCTCAAAGAATGATCTTTTGGCCTATTTCGATGAAACTTTGCATAAGAATTGGGCTGGACCTGAACATTGGAAGGTTACAAAGCTCAAAGCTGCCAATTCAGCTTCTAATCTAAACGGCGCTGCTGTGCCGGCAGTGAAAAAGTCGAGGAAATCAGAGAAAGAGAAGGAACCGTTTCTAATTGATTTCCTTGACGACAGTGAAGAGGTGGATGAACATGTAATGTTTGCAGAAGGTGGCTCGGCTATCAACCTGCCGAAATCACAGTGGTATTCAAAAACTAGGAACTTGCTACCTGATGATACTCATTTCTCATCCAAAAACCTTACTACTCTGTTTATCAAACCCTTTGGTCACCTTAATATTAAAGGCCTATCGGAGAACAGTCCTCAAGAAGAAAATGAGGAGGACTTTTGGACCAAACAATATCATGGAGATGATCAACAGCCAATTGCTGAGTATGATGCCGACTTTTTCCAAGACGATGGACACGCAGAAGCTGCAGCTGATGATGATAATCTTGCTAATATCACAATGACAGGGCTGACCCTACAAGACGCCGACGGATTGTCTCTAGTCAACAGAAAATCAAGGCCAGAATACGTTAACTTTGCCAAAACCGCCAAAAGAGTTAACGTCAAGCTTCTAAAGGATAATATCTGGAAAAAACTGGAGCTGCAGCGGTCTCAAAAGTCGTTGGATGAACCTTCTGATGAGATTCCTGTCGAGCGAAAGTTCACACAAGTAGTTGACGATCTAAAGTCAGTCTATCCTAGTCAACAAATGTCCGACATTAGTACCAGTTTTTGCTTTATTTGTGTTTTACATCTGGCCAATGAAAAGGGACTGGTGATCCAGAATAATGATGACTTTACCGACTTGGCCATTTATAACGACTTTTCAGTCTCTGGGACAGAACTTTCTGCTTGATTAACGCTAATGAGCAGCCGATAAAGCTGCCGATAACTGCAACTATATCGCCTGTCTAGAAGATATCACGGTTTAGTAGTCGATACGGCATCCCAATGGCATATCAGTGGCATCCCAATGACACTCCAATGGCATCCGCCATTGTTGCACCAATATACCTTTAGCCGATATTGATCCGCCAGTAATTTATCGGCAAATTTGGGACTACTGGAAGCGGCTCAGACCGAGACTAGCCAGACCAGCCAGACCTCAGCAAATCATCGCATAGCCGTATCTACGTCACCATATCTATTCCAAGTATTTACATACTAACAAGTAGCTTTAATAAAAATAAAATACAAGCAGTGGCAGTTTTTATCATGTGCGCTGCATCGCAAGGCTGAGTCTTGTCTTTGTCTCAGCTTCTATTAAAAGCTTCTATGCCTGCTGAGTCATCTTCACCCGCTTTACGTCTCCTTCATAAGCCACTTGCGAAGGAACCTTAAGGCGCAGCATTACCCCGTCAACAGTATTAAATAAATAAAAATAATCAAAGAGCTCAACTTTCGAGCATAACTCTGCAAAGTCTGAGGTTTACAAGGACAATTTAGACGCGATGTCTTATCCCGGCCAAGGACAACACACATTTGGAGGGCACAATCCCTCCCAGAGCGGAGGTTTTCCTCCTCAAGGATATGGACCTCCTCAAGGTTACGGAGGGCCCCCTCAAGGTTACGGCGGACCTCCTCAGGGTTATGGCGGACCCCCTCAAGGATACGGAGGGCCTCCTCAAGGATATGGCGGATCCCCTCCTCAAGGATATGGCGGACCTCCTCAAGGATATGGGGGACCTCCTCAAGGTTACAATCAAGGACCCCCTCAAGGATATGGAGGACCTCCTCAAGGTTACAATCAAGGGCCTCCTCAGGGTTATAATCAAGGACCTCCTCAAGGTTATAATCAAGGACCACCTCAAGATTATAACCACCGTCCTTCTCAAGGATATAATCAAGGACCGCCTCAAGATTATAACCACCGCCCCTCTCAAGGATATAATCAAAGTGGATACGGCGGACAACAAAACGGAGGTCCGCAACAAGGAAATGGAGGACAACCTCCACAATTCAACAATCCCCAAGGCCACCCAAATGCTCCTCCTACCAACTCTCAGTCATTTGGTGTCAATGGTTATAGTTTCCAATATTCCAATTGTTCAGGTAGGAAAAAGGCTTTGTTAATAGGAATCAACTATATTGGACAAAAGAGCGCTCTTCGAGGATGTATTAATGGTTAGTATACCCCCACCGTAAGGCAATTGTGTCCAATTCTAATGTCCAATTCTAACGAAGATGTCAAGAACGTTTCGCGCTTTTTAGTTGGTAAGTATCTCGGAAGCTTTTATTGTTTAGTGCTTTGTGTTTAGTGCTAATTTAGACCGGCAAGGGTATAAAGCCGATGATATGGTGATTCTTACCGATGACCAGAAAAACCCTCAATCAGTACCTACTAAAGAAAATATCATCCGTGGAATGCAATGGCTGGTTAAAGGTGCCCAAACAAATGATTCATTGTTTTTGCATTATTCCGGCCATGGAGGTCAAGTCCAGGATACTGATGGAGATGAGGATGATGGATTTGATGAGGTTATCTATCCTGTGGATCATCAACGTGCTGGACACATTGTTGATGACCAGATTCATTCTATTTTGGTAGGCAGTTTAATGCCAGGAGTAAGGTTGACTGCTTTGTTTGATAGTTGTCATTCTGGTACAGTTATGGATTTACCTTATGTTTATTCCACCAAGGGAATCCTAAAGGAACCCAACCTTGTCAAAGAAGCTGGCCAGGGCCTTTTAGGGGCTCTTTCTTCTTATTCAAAGGGAGATATGGATGCAATCATGTCTAGTGTATCCGGGCTCTTTAAAAAGGTTACTAGTGGAAATGCTG
Source organism: Middelhovenomyces tepae (assembly GCA_003708105.3). Lineage (NCBI taxonomy): Eukaryota > Fungi > Ascomycota > Dipodascomycetes > Dipodascales > Dipodascaceae > Middelhovenomyces > Middelhovenomyces tepae. The sequence goes on along the minus strand of PPNF03000008.1, from coordinate 463,679 downwards.
GATATGAAAAGGCCAAAAGGACAAAGACTTCTGCTGCAGATGTCATTTCAATCTCGGGTTGTAAAGATTCTCAGACCTCGGCCGATGCCGTTGAATCGGGACAAGCCACCGGTGCCATGTCTTATTCGTTTATCTCAGTTATGTCCAAATCTCCAGAACAGAGCTACCTGTCATTACTTAACAATATGAGAGCTGTTCTTGAAGGAAAATACGAGCAAAAACCTCAATTAAGTGTAAGTATTCACCATCTTGTATTTATTTTTCCTTACTAACTGCAGGCTTCTCATCCAATCGATGTGAATCTCAAATTTATCATGTAACCAGTATAATATTAAGTAGCTATTTACTATAATCGGTAGTTGTATTGTACTTTTAAGATATCAGACAGCTTGACCCTTGTGGAGCAGGAGGGTTTTGATCTCGTTCAATTTCTCCTATAAGTAGTTCAAACGCTTTTGCTATAATTAGACCAGGACAGAGCATAGAGAGCAGAGAAAGCAGAGAGAGCAGAGCTACTTACAAACATTCTCATTATGCCTGGCAGACGTTTCGATAAATGCACAATTTAGTTCTTTAGCCAATTCTTGTCCTTCTTCAGCCGAAATTTGTCGTTGAATATGTAAATCCGATTTGTTTCCCACAATTACTGCTGGGATATGTTCGCTGCCCTAATGTTAGTAGCACGACCTGGCACAAACTGAAACAGCACTCACGGTATTGTTTAATATTTTATCTCTAATTATTCGAATCATCTCAAAAGACGACCGCGATGCAACTGAATAGGCCAAAACATAGCCATGGATTCCCATAAGATGTTTCTGATTTATCACACTGAACTCATCCTGACCAGCAGTATCTAATATTTCTATTCCATATTCCTGTCCTTTATATCGAATGGTTTTATTAAATTGATTCTCGATCGTAGGATAATAGCTTTCTACAAAATGGTCCTCCACAAATTGCATAGTAAGTGACGATTTACCTACTGCCCTTGACCCTACAACAGCCACTTTTCGAGTTCTCGGTGGTGGTGCCATTGAGTGTGAAATAAGTAGAAATCTAGATGAAGTTGAGGCGTCTTTCAAGCTGATAAGATAACACAGATTATGTTAAACTCTCAAAAAAATAATAAATTAAAGAGTTAATTATAATAATAATAATAATAATAATAATAATAATGACAATAATAAGAGAGAGAGACGCACAATTAATAAGAATTCACAACGTCAACTTTAGGTGTGTTTTATGATAAATAACTGCTTGTGGCTGAATCTCAATATGATGCGTATTTCAGGTCCTGGATAAGATAAGGATATTCATTGTTTGGAAAACACCCATTGTATTTATTGTGTTCTCCTTTGCAAAGATAGGTTAACAAATTGTGCCATGGGTTCTAGAACACAAAAAAAATAAAAATAAAAAAATAAAAATTGCACAAATGTGGGGCAAGAAAACTACTCAATACAACTTAGCCGCCGAGAAATGCGGAGAACCAAAATCGTTTAACCAGCAACTGAACAAGCCCACTTTATCTAGATATTATGAAACTGTGTGTTAAACTTTAAAATCATTAATGAGCAGATGGCATTAATGTGACATAAGGTCTTGTCGATATCAACGGTATTAACGGCCGAGTTTTCGACTGATTCTTTACAGCTTCCGCCTTGAGGAGTTGGTCAGTCGATTTCAGACTCTCCTAGCGCTTAAATTGCTCTAAATATCTAAATATAAACTAAAGTTAACTCGATAGTAATTATTTGCAGTTGTAGAAGGCTTTTCTCTTATACAGCGGTTGTAATAGAGTTCGCAGGTTGGATATCGGCGGCATTCAAATCAGCCGACATTTTAACCCATCAAGCCCTTGCTGAAGTTCATCTCCCGATATCTAGATATCATATCGGCTTCGAATATTCGCAGCATAATAACCAATCATTATTTACACCCGATATGAGCTACGTGTAGAACTATTATAATAATCTTTATTTAGAGTCTGCTATAGATATAATATCTCTTTCTCATAAGATCAAGGGAACCAAACTAAGAACCAATTCCCCTGATCCATAGCAGTGACCTCTTCCAGGTGAAACCCATACTTTTTTGCCAGTGGATCCAAATCACCTTCAACATCTCGCAATCCCCATCGAGGATCCCTCTCCTTCAAAGAATCGTCAAACTTCTCATCGGATTCCGACTGGATCTGCCCGTTTCTTTTACAGGCTCCATATAAGGCAACCCAGGCACCCCTTTCCTTGGCCAGCTCGAAAAGTCGATCAGTTGCCTGTAGTGGAACAAGATTTACAACATTGATAGCAATGATTCCATCATAAGTCCCAGGTACAGTCGCAGATCTGTCAAGAAGGTTCAAGGCTAGTGGATGAGCGATATTGGCTCCACTTAGCTTTTCAAGAGCCTCGAGACAAGGCTTTTGGGCTTCCGAGGGAACGAACTGAACATCGGGGAATTCAGAAGCAAAAGCTTGAACGTGAATTCCAAATCCGGAGCCTACTTCAAGAATAGATTTGCTGGGCTTTTTCTCCATCAATTTCTTGAGTTGGTTGCAAATCCCATCTCTATTTCGGTCCGAGGATCCTGGAGCCGCCCAGGTTTTTTCGTCAGGGACTTCCACAGCTTCTTGAGGTTTAAAATGCTTGATAGCGAGCTCTTTGATGGACTTGAACTTTGAATCATCGTTTATATTGGTCTCAGCAAAAGCCAGAGCCTTGTCTGCCATCAGATCCCAAGATTCTTTGATGTTTTGCATACTTGTTTGTAGATAAGCCCATACGGCAATCGTTACAGCCACTTGTTTTGAAACATTTTTGGTCCCGACAAGCTTGATGAAACCATTCATGTCGGAATCCGTTAGTAAAGAAGAGATTGACGAGGTCAGGTTCCAGGACCCGTCGAAGTTTTGGCCCTTTACAATATCCGATAAATTACTGTACTCATCTTTTGAAGTATCATTTAGAGGCTCCTGATCTGAGAACCCACTCAGCTCGGAACCACCAGGGCTTAAGAAGTCGACCTTCAATTTGAAACTCCCTCTACTAGAATCAGATTGACCTACAATACCACCAGATGGAAAAGCGGGGATCAAAGGGCTACATGCCGCCATGGGGGCAGGAGGTGGTGGCAGAGATTGAGCAGGTGGCATGGCTACGTTGGAACTACCACCAAAAGCCATTTGTCTCAATCTGCTAAAACCACCACCAATACCGCCTCCGCCTTTGGATGACTTTCTTAACACTGCTCCTCCTGCTGCTAGTGGTATTCCTTGGCCGGAAAATAATATTCTTCCAGGGGATTGATAGTCGAAAATATTCCCTGGTCGTGGGATCGATACCGATGGATCCTTAACGGATTTTTCTGTAGCTATAAACGAAGTCCATTTCGAAAGTAGTTTGAATCTAAGAGCCACAGCCGTGCCAGCGACATCAGCGTCTGACACTTCTTGGACGTTGTCGCTCTCGAGTTCTCTTAAAAGATTTTGTGCAGCCAACAATGCAATACCGGGTTCAACATCGTCAAATGGATCACAGTGAGAGACTGGCACCGAAGTCTCGTAAGCTTGCCCATCAGTCATTTGTGCTTTTATGGTCACTTTATCGGATAACATGTCAATGTCGCGGAAAAAGATGAATGCAACAGAGTTTATGAGGTTAAATAAAGGAGGGAATTGTTTAGGGGTTTGAATGTGAGAAATAAGTTCGAGCTTTTTGGAATCCAAGTCAATCGGCAATTTAGAAACTCCATCTGATTTCTCAGTTAGACCCAGGGCTTTGACTTTGGGTTCGATTACTTCGTATTCCTTAAGACCGCTATCATTACCGGGAAACTCCTTTTGCCATAGCACTTTTAAGTTCACCATATGGGCAGCAAGAGAAGCTTTCAACATGCGAACAACCTTCTTTTCCATTCTTTCGTTCACCAAGACGTTTTGACAGTAACCTCTGCCAGCTGAGGCCACTTTTTGGATCAATTCATGAGAAACTCCATCACCGATTCCCAAGCTAAAAAATCGAACTGCTCCTTGACTTTTAGTCACAGAATTGTCCACAAAGTCAATGACGCTATAAACATCGAACACTTGACCGTCGGTTAATAGAAGAATTTCAGTCTCAATATTTTTGTATTTTGTTTGCCGGAGTTTTACAGCACTCTGCAAAGCAGGAAGGATCTCTGTTCCACCCATATCAGCATCAATAGTGTCTACAAACTTGTTGGCATCTTTGAACGTTTTTTCATCCATTTGTCGCGAGTTGCTCCACAGAACTTTATGAGTACTTCCAAATGATACAAAGTTCAAAAACGCTCCTGCAGGAAATGAAGCCAGATAAAGTCTCAAGGCACTTTTTAAGGTCTCAACATTGCAATACATAGACCCTGATCTGTCTATGACGAAAATGATTTCTTTGAGATTCGATTTGACTTGGATTTTCGGAGTTAGTGAAATGGCAAGACAATGATTGAGCCCAGATAATACGTTAGATTCTTCGTTCTTTGTTTCGACAGAATCTCCCAGATATTGGTAAGTAGCCTTTGCTGGGGATTCCTTTGAAGATTTAAATACAATTACGAAATCCTTTGAAAGAGTACACGATTCTGCTGCATAAGAGACCTTTGAATAGATAGAATCGCTTTTACTGAAAGTGGCACGTTCATGAGATAAACATTCAACAAAATCAATTGCATCCTTGTCGAAAAATTCCACCGAAATAAATAGTCCCTTAGACGTCTCTGCGTTTATCCTGGAATTGGCGAAGTTTTCAGGAGGAGCTCCATATCTCGGACTTATCCCTAGTGGCACATAGAACCTGTTTGCTTCATATTCCGTGTCGTATTGCAATGGCATGACATATGAGATAGATATTTCCAGAGTAGAGTCGGAAGGAATATTGCCCATAACAAACTCAAAGATGTCATCGGATTGGTTTCGCATCATAGTCACGGGATTCGAAGGATCCTTCATGGCCTCTTCAAAAGTCTTATTGGCCTTTTCAGTCTCCATGCAAACGGCCTCTATTATGAGGTCATTGTTGATGATAGACTTGTAACCGGTGACTGCACTAGATTCGGGCTTGGGGAATTGATATCCCATCCGAGCCGATTGGTTGCGAAGCTTTCCGATTTGAAAGACTTGCTTAAGAGTTACATTAGCACTGAACCTCTCGTACACTTTGGCAGTCACCGCCACCGAAGACAAAGTAATCTCTGACTCCAGAGGTTCGGTAATAAAGTGAGATTCAGGGTTGAGAATAACGATTTGAGGATACAATATCATTGTGAAATCAATTGGATATAGAAGGTAGATTTATAGTAAAAAAGCACTTAAAAAACTTGTTTGAAGAATAACTAATAGTTGTAGAGAAATATGAAATATGAAATAGGGGCGTTTGCCCCCCCCCCTTTTAAAGCTTTTAAATATTCGCGTAGAAACGTGCGGCTCGAAAAGTCAAACACAGCCCCACCAAAAACAAATGGGATGGATTAAGGTTAATTAAAGTTCGTCAAAGTGAGTCAGTGAACGTGAGTCATGTAGAACATCTGATCAAAAGTACTATACATTCAATTTCATGTAAATATTAACCAGGTAGATTACAAACAACGATTCAAAGATAACTGTCAAGTGCCAACAATTAGGTAACAGATATTCAGAGATTAGTCAAAGGCATAAGACCCGCACCCTCTCCCCCTTGGTCAAGACCAGCATGTGTGGATGGTCGATTGAAAGGAGTCAAAAGCTCTTCAGAATGATTCAAGATCCTTAAAGCATTCGTGTGATTCCAGACTCGGCAAACTGACTGACATCATCGATGTTGTTCCACCATTTGTACAGGTATGATTCGCAGATCAATTTGAACCAAGGTGTGAAGGTTAGGTCGGGGTTCTTGAACATTTGTTTGAGTTCTGATTGCGACACATAAGCAACGTCTTTGGCTTCGTTGGGGTTGACGTCAAGTACCGGATCGGATTTGATGAACAGAATATAGTCGATTTCATGCTCTCCCCATGGGCCATTACTAGGAGCAGCATAATGGATTCGCGTAAGAAAGTGGAAATCTTCGATAGGAATCTATGTTAGACTATTTTACAAATGAATTAAATGGGTCAGACTTACATATTTGCTTTGGATTCCAAGTTCTTGTAACAATTTGCGCTGAGCGGCTCTTTTTACTCCGGCTATTGATGATACCAAATCACTTCCGAGTTCTGATGGAACTGCTAAAGGGTGTGAGCAGCAGGTGTTGGTCCACATTCCAGCAAACGTGATCTTTTCGTCCGCTCGCTGCTGTAATAACAACTTGTTTTCGCTGTTGAACAAAAAGACCGAGAATGCTCGGTGTAAAAGGCCCTTGTCGATATTGGACACCATATGGCCTGAGTTAGAAAGAATCTAGTGTTTCTGGTTGTTAACTTACATGTCTTTTTACTACCCCCACCTACTGGCTTGTCATTCCAGTCAAGCACAATACAGACTTCATCCATTAGTTTTATCTGCTCGTCATCTTCTCCTTTGAACAATTCATTATCTTCGTCCGAGGAAGAAGGGCGGCTAGATGTCAAGTTTTCGGGCGTTAGAGCCGTGACATCAGGGAAAGCTGCCAATATCTCGGCTCCATCCAAAGATTGCACCAGCTCGGCGAATGTCAGAGTTTGTGTTTGGGTCATAGCTCAAAGCTCAGACGCGTTCGGTTGGTCAACTGTTGAAAAAGTCTTAAAAACGGTAAATGCTGAAAAGCGAGGATATGTAGAATGCAGGTAAAAGCAAAATAAAACAACAATATAAGCGAAAGAATAAAATATATAACCTGCGCTTAAATTATGGACGTGATTAAACCGGCTATCGTAAGGCTAAATCTCGGGAAGCACAAAAGGCAGAGTGTTTTATGGATCAGGAATATTTGGGACCTAACAGCCAAAAACCCCAAAAATGTCAGAGTTTTTTTTGATCCCAACGAACGGCAGAGAAAGGCAGAGCCGATAACGGCTATGAAATTATTCACATTGAATTATGGACGTGAGTCCAATAGACGATAATATATAATATAATAATATGAAGGTTGATTCTCCAGGAATTACTGATATTGTACTGCTCTGGGAGTCATGTAGAACACAATTAAGCATGGATTGATTGATCGGAATCTACATTATGCCTAATAATTCAAGTTTATTTAGGTCTACTTGAAGTCCGATCGTTCTGGTCTTGAAATATGTAGCTCCTACTTAACACCCATAAGTACAAATTTAACAGTCATTAAGATAGCTAATAGTCATTAAGACAGTTGCATATACGTTGACTTGCATAAATAATTAAAAAGTCTGATCATGAATACCTCTAATCGGCTGTTACAAGAACTACAGAGATTAATTATACGATTTAACAGATTAATTGTAGTAAATCTACAGTACAATCGGTCGGAATCAGGACGGAATAAATTCCACATTATGCCATGACACAAAAAACGCATATTATTACATAAGTTGAAATTTCATAACGCCAGCTCGCTTTAAGTAGTTTTATTCAGGCATTTTTAAACTCTACCAGTTCTTCAATCTGTTCTGCCTTGAAAGCATTTTCTCTCACCACGAGAAATAATCATTAGAGTAAGTAATAGCATCTTATTGCTGTCAACCATCTGCTGGTAAAATATATATATTTTACCAAATTGTTCTGTCCATCAGCTCTCTGATTCATGGGCTTATTGAAAGAGTTTTTGCACTCTACAGGTTGACTGACGATCAATCCATCTTTTTTTTTCAAAAACATGATTAAATTCACCACTAACATAGCATGGCATCGGTGAATTCTACAGAAAAGCCCAAGAACGAGGCTTCTTCTGCGGCACAAAGAAAACGAGCTACTCGTCCCAACAAGGAAGAGTTCAATCAAAAGTTGGAAGAGCTCCAAGCTACTCTCAAGGAAAAGGAGAAGGTTTTGGTAAGTGATTTTGATGATTTTAAAGCACAGTTCTAATCATTAGGAAACAGCTCGAGCCAATGTCAAGACTCTTTTGAACGGATCAAGCCCTAAGAATGAGGAGAGAGATCAACTCAAGGAAAAGCTCAATGATCTGAAACAAAAGCAGGGCACAATCAAGAATTCTCGAGGAAAAGTACTTGATGAGATCAAGAGCACTGATGAGAAGCTCAAGAAGAAGATCAAGGACTTGCAATCGTCGAAATCCAAGCTTGATTTCAAGTCCTTGGACGAACTTGATGCTCATGTCAAGCAATTGGAGGCTCAGGTGAATACCGGAAACCTTCGAATCGTTGAAGAGAAGAGAATTCTTGCCGAGGTCACATCATTGAAAAAGGCTCGAAAGAATTTCGAAGGATTTGTTAGTGCTCAAACTTCTATCGACAATGACAAGGCTAAGATTGCTGCTCTTAAGTCCAGCCTTGACAACTCTGAAGCCAATCAGATTAGTGCCGAATATAATGAAGTCATTGCCAAGCTTGATTCAATTCGTGATGAGAACCAGAAGGCCAATAAGAATAGAAACGCTCTATTTGACAGCCGAACTGCCGCCGAGAAAGACCGTGAGCAGATCCGCCAGCAAATCAAGCAGCTCAAAGATGATTATTATGGTCAAGTTCGTGCTTTCCAAGAGCAGGTTCGATCTGAAATCGCTGCTCGTCACGAGCGAGAGAGATCCGAAAGAGAAGCTGTTGAAAAGGATAAACGCAAGAGGGTAGCTGAGGAAAAACTCGAGGCCGCTGCTGAGCCTGCTTTTGCTTCACAAATCGGAACTGCTGAGAATCTTCTTATCCACTTTGATCCCACCTACAAGCCTGAGCAGACAACTCTTGTTAAGAAATCCACTCTTGCTGCTCTGCCTTCTCGTGTAGTGAATGCCATTCCTCAAGGGGCTCAGGTCATCAAGAAGGACTTTGAGAGTTACTTTGAAGGAAATGCATCCAAAAAGAATCGCCGAAAGACCAGAGAGGATTCAGGCAAGTTCAGCTTGAATGTTAGTGTAGTCGAAGGCCTTGCTTCTCTCAACATTTCCGTGCCTACTTCCAAGGACGATATTCCAAGCACCATCGAGAGCATCAAAAAGAAGATTGTCTTTTACCGCGAGAACGAGGAACGAGTGACTCGTGATCGGGTTGAGAATGCCAAATCTGAAATCGCCAAGCTCGAAGCTGAGGCAGATGCTGCTGAAAAGGCTGAAAAGTCCGAGCAAGACAGTGCTACTGCTGATAGTGCTTCTAGTCAAGCAACTGACGGCACCAAAGAGACCAATGGAACTCCCGAACAAGAGAGCTTTGCCTCCTCTGTAGAACCTGCTTCTGAGGAACCTAAAGTCGCTGAAGCCACTGAAACTGCTGCTTAGACTGTCGTCTGCTTATCGTGTGAATCTTGAATAGCCTATGGTAATTACTCTTTGGACTCCCCCTTGTTGTAAAAATAAATGCTGAATCTATATAATGTCACAGTTAAACAATTAAAAGCAATTAAAACATTGTCTGCCTGCAGGTGTATTAATGCAATTAATCTGGTTTAAGAATTTAATTTCAAACCCTTCAGCCGCACGTTAACAAAAGCAATTAATTAATCGCTGTCATTGGCTAAGCTTAAATGATTACTAATATGTATGAGAGAAATAAGTGTCTTGTGAATTCCAGCGAATATTCTAAGAATTCAGGTATCTGAGCGTTCGTTAGAATAACTCATGCTGAATATCAATAAAAATCTAGCGGTTCAATCATTATTTTATTTGTAATGCAGTTACATTATGGTATATCAGATGGTTGTAGATATCTCCATGACTGACTGGCAATACTACGACAGATGATAATTATGGAGCTTTTTGTATCCTTTGGTTCCAAGTATCCAGTTTGAAAGCTTGAGGTGTTTCGTGATTCAGACGCTGCGAGTCATATTATCATCAGCAGTGGAATGCCGTTACTGATGAAGTCAGTAGGAATATCTGACACCTCATTCGAGACAGACCGTTCAGCACAGTTTCACCTGAAATATTGTTGTCAATGGCATTGTCAATTGGATCCTGGGACTTATTAAATCACTCTTTTCGTCATCGTCCAGAAGCACAAGATTCAAGTTTTATAGACTACACAATTGGCCATACTTTCTGAACCGAACTAATCAACATGTCAAAGAATTATAGTACAGCTGAAGGACTTTTCAAAGCAACTATTGGCATCAAAATGTTATTATTATTATTGTGCTTTAATTAGTATGCTGGAAAAGAACCGCATGCTCAACTGGCTTCCGGACTCTTGTCAAGATTTATTACAAGTACATATTTGTGACTTGAGAAAAGCCTCGTTAAGCATGGTATCAAGGGCCCGTTCAAACGCACCAAAGACTATTTCAGTTTCGGTATTTTCTCCGCCATATTCAAAGCATATTTGAGGCACAGATCCAGCAGTGTTTAGACAAGTCTACTCTCGCGATGCATCCAAATACGAATAACAACGACAAGCAACATGCTGTTGAAGTTAATTGCTTTGCTTGACTAATTGTTGCAATTGCTATATGAAGATCGCCATGTTAAGGAGGGCGCCACGTTAAGGAGGGCGCCACGTTAAGGAGAGCGCTAAGGAGGGCTTTCAAGGTGATTTATCGACAATATTCGATATATCAGTAACTAGTGCCTCAAAACGTCGGAAATATCGCATCATTATAAATCTCATTACGAATAATATATCAATAAATAATCATTTTATTGACACTTATAGTCTTGAAGTATTTTGACACTGTACATTTTATCATGGTAAATTTCAGACCGAAGCTAGAATCACTTCGACAAGACATTCACAATTGCTTGTAAAGGCGAGGTTCATGACGGACCGATTAACTCAACTTCAGACATGTATAGACCAGTTGGTGCGACAGTTTTACTCGTCGCTCAGCTATCTTAACAAGGCTCATGACTTTGTGCCGTTAGAAGGAGAAGCAAAAGGGTCAGACCCCTTAGTAACCCCGGATGATGCAGAGACGTTTAAAATGAACCAAATGGAACTTGCTCGGGATATAATAGTCAAGACGCATCAAATCGAATTGTTGATTGAGAGTCTACCGGGAATTGGCACTACTGAAGAGGTTCAAATGGCCCGAGTAAAGGCTCTTGAACAGGAGTTGGAGGAAGTAGAAAAGGAGAGACAGACTGTATTGCAAGAAAAGGATCAGTTATTAAAGAGTTGTGATGATTTGATATTACGAGTTTCCCGAGAAATGGTCGAGATTGAACATGGTCGATGAGATACAAGAGATTAACTTTGCCTTTGAACCGTTGTCACAAGAGTTTAATTAGCTTTAGTTTTGTTCTTTGACCCGTTCTCAGGCTGGAGAATCTCAGCTGCTTGAATCTTTTCGTTGGATTCCATACAACTACTTGTTGATTTCAAAATTTGCTCCAAGTTGTCCAACTTATGGACGATATTTATTATATCCAAGCATGCATCTAGGGCGGATATGAATTGGGTTTGAGCTGTTCGAAGGTCTGGAGGCACCAGAATGCCAAACATATTGATGGGATCTGGAGTGACCTTAGAATCACTGGCATTATTAGAATCGCTGGCATCTTTATAAGCCACCATCTCGCCATTGATGATTCAATAATCAGCTTTGATATTATTTAGAATGACAGACTTACACTTGCCGTTTGGCTTTCATACGATTGTCGTAGAAATCCTGTCCATATCTATTTTTGATTCCTCCCGCTGCATAATTGGCCCTTGAAAGCCTTAAAAATCCCTGAGTTAGAACTTTACAACTTCAAAAGCGCTTAATCTAGGTGACTTGCCTCGGAACATCCACTGCTGAGTTGCTGTCTTTTACAAGTGTACTGATCCAACAATTCCAAATACTCGATCAAATCACCTTCTGTATCGTCTATCGACGAGTCCAATTGATCGGTCATTATTAAGATCCAACAATGGATGAAATATTCACGTTATTCACGTTCTATTGAATCCGAGAGAATTAAGCTGAAGGAACGCCGCAAACTCGAACTCGGAAACTCCCAAGTCCATTTCTAAAATAATTCTGACAGAATATTTCGACCGACATAATTTACTTATTTTATAATATGACCAAAGAAATAGCCAGTGAAATAGCTGGAGCGCTTAGCATCTCGGCTGAAAAATGGGTTTTAGCATTTATTAATGATCAACCGTAATAGATTGTAATAGAATTATTAGTTAATTGCGCTAATGTAGTGAAGATGAGTTTGAAGGACCGAAAATGAAGAGGGTTAAAAGAACCAAAACCGACAGAAAAAGCCGAGTATTGCAGATTAATTAAATCTTTAATGAACTAATAAACAGACAAAAAGAAAGAAATTAAAAGTCAAGGAAGAAATAATTGCTATTAAAATGAATGAAAAAGATCCTTCAAATGAATTAAGGTAAGTCAAGGGGTTCTCTAGAATGCTATTAATCTCAGTACAAATTCCGATGAAGAATTTCTGGTATAATTATTGCCAGGACGTAATTTAAGCTTATCTAATAGCATTCATGATTATATTAGTCTGTAACTCTACAGAACAATCTCATTGCCGTTGTCGTCCAAGATTCTTTAAACTGTATTATAGACGGTCTCCAGCTTGACTTTACCATCGCGCACCAGTTGTGCCACTTCCTCAGCGTCCAAGATGTTGCCATCCGAGTCCCGGTAGATGGTTGATTCTTCTTGCCCACCGACAGATTTGGCAGCAGGACTTTCACTGGCCGGCTCTTCGGATCCAGCTTCGGCAGTGCTCTCGTTCTCCGCAGGTGGAGGACTCAAAGGTCCCTTATTTTCGTCGTTTTTGCCTCCTGCTGGTTCGGGAGTGCTGGCTACTTGTACATCACTTGATGGAGAAGCTTCAGCAGGCGACTCCGCAGAAGAGTCTATAATATCGACATCTTTCTTGTTATAATCACTGTAAGAGTCCAAGAATAAGTCACAGTCGAAATCCATATCCAAAAACATTGATTTCTTACACAATTCCTTTGTCCAAGGATCAGCGTAGATCAAAGGAGAGTACCAAACAAAGAATGAAGCAGCCACCGAGAAAAACAAGCCCATAGCTGCATATCCAATGAGTTTATTTCGGATAATACGAACAGTCAAATACTCCCAGAATTGCACCAAAGCCAAGATTCCAAAGTATAGGGATCCAAGGTAATGATGCAAAAACAATTGTCTAGCCATTAAAAATGACGGGAAATAATGCAGAGCCCAGCCCAGCAAATATGTTCCAATTGCATTATCGGCCTTGGAGTATTCCGAGTCGTCAGCAAAATCGTTGAATCCTCGTTGATATCGGAGAACCAAAACCACTTTGGATAAAACATACAACACAATAAGACCTGTTACACTCCACCAAATGGGGGCATTTCCAAGTAGATAAACCTGTGTGTTGTCTTTGCCAAAGAAATTGATTCCTCGTTGAAGAATAGGCCATGAAGGAGGACGCGATTCCCAAGTATGACTGTCAGTTAGACCTGAGTTTATAGTCCACATGACCTTGTTGAGCTCGATGAATTTCGCCAAAAAGCCCGGCTTCACATATGAAACCAATTCGGTATCTTCTCCAAACATAGGATGGCTATTTTCTTCAACAAACCAAATACTGTTAGGGATTTTACCACTCTTGATACATGTGACCTCTTGCTGCTCAAAACCCCACTTTGGAAGCTTGACAGTATGAGAGTAGAGAGCACAGCCGGAATTGGTGTGAATGAGCCTGAATTTGGTCTCAAGAGTACGCACTCTATCTTGAGCAGCTCCTTTGGCACTCTTTTCCTTGATGATTTCGACTCGGAAATTGTCATTGGCATCTCCAGTGAAATCCTCATGGCCATAGGCTGAGACTTCATTCTGGTAGTCTTGTTCTGACACTGGGGGTCTGAAATCATGAGAATGAAGTCTTCTGAAGCTGGGCAAATGTCGTAGGCGGATTACAGCGCGATCTTCAATGAAAATAGGTTCAACAGTGTCGAAATAGTCAATGCCTTGATCAGGAACAGTATCGTTCTCAACGATCCAAATGTTATTATCATCCTTGTGAGGATAAAGAGTGACTTGTTGTTGCTTTGATCCTGTCTCGTACATATGATCGTGAGAGTGTAAATAACCTCCTTGAGTGTTCAAATGACGCAGAGTCACTCGGCTGCCAAAAGCTACGTCGGCAGGAATCTCTCCAGCGAGCTTTGAATGTTGTAAAGTGGATTGGAATTCAGGAGAAAGGAAAGAAGCTCCATCGCCGTCATTTGTAAGGCAGATGAAATGTAAGGCAAACATGGCCATATAGAAGATCAATGGTACAGCGATAAGGAATACTGCTCTAGCAGCGAATTGCTTGGCGAAATTCGTAGGGCTAATTGACAAATCGCCAAGAATCCACCATAACTGCCAAACTGTCATCAGACCAATCCATCCAATGGTGAACAATCCGACCCATTTGGAGCTCACAGTGGCTCCAAGTCCAAGTCCTGTAAGAAACAAGTATCGGAACCAATTTCTAGTGAAGGGGACCTCATTCTGGAATTTGGCAAAGCCATAAATAGTGATTGCCATGAAGAAGATCAGCGGAGAGTCCAAAAGAATGAATCGAGATTGAGTAGTTAATGCATTATCAATTGTCAACAAAGCAGCACCAAACAATGCAGTCAAAGACCTACAACCAGAAGCTTTTAAAGTGCCATAGCCCAAAAGAACAGTGAAGATTCCACACAGAGCAGGAAACAAACGCATGGCGACATATGGTACACCAGGCTCAATGTAATCCAAACCAATTGTTTTAAACTCGAACTCTCCATCATAACCGGCTAAATATCCTACTACAGCATATAGCATTTTAGCCAATGGAGGGTGGACATCCATGAAAAACCGTCCAATGATATACTTTCGAGCGAATCCGCCGAAATGCACTTCATCAAAGACAACCGAACTAGGCTGCCATAATTTATAAAGCCGTACTATCGACGTGAATACAGTGAGGAAGGCTAGGTATTTATAGTCAGTAGCATCGAGAGATCTTGAGATGGCCAGTGATTTGGCAGGAGTGGTCTCAAAATATCCTTTTGATGCAGTCTTTGTCTTTGTCTTTTCCTTTCCAGCAGAAGAAGCAGCAGCTATTTTCTTGGCCGCAGCCTTTTTCTTGCTCTCACCGTTTGGCAATGATTTCCCAGCCATGGTGAAAATATTTGTCCTTCTAATTGTTAGTGTGGGACAAGGATTTTGAAGACAACGCGCGAAATCAAATCAAGGAGCAAACCAAATTAAATTTATTTTTGGCCTTTTGTTCAAAAGAAACTTACTTATGCAATTTACTTCAAGCACAACTAAGTCAATGCAAAAACTGGTGACGCAACGATAGCAATTGGCGTGGCCTACGTGACTGTACAAGGAATGGACAAATTGGTCTATGGGGCAGACTATATTTTTTCTGGGCCCAGTCTATTTCTCCAATTGACGTGGATCTTGAACGTGGCCATATCTTTTTCCCTTAGTTAGACCAAGGGTAAGGGCCGATCCATTGGGCAAGTTTCATTCGATTTTAAACTAGGGAAAAATTAATTATAATTTTTTTAGTTATAATTTTACAGACGCGAAATCCGCCTTTGGAAGTATGTGGGATGATCAACTTGGAAACTTGGCTGACGATCCGGAATATTTGGAAATTTTGAAATCCATGGAAACAATGGAAACCCCTGGATGGTTCAATTTGCACAGGTTCAATTGCACAATTGCTGTGCGACATTAGACGGTAAAACTAATCATCATGATTGATTTGTACAACTTCCCAATCCAGTTTATGATTCAGGGACTACTGAATCTTATTTTTAAGTTTGGTTGGGTGGATTATCCGTATAGGTGAAGTCGTGACATTGCTGTAAGTTTATGGTAAGACAATGAACGTTGTACAATAAATAATGCTTGATTACATGTTTAAATGCTCAGTTAGTTATTGGCTGTCACACCTCAGATGTGCGGATTCAATTCGCCGATTAGAGTGATATGCCTGAGTGATATGCCTGAGTGATATTGCAGTCCATTTGCCCATTCTTCCCAGCCGACATAAGTCAAATCTCCCAATATCCGCCAGATGACAACCTTTGATCCAATATGCTGTTCCAGAGCATTACACTGAGCCATTCATGTTAGACTTGTCAATCCACCCAAACTCCTCCATCTCTATCAGAGAGAATCTCAATTAATTCACTAACGTCTTCTTCATCAGCATTCCAACTTAATCTTGTACTGACATGGACAAATCTCAGATCAGGTAGTTTGTCATCTAATATAGCCAGAGTAACATCATCAGCCTGGATTTTGCGAGATTGGCCCATCATTCCTGAAGAATCAAGGTACAGACGTCGCAAATGATGGGCAACTGGCAATCCCCTATCATTCAATGGAAGATTAGAACTGTCGAATATATGCCTTGTAATGTATTCCACCGATATCGCCAGATTCTTAAGATTCGGACAGAGACGTAGAACTGAATCCAACGCATTATGCCGTAGTGCTGGTAAAGGATAGAGTACCTTAAGGTTGGTTAAATTCTGGCCAAGTCGATTGCAAATCCCTTGAATACTTTCAGTATTTATAAATGGGCAATGATGTAATGTCAAATGGGTTATTGTTGGAGGAAAGATGGTTTCTTTAATGAATTCGTTGGAGATACCTCCTGCCAAGCCTAAATACCAAAGTTTAGGAGGCCATAAATTGTCATATTGCAAGCATGAAACCGAAGACCGTGGGAAATTAAGCCTTTCTAAAGATTTACAATTTCGAATCGCCAGGAAAAGCTCTCTTAAATCAACAGATTCAGATACAAGAGAAAGATCCAAAGTCTTTAATTGATGACATTGTCTCAAACTTATTAAAGGAGAATATCCAAAGCTTGTTTGAGGAGCAATAAATGTTTGTAGATTGGCTGAACATCTTCTTAATAACCGGGCAGTATAAGAATTCTTTCCTGACTGAATAATATTGCGAAGATCTAGAATCTTGACATATGAACCAAGATCATCACTAGAACTGATGGCCTCGACGAATTTCCTATAATTATGCACATTAAGAGAAGGACATTCGTATAGCAAGGGTTTGGTCACTTGATACCACATTCGACATACATATAGTAAGCTTGTAGGAATCGGTTGAGGAATTTGCTGGAGAATAAGATCAAGGATTTCAGGAGGTAAATACGATGCAATAGGTGAGTTGAAATGGT
This sequence comes from Middelhovenomyces tepae, assembly GCA_003708105.3. Lineage (NCBI taxonomy): Eukaryota > Fungi > Ascomycota > Dipodascomycetes > Dipodascales > Dipodascaceae > Middelhovenomyces > Middelhovenomyces tepae. The sequence continues at coordinate 446,484 of PPNF03000008.1, read as the reverse complement.
CCTCTAATGGTCCATTAGTTTGAGTTGTAGATTGTTTCTCACCCTCTTCGTCCGAATCTTCTATTCGAGTAGAAGCAAGCCTGTCTACTATGCTATCAGTCGTAGAACTATCTCGGTTCGACGAAGGGATTCCATAACTTAAAGTACCACTCGGAGCGGTATTTGGTCCAAACCTCCGATACGGAGGTCGGACTTTTCTTGGCCTTCTTTTATTAACTATTGTGACGACGAACAATAACAGTTATCAGGACAGAAACTATCCTTGCTTCCTTGAATTATTACTAAACAATCTCGAGGTTATCTATTACCCTACTGTGGAATACCCTACCCAAGAACAATCAAGATTTGACCAAGCAAAATCAAGTGCTCACGTGCAGACTGAACAATGAAATTGTACGATTACATTAAGCCTACGATTACAGTACTAGAAAGGTCCGAAGAAAAGATTTTATTACTATCAAAAAGATGATAGGGTCCGAAGCAACCGTATGACAAGTCTAAGGATCAAAGCCTTTCAATTGGCAATCCTAATCGGGGAGCAATTGTAAACAATTGAGTTGAGAATCAGCCTTAAAGCTCAGATTCTATAGTCCTGACATATTTAACCGATCAGTCAGTCGCTTATTTACTATTGTTAATAAACAATTCTTAATAACATTGCAATCCATCATGATGTTCTTACCTTCTAGCTCTGACCTTCCGGCGCTTTCTCTTAAGTCTTCTAACTCTCTTCTTTCTCCACTTGGCTCTCATTCTATGTTAGCATATGAAGTTGAAGTATATATTCCACAACGATATCAACAATGATGATCCATTGTAACATCTATTCAATACTCACTTTACAAAAAGATGATAAAATAAGAGATCGGTATGGGAAGAAAAGAGAGGGGAAGCAATCGGGCAAGTTTAAAAGGCATCCTGATTCAGTTACTGCGTATATTTGAGCCTTGAATGTGACTGCTACATGTGTTACCCTGAAACATGTCATGTGAGTAAATCACGTGATTAGTAAATCACGTGATTTCAGGATCTATAGCCATAGCTCGATGCTCAAACTTATAAGTCACTTATCATAACCTGTATTGCTAAATAACACTCATTAATCGTAATCACGCCGTAGAAACAATTTCTAGTAACCTAGAAGGAACACTAACAACCCACATGCTGATCCTGAAAGGCATCACCACGATCTTATAAGAAATCTTGATAGGTATAAGAATACCCCAAGTCATTAGATCCAATAGATTGCTTGAAGGTTCACCATTTTGACTTTTATGTGACAAACTTCGTCTTTCCGATCTGTATTTGATGCCTGTTTCAACTCCACTTGGTCCACTTGCTGAATAGCGCTTTAAAGGCTCAACAGTACCTTCGTATGATTCCGCTACAGGATCCAAGGCAGCTTTCGATCGTACCACCTTAGTACTTGGTTTCACTTCAATGGCTCTCTTTGGTTGAACCTTTGGTTCAGTCGTTCCTTCATCTATGGAGGCTTTTGATTTTTTCCTGCGAGCTGTGATTGCAGCTTCTACCTTTGCATTCTGTAGGGAAATATCTGTCGCCATCTGTTCAACCCCGTTCCATACAGTTCGCAATTCTGATTCCCAGATCGATTCCGATTGTAGGATTCGATTTTCCAAACCACAAAGCGTAGATTGAAGCTTGTCCACTTGACTGGAGAAATCCTTAATGAGTTTAGAATTGCTTGGAGCTTTCAAAGACCAGTTCGTTGACGCTTGTTCCGCTTCAGCAGCAGCAGCAGAAATGGAAGCTCCTAAATTGGCACTTCCAAGTCGATTGATTCCACGAGCCACTTCAAGGGCAACATAAAGAAAGATGTTGAAATCTGAGAGCAGCCTTGAACCACTAGACAGATTTTGTCTCGATACATGTAAAATGACTCCTCCAAGTAGTGGCGACATCAAGAATAAAAACAACGCGATTGTACTGCTAACATGGTGATTTGCTACAGTGATGTCCATATATCCGATATTCTGAGCATGATTAGGAGCGTTTGAACTGTCTTGACTATCGGTTGAATCAGAGGATTCTCGGCCATTATTTGCAAAGTTGATACGCGTTTGAGCAGCAGCTACTTGAGTTTTCATATAAAATTTCCAAGTTCCTTCATTAATTCCCCACAAGATCCATCCAACTACTGATAATAAAAGCACGTCGGTTACGAATATTCCAGCGGTTTCATTAATCAATACTGAAGTGATTGCGGGTAACAAGCCCAGAATTAATGGTAAAGCAGCAGGGAATGCCGAAACTGAATTCTTTGTTTCCATCAACTCTTTCTCTTCCGAGTCTATGAAAAGCGACTTGGATTCACCGTGATGACCGTGATGACTTGATGCTGATCCGGCGCGACTTTTTCTTCGCTCCTCCCTAATATCGATGGAATGACTTTCATGCTTTGGATTTGTAGTGGCACTTGGTTCTTCAGGAATTCTCGAACCAACAGTAACTTGGCCAGGAGACACACTTGGGTCTCTTAAAACTGTGGTCGAAGCACGGTTGGGTGTAAATTCGTAATTAATTCCAACATTGTGATTACTGTTGTTTATATTGTGAGTAATATCGCTTAAAGGCTTTGATTTTGATGATGATTCCATTGATTTAGATCCCGGTCGACTTCGTTTGTGTTCCCTCTCGCGATCTTTAGAACTAGAATCCTTGGCTCGAGCTCTTATGCCATCATTGAGAGAAAACATTGTTGCTGCCGTAGACGCGCCTGTCGCCGACATATCAGTGTTGTCCGACACAGGAGTTGTAGACATTTAAGAGGTAATAAGAAGTGAATGAGTGTTAGGAGTCCTTAGGAATGCTGACTGCTGATGTAGGTGATGTAGGTGATGTAAGGTTACAATTCGAGGTTAAAATAAGAGGAGTACAATATCTACCACCGTACAAGTGAAAAATACTCAAAATAATAACGGCAAACAAGTAGAAATAAACCTTTGATATAGTTGAGATTTCTTGAGATTTTTGAGATTTCTTGTGGATTGTCAATTAATTATTGTAAATTATTATTGTAAATTAATGCTCTGTGGGGTCAAGCAGCCTTAGAGGGGTAACAATCCGAATTAGTATTTAAGCCTGTCACTTGTGTCACAGGATGTGTCCGTAAATAACAAAATAACAAAATAGAAAATAATAAAAAATAAAAATAATTAGCTTGTTCGATTTGTAGGAGTTAACTTGGAACTTCCCAAACAGAAGAGATAAGTTACTTAGGTATGATTAAATAAACGAATCTCAGCGAACGAACGCGTTTTATACTGTTTCACACAATTGATGCGGAATTATTTGATTGACGTATTTCTTAATTTTTTTTGCAAACTGATCCCAACAGCGCAATGCATTAGGGTTCAAATGCACATGTATAAGCTAGGTTAACTGCAGATAAGTGCATTGGAGCTTTAGTGTTTGAACTTGGTTTCGGCATGTTGAACGTTGAAACTTAAATGTGGATTAAAGGAATAAACAAAGAAGTTAGATCGGGAATTTGCATTTTTAGTGGCCTTTTTATTTGCATTGCATTTTCACATGTTATGTTGAGTGAACATGATACACCACAACGAATTCGATGCCTTACATGTAGATAGGGGGATCTACGTAAAGTCCGCATAATCGGTGAATTTGAGGATTAAAGTTAATGACGGATTATTTTTTGTTTTCATTTTTTCAAACCCTTTTTATATTTACAGGCAATGAATTCATTGAATATTTGAGCACCTGCTTACCTATAGACAATTCAGTGAGACACGGTCAAGAGAATAGTCGTCTTGTACAGTTCCTCATCGATTGATGCTCAATCTTAATCCCTCTTCCATCTGACTTGTTGAGGTTGATAGGCATAGTAGATTCCTCCAACTCCTAACATGGTGTTCCATTGGTCAATATAACTAATCATGGCAGTGGTAAGCGCCATTTCGCGGGTGACTTTAGTCTCGTCAACAGTAATGGTGAAACCCTTGTTTTTGTTGATGGTCACAGAAGCAACCCTTTCACGAATCTCGCTCTCCTTCTCTCCAAGATTGTGGACCTTCTCCATATATTTTCCTCTTGTAGTCCATTGATAAGTGCTACCATCGGACAATTGGAATAGACGATAGCTGTCCAGTGCATCTACTCTATGACCAACCACATGCCATCCCAATTCGAAATCCCCTTCATCATGACGAATCAAAAGTACGTTGCTTCGAAGCCCGGCTCGAATTGCTGCTGTGGGCTGTTCGTGTCCAGTGGTATAGAATTTATATGCGCCCTTTACTGCTCTTGATCTAACAAACCAATGCAATCGCTGATTGACAGTCGATTGCGGGTTGCTATCATCAAAAACATTATATACTTTACCACCTTGCCCGAACTCTCGTCGTACCGTGTAGACTTTGTTTCCTTCAGTAGGAAGTTCTACGATATTTGGTATGTAACGACTTGAGGTTCTATGAGGGTGAAAGAGGATAGCCTTTACAACTACAAGTGGTCGAAGTAAAGGGGATAGAATTAGTTCAACAGGCATTCTGACTTTCAGTTCGTTATGTTAGCTAAGATGGATGAATGATCTGAAAACAGAGTCTATGGATGTCAAATGAGGAGGAGGAAGGTGGAAGAAGATGAAAACAAGAGTGGAAATCTGGCGATGTTACTCATATTTATAGTTTCTACTTGTCACTACAACATGGATCATGTCGTGATGCTCAGGCACCCGTCTGTTTTGTGGCCTCGAACAACGAGCAATTAGATTCCTATTTAAGATTAGTCCGAACATTAAGTAATAGTAAATAATCAGTAGAAATCAAAAATATTGAAATATAAAAATTATTCAATCTTGATAGAATCAATGCACATTAATTAAATCATAGAACAGGTTTAGATGTCAGATAAGATCCAAAAAATTGCCTCCTAGCGGAATTGAACCGCTGACCTTTGCATATCATAGGTAATACAAGTGCAACGCTCTACCCCTAAGCTAAAGAGGCAATATTACTCAAAAAATTATCTGTCAACAATCTATATTATTGGAATACCCTAACCCTGTATTTCATTGATTCGATTATCAACTCGGGCTAAAAACTCGGTTTTGAGGCCAAATTTTCAGGCTGAGGCCACCGAAAGCACCTAAAGCTAGTGATTATCAATAGAAAGGGACTTGGATTCTCTTGTTAGTATTAAAAATAATTTTTTTATTTTTTTCATTAATTTATTTTACGCAAACGAAAATCTCATCAGCTTTGCTGAACATTCATAAGAACGCTTAACTGCGATTTTGAGATGTAGAGTCTCATTTCTGGATAGACATGAATGAATTAATGGGTCAATGCCTCGAATATGACCGCATCAATGCTTTATATTACGATATTGGAGGTGATCCAACGTTTAATAGAGCGGTAATTGTCCTAGTAATATTTTTTCTCGCTGCAGATCCAGAGCTATTAAATTGTGGAAATAAACTTGACCACAAGACCAACAGCTTCTTCAACAGCTCCGTCTTCAGAAGTAGGACCAATATTATGAGAAGCCCCTTTAACCACAGCAGAGAATTGACTCCAATATTTGCTATCCGTGGCTGATTTCCAACCTTGAACCAACTTCTCCTTGTCAGTGTCCTTTGACACAAACTCATCATTTCCAGAAAATAGGACCAACAGTTTTGTTTTAACCTTGCCAAAAGTCTTTTCATGATCAGCTTTTACGAGGTCCGCAGAAAAGAAATCGTCTCCTCCTCGAACATCCTGCAAAGAAACCCATCTTGTAGCATTTATAGGAGCACCCATGAACAGCTCAGTGTATTCAATAGGCAAAACATTAGAACCATGGCCGTCCTTAACCCAATCTTTGGCAACTTTTAAAAGACTCTGAGCCTTTTCTTCACTAACAAATTCCCTTAGAGCATCACGATCAGATGCACAAGCTTGTAAAATGGCGCCTTGGATTTCAGGCCTTTTCGAGATCAAATTCTCGTCTCCTTCGTATTGCTGGGTCAGATAATACATTGTATCTTGAGTCCCAGTAGAATGTCCCATTAGAACAATCTTTGACCGACCCTCTAAGCCTTTAAAGTATTTGACTGCCTCGGTGATATCTTTAACATCTCTTGCTAGACTACCTGTACCCCATCCAGTAAAGGATGAAGTGGTTAAGATTTCTACAACTCCCCATCCAACCTTTTCTAGTGCACGAACTAGAGTAGGGATATATGGAACTGTAGTCAATCCATCTCCAAGTCCTCCTACAAACAAAAGGACATCGGCTTGAGGTTTTCCTGAAATAGTCGCGTATTCAAACGCAATCAGATTGTTATAATATTTATGAAGTTGGCCGTTTCGAACCGTGTCTGTCATTTCCGATAATATACCAGATTGAATAATTGTTTAATGCGAACTTCAGATTATTAATAAGATTCAGCAGCGATTGAACTCGATTGTAGCAACCTAGCACTCGTCACTGAAACTGATCGATCAATGATAAATTATACAATTTTTATAAGCGAGTAATCGATATAAATTGACAAATAATTGATGAACAATTGTCAATTGAAGAACAGTATTTATCTGGATTCTCGTATCTGAAGTCCTTCACAAGACTTTCCAGGTTGGGAATATTAAGATAACGATAAAGGATATTAAATGCAAGCCACAAATGGCTTAAATATTTAAATATTTAAATATTGGAATACATCAATTACTAGTTCGATAAATTAAATTGACCTTACAGCAGATGGCTTTATTAATACAATTTATTGCTCACCAGATACGTTCAGCTAAGCCATTCTAACTGATATGCCCATACTGCTATGCTTTGACCCATGCGCTTTTATGATTTAAATACACAATAATTTGTTCATTGTAGGAAGCGCTGATATCTTTCCTCGTTACCATTCACTTTCTCCTGACCCTCGGGAAAATACATAATCTTTCCCGTTTATATTGGCAACTCCATCTTTAAGCACATACTTCCACTTATTTTTCACTCGTTGAACTTTATCATATAAACATAGCATGATCATGCCTCCTTCATCATCATTATCTTCACCTCCTGAATTGTTTTCATCATCTGAATCATCGAGTTCAGAGTTAATTCCATCTGAATCATCATTTGCTGCATCTCCTTGAAAGATTTTCTTTGGCAGACCTTCTATTTCTATTACTCCTGATTGAGATGCCTTTGATTCAATCAATTTATCGGCAGCAAATCGATCACTCAAGTCATCTGATGGCCCATCAGCTTGTGTTAATTGACCTCCTCCCGGTAGGACTAACCCTCCTTTATTATTTGTGTCATCTAACCCCGCTTTTCTCATGATTCCTTTTATTGTAGCATCTGCACCAGGCAGAATATTCCCTCGTTCCTGCGATATTTGCTGTACTTGCTGAGCTGCTCTTAATGCTGCAGCTGAAGGATTTGAAAATTCCATCTCATCCAACTCTTGCTTTATCCGGGGCTTATATCCATCCTGTGGATGTAGACCTGTGCCATTATCAAATGAAGAAGGAGGAGTTATATCATTTGGCTCCCAAGGTAATCGGGCGATATTTAGACTTGTAAGCCTCTGCTCCCATATCTTTTGTTAGAATAGTTACAAGCAATAATAAAATCTTGCTCACCAGTTTTAATTCTTGCAAAGTAGCTTCATCAACTCCGCTATCCTCGAAATCCATCCGAGATTCATTGATAACTCCATTAATAACATCCAAATAAAGCCGTCCCTGATGTTAGCTATGAGCAAGAGAATCATCTATCTCACTAACCACAATATCGTTCGACATAGTGCTGGAGAGCTATTTATATATATTACAATGTCCAGATAACAAACAATAAATATGACCACACGCTGAATGTGATAATTACAGGGTGGTAAAAATTCAATAAAATGAAAACCTGAAGATGGATGCTGATATCAGTTCACTTGTTCAATCTGACGGCAGATTATTAGCAATCAGATCAATGGTAGAAGGGAGAGTGGCAACAAGGAGGTATAAGCTCTCTGTTCTTAGAATTACACGCGAATATTAGAGACCCTTAACCAAAAAGACTCAAATGGAAAACCAAATAATTTTTTATATGTACTTGATGCGGTGGCTCAATGGTAGAGCTTTCGACTCCAGTGATGTTGTAATCGAAGGGTTGCAGGTTCAATTCCTGTCCGTGTCAATCTTTTTTAAACCCTTTTTTTTATTTCTTCCCATTTCCATTGCCACAACAACAATCCCTAAACCAATATTCATAAACATTTACGCGTCTTGAAGAAATTTGTGGTTAATTAGATAATTAAATTAAATCGGAAAAGAATCTCGAAATATTCAGAGACAGAATAAAAAATGAGCTCGTCAAATGGCAGTGAGCCCCAAAACTCACTGCCAAAGCCAAAGGCGCCAAAGCCGTGGCATCTTCTTCAAAGCGCTGATAAAGACGCAGACGCAAAGACAGAACTAGACGTCAAACCGGAGTTTCAGACGTTTCATGAACTATTGAATGGTCGTGATTCAGATGGCGATGGTCCTATACGATATGTCAAGCCGGGACATGCGTATTCGCTTGAATCCGATGAGCTGAGCTTCCAGCTGGCTGGGATCTCATTATCAGATAACTCTTCAAAAGAGGTTTCTCAATCGCAAGATGTCGATAGTTTTTCACAGTCTTCTGAGGCTGATTATTCTTATAAAAATTTCGATTATGGCTTACCTCCTCCTGAAGTGTTTGATATTGTCACCAATCCTGCTAAACAGACTCTGAAACAAGAAGAAGAATGGCGGACTATTACACCTAGAAGCTCTTCTGCGCTGAATCTATCACAAGACCCTATAACCCCACCTGAAAAGGTGACGGTTCCGATTCAAGGGGTTATGGAACCCGAGTCAGCTAATCAACTTCAATCTCCAGGAGATCTAGCAGAATTCACTAGAGAATTCGAACGATTGAACCTGACTAGTGTTGGAACTGAAAGGTCTTTAAAGCCTATTCTAGTACTGGTCGTTCCTTTATCATATAAACATACTTTTGCTCGTAATTGGGTGACTAAAAGCTACATATCTTCTATAGTCGAGAGACCTCAAAGATTAATGGCTTGCTCTGTTGGAATTGCTGCAGCTTTGATGAAGTCTCCTGGGTCGATGAAGATTGAAACCTGTTGTAAAAGGACAAGCCTTGAAGTTCCTCATGTGGAGCGAGTGCATGGAACGTCGTATGGTAAGAAGCTATATCAGTTGTGTAGAGAAAGCCTTGAAAAATTGGCCAAAAGAGAGATTGAAGTGCCAGAAGGTTGGCATTCTGGTGATTTGTACTTATCTCCTGGCACAATTGATGCTTTAGAAGGAGCAATTGGAGCTGTAGAGGTTGGTGTCGATAGTATATTACAGCCCAACAGTTTACACGACCGCGCATTTCTAACAATACGACCTCCTGGACATCATTGTCATTCAGAAGATCCTTCAGGGTTTTGTTTGATGAATAATGCCCATATAGCTATTCAATATGCCGGTGCAAAGCACGATATAACCCATGCAGTTATTCTTGATTTCGATCTCCATCATGGAGATGGCAGTCAAGACATATGCTGGCGACTTGCTGGATTTCAGGATGAAGAACCTAACACCGAATCAACCCCTGCGAAAACAGGTCCCAAGGTGGGATATTTCAGTTTACATGATATCAATTCGTTTCCTACCGAAGTGGGATATGCTACTGAAGATAATATCAAGAACGCTTCAGTATGTTTAATGGCCCATGATATGTGTGTTTGGAATATCCATCTGGAGGAATATGAGACCAAGAGTCAATTCGACCAGATTTACAAGGACAAATATAGTGTTTTGTTTAAAAAGGCCAGCAAGTTCTTGGAAACCAGCAGGAAGACTGCCATTGGCAACAACAGCAAGTTTAAACCTTTGGTGGTGATTTCAGCAGGTTTCGATGCTTCTGAATATGAAGGAGGAAACATGCAACGACATTCTGTTCATGTTCCTTCAAGCTTTTATCATCGATTCACTTCCGATTGTACTAACCTTTCGGAAAAGTATTCAGATGGAAAAATGCTGTCATTATTAGAGGGAGGGTATTCGGACGCAGCACTTTCTACGGGAGTTTTCAGTCATATTCTTGGACTTTGTGGAATTGAATGGGATGATACTTGGATAGACAAGACAATTGTCAAGGAGTTGGATAAAGGGTGTAAACTCAAGTGGACGGCTCCAATTGGCGATTCTTGGGTTTCTAAAGCTATTCGACTTGGAAGGACCTTATGGCCTTTAGAAGTGCAACAACAGGTTCTAGCAGCCACTACGGGTCGCAGGAGAACTACCAACAGTGCAATTGGCAGTCGAGATAGAGATATGATATTGGCTACTCCATCCAGGGTTTTAAGAGATAGGAAGAAGAAGGCTGTTCAAGAATGACAACACTAATGATATTGATATCGTTGGCGATGCTGATTAAGATATCGTTATACCGTTGTTGACGATATATCGGCGAAGCATCTCCCAAGTCTCTTATAGCCGATATACCGGTTAATGATTTATCGACTAACTGACTGGCTGACCAGATTATCAGGTTACGGAGAATCGTCGGAAATCGACTTGATTTAATGTTTTAATGTTTTTTTTTTTATCCTTGTATTTGTATGTATTATATTATTGTGGAACATGGAGTTATGATAAATATACTGATTGTTAGTCTTTATCGAATAAATTGTGGAAATATTTATCTCCAAAGTTCCTGCTAAATTATCTAGTAATCAATTATCTAGTAGTCAATATGCAAGATCCCTGATCCTCAGCGAATCAACATGTGAACCCACGTGGATCATGCTGTCGATCAATAATTATTTACAAAACCAATATTTAAACGCGTTAGTGAGTCAATGAAACGGTGCAAGGCACTGCAAGCTATGAAGCATGCCATGAAACAGTGCGAGCTATGAAACGGTACAGGCATGCTCCAATATAGTGGATTTCCGTGCAATAATCTAAGAAATGTTCTGCAACTTGGAAGGAATTAGCAAGAACAATTGTTAAAAGCATAAACTAAAAGTTTAGGCACCAGTTTATTAGTTTATTCGCAGAATTTGTGACAATAATATTCACAATATTTCTACGTTAGAGCTTTAATCCTAATGCTATTCGTTGACAATGTCAACTGAGATACAGTAATTATCTGCTGCTAATACTACTAATACGAGCAAATAACATACTGAAAGATGTAGATTATCTTAGATAACTGAACCAAAACGGTAAATACTAAATAATATTGTTATCCAATTGATTGATCTTCATGAACTGATTAGCTATGACGTAGTAGTGCTCCTTAAACAGCCAAGCAAGGCTAGGCCTGGCAAGGGTGATGCAAGACCATGCAATACGGCTTAAGAGACTTTAAATTGTACGATTGTACGATTGTTAAGCATGTTTAAGATTGACTGCGGCCTAATCGCTGCAATTTAATTATATTTTGAGGGTCTTTCGCTCTTGAGTGGCAATATTCACGTAGCAATATTCACGCAGCGATATTCTCGCAGCAATCTCGCAATAATCTCTCTGATCTCTCCGACTCTTTCCGTTTGCAATTTCTCATTCTACTGGTGGGGAACATAGTCAACTTGAGCATATTTAGCTGCGGCGGTTTAATTACCCCCAATAGGTTTAGGTCCATCTGGTCTTGTGGTCGGCCAAAATCGGCAAACGATAGGCAACGAAGGAATAAGAAAAAAATAAAGTATAGGGTGATATGAATAGGAGAGACGTGAATATAAAAGGGCCATGATTCCTGTTAATTTCTTCATCAACAATTGGATTAAAGTCTTCAATCATCAATCTTCACATATCAACTTTCAATCAATCAATTAACAACTATCTTAACTTAACAATGGCTTGTGGATGCAGTTCTGGATGCTCTTCGTGCAGTGGATCAACTTGCACCTGTGCTAGCGATTCGTGCACTTGTTCTGGATGCAAGAATCAGAAATAGATTCTCAAGACGATCTCAGACATGGCTAAGACCAATGCTTTATGACCAGTATGTATAACTTTTCACTTTTTTACTTTTCTTAAGAATTTTCTAACTCAGTAACTAGGAACTCAAACTAGGAACTCAAACTAGGATCTCATATGTTAACTTATTCATTTTATACATTCGATTAAATTTTTAATTGATTATCATTTTTATAATCTCATCTATAACAATGTATCTCCAAGAGCACATTTAACAAGACTAATTCCTGCAGCTATGGTGTCACGTACGGAATCCTCGTTTTCTCCAAGATGAGGATTACATTCCACCAAATCCATTGCTACCAAGTTGCCAGTCTCGGAAATGGCTTCACATAGATAACAAGCTTCTCTCCAAGTAAGACCTCCACGGACAGGAGTACCAGTTGAAGGGGCATAAATAGGGTCGATTGCATCGACATCAAAGGATAAATGAATAGGCCTTTTTCCATCAGGATTGACCTTGGCCAATGCCATATCGACTACTTTAGCAATTCCATATCTATCCACATGATGCATGGTATAAGCGGTGATATTGTGTTGTCGAATATAAGCCTTTTCGAATTTATCCAAGTCTCGAAGGGCAATATAAGCCAGACGAGAAGTGTCTAGACAATGAGGAACCCAGTCAAAAACATCTAGATTTGGATCTTGAGACAATGGTTCATCAATTCCCAATAAAAACGACACAGGACAGCCATGAATATTTCCCGAATCAGTAGATTGAGGAGTGTTCAAGTCAGCATGAGCATCGATCCAAAGTAATACAGCATCTGGATGTGCTGCTTGAACTCCAGAAACGGTTCCAATAGCTATAGAATGATCTCCTCCAATGGATAAAGGAAATTGGTTTGATTTAGCTGCAGTTTTAACGCGCTCATAGATTTTCTTGGTCGAATCTGACACGAACCGAGGTCTACGAAGTTTGCCGATATTTTCATCTGATTTGGGAGATGTGAAATCTAGGTGTCCCTCGAATTTCGTTTTCCATCCTAATTCTTGGATCTCTTTTTCTAATCCCATTTCCAACAAATGTTTAGGACCTTCATCGACTCCAAGTCGGCCTTGACCTCCGGAGAACGGAGCACTAATAATGGTGAGGTTTTTCTCGGGGTAGAATTTATATTGAGACATTGAGTTAAGTATAAAGCAGAGTTTGATGGGAATGCATTTACTATTTATATTCTATTTAAGAATGGATGCACAGTTGCTTTGCATTTCGATTTGCAAATCCTTGATTTCAAGGCCCTTAAGTGCAGGAGGACGCGTGGTGATGTAGGGTAATATTCCGTTAAAGGCTGGAAATTCTCCTCTTTTTACTGTATTTATTTGAATTAAGCGTGTAACTGCCTTTAGGGTCTATATTTGACACCTAAGACTGGTTTTTATTATGCTGAATATTAAAGTCCGGGAGTTTACAGCAAAAGGATAATCTGAGTCATAATGCATTAACAGACAATTATGCTTTTCTAGATCGAGGTTTTCCTGTTGATGGAATTGAAGTGGTTATAGATTTCGATGGTTTCTCCGACGGTGATTTCTCTATCACTTTCTCGGTCTCTTTTTCCAACCCTTTCTCCGACACTTTCTCCGACACTTTCTCTGACAGCTCCTTCTCCTTCTGCTTCTTCTTTTCCTTGTCCAATTCCGAAATAAACCATGTAATTGCTCCCCAAAGACCCGAAGCAAGAGTTATTAAAACCGCGAAATGATAGTTCCAAGTGGCTATGAAAAGACTGATCAATGTCAATAACAAGGCTATGAATGATGCATGGGTGGCTTTAATCAAGGCCGGAGTGGTTCCCGGAGTAAGTATTGAGTTCCACAGATCCACGATGAACGGCATGGTGAACCAATCCGCGAATTCAACAGAAAAGATGACTTGAATGCTGCAGCGTTTGACTCGACATTTCGACGATATTCTATCCGGCTCACGTCAGGGTAATCTTGGCCTGCCTAGATAGTGTGTGGATGCAGTTCTCCTCAATTCTCCACCGCCCGCTACTTTATACTTTACTCAGATGCCGAAATAGTTTGGCTTTGGATTATATGCCATTGTTATCATTGTCAATCGGCTGATCTATAATTTATAAAGATAATAAAACTTCAATCTGTTAGACCGTCAATATCCTCGATAGATATCTCAGCATCTTACTCACATCCCAGTAAACCGATACTCCTCAGATCATCACATCTCACCGATAACCGATATTTAATCATGGCCCAATTCACTCCTAAAGAAAAAATCGAATTAAATCCTCCAAAAGATGATGAATATACAGTTGAAGAATTAGCCTTGTATGATGGTAAGGGATATGGTGGATATAATGGAAATAGTGGTGATTTGCTAACGAGGCGTTCAAAAAAATCAAATTTTTGTCGCAATTAAAGGAACTATATTCGATGTTAGTAGGAATAAAGAATCATATGGACCAGGAAAAGGCTACAACATATTTGTTGCTAAAGATGCATCTAGAGCCTTGGCCAAATCTTCACTTGAACCTGAAGAAGCTATTTCTAAATATGATGATTTGACTGATAAGGAATTAGGGGTTTTAAATGATTGGTATTCATTTTTCTCTCTACGTTATAATATAGTAGGACGTGTCAAGCAGTGAATGAGAGATAGTATTTATCAAGTAGACAGACGACAGACTATATTACCGTAGACAGACGATAGAGATACTATAGTAGACAGACAGACAGACAGACAGACAGACAGACAGACAGCAGACAGACAGCTGTAGTGAACGGATCAGAACAGTCAAGTATTTACTATTGATTGACAGTGTTTACGCCGGTTGCAATTGTCTACAAAAAAGGTAGGAATTTACTGCAGAGTAAAAATCACAGTAAACTGTACGATAGAGAGCGTGACGTAGTAGTCACTGTACAAATTCAGAAGTTAGAACAATACTGAACAGTACTTAAGCTAAAATACCAACTGGAGGAACCTCACCAACTGTAGCATACTCTTGGCACTTGGCATCGGCAAAGGAGCAAAGCACATCAAAGCCTTGTGGAACTGAACTGCAAAATAATAGATAATTACATTAGAAATAGGAGTAGAATAGTAAGATAAGAAGTAGAACAGGCGAAATAACAATCGTAGCCAGAACAATCTAGCTAGAACTGTCGTAGCCAGAATTGTCTAGCAGAACAGCCAAATTAGTTGGGAGCTATTGCAGGATTGGTACCAAAGACTTGGGTTGGGAGAACATGAGTTTATTGACTGGTACATAACTGCGTGAGTCCTCGGCAGCTACAAGTGAAGCCTACAACACTCTAGACACACAGAACAACAACAGTGAATGAGCTAACCATGAACTAGCTATTGCACAGATAAGTGAACACAAACAGACGACAGTGGAACGGCCATAAACACGTTCAATTAAACGCGGTCAGGAGCCTATTGGATCCTGCTGCTCACAGTTGAAATCAATTCAGTTGTGACGATTTCCGGAGTTCCGGCTTATTCCTCCCATCTTTGTCAACCCCAACCCAATAAGTTTCAACTTGATGTGCAAACAGTTTCAAGACAATTAGGCTCATTGTTATTATCGACTTGATGATTGATTTGTTGATATTTATTTGTTGACTTTAAAAAAGTTTCAATATTCATCATGTCTTTCGGTCCCGGCGGTATGCCGCGGTCCAAGCGACAGAACATGTTTGACGACGTGCTAGCTTCTGGTCAGGACCTATATATAGGTGGATATGAGACAGGACCTGGACCGAGTGGACCTAGTGTTGGAGGATTCAGTGGAGGACCTGGTGCAGTGCCCGGTGGAGGACCTGGAGGACCTGGAGGAGGTTATAATACACCCGCAGCAAGACGCGTTTCATCTGCCTCTTCAGTCAATGGTTCTCGGTCGTTTTTCGGGTTTAGAAAAAAAAATCCTGCTGATTTTGATGAAGATGAAGGAGAAGATTTCGGTGAGGATTTTGTAACAAGTAATATTCAAGGTCGTAATCAAATAAGAACATCTGTTTCTTCTGCTTCTATAGGGCCTCAATATACTCCTGTTTTACGTGAACAGGAGCCTGCTACTGATATGACAATGGGAGATTTAACAACTTTAAGAGATCGTGATAGATATCCTACCTTTAATAATAAGGAGGGATCAGGGCCTACGGATATGGCTGGAAGGACTTTGTCTATGACCTCAATCTCCTCGGGGTTTGATACAACTCCTATTATTCCTACCTTCAACAACCCCATGGAAAAGAGTGCGGCCAACTCACAATATCGTAAAAATTTGACTAATTCTCGTAAACAAATATTGGGTTCCGATGTCTATCGTCAGAGTGTACCAGAACAACATAATCGAATGTCTCAAGGAAGAGTTCCTCCAGGACAAATGCATCCAAACTATCCTCCTCGAAATTTCGGTCCTAATGGTCATGGTCATGGTCCGGGTCCAGGTCCAGGTCTTGGTCCTAACGGTCTTGGTCCTAATGGTTTTGGTCCTAATGGCCTTAACATCCCTGGTCCAGGTCCAGGTCCTTACGGACCTAATCCTAACGGCCCCAATGGACCTCTTGGTTTTCGACGACCTGATAGACAATACTCTCTAACAAGTACTTCATATGAACCACCTCAATCTAGAGCAATGTCTATGACTACTACACCAAGGCCAAATGGATTTTTAGCAAGTCCTATAGGATTTAATTCTGGTCCTCGAATGAAAGGTCAAATGGCTCCTGGTCAAATTCCTCCTGGTCGAAATCCGGAAATCGACGATTTAAAAAGGACTAATAAAATGCTAATGGATGAACTAAGAGCTGTTACAATGGAATTAGCCGATGTTGTTCGAAAAGATATGGGATTGGATCCAACAGGTTCAGAACCCTCTAAAGCACAACAACTTCCACGACTTCAAGCACAATTGGATCAGGAGCGTAGAAAACGTCTTATTGCCGAAAACCGAGTTTCGGAAGCTGGAGAGACGCCAGTTTTAGAATTGGAATATCAGAAATCAGCTCTGGAAACTCAACTTGCTCAGGCAAATCATAATACTCAAGCCCAGAAGCTTGAGAATGAAACTCTAAAGGATGAAGTAACTAAATTAACTCAAGAATTGGATAGTTTACGACAGGAAACTACCAAACTCAAGACTGGGGTTCTTCCACAATTACAATCTCATGTTCAAGATCTAGAAGTCTTAACAGCGGCGGGAAATCCTCTGGAACTCCTGACTCAAATCGAGGATATTAAAATTGAAAACAAAAAACTTCAATCGCTCGTAGAGGAGAACTCCATGAGAGGACCTATAGGAGAACGTCTTAAAGCTGTTGAGCAGCAGAGAGATGCTCTTCGAGAAGCTATTCGGTCTTTACGCCTACGCAAAGATCAAGAAATAAGACAATCGACAGAAAGAGTTCGACAATTGGAATCAAAGCTTGAAAAGGAAAAGGTGATATCCAACCAAATGCAGCGCAAATTGGTCCAAGTCCGATCGGCTTCTACTCCTACTTCGACTCATACTCAAAACAGTTCGGGGTCATTTAATATGCAGGTTACTTCTTCTCCACCTTCTGATCCTATTCAATTAACTCTTCCAAAGAGATCAGATAATAGGAGTCCTGATTGGTTAGATGAACGACCTGCAAGAACCGATCTCGGTATCTTTTCTTATAAAGCGTCGGGAGGAGTCAATTTATCATCTTCTTCATTATCTTTGCCAAACGGCCGTACTGAACAACTTCCTTTGGCAATGGGAATATCATGATATATATTTATGGAGCATCAGCTCACAGCATATTCAACACAGCGTTCGTGATACTATAGTAATCTGATAGAATAGGATCATAATTAAGAGCAGCCAGATGTAATTTGAGGGTGTATAACTAGTACGCGATATCGGCGAAAGGCCCTACGAATCTACGATATTTCACAGTTCTAAATAGACGATATTATGAATAATGGAGGATTATATCGGTTCAAATGTCGCCGATATCTCAATGATATCTCTATAGTAGACGTCACTATTCAGAGCTTATACATGATATGAATTTGTTTATAGAATCAACCTCGATTGGTGACATGGCGGGATCAGGCGGGAGTCCTTGATCGGGAGTCCTTGATCGGAGACTCTGTTGCAGGTCCAGATTGGAGGAATTGTTATAATGAATACATTCAACTTATAACTGTGACTACTTGAAAATGTTGAGATATTTCTAAGAAGATCTCTCACGATATTACATGCCATTCATAGATGATACAATATTTCATATTATTCATATTAATCTCGCCGATATTATAACCGATATACCGTCGGAGGACTCGGAATTCAATACAGAGAGCCTCATCTCACTCATGACAGCATCAGATCGTCTAATTCCAATACGAAATCTATTCCATATATAATTGAACTTAACTATATCGAATAAATTTTCTTCGATCTCATCTTTGATCTCGTCTTCGTCCTTTCTGTTAACCGATTATTGTGGAAGTTTCAACCGAATCATAAATTGGGAGGATTTAGCGAAGATGATTTGGCATTTATTAATTAATAATTTGCAACCTAGACTTCAAGAATTTCCACGAGAACTTCAACAGAATTGATTATTCTTGACAACAGTTTATATTGTTATTACAGAACAGACTTGTCTACGACACGTTGACAAAACAGTATAGAATAAACGACAATAGTACAGAAATTTAGACCTGTTTAGACTGTTCTACTTCTGTACTGAAATCCTCATCCTTACACTTGTGACTTGACAGATCATAATTTTGATGATCAGTACTACAAAAAGTACTGCAACTAGTTGAACAAATTATATATAAAGCCCGACTTTTGCCTCGAATTAGTCGACCTTCACCTCGAATTAGTCGACGCATAATCGACAGACATGGCAGAACAAAGTACGGTCCCTAAAGGACTATATTATAGATTAATGGATCGAGCCAACGAAAATACTACGCTTGGTCCAAATAGTTCAATATCGGCATTATTTGTATTTTATTTCTATCATACAATGCTTCAAATATTATATTTATTATTATCTATAAGCAACGTTTTTTTCTATCAATATCATCGATTGAAATTACGAATTCTTATGATCACTTATCATCATAATCGAGCTCCTCAATTTATTCGAAATGATATTCGACAGTTAAGCAAATTACCTAAACATGTTGCAATAATCCTTCAATATCGAGATAATGAAGAAGGTGGAGGTATTGATGGACTTGTTGATCAAACTGCTGATATTACTGCTTGGTGTTTAGGAGCTGGGATTCCAATGTTGAGTATTTATGAACGAAGTGGGATATTAAAGGATCTTCCAATCAAGGATATTGAAAGAGTTATTTCAAAGAAATTATTACTTTATTATGGAACTGGTTCGTTACCAAGATTTCATGTTACAATTCCTGGTTTAGATGAAGATGAAAAGCTTAATGGAGGAGGTTCTGGAGGTTTAGGTTCTGGAGGTCCTGAAGGTTCTAATGGAGGCTCTGTCAAAAATGACATCTTAATAACTCTTCTATCTGAATCAGATGGAAGGGAAACAATTGTAGAATTAAGCAAAACTCTTGCTGAACTTGCTGTTGCTAAAAAAATCCGATCTAAAGATATCAACGTTTCAGTAATCGACACAGAAATGAAGAGTTTGGTTGTTGAAGAACCTGATTTGGTGGTGATATTTGGTCCTACTCTTGATCTACAAGGCTTTCCTCCTTGGCAAATAAGACTTTCCGAGATCTTTTATCAACCAGATAATGATCAAGTCAGTTATGCAGTATTTTTGAAATCACTTGAGAAATATGGAGATTGTAAGATTAATGTTGGAAAATAGCCAGGACCAGGGGTGGCCAACAGGTGCTTCTGTTTACTCTGCTAGAATATGCTAGATATTATTCATAATCATAATATGTACCTTAGAATTCGGTATCGAAAACCCAAGTTCCTGTAAAAGAGTCGAAAGAAATGAATTTCGTTCCTTTGACATCTTTCAATCGCGCCAAATGCTTCTTATATAAAGGATGATTAGGATCTTTGACAGGCTCTTTTTTGTCCTTTGTTTTGGCCCAAACTCCTATTAATGTGATTCTCATTGGTAGATTCAACCCTTGACCTTTGGCAGGTTTATCTTTATCGTCAGGATAAACGACACAGCTATTGCCTACGAAAGCAACAAGTGCTCCGGGGATTTGCTTCGACACGTTGAAGAATTGATTGAGGTCGACGGGTTGTAGAAATTCCACTGTTCCATATCCCTTTCGACCAACTCGGAACCCTTTTACTGTCTCCAAGTCTTTGATCGACATGTGATCGATTTTGTCTTGAGATGGGGATATCCAGTATCCGTCGGCATCTACAATCTCATTATCCGGTTTTACAGGGACAGGGACGACTATGGAGAGAACAGGTTCTTTGACTTCAGGTTCCTTAGGTTTAGGCTCTGCTTCGAGCTTGGGCTCTTTGTTGAGCTTGATTTCACTTTGCTCTTTCCTATCCTCTGGACTTGGAGTATCGGGAGCATCGAGAAGTTTGACCTCTGGACTCGGTTTCGAGGGAGTTCCAAACAGCTCTTCAAAACTGTTTTCAGATCGGGCCTTTCGGTCGATTATTAATCGCCGAACACTGCTACGAGGTGAGAACATTTCAGTGTTAAGAATAGCCTGGTCGATCTTTGCATTGAGCACAGAGGAAGGACTGGTCGGTTTAACTGCAGGACTAGGTGGAGAAGGACTGAACGATTTCCGAGCAGGAGAAAAAAGAGGTTTGGGGCCTAGTTTGTATGCAGACACTTGGCTGTACTTTTTGTTTTGTCCACCAGTACTGCCAGACATTGGACCAGTTAATGGAACAGCTAGAGGTAGCTCCTGCTTAACCCCGGGTTTGACGGAAATATTGCCGGGAAAATGAGGAATATACCCATAAGGGTTATCATCGATAGAAGCCACGAGACGAGGCTGTTGCTGAGACCCGAATAACGAAGATTGCCCTTGGAATTGGTTTGTAGGTTGAGTATTAAGGTTGGATCCAAATAAGCTGCTTGTACCAGTATTAGAAGCTCCAAATGTGGTTGCTGGTTTGTTGAATAGTGATCCTCCAGTTTGATTAGAACCGCCAAATAAGCTCGTTCCTCCTGTATTAATGGAAAGATTATTGCCGAGTCCGGTGGAGCCCGTACTACCGAACGGTTTACTGCCAAAGCTACTTCCTCCTAGAGTATTGGTGTTGGTCGTGTTATTTGTAGCACCAAATCCACCAAAAGTCGATCCTCCTCCAAACAATGAATTTGAAGCCTGACCTGCCTGTTGTTGCTGTTGCTGTTGTTGTTGCTGCTGCTGCTGCTGAGGCTGTTGTATTCCAAATGCCGGCTTTGGAGCCGCACCGAAAATGCCGGAACTTTGAGTGTTTGTTCCTCCAAATAGCCCTGTTCCTGTAGATCCAGGGGCAGTTGTATTTGAAGCACCAAATGGCGAAGCAGTTGCAGTTGTAGTAGTACCTGTAGCATTACCGCCAAAGCCAAATGCACCTCCAGTCTTTGGCTGCTGTCCAAACAACGAGGAGCCAGTAGAAGCAGCTGGTTGGCCAAATGCACCTCCAGTAGTCCCAGTAGTAGCTGGTGCCGACCCGAAAGCGCCCGTGGATCCAAATGGCTTTGGTTGCGGCCCGAATAACGACCCGGCAGAGGTATTTTGAGGCTGAGTGGATCCAAACGTTGATGAACCAAATGCTCCTGTATTAGCAGTATTACTAGCAGTTCCACCGAAAAGTCCTCCTCCAGTGTTTGTGCTTCCGAATCCGGTAGTAGAAGGAGACGTGGTGTTACCGAAGCCAAATACAGGCTTTTGCGCTGTGTTTTGAGCGGCACTTTGTCCTCCAAAAAGGCTTGAAGAGTTCGAAGTACCACCGAACCCACCGAATCCAGTTGATGTTGTGGCTGGTTGGCCAAATGCAGTTGTAGCCGCAGGGGATGTGTTTGTTGTGGCGGTGTTGCCGAAACTAGACCCAAAAGCCCCGGGAGCAGTAGTTTGTCCAAATGGCTTTTGACCGAATAGTCCGCCACTAGAAGCAGTATTTGTAGACCCAAACCCAGAGTTGCCAAAAGACACGCTAGGATTAGACCCGAAGACGGATCCAGTTGTCCCTGTAGCATTTGTCTGGTTGGCTCCAAAAGTCCCTGAGGATCCGAATCCAGTAGAAGTATTAGAAGAACTGAAAGGAGAAGTATTTAAGCCAAAAGAACTACCAGTGCTTGTCGGGGCTCCGGTGCCATATCTTCGGGATTGTTGATAATCCTGCCAACGAAGCTCCTCGGCACTATAATTTACATACTGAGGCATACAACTGATACTTTGGAACGAGTTAATAGCATTTGCAGTATTGCCATCCTTCTCTACAAACGGTTCAAACGCCACAGTAGCAGTTCCTTGACTCGGAGGAACTACTGCAGCACTTGTTTGTGTTCCAAACCCCGAACTCGTTCCAAATGGACTTGTAGAAGAACCAAATGTACTTCCTCCAAAGCTACTTGTAGCAGGCTTGCCAAACAATGAATTTGTCGCGGTTCCAGTGTTGGAACCACCAAAGGTTGAAGTTGTAGGCGTTAAAGAAGTGCTAGTGTTGCCAAACGCTCCTGAGCTAGAAGGTGTCCCAAATGTACCTGAACCAATCGTAGATCCTCCAAACAATCCTCCACTTGTAGTAGTAGTAGCAGGTTTATTAAACATGGAATTCGTCGAGTTCTGAGTGCTTCCAAATAAAGAATTCGGAGCATTGGTTGTTGTATTAGAGGAACCAAACGCAGGTGTAGATTGTCCGAAAGCCGATTGATTATTCGACGCTCCAAACGAGCTAAACGAGTTAGAGTTCTGTCCAAACATTAGACGTTAATTCTATTAGAAAGACGCAACCGAAACGTGTGAATAATATTAAATAATCCAAATGTTGTCAAGATAATCTGAGATTGTGGAAAATAGTTGGAAATTAGAATGAATCAAGGTATGGGGATGGAGGGTAACTGTTGAGGAGCGATCGATGAAAGAGCGAAACACCATCGATAGTACAGTGAACAGTCCGATTTCACTCTGAATGATCACCTAATGAAAAGAAATATAGATGTTGATAACTTGATAACTTGATATTAAGTAGAATTGTATTGCTATGATGTTTCTATCAATATTTTGTTCTGTCTTTGGAAATGGGCTGTTCCAATCTACCGATAATCTGCTCGTACTGGCTATTTTAACGGAAGGGTTCATCGAATTATGTACTTCTAACTTTGCTGACATCGGCTGCTCGACAGGTTGACGACAACTCTACTGACATCAATCTCCATTCTATATTACTCATTACTTATAGTTACAGTAACCGTCAAACGCGTTTGGTTGAAATTGAAGGTTGAAATTGAAATTTCAACGCTCGCGAATTCAGAACGATCTCGATTTCAGGGTAACGTTAGATAAATTGAAATTCGAAATAATACGCGATAAAATCGTTACATCATGGGTATAAAAGGTAAAATTATCGACTAATTTACTATTATTCATTATCTAACTAGGCTTGTTTCAATTATTATCCGATAATGCACCTTCGGCAATCCGGAATCAAGATTTCAAGAATCTTCTAGGCCGTAAAGTGGCCATAGTAAGTATTGCTCTGATAGGATTCTATTCTAACTAGGACGCGTAAGTTGAAGATTTAATTGACTTTCTAATAAAGATCTATGTCTTTATATCAATTTTTAATAGCTGTACGACAACAAGATGGTCAACAATTGACCAATGAAAATGGAGAGACTACAAGGTAATTTACATCGTCGTAAATGCTGTCTTGCATGCCTAACTAGTCATTTGATGGGAATCTTTTACAGGACTATTAAAATCGTTGAAAATGGAATCAAACCTGTTTATGTTTTCGATGGAAAACCTCCTGAAATGAAAGGTGGAGAATTGGCTAAACGGTTGGCTCGAAGAGAAGAAGCTTTAAAGAATGCAGAGACTTTAAAAGAAACAGGAACTGCTGAAGAAGTTAATAGATTTGAAAGAAGGACTGTTCGTGTTACTAAAGAACAGAATGAAGAGGCTAAAAGATTATTGAAATTAATGGGAATCCCTTATGTAGAAGCCCCTGGAGAAGCTGAAGCTCAATGTGCAGAACTTGCGAAATCAGGTAAAGTTTATGCTGCAGCATCTGAAGATATGGATACTCTTACATTTGGAACCCCCGTGCTTTTACGGCATTTAACAGCTTCTGAACAAAAGGGTATACCAATAGTAGAAGTGGATCTTAAAAAGGCTTTAAATGAACTTGAATTAAGCTCTGATTCATTTATTGATTTATGTATTCTTTTAGGTTGTGATTATTGTGAAACAATCCGAGGAATTGGTCCTGCTACTGGATTTAAATTGATCAAAGAGAATCAAAGCCTTGAAAAGGTCCTTGACAAGATAAAACAAGGTGCAAAGCATAAAGTGCCTGAAGATTGGCCTTATGAAGAAGTCCGCAAACTGTTTCATAAACCTGATATTCAAGATGCTAAGGATATTGACTTGAAATGGGAAGAACCTGATGTTGATGGATTGATCCAGTTTCTAGTGGAAGAGAAGGGCTTTTCTGAAGACAGAGTTCGTAATGGTGCTCAGAAACTGATAAAGGGTAGTAAGGTGAAAATTCAAGGTCGAATGGAGGATTTTTTCAAGGCTTCTGCGGTGGATGTTAAAAGGAAAGCTGATAAGCCAAAGGTTAAGACGGCAGCTAAGAAGCAAAAGGTTGGACAAAAGGTTGGAGCAAAGGGAAGGAGGTAGTTATTCCTGATCCTCGGTGGATTAAAATTAAGAGGTCTGCCACAGTCTATTGCATTGGCTGGCTGCATTGGCTGGCCGCACAGCATTAAGCAATTCTCAACTGCCGTTCAGAACAGTTCTGCAGAGGACTGGAAATGACCTCAATGAACAATAAATATATAGTCTTATACAAGCCAATATTTTATTAAATAGGCATTTAATATCGATTTATGAAATATTAGAATTTATTAAAATATTTTTATTTTTCAACATTATTATTTTACATTTATTTTACATTTAACTAAACAATTAATTATCGACTTTAATTATTCATTGGGTTGATCACACTGATGAACAAATTGAACAAACTGAGCAAACCAAACATGTCAAATATCGTACGAACACCGGATTTAAAATATTCTATAGGAGCTCATGTTTCTGCAGCAAGTGGTTAGTATGAACTATTATATTATATTTTATTCTAACTCAGGCGTTCAGAATTCTATTAAGAATAGTGTTAAAATAGGGTATGTATGCAATCTAGGACTGGATTGTGACGAGGATTAAGGTGAAGGATGACTCAATGTTTCGGTGCTTGACTCGTTAACGTTGATCCAGAGCTCTTGATTGTCGATCATGACTCGATGATTGTTGATCTGACTCGTTGACGTTGATCATGACTCGTCAATTGCTGATCGATGACTCGTTGATTGCTGATTGTTGATCTTGACTCTACAATTCTTGACTCCTGACTACTGATTCCCACATTGACGTCTCTTTGATCTCATATCTAACACAGGGGAAATTCATTTGCATTATTCTTGAAAAACCAACGACGATGGACTTCACCTCCACTTAAAAAAGCCGATATTGAAGCATTTAAAAATCTATGTAAAAAAGACAATTATGACCCATTACACGACATTCTACCTCATGGATCTTATCTGATCAATCTTGCCAATCCAGATGATGAAAAACGCCAACAAGCATTTGGAGGGCTTTTAGATGATTTACAACGCTGTGAAACACTTGGAATAGGACTATATAACCTCCATCCAGGTTCGACTTTAGGTACCGATAAGTCGGAATCAATAGCTCGAATTGCACAAGGAATTAATGCTGCTATTACCCAGACTAAATTCGTCAAAATAGTACTGGAAAATATGGCCGGCCATGGAAATATCGTGGGGTCTAAATTGGAGGATTTGGCAGCAATTATAGAACTTGTAAAAGACAAATCAAGAGTCGGAGTCTGTATTGATACTTGTCATAGTTTTGCTGCAGGTTATGATCTTTCTAAAAAGGAGACTTTTGAAGAATTCTGGAATCAGTTCGATAAAATAATCGGATATAAATATCTGGCCGGAATTCATTTAAATGATTCTAAAGCTCCTTTTGATAGCAAACGGGATTTACATCAGAATATTGGGCTTGGATTCCTTGGATTAGAATGTTTCAGATTAATGATGAACAAAACCGAATTGCATAATATTCCAATGATTCTCGAAACTCCTGTTGATGATGATTCTAAAGAGGTTGAAATTAGATCTGAAGAAATCAAGCTTGTCGAATGGCTTATAGGTAAAGATGCTGACGATGCAGAGTTTAAACAAAGGGCTAAACAATTGGCAGATAAAGGGAAATCTGAACGTTTAGAATTCCAATTGAAATCTGAAAAGAAGGAAAAGGAAAAGGAAAAGGAAAAGAAGGTAAAAAAGCGAAAAGTTAAAAGTTAAGTGCATTATTACAAATTATGGATCTATTTAAACAGTCTCGACGGTCTCGACAGTCTCTTGATTGGCTTTACCAGCGATTTCCAAATCATGAGCAAATCCTCCTTCAGAAGGAGTAAAAGAAGGAGATTTGCGAGCAGATGAAACATTTTCATACATTTCATCGATCTGTTCCAAAGTGAGGTTCTTGGTCTCATAAATCATAAAGTAGACAAAGATAAAGCATAGGAAAGTACATCCTCCCCAGATAAAGAAGACCTTTGTGCCTAGATCAGCTCTTCCAGGTCCGGATTCCACCAAATATGGAGTAGCATAGGCAATAGCAAAGTTGAAAAGCCAGTTAGAAGCAGTTGAAATGGCTACAGACTTTCCTCTGACTCTCAAGGGGAAGATCTCTCCAATAACAACCCAAGCAACAGGACCCCAAGTAGCAGCAAATGAAGCAATAAAGGTACAGCAGAAAGCAATAAGCACTTTATTAGCAACTTGACTTTGAGTCGTGGTTCCAACAATGGCTACAATGAACTCAGAAACAGACATTCCAATAGCACCCCATAAAAGTAGCTTTCTACGTCCAGAAACTTCAACAAGTATAATTCCTGGAACGGTCATAACAACATTGACAATATTCATGATTAATTGGATGATGAAAGGGTTGGTGATTCCGGAGTTTTGGAAGAATTGTGTTCCATAATAGAAGATAAAGTTGATACCGGTGAGCTGTTGAAGAGCTTGAAGTAGAATTCCTGTGATAATCTTCTTCAATTGATGGCTCTTGGGCGAGAAACAGTCGATGTAAGATGAAGATCCGAAAGATAATTCATATTGATGGTTGGCAGTAATTTCAGCCAATTCATCGTCGATAATGGAATGATCAACAGGAAGTCCTCGTAGTCTTGATAAACTTCCTCTTGCCTTTTCATATTGTTCTTTCTTGACCCAGAATCGAGGGGTTTCAGGAAGAAGAGACATTCCAACAAATAGGATAATAGCCCAAAGCATTTGAATGGCAATTGGGATTCTATAAGAGCCAGAATCGTTGCGATTATGAGTTCCTTGATTGACACAAGAGGCGAGTAAAAGGCCGATAGTGATTGCCCATTGATAACAAGAAACAACAGCTCCTCGAATCCATTTAGGTGCTGTTTCAGATTGATACAAGGGGATAATTGAAGAAATAACACCCACTCCAACTCCAGCAATAACACGACCAACAACAAGAAGTGGGATTGTAGAAGCAGCAGTTTGAAGGATAACTCCTACAGTGAAAATGATACAAGAAACCAACAGTCCAAGTCGACGACCAATGGTATCGGATACAAATGGTGCAGTGATGGCTCCAAAGAAAGTACCAGCGGAAAGGATAGAAGTGATTAAAGAAGTTTGTCCTGCGGAAAATGAGCCAGTATCAGTGAATTGATTCTTGACATAGTCCATTGCAAGGACTCCAGAGATAGTTCCTGTATCATATCCGAAAAGAATACCTCCAAAAGCTGCAAACGAGGCAATGAGAACTGCTCGAAAGGTAGAACCCTCAGCTTTCTCGTCGAATTTGAAAAACATGTGCATTAATCCCATCTTGATTTCTCTCTGTGAGTCTGTGTGTGCAGGAGAATAGCCGAGGATCTTTGATGGAGAATAACTGTGGAGTACTGGGGTATTTATACTAAAACTCTAATGCCCCCCACAAGAGCCTCTAAAAACTATTGTTACCTTGAACTCTAAATGACGTACTCCTCATCTGAGACCTCATCACCGTCGGTTCAAGGCGTTGCCCGAAATAACTCAACATTTCAAACAAGCCCTGAATTGTCCATACCCCACTAGGAAATCCACTACAACATTAAATTCAACTTTTTTTTCAACGGCCGTGGCTGGATCCGGTTAGTCTTCCTAAAATGTGCTCAAAATAAAGTTCTTGCGATTTAATTGGGAAAACTCCTTGGCCGATCTGAAAATAAAATTTCTAACTCAACGCTTAAACAGGGCTTAAACAAGGCTTGAACAAACTCCACAAACCCCTCATTAACCCCTCCGGATAATTAATTGAAAATTTTTCAAACTCCAGATTGAAGTCCGGATTAAAGTCTAGATTGTCATTAATCCTTGTTAAAAGAATAATTATTCATAATCTGTTCCTAAATGCACCTGTTTTGTTTGGGATATTTTTAACAGAGCCGTGCATAATTTTACTATTGCAGAAGCCGTTCAGAAACCCGCAGATGAATCAGGTTAATCACTTGACATGAAATAATGTAACCTTAGAAAATATATTAATATGAATAATATGAATAAATGCAAAATGTCATTAATATCCATTATTAGTCTATACATCGTGGAGGAATGATTTCTATAATGACTCTGTACTAATCTGTAGACTCTGTGCTAGACTACAATTTTACCCTAATTTGAAGTGCCCCACAACAGAATTCGCCAAAATGAGTTCTGGCGACGGCTGCTCGTATAATAAAGTTCAAAAAAATAGAAATAGAAAATTTTATTGCCAAATATGAAATATTTTCTAACTTAACAAAGTGAAAAGTAAATACGATGAGGAGTCCTTTGAGGACCAAAGGAGCAAACAATGGTGGATCAAAGTGATCGTGTCAAAGTAGAAGGATATAGAGTCCACCCAAGTTACCGAACCAGGGTGCCAATTGCTGTAGAAGTATGATTAATCAGGCTAGCACTGGTAAAACTGTTAAGCAGACACTGGAAATGGCCTTAATGAACTATAAACAAAGATTGATTAATGGATTTGCTTCACTTGCAGGAATTGAAATATTACTGCTCTTTGAATTGGAACGCTGTAGCCTACAACAGCTCTGACGACGAAGCCATCGTTCAGTTAAGTTGGAGAAAATTTTGCAAACAAGAGGGGTAATGGAGATCTTGCATATCGGCTACCAATGACTTGGTTGGAGAAACCATGGAGAACAAAGTTCTCGTAATTGTTGTTGCAGTATCGGTCCGATAGTCATTGTTGAGTCGGGAATCCGGTAGAGTCTGGAATCCAGACTCTGGATGCTGTAGTCCAGCCCCTCGGTATCAGCCCCTCGGTATCATTTCTGTCGAAAACTTTTCCATCTTCATCTGATCATCTTTCACTTCCCCTCGATTTCCCCATTCTCTTATTCTCCTCTCATCTATTTATCCTTCTGTTGAGTCGATGTAACATAAAAACGTCTTTAATCCAAGTTGGGCTTAGCGTCTTCGTCTTTGTTTTCATTTCTTTTTATCATTTCCAAACCTTAACTTGCATATTAAACCTTAAGCGATATCAATCTGAGCTCAGTCGCTCAGTCGAGCTGCTCAGAAGGACATTAAGTAAATAAATGACGATTTACGACGACAGTCGATAGCTTTATGACAACTGTGAACCTACAGTACGAGTACTTGATGTAATAAATATTGATATGTACAAAGTTAACTACAAGTGTCGGAAGACTAGCAAGCAGATGGACAATTGATTGGTGCTGCTCAGCCAGTCATATTGACTATCAAATGGATAACCTGTCCAAAGAGATCCTATCAAAAGATTTACGTCGAGATCTAGTTAGAGGATTGATGAAGGTTGGATAGTGAAAGTTAGAGGAAGGTGAAGGTGAAGGTCTAAAAAACATTAGGGGCCAGGAGGAGAATGAGAGCAATAGCTAAGGTGAAGTGCCAGGTTAAGGTATTAAGGTGTTAACAAGGCGGAGAGGTATTAACATCAGCTGTTGACTGTGATTTGTGATTTGTGAGCATAGATATGACCAGAGATATGACCAGAGATGAGCAGAGGCGAGATACGAACAGATGCGAGATATGAGCAGATGTGGCAGATGTGGCAGATAAGAGATCAGATAAGATCAGATGTGAGATGAGCTCACTTATCACTTCACTATACTTACAAAGGTTGTAGACGATAATAACGTTCTTGACCATCGGAAGATCTACCGCCAATCCATAATTTCTCCGAAGCACCTGGAGAAGTTGCTAAAGGGGCATCAGTTAACGATCCTACACTGTTTGATCTGTCCAAACTGTTGACGTTATTATTATTATTGTTATTTGAAGCATTCAAAGGCTCAGCATGAGGCGAAGTACCTCGAGATGCAGTGTTAGTAATAGGGATTGGGCCTTGGGTCCTTGGAATATGAGAAGGGAATTGACCTCTGTGTGCAGTGGGATGAGAAGTTGGAGGATTTGGAGGTTTCTGAAGCGGAGGTTGCCGGTTGGCAGAAGCCATATTTCCAAATAGAAACGATATAAACAGTTTGCTCGAGGGCATTATCAGTTAGAATAATAGCAGTCCTCGGTAGAATCGTAGCTCAATAGGTAAGCGCGTTCACTGATCCAAGTAACTGTAGAGTAAGCAACTGTAGAGTAAATATATTCCGTGGCAATATGAACAGATGGGCGTTGATACTGTTAATTCCAATAAGTTGCAGTTTGAAAACTCTCAAGTGAATGGTGGAATGCGGGGTGTAGGACGGATGGATATCGGCAGATTCAGGATTCAGGGCTTTAGATTGCCTGACAAGAGGTCAAAGATGCCATTACCCTGTCGTGGACTCGAAATCCCAAATATTGGCTTGTTGATTGGACAATGAGAATTAAAGGGAATTAATTCACAACTTGAATATTTGGGAGTCAGCTTTTTACACTTCAAAATGGCTTCAAAGGTGAGTTAAATTAAGAGTATTGAGATTGTATTCACGTACTGACATGCGATGTATTATATTAGTGGAGATGAGATGTTGATAGTAGCTTTGTGCGGCGTGAAGCAATGCGAGCTGTTGTACTGAGATGCTATGCCTGCCGCGTCGCTGTACTGAGCTGCGTGCTTGCTGCTGTGCGTGCTGCTGTACTGGCTGCTGTATTGGTTGCTGTGCTTGTTATGCTTGCCATGCTGCTATGACGGCTGTGCCCGCTGTACCGTTCCATGCCGGCTGTAGCGTACCATGCCGTACGTTCTCGTATAGAGCTGCGTGCTTGCTGCTGCGGCTGCTGCGGCTGCTGTCAACACTAGCTTATCTCTTCTCCTCTGATATACATCGCTTTACAGAGTTATGTTTCTACTCCTGGATATAAATTCCAACCTCATTTCGGACCATATACAATTCCATCGGTATTGAAGTGGTAAGCATTTCAATGTCATGACCTCCTATGATCTAACTCAGGACTCCTGCCTTGACATTATGGGGAGTTGCTGCAGGTGCTGCACTTCTAGTATTTGTAGACTCCATGCCTCGATTACAAAAGGATATTTATAAGAAAATCCCTATCATTGGAGAAGTCTATGACCATCAAATCCCGGCCAGTGACAGTCCTTTCTAGATAATAATAGATTAAGAGTAAAGAGTGAAAGTGAACAGTAAAGAGTCAATTGAGGCTACAGTGGACTGAAGATGTATGAATTGCCGAGAAATCAACAAAGTCTGTAGGCTCTGTACTAGTAGAGAATCTAGAGAATATAGAGTGATTCATATTGGCTAAACAGAGATGGTGTAGTCGTAGAGCTGATGAATTCTAATGAACCATCGTCGATACAATCACATTTTTCGACTCAATGAGCAATTGATCTTAGTGCTCTCTGTTCTCTATCCCTAAGATCTGCCGTCTCCATCTCCCTGTCCTCCCGTATCCATCTCCCGTATCCATAACTCTCCCAATTACCCTCCTGTATCATCACAATTCAGGAACGAATTTTCACGAAAACTTTCTCAAACTTTTCAAACTTCTCAAACTTCTCAAACTTTCTTAGAGTTTTCTCAAACTTTCTGAGAAATCTCTCGGATCTCCTTGATCTGAATATTCGTCATCTAGAGATGTCCAATTGAATAATCATAAGTAAGTAAAATCATTCAATCTGTCAATGATGATGTTACAAGTTGGGAATCTCTCTGACATTTCTGGAGAAACACAAAATAACTTGACTCTGAGAATATTCAACAGTTGAATTTCAATCCACACTTGATCTTCATTAATCAAATACTAACTCAGATGTAAGTGAAAGAACAATAATAATGAGAGATGGATGAATGAATTTGAATTCATTTGAAAAATCATTTAAATTCATTTGAATTCATTTGAAAAATCTTCTCTCTCTTCGCTAGGATTAAACTGTTTCATGCACCACTCATAGACATCTATGATGAGAAACAAAAACCTTCAGTCTTCAAAATGAGCACTTCATTTGATAGTAGATTATTTGTCCAATTTTTTTCTAATTCAGATGTGATAAAGTGAAGGGGGTTGTTCATAGGATCTGAAGACTGCTGTTAGAATGTTGGAAATTCAGTTGGTTGACTTACACTGCTGCTACAAACCTTCCTTGAATTGGATCAAGATGATCAGCATTTTGATGAAGAGCTTGTAAAAACTCATTATTTACATTTGTCGAATTCAATTGATTCAGTTGAAAAGGCCATTGAGCAAAGCATTTAAGAGCAATTGAAGCGATTGAAAAGGCTTCATTTTTGTCTTGGTCTAAAACAGTTGTATGAGCATGATGAAGGATTCCTGCTTTAAGGGCTAAAATAGCCAATAATATTGTTTTTAATTGATGCAAAGGACTTGTTGATTGTTTATGCAATTCTTGAATAGCCGAGGATGAAATTGCTGTCATTGCTTGAATTCGACTAATGACTTTAGCCTTTTCTTGTTTGTCTTTAACCACATAGGATCGCAATCTCAAGCCTAAAATCCCATATGGTTTGACTTCAATGATGCCCTTTTCAATGAGATTGTTTCTTGATACACTCTTGACATGAGGAAGATGATATTCTAGTTCCGTCATACAGTATCGAACCGTCATTTGATGTGGTTGATTCCATATTATTCGCAATGCTGTGTCTAAAAGCTGACTATCTGTAATCAGTTCTGTATTGACCACTGAAATGGCTAAATCTGCAAGTGATGACGATGTCGGCGATGTGGATGTTTCTATTTCTTTGATCATCAATCGGTCTCTGAATCCTAATTCTAATAATATTCCTGCATATAGCGAACTCGACAGTTTGTCTACTACGGTGAACTAGTTAGTATGAACTTAGCATACAGATTGTATCTCTCTACCTACCTTATCATTGTTTAAAAGAAACAATTGATCCATTAAAGTCAAACCGGGTGATATTTTAGACTCATTTGTCAAAACCTCTTCAGTCTCAATGACAAGTGACCGTGATCTTGACCTTCTTTTCAGATTAGACATGAAAAATAATCAGAGAATAATCTGATTCTAAAGTTTATCAGTTAAAGTTCTAGATGAATTTCACTGAAGGGTAATCGATGGGATCATCATTTATTATTTATTATTTATTATTTTATTTATTATTCTATTAATTACATTTAATTGCATTTGACAAAAGTATCGGCTATTTCACTCAACTATTAGACAATAGATTGGAGGAAATTATCAAGGCAGCATAGTTTTAACAAGCTGTCAACTCACTTCCTCGAAGGTCGGCTGTAAAAAATTATGATTGGACTGAGGACACTGTAAGATGCTGAAAGACTCAGAAGATTCTGAAGGTCTCTGAAGACTCTGAAGACTCATAAGACCCTGAAATCCACTGAAATCCACTGAAAGCCTATTTAAAGTCACGCTTTGCAGTAAAAGCAGATATTGCGAACAAGAACTGTAGTGGACGTTCCTGAATCATCAGGCTGTAGAATGTATCGTAAAGCTCGTAGCCAGGGAATTGATGATTGGCTACGAAGATTGTTCGGAAGATATCTGGTAAATATCTTGAAGCAATGTCAGTTCCTAATAGTAAACATATGGTCAATAAGGCTGAATTAGACTGGTGATGGCGAGGGGAGCTCATATAAAGCCTAGCCTTTACTAGGCTCACACATGAGGACCTTGTTAGAGCACAAGATGCAATTGAACGGAGAACATGGCATGACGTTCTCAAGTAACTGCCTCTGAAGGAGAGAACGTTATAGAAGGAATGTTGAACGAATGACTGT
The DNA here is from genome assembly GCA_003708105.3 of Middelhovenomyces tepae. Classification (NCBI taxonomy): domain Eukaryota; kingdom Fungi; phylum Ascomycota; class Dipodascomycetes; order Dipodascales; family Dipodascaceae; genus Middelhovenomyces; species Middelhovenomyces tepae. The sequence continues at coordinate 412,057 of PPNF03000008.1, read as the reverse complement.
TGAGTCAATGCTGATGTTATCTGAATGTGCTTGTTGTGGCATTGGACTTGGTATCATATCGGCTATTGTTCAGATCGGAGCACTTCCTGCTGATTTTTGAGACTTAATTGGCATTGTCTTGAATCCAGATCGCTTCACAGATCGCTTCACATATCGGTCACATATCAAGACAGCCCATATCGGTATATACTATAGATCATACATCGTGTCGGCTATTGAACAGCTCTCAATCAATAACAACTGGAATCAATGTCAAGATCACGACAGTTAAATCTAGTTGATATCGGTTCATTAGCTGGTATTCCCGTATCAAACTATCCGTCGGAACATTTCAAGGTGATTATATTTATTACAAGATCTAATTAAAAAACAGTTCCATCACTTAAAATCTCAATAGGAGGACCCTTTGTATCTGGACGTAATTGAGCAGCGATTTCTCTTCCTGATTTCCAAGTACCAGCTTCTAATAATTGAGCTAAATTCAATACCTTGACATCTGGGACTCCATCAGCCAAATCCAAATTGATTTGTTCCAATAAAAGATCCAAAAATCCGATAGTAGCAGCTCTCCACTCAATAATAACATCGGAATCAGGAGTAAATACTGGTACAGTAGCAGGGCGACCATCAGTAGATAGTTCATCACCAGCATCAAGACCTTGTTCCAATATTTCAGGCTTTAAAGTCAACAATCCTAAATCCACTAATAAGCCTCCATTTCGATATTCTGGAAGACCAGTCTGTAATTCCTCTCCTTCAAATACAATCTCCATGAACTTTTTCATAGGAGTTAATAGAGAATAACATAGCCATTGAGTAAGTTTATGAAAAGGAACAATAGTAGCCCATTCTCCTTGATCTTGAGGCATACTAGAACAAGGCCAAGCATCTCCAAGTGATACTCCATCCAATTTCGTTCTTCCTTCAGGCCAAATCGAACCTAAACCATCCATTAATGCATCCCAAAGCGTAGTTAATTGTATCACAGTGTATTCAGCCTTTTTAGTAGTTTCATGATTGAGTAGATAATCAAGTAAATTGCCTGGTCTTGCATCAGGGCCGAAATATTCAGATGATGCTATTAAAGCAGCTCCAAGACGAACTAATAATGCAGCTCTTCCTTCAAGTCCTTGGAGAGGATTTTCTTCAGAAACTTGTAAACCCTTTGACAAATCTTGACTTGTTAAAGAGATTAACTTATTACCATCTACTTGAAATAAATTGTCGGGATTGCTTGAAAATGCTCCATCTTTAAACATATCAAGACTTGCTACAGCCAATCCTTCACTACGAGCTACATCTATTCCCGTACTAGGCTCAGTATATGACCATTTGTTGCCTGCTCCGGCGTCCAATAGTACCGAAACAAGGAATAGATCAAGCAATCGTTTAGTGATTTCATAATCCGATACTCCCTCATCACTCCATTGTTCAGTCAAATCCGAGATCCGAGGAATATCGGCAGCTTCGAAATGTTGCCAACGTCCATGAGGAGGAATTGAAGAGAATTTCGTACCATAATCTCGTTTAATCACGGTAATAACATAAGTAGCAATTCCTTCGAGTTGGGATAAATCCACATCGAAATTGGTCAATTTGTTATTTAACGCCTTTTCATGAACCCATAAAGTCCGCTCTCGAACTGAAACAATCGATTGTAAATATTTAGCTTTTGTTTGGACCATGATGTAGTCAGAGGAAGAAGACAAGGCTGGTTGACTTGGAATCATCAACAGTGCAACTTCCAACACTATCGGTCACGTGAAAACAAGGCCAAATAAAAGAATATTTATATATCTATCGAGTGCTGAAATTGTTATCTCAATCTTATTTCTGCACTATTTCAACCTTGATATAAGTCCGTAGATTATCAGTCGCCGATTTGAGTGCATCAGTCGCCGATTAATCGCCGTTTTAATAAGCGCCGTTTAAGGTTATCAGTGGGTCAATTAACAATAAAATAATAACTGTCTAATTTATCGGCCGAGATATCACTAAGACTCGCCGATAAGTTATCGGTAATCTGCGCCGAACAATGTAGCTGAAATAATGTAGCCGAAACAATGTAGCCGAACACAATGTAGACCGATCAGGAGCATGGAACCGAGACTGACTGGTGGTTGGCTGAAGTCGTCAGCCAGCCAGCCAGCCAGCCAGCAACAGCTAAGCCGATCGCGTTGGACTTTCCTCGACGGATAGCATTATTATATCAGCGATTCCCAGCTTGAGTCATTCAATGGGAGAGCTAGAGCTCAGAGTCTCGATCTATTAGGAGGCTATATCTGATCTAATATATTGCTACCCGACAGTACAAGGTATGACAAGTCAAGTTCAATGATTGATACAAGTCTTGAAGTCTATAGAATGATCTGATCTTGGCCGTTATATTCGCCTATTTCTTTAGCCTTCCTGCCTTCCTTTGGCCTTGTGGCCGCGGGCTATCGGCACACGGTCATTTACCCTACCTGTTCTTATCGCTCCCTAGCGGACACGGGTTCCAAATTCGGCAGCCTCATTCGAGACATTTAAACTCATCAAAGAACTCATCAACTTCAATTGTAAACATCTTGTTTAAAGCATTGTAAAGATTAAAGTATAAAGGTTCAAGGTTGACCTCTATAATCCACAATAATCAGAATAGTTTCAAATGTCGCTTCCTTCTAATGTCCATAACTCCAACCATCCGGTTCTATTGTCGAAAATATCAGAGTTACGCAATGTCAAATTAACTGCTAAAGAGGTCCGTCAAGTTACTACGGAAATCTCCAGTATTCTTGCTGTCGAGGCTTCTAAGACTACTTTTTCCGTTACAAATGGACCAATAGTATGTAATATAACTGGTAAAGTAGTTAGTGATTCATCTGTTGCATGCGTTGCGTTCGTTGCGTGCGTGCGTTCGTTGCGTGCGTGCGTTCGTTGCGTTCGTTGTGTGCGCTGTGTGCGTTGCGTTCGTTGCGTTAATGACATGCGTCGTTCACTGTCTGTTCGTTGTCATTTGATTTTGTCGTTTGTTGTTTGTTGTTTGTCGTTTGTTGTTTGTTATTTGTTCGTTTCTTGCTGACTGTCTGTTATTCGTTATTCGCTGTTTCTGTTTGTTGTTTCTCATTCATTATCGTGATCACGTTATCGTCTATTATCATCTCTATTATCGTGTCTCTGCGTCTCTGCGTCTCTGCGTCTCTGCGTCTCTGCGTCTCTGCGTCTCTGAGTCTCTGCGTCTCTTTCATCACTTCATTCGTCACTTTACTTGCTAACAAGGAATTATCGGCCATTGGAAAGGATTATGTGACTAAAGTCGTCACTCCTAATTATGTCTTGGTTCCTGTTCTAAGATCTGGTTTGGCTATGCTCGATCGTAAGTTTCAAATCTTTCAGCTTTTGCTCTTGCTCTTGCTCTTGCTCTTGCTAACTAGCATTCCTTTCTCTTCTTCCAGATGGTGAAGCTCCTGTTTATCACCTAGGACTATTCAGAGAAAAAACTACACTTTCCCCGGTGGAATATTACAACAAATTGCCAATCAAGAAACCTTCTCATGACATGGCTTTTGTTATTGATCCTGTTATTGCAACTGGAGGAACTGCAGTAGCTGTTCTTCAAACTCTCAAGTATGTCACACAAAACTGATCCTTAAACTAACTCAGGGAATGGGGAGTTAAACATATTGTTTTCGTCACTATTTTAGCCAGCCGCGATGGTCTTATTCGTGCAGCTGAAGAATATTCTGAAGGAGTTGAATTCTACGTTGGTCAAATCGATGAACAATTATCCGATACTGGATATATTCTTCCTGGGTAGGTACTTTGTATGTGCCTGAACTTTCACTAACAAGACTTGGCGACATCGGTGACCGTCTTCATAGTTCCAATTAGAGTGAATATGATTCAGTTTAGAATTCAGTAATAGCAATGTCTGTCTAAAGAAAATCTGATCATGATCTCCATCGCCGATATTCTCAGAATATCGGTTCACCTGGTCCTCGCCTGGTCCTCAGATCGTAGACTAGTATCATGTCAATTCCGATCAATTCCCCTCAATTCCCAATTTTCTGAACCATTAGCTAGTAGAATCCTTCCATTGACTCTCTGTCATGATCCAGTGCACTTAGATATCAGTAGAACTTGAACGATTGACAATTGATCTTGTTGAACAGCTTGAGCTCGTTGATTGATTTATTAAAATAATTTTTTAATAATTTTTAATTTTAATAATTCCGTGCGGCTCTGAAAATTCAAAGTCCCAAGTTGGATTCCCAAGTTGACTCAAGATAAGGTTACTCGGATCTTTTCAGGCTATCTTCATGACTCAATCAACAGTGACAATTGGAGTTTTAGCACTTCAAGGAGCTTTTATAGAACATGTTAATCACTTGAACCAAGCAGTCAACAATTTGGCACGAAAAAACCCTTTAGACTCTCGTTTTGCCGACGTTTCCGTGATCGAAGTAAGAACTCCTCTACAGCTCAACCAATGTCAAGCTTTACTCATTCCTGGAGGTGAAAGCACTGCTATTTCATTAGTAGCACAGCGAAATGGAATGTTTGAACCTCTTGTCAATTATGTCAAGAGAGAAAGGAGACCGGTATGGGGTACATGTGCTGGAATGATCCTGTTAGCAGAACAAGGTTCGAAATCTGGTCAAGCTGGACAACAATTGATTGGAGGTCTTGATGTAAGAGTTATTAGAAATCATTTCGGTCGTCAAACTGATTCTTTTGTTGCACAATTGGATTTGGATTTCCTTGAAGGTCCTCCTTTTGATTGTGTATTTATAAGAGCTCCTGTAGTGGATATTGATATGACCAAGGAAGACCCGGATGTCGTTTATGCTCAGAAAATTGATATTGAAGAGTTTAAAAGTGAGCCTGTTAAAGTCTTGACTGTCTTACCTGGTCATTATTCTAAAGATCATCTTGAAAGAGTCGTTGCAATAAGGCAGAATAATATTTTCGGTACCAGCTTTCATCCAGAGCTTACTCCTGATATAAGACTTCATGAATGGTGGTTATGCAATTTTGTTTTTAAATAGGAGGACAGCACTGGGCAGTCTGGAGTGGGACAGGTGGGATTCTTGTGAGGAGCAGAGCCCAAGCAGGGGAAGCTGGGCAAGCTGGTAGAGCTGGTAGAGCTGAGTGAATCGCCTGGATCAGTCCTGTATCCTGGAACAGAATAGAGGTGGGAACTCCCTGATAGTACTAGAAAGAGCCTAGGTGAACGACCCGAACAGGAATGGATGCCTACGTGGAACAAATCCTAAGCCAGAACTGGTAGAGCTTAAGTGGAACAGGATGTGGAATACAGAGCAGATCCTGAGCGCAACAACAGCCCTGCATACTACTTGCAATTACATTAGACTTAGAATGAGTATACAGTATCACTTAATACCAACTACATGGACCAAAGTCCTCACTTGGTTACTCGCAGTCGTGAAATATAAATGCAAAGATCGACTAACCTCATAGAATCATCTACGATTGTCATTACAGTTGCTAACACTCCATAAAATACATGCTATTTAGGCAGCGATGGTGACCTCGACATCCACACCAGCCTCAATGTTAATCGAAGTGATCTTCTTGACAGTCTCGGCAGGAGAGTTCAAGTCGATAAGACGCTTGTGGATGCGTAGTTCATATGTGTCCCATGTCTTTGAACCCTCTCCGTTGGGGGTCTTTCTGGTTGTGATCTTTAAAACCTTAGTAGGTAGTCGGACGGGTCCCTTGACGGCAAGCGAACTGGCCTTAGCACGGTTGACGATATCAGCAGACACTAGTTAGTTGAGCTTGAAAAGTGGGATATAATGGAATTCAACCTACCCTTCTCAAGTTGCTTAACCTTGGTAGAGGTCAGAGTGATTCTGATCTTGTGGAACTTGCGTTCTTCCTCTTGGGCTTTATCTTTATTGAAGCTCATTGTGGTGATGGGTGAGATGCTGGAGTCGCAATTGTTAAAGTTGCAAGAGTGTTTGGTGATGCGTAAATCTTGGGCTGTGACTGTTTGTTGGTAAGTGCTGAGTCATGTGGGAGAAAAAATGGTTGGTAATATTGTCAGGGCAGATTGGTAAGCGTAATAAGTGAAAATATTAGGGATTTTCTAACCGATAATTCTAGCCCGAGAACCTCAGACTGAGATATCTATAGTCTTTATTGAGTCTTATATATATAGACTGAAAGGGGTTGTGCTGGACTACTATTATTGGCCTATTGTCAAAACTTTCGATAATATGAGTGAAATCGTCGGTTTAACGATGGGAGATAAATATCGGCTAAGAATATCACCTATTCATAAACAGCTGAGTAAGGCTATGTATGCTATGCGTGCTATACCTGCTATACCTGCTATGCTTTCTATGTGAACGAAGTTTATGCTGCTATTTAATACACTATTTGCATTCGTCAGCAGCCTTAAGATTATCAATGCATCTGCTGAGTCCAGTAGCTAGAGACAACGATTTCAAGCAGGATTTTTGAGGGTCTTTTTAATTCCTTTCTTACTAGACATCGTAAGAACAGTGGATTTTTCCTTGTTCTCGTTGTAATTCTTCTCTATAGTTGTCGGAATCAAGCAAAGCAGATCCCGGATTATTGCGATATCTCTCCGGTGTTTTTGCACTTGCTCCTGTTTATCCGAAACATCGAAAACTTTGCTTGAATTTTGATTAATTCATGACTATTCATGCTATAAATACCATGCTTACACTCGTTTGCTCATTCGCGGTCCATCGATCCCACCTGACGGAATATCCCATCCCCTTAACCTTCCACATGGTCTCGATTCTGTAAAAAATAATCTCAAACTCTCTCGTATGTTATAACTTTATTACTCTGTCAGTTTGAGTTTCGCGAGTGTGTCTTGTGACTGAGTTTAGAGAGTCTCACGCTGATTACAAGAACTCTACAAAGAGAATACAGCAGTTCCAAGAGAGAGACGATTATCTCAATGTATTCTTTCTATTCTCTATGATTCTTTAATATCACACTTGCAGTTACTTGAAGATTTGTTATTAATTTCATCGACAGTGGTTTATCATGGTGTTAATTTTGTCTGCTGCAGATCAAAGCATGGCAGGAGACAAACCTTAAATTATGTTCCTGAAATGTTTCCTATATAGGCAAGAGCATTGTACCTCGAAAACAAGGCTTAATTTTAATTGATATTCTCTAGCTTCATTCGGCCAGATCTAGTCTTAGACAGCTGCTAGAGTTTCCGGTAATCCGCATTAACAGCTTCTGTATTGGGCAGTATTATTTGATTAAAAAATGCAGGATTCAAAAAGTATTTAAGACTACAGACCTCCCCTGGTCTTAGGTATCATTATTCACCATGGTTTCTTCAAAGATTATTGCTATTGGCTCTATTGCCGCTCTCGCTTCTTATGTTGCTGCCAGTCCTGTTGATGTCAGAAACAACCAAATTTCAGAACTCAGTAAAGCTCTCGATGCTTTGGAAAGCTCTAGTGATGAAACTGTCAGACACCAAGCTCGTCAGCTCAAGGTGTTTGATGCTATTGCTACAGGACTCTATGAAGCTCAAACGAACATCAACACTTTGGTTCAAAAACTCATTGTAGGAGATGGCCATCCTGGTCAAGATATCGTTTCGACAGTTATTTCGGGCTTGGATTCTCAAATCTCTGCTGTTGCAGACACTGTCAACCAGGTTCTTACCCCCACCAGCTATGCAACTACTTCTTCCAACAGTCTTCTATTAGGATCTTATTTCCAGTCGGTTGCAAACAGTGGTCAAATACTTCTTGGAACCCTTGGATATTTGAACACTAGTCCCCTTGCCAATGCCTTGGCTCAATTATCGGCATCTTTGGAGGGCACAGGCCAACAAGCAGGAAAAGCTGGATATGGCGTTGAAGCCACTCAATTGATGAATATCTCCCGTAGACTTCGCAGTCTTTAGTCGCCTAGTTATTGAATATTAGAATTATTGTCGTACCATTAGTCTTTAGCAGCTTATTTCCTTCATAAACCGGTCGATTCTAGAGCCGCTTTAAAAGGTCCCATATTCCAAAAGAAAGCCCCGCGCTAGTAGCTAAAGACGTTGTATCCCGCTGAACTGCTTCAACACCTCCAATTGAACAAGCTGAAGGTTCCTGTGGCTGTAGAATTGACTCTGATTAACACAAAGTTGGAGGCCACAATGAGATCTTGCCTATGTCTAGAAGCTCATCATTAGTATTTTATTTATCATACTGTGCAATAAGCCTGAATGAAGGAAGTTTTAAAAGTTTTTTGTCATAGGCGTTGCTGATATAGTAGTCTGTTGTGTTTGAGATATCTGATATTATCGGCGAAATTAAGGGCCAATATCCGTTATGATTACCTTAAGATACAATCTTTATTCCGATTATTTGCGTGAAACTCACCGATAGAGTACCGACATCATAGTTGCGACTTCTACATTATTAAGAAATTATTTATATCGCCAACTAGATATTCATACAGCTGTAGTCGATTTTATATTAAAAAGAGATTAATTTGGATTATTTGGAGTTTTTTTTGGATTATTTTCGGATATTTTCGATTATTCTATTTATTATTTCGAATTAGCTCCTGGGAGAACGTGACTGCGCGATATTATCGTGACTTTAGCCATTTTAACATTTCATTCACCTTTAAATTAGAGTCAAAAAGTTCATTAACTCAGGTCGTAATTAAGGTCGAACGGCGATTGACGAATTAAGACTGAAGGAAACTGCCGATTCGTCAACATTTAAGCGGCATATTCACGCGATGAAGACTCCTACTTCTCCTATTCACCCTGTTAACCATGCTTCCGCTCACCCTGTTCACCCTGCTTCTCCTCAAACCTCTTCACCAGATCATATCTCCAACCTGGCATTGACATATATTCCTTCTTCGCCTTCACGTAGTACAGTTTCAAGAAGCGGATCTAATCATTCGGCAAGAGATTCCCCTCCAAAGGCTCTTGGTATCCAATTCCACGCTCTGACGTTTAATAAAGACCAGGGAGCAAAGAGGAACGCGAGGGAAGATAATGATTCGTTGGCTTCTGCTTCTGCTGCTCTGATCACTCCGCTCGAAACAGTGCGTTCAAAACGGCCTCGTAAGAATTTCAGCTCTCCGTCTAGGTACAACTCTCCTTCAAGGTTTAGCCCGTCCCAGAACAGCCCCCCGTCATGTCCTCATACTCCTAAATCACAAGAAAGCGATGAAGACGACTCTCATAAGCCTGCTCCTCATACACCTGGCTTTGACGAACATTCTCATATATTCCAAGCAGGACCGCCTATAGAATACCCCAGTTCCCCTACATTACAAGTGATTTCCAACCGTCAACATAGCCATGTCAAGAATCATCACGGCCATCAAGAGCTTGTCAATTCTCTCCAACTGACAGAGAGAAGATTAGATCGCATCATCGATGAAATTATGGAGCTTAAAGGCGAGCTTCATCGTGCTCAAAGACTCTTGTCAGAGAGATGAAGTTATTTATATGTAGATTCACGGAATATATTAATGAGACCATGTCTCAACCGTGTCTATAGCTAATATACAGGTCATTATACATCTAGAGCAGTGTGCACGGCACACCCGCTAGCCACCCATAGCCTATCCATTACTCCTCCTCGGAACTAGAATCCGACGACACATTCCCTCCATCTGAAGACTCTTCTTCCGAAGACTCTGGCTGTTCTCCATCCTTGATCCGGTCAAATTGGCGGATCTTCTTCTGGATCTGCTCAATTTGCCTATTTTGCTCATCTTCAGTCAGAGGACGGCTCTTTTTCTTTGAAGTCTTGGATACAGGGGCGGGAATTCCCTTTGACGAACTCGATACACGAGGCTTTGCTCGGGCTTCATCCTTTTTAACAACATAGTTGTATATTTTCAACAGTGTTCCGGGGTCCAATTGATCCATATCAAGCTCGATCTCATCCTGGCCCGAGTTCTTGAGATCAGGCATCGAATCCTGGATCATTGTAACCACGTACTGAAGCTTTTTCTCATTCAGAGTGCTGATTTTCTCCGACAACTCCTTCTTCATATCGTATGTTACATGAACAGGTGCAGCAGCAACAGATGAGTTCTTTCGACTTGGGCCAGCTGATTTACGTCGATCAACTGCTGACCGACTGCTCTTCTTCTTTCTGTTTTTACGCTTGGATTCTTTGGCTTCACGAATAGCATCTTTTTTCATTTTGGCCAGTTCCACTTGCATTCTTTCCAGCTGTTTCTCGAGGTATTTAATAGCTGGATTGGTGATTTCGACGCTTTCGTCATCCGAGTCATAATCAGACTCTTCATCGGAGCTTGGTTCGGCAGGAGGAGGTGTAGGGGCAGGAACAGGTTTTTCAACCCATTTCTTGTCGAAAATGGCTTCCAATCTATGGCCCATCATATTAACTGGTGAACCTTCAGGGTTGAATTTGTAACAATTTCGAAACATCAATTTAACATCAGCTTCGAAATCATCAGCTGTTTCGTACTCATTGTTATTGTACTTGTTTTGAATTGTACTCAGATCCATAGGGTGCTTGACAATCTTGTAATAAGTAGGACAGTTGAGAGCAACGGGGTCTACAGGTTGTAGAAATGGGAATGAAAAGGCTTCATTCTTTTTGCCCATTAGATCTTTGAGTACAATGCCACAGAATCGCAATTCAGCAGCAAACTTCTTCTTTCTAGGCTTGATATCGCCATAAGGAAGGTCTTTAGGCTTTGGAGGGTGGATCTCACGCTTTGGCCTTCCATCTACAGTTGAATCACGTCGAATAGTCGGGATTCCAGATGGTTGCAGAGCAAAAGGCTGCTCAGAAGTCGGAGTTTTAACATCGACAGCATGAGCGGCTCCACTTGGGCTTACAGCAGCAGCAGCAGCCACTGCAGCTACCCTTTTGGATTTAGGAGTTGTTGCCACAGGAGGTGGCAGGGATTTCTTCTTTGGTTTGGCAACTGGCGCCAGAGATGCCTCATAAGGTGGCATATTCGCCAGATATTTGTCAAATGATGCCTTCATACTATGTGCCATAGTTGTTATAGGAGAATCAACTCCGTTAAATAACACACAGTTTGATACAATCAAGTCGATATCGGCTATAAACTCGCTATAAGAAGCGTAATCTCCAGCAAGGGTTTTTTTCTCCAAAGTCGCCAAGTCCATAGGGCTTTTCACAACGTCGAGATATGTGGGAATGTTGAGTTTAACAGGGTCTACAGGCTGGACAAAAGGACCAGCGTCTTTTAACCTTTTGACCGCTCGAACAGCACTCAAAGCTACTTTTTGTTGGTGCTTTGGCATAGGTTCTCTTGGAGCATCAGCAGGAGGATCCAGAGGCGCTGACGATTCTTCAGCATGCTCGTCAAGCTTTATACGTTTGGAAGAATCGATATCTTCCTGAGAAGCATCAAGTTCATGTTTTTCACCAGGAGATTCAACTTTGGCTTCTGATTCGATTTTAACCTGTGATGTTGGTATATCTAAAGAAGTAGGAGTTGACGATTGAACGTCAGCTATAGTAACTTGTGCTGGTTCTGCTTCAGCTGCTTCACCTTCTGCATCCGCATCATCCATAGTAACATCTTCTTTTGAAACTTGGACCCATTCTTCACTTGCTTCTTTCTCTGGTATTTCAGGTACAGATTTTATATCAACAACCTCTTGAGTCGATTCGGCAACATATGAATCAACGGCTGGAGAAGGAATTGGAGGAGAAATAGGAGCTTCAGTGGATATAGTAGAAGAATCTTTTATCGGGTTAACTTGACCATCTTTAATGATATTATCGGCGGCCGGATTTCCTTCAAGATCAACATCCTTTACCGACATTTTTGCTTACTCAGTGCTGACCAATCCGTACTTCTACAATCGGTCACGTGAGAGTTCCCAATGAAAAACAAAACAAAAAAAAAATTAAAAACTTCAGGATTTCAGGTGATTTAAGTAGTTTGGGACCGGGACGTCATCTATACAGTCTGAGAATTACGGCCCTCTGGAATATCTCAGTCTCATCCAAACTACAGCAAAATATTTCACTGATAGTTGGCAGATTATTAAAATATAAGCTAATGTCGAGATATCTACGGTAGGATTTGTAGGTGTGTAGATGGGTTAAATACAGGCGGTGTTGTAGACATAGTTAGTCAGAGGATTCTGAAGATTCTGAGGTTTCTTCAGAATTCCAGTGGCGGAATCATACAATAAAAACTCTGTATAAAGTAAACTTAGAACCCTGAATCATGCTGTTGACAAATCGATTTAAGCTGATCGATATGAGAGTGCTTAACAGTATTTGAGACCTTAAGACTCTGGTATTTGAGCAATGAGTATTAGAGTATGTCAAGATACATGTGTGAGGATTGATACTTGATCTTTCATCGTTTACATCTTTTGCATATTCTTCACATTGCTCTCATTGCTCTCACAGCTTTCATTGCTCTCATTACTTTGCACTGCCTCTTGCATTCTTCTTGCAGTTATGATAAAGGGATTATTAGTGAGGCTGATTATAGCCCAGGTGAGCTATTTTTGAAAATTTGGCTTTCCCCCTTGATTCACCTACAAGTTAGGCTGCAACAGTACTGTGCTGTAGTTAGGCTACAACTGTGTTCAGACTGGGACTCCCAGCTGGCTTGGAATAAGCAGAATTAGTACCGGACTGTTCTGGATCACTTAGTTCTATAATATCATTTTATTATTCGACCCAAACAGCGCAACCACAATAGTAGCTGTTTATTATTGCTGGTTGAATATTTGACCTTTGTCTCTTTCACTGTTTCAATCTTTGTCTGAACTTTGACTGAAAAACTTTACTTACAAAGTTGGTCTATTTTTTACCCTACAGCAACTGCCGATCTGGAAGACGGATAATTTCGGTTGATACAAATTCTTTCGGATAGTTTCGGCAAGGCTGAGCTCTATCTGGCTATCATCATTACCCTCATGTCAGACCTTAATAGGATAGTGATTCCGAGACGGAGGTCTTGAAGAGTCGACCCCACGTTAATCGGTGACTGCTTCTCTCTTCTTCTTTCTACTTGAGTATTTCGTAATGTCTCAATGGTTTAAGCAAGATTCAGATGCTGTACAAGCGTCTAAAAATCATTATTTGATCGGTGGAATTCATACGTACGTCTATGGCTTGGATAAGGCTGTGCAGGCCGGGACTAAGGCTCCCAGGACGCTCGCTGTACTATATCTAGTTCATCCAAGAGGCAGAGATTATACATATACTGAACAAGTAGCCAATTATCTATTGGCACACCAAACTTCTTCTATTCCTCTAATTGCTGTGACGTTTGACGCTCGAAACCATGGATCTCGAATGGTTGAAGAAAAAGACAATCATGATTGGTTAGAAGGCAATTCAACTCATGCTCAAGATATGCTTTCATGTGTAGATGGTACCACTGCAGATTTGGAGTTAATCCTCGATTATCTTGTCAGCTATGTACCAGAATTGGCAGAATTCAAGCTCCTGAATATCGTAAGTGGAATCTCTTTAGGAGGTCATGTTTCATGGAGAGCAGCAGCAAAGTTCGGTCAAAAGTTGTTTGCTGTGGCTCCTATTATAGGTTGTCCTGAGTTGGCTGTATTATTGGTTCAACGAGTGACAAAACAGATTGATCCAGACCATTCTTCTTATGACGTTTTGAGTCAAAAAGGTCCTTGGTATCATATCAAATATGATGATCTTAAGCTATCTGATCAACAGCAAGCAGCTTGGCCAAGGGCTTTACATCAAATGCAAACGAATATCGATGCTGCTGTCTATGCTGACATTCCCAAATTACCTTTTCTAATTCTAAATGGAAAAGAGGACCCATTAGTTCCTGTAATATTTACAGATCCATGGGCCAAAGGTCTTGAAAAGGACGTCACGTTGATTTCCCAGCCAAATGTCCAACATACATGTACTCAAGAGATGATAGACGAGCTTTCATCTTGGTTAATCAAACTTTTAAATAATTAATGAGATAAGTGAGATGTAAAGTCCAAGCTGCCCAGATTCCAGACTGTTCAGTTAACTTCCGCTTAGTATCCGCGTATCTTCCGCTTAGACAAAATATCCGCTTAATTTTGGTTATATATTACCCGGCTTTAACCAATGGATTTCATTTTCCAGACTGAAATTCTTCAATCTTAGATGCGAGCAAATAGAGGATTCGCTACTGCTTTAGAGTATATAAGCTCGAGGGTTGCTAGTAAGTATTTATATTTATCTTGTTAATTGGATGTCTAACAAGCCCCTCCAAGTTATGTTTTGGCTAGTTATCGAGCGTTCCCTTCTCTAGAACCAGTACGAATACAACCGATATCTAGTACAGTACTAGGACTTCCACTTCGAAGAGATATTCTATGGCGAGCGGTAGTCTATGAAGCCGATTGTTCACGAGTCGGATCTTCTAATATGAAAAACCGTGCTGATATAGGCTATTCAAGGGCGAAATTACGGCCTCAAAAGGGATCAGGAAGAGCTCGAATGGGTGATAGAGGATCTCCTACCCGGCATGACGGAGGACGGGCATTTGCTCGTAGAGCCCCATTCGATTGGTCAACAGAACTTCCAAAAAAAGTTTACGCACTCGCGATTCGAACTGCTCTATCCCACCAATATTCTCAAGGCAAATTATGGGTCATTGAGCATGAGGCTGATCTAGTTACTCCACATTCTAAAGCTGGAGATATCGTGGTGAAAAATCATAATTTAAATACCATGGGTTCGATAGTTTTTGTAGTTGATGAATTCAGGGAAAATCTTCATCAGGCTACAAAAGACCGGTATGGAAATAAGATTGAGATCATTTCAAAAGAAGGTGTTGAAGTAAGGGATTTGCTTAAAGCTCAAAGGTTGATTATAGAGTCGAAAGCATTGGAATGGCTTTCTCAGCAATATTCTGACCTCGAACTTTCAAATGATAGATTTAAATTGGATTTGTAAATAATAAATGACTGCACTTGAAGCTAAGCTGATTCTACAGGAGACACAGATAAGTGCCGATATCGGGAATGATATCTTCCGTTGTCTTACCCGCTATAACGTACTTCACCGATATCGGGAAAAATAGTATCTGTCTCAACAGGCTTCAAAACCAACGTATGTAGCGCTATTCAACCGTCAACCAGCCCATATTATAGGTGATGTGTTAGATCTCTCTTATTGTGGATCTCTCTCAGATTCATTGCCTTAGGTTTAAAGACCGTTGGCTCCATCAGCTCAAAATCATCGTAGCTAAAAGATAGTTCAGTCATGTAAGCTTCACAGATGTCCAATATCTATAAAAATGTAGTCTTACGAGGACTGGCAGCGATATGGATATGTGGATTCCAATTCCTATCTTAGGTTCAATAGCGACGATGTCGGCGTTAGCTGCTTTAATGTGAGCTGCCCTATGTCGAGTGCTAAATTTCACAATATCTGGCCTTCTAACCGTTCAATAATGGCACATTCAGACCAGCTTTGGATCTATTACCTTGTATTGGCCAGTGTCAAAGTCTGCGCATTGCACGACAGTAGGTCGATCGCAGTCATGACAGAATCGATCGTACCTATCAAGGAAGCCCTACTATTGCCATGATCTGTGAAATACTGCTCCACACATGAGCTCACAGCGGATATTTTCATCTATCTATGACAGTAGACGCGATCAGCACGCGAGGCAATTATTCTCTACAAATTGAGCAATATTAGTTATTAATTACACATTAAATTACGTGACATGGTCAATAAAGAGCGATTCAATTCCATGCGCCTTTGCGAAGCGCCAGCAGATTGGAAATGCATTCGGCCTCTCCCTGGTCCTGATAGCTATTTTCGGATTTTCTAGATACAAGTTTATTAGGTTTGGCGGGTTCAGGACTGTGAAGTAAGCCGGAGATTGGAATAGATCTGAAACGAGGATTTGGTTTGGAATTAAGAGTTGACTGAGAAGTGGTCGACAAAGGAGTTCGTGGGGTTGTAGATTCTTGTTGAATAACTTCTGCTTTACCATCAAAAGACATTGAAAGGCGAATTGAGTTGGCAGAAGGAGTTCTTGATGGTGGTGCATTAGAAGACACTGATGGTTTATTCATCAGACGTTTGGAATCATCATCAGTTAAACTACCTTCACTTGCATCTTCATCATCGAAATAAATAGTCAAGGATTTATTTGATTTAACGTCGGAAGCCATCACGGATCCATCATCTCTTCTTCTCATAGATTGCCTTTTATTTTGGAACCAAATTTGCACTGCTTTTTCAGTCATTCCAACTTTATCAGCGATTCTTTGTCGCGCCGTTTTCGACGGTTTATAACAACTTTTGAACTCATTTTCAAGGATATTGAGCTCGGTAGGTGAAGTACGCCGTCTTTTACGCCTAGCCAATTGCATATTGTCTATTTGAGGCTCCGAGCTTGGATATGACTGCTGCGAATGAGATATAAAGGCATATCGAGCCTCTAAAGGATCTTCCATCAGGATCGAGTTGATAGACGGTTTATTACAAGTTCGATTTATTTTTGAATCATCAGCTGCACAAACCTTGGTCGAACTATCCTCGTTGGATCCACTCACACTGGCCATGCAAAAGTTAATTAAAATGTAAATTTCACGCGCGTCAATTTGGGTTTGGATCTCAATAACAATTCATTGTCATGGAGACAAGAACCAATCATTTACCAACAAAGTTAAGGTTGGGAGAATGCAGAGAAATAATATTACCTGCAGAACAATCAGACAATAAGAAATGACAATACGAAATCAGACAATGAGAAACAAACATTAAGACAATTGTATGATTCTGCAGGGCGCGTTATTACCTTAATAATTTAATATAATTTTGACGTGATGAGAGAGTCGATTAGTTGGACTATGTTTGAACGTGGTAGAGGGTTTCAGTGGTGAATACGTTAATAATTATATTATTTATACTGTTACTGCGTCTATTGCCATGATATGATATGATAGCGATAGCGATAGTGATACGATAGTGATACGATAGTGATAGCTGATACGAATATATGGCTGGTGCGTTGACGAGAAGCCTCTTGAGGGTGGTTCTACCTTCTGGTAGTACTAGACTGTACAATGCCATTTATTCGATGCAGAGAGATATTTAAAGAAATATATTTCCAAGATCAGTTATGAGGCCCTGGCCTATAGTATAAGGAATACCCCTAAATCCATGCTCTGACTGTGGCATCTCTTGCGCAGTAGATAATGTTGTAGCGGTGAAGGAAGATGGCTCGTTAAGATGACTTCAAGACTATAACGAGCGAATCATTTGATCATGACTGTCAAAAGTCTAAGATCTCATGCCGTTTTACATTCGTGATTTCAGGCTATCCGATAGTCGATAGCTCTGATAGCTCTGATAGCTGATAGTTGATAGCTGATAGCTGACAGCTGTAAAACTCCGACAGCTTTGACACCTCATCCATAGCAGCATACTAGCAGATCGACGAGATTGCAAGTCTCTTCATTGTGTATAAGTCAATCTGACAGAGAAATACCGTTATATGGCCGGTAATCCTCTCGAGCTCGTATGGTGAGTACGACTGACAAGTGTTGACAGAGCAGAGAGAATATCGCCTGAACATATCCGACTAATCAACTCATGAGCCTCAGAGTATCAGAATTCTGTATCTCATTTTAAACTGTTGTAACTAAATATCCGTCCATTTCTACTCGATTTCGGATATTTCTCTATTTAATAAGACTGCTTGACCTCAGCCTATCAGACTAATCAATTAAAAATTTAACGCATGAACCATAAGAACCTTATGACAAGATATCCAACCTGAAGGAAGGTTCTGCAAATTAACTGAGTTTAATGAGTTTCAGGTAAACCACGGGAATTACAGAGCCGATAATTAGAATATCGGCTTGGGAATCTTAATATCGGCGAGCGGGGAATGACCCCTCAATATCGTCACAACTCTTGCTATCGCCATAGCTCTATAAACCACCTCAAAGGTCAGCTACGTTGTTTACATGTTATTATAATTGAATATATTGTGATCTGAAAAGAACGTAATCTATTATTCTAAGGATCGATCCACCAGATATCGTGATTATGATAATAAATAAGAAACAAAGAGGAAAAGTAAAGTCAAAAGTCAAAAGTCAAAAGTTAAAAAGAATGCCATTGGCGCCAATAAAAGATTTTTTTGTCTGTAACTGTCAACTGTCAGTTACTTTAATAATTAACAAAACGGTTGTTCATATAGTACCAATTGGGGTTCTGGTTGCGCCATTGTTCCGAGTAATCCGGGTACATGAATTCGTTAAAGGGACGGAATTGCATTGGATATTGCATTTGCCCGGAGGTGTCGAAAGATGTAGGAACCAAGATGTCGGGGTTCATTTGCATGGGATTTACCGACATTGGAGGTTGAAAACTGGCTGTACTGCCGACAGTGGAAGCGCTCGTTGCAGTGCTACCAGTGGTCGTGTTACTCTCGGTAGAACTTATAGGACTTAGTTCTGAAGGAGCAGCAGACTTTCCTCTTACATTTGCTACAGCACACATCCAGATTCTTGTCTTGTAGATGCGGAACAGTTCACGGACAAGATCACGGAAGTCGATACGCACAGAAGCAGAGTAGAAAAATGTCAATTTACGCCTATCCCATTGATATTCGGCATCGATTACTTGCATGGCCAAAGCTTTCTCTTGTACTTTGGCAACACAAGTCTTTACCGCCCTTTCTTCATCCTGTTTCTTGCCCAGAATTTGCTGTACTTCATTAGGCTGAGCAAATCGTAGGATCTGCTTCGGCATCATTATTGCTGGAGCAGCAGGAGTAGAACCAGATTGCACATTTGGTTGCTGAAGAATAGCTTGCTGTTCTTGTTGTTGATGTAGCTTTAAAAGACCAGCTTCTTCCGCACTTACATGGTCTTTAATCACCTTACCAAGGTCTCGGCCTCTATCAGCGTCTACAATGACCAGATCGTTGATTTTCACTGATAATGACGAAGTGTCGGGGATATAAAATACGTCGACTCGATTGGCTTTGAATTGAACAAGATAGAGCTTTTTCGATGGTACGGAAATAAGTCCTGCTGCTGCTGAAGGCGAAATGTTTAGTGCTATTGTACCATGATAATTCCTATTAGTATCGTCTTTAGAGAAATATTTGTCGACAGAGTTTTGTTTTGAAGCTTCAGGGCTTGCTTTTACCACTTGTTTGGGGATTTGCTCAGTATTGGTCACTTGAACTTCGGGGATTACATTTTCTTCATCTTTACGAAGATCTCCAGCGGCATAAGAATGTCTTCTAGAACCTTCAGGAAGAAGCTCATTGTTATGGAACCATAGATTTTGTTGTTGCTGAGAGCCAATAGGAGCCAAAAGTGAGCTCACTGAAGAATGAAGGTTACTGTTTGTGGGTTTAGGAGCAGGAGAGTATTCAGGTTCTTCATTAAAAGTCGATAGAATTGAAGAGCCTAAAGGAGATCTAACTCTTGGGAAAGAGTCTGGAGAAGAATAGCTGAGACTACGCATGGTTCTTTGTTGGTGTAACATTGCAGCAGCATGAGCAGAAGGAGAAGGACAAGTATTTGAAGAATTTGAGTTTAAAGAACCAGTAGAATTCCTTGGAGATGAACCTGTAACAACCGCTTCTTCATAGCCAAAAGACGTTCTTGCTCTTGAGCTAGGAGATAATGACATGAAAAGAGATTTAGATTTAGGAGAAGAAGAATCAGCAGGAATTGGAGGATTCGAATCCAAATTATTCCATAATGACCAATTAGGAGCCGACATCCATTTCTCGGCATCTACAGATGATTGATTTGGGTTGGACAAAGTAGCGGAAATGGCTGATAATTCACCAATATGAGCATGAGCTCCAGGAGGAGAAGAGCCTTCTAATAAAGATCTTGATCTTGTAGAGAATTCCGCAGCATATGAAGGTCTTCTTGAAGATACAGAAGATACTCCACCTCTTAAATCTGGAGGAAGTAAATCCAGAGGAGGTTGAGGAGGAGAATTCTCATAATCGGAAGCTTCAAAGGGACTAAATCCTGGTGATAGATATTTTTGATTTAAATTGAGCATAGCGAGTGGTGACAGACAAGTCGAAAATTTCGTGAAAAGACGATTCTAATATTTGAGTGACAACAGACGAGTCGAATATTTATATCGATCTAAGTTAGTAACAGTTCGTAATTTTATTCATACTAAGCGAATAAAATAATAATATAATAGAAACAATCTAGTTTCCAAAGATTAAACAAGCCTTGAATTTAGCTGAATTTAGCTGAATTTAACCCGAATTTAACTTTAATTCGAGGCCCCCACCAAATTACTAAAACTTCAAAATTATAGTGTAATATCATAAGATTGCCAGGCAAGACAAGAGTTGGAAAATAAATCGGATAAAAATATAAATAAATAGATGAAACTGGAATCTGACACAAACGTGCATTAAATGAGTAGGAATTTGTTGACCAAGGAAATGTTCAAAGGAAATGTTCAAAGGAAATGTTCAAAGGATATCTTCAGCAAGGAAATACGCACTGCGAACAATGGTAGACAGCAGACAGCAGACAGTCTCAGGATGATGAATTAAAGGCGTCATTAAATAAAGAGCATTAAATAAGAGCATTGAATATAAATAAATATTGTAATAATAGCAGTCAAATATAATATAAATTAAACTGTCACTCTTCACTGCGCTTATTCACTGCGCTTATTCACGAAAGCCCACCAATCAAATCATCAAAAATTATTAAGCATAAAGACAGCCAGTCACAGATCATCGTACCAACTCCATAACAATATAACACTCACCTATTATCTACAAGATTGTAGTTAACCAAATATCAACCTTGAACTCTTATAATAGAGTACAAAGACGGGATTGGTAGGTTGCAAGAATCAGGATATTTAATATGGTAATATTTAGGTAGGATTTCTCAGGGTAAGTTAGTCTGGGGCAAGAATGCGGGGAAGCTTTGTCCCAACTAGAACAGAGGAACTGTACAGACTAGTACAGAATCTACAGAAAAACAGCACGGTCCGACAGTATCCGTAGGTCAGAGTAGGACGTATCAAGTAGAATAAGAGAAGAACTTTTAAACAACAAATTCAAACACGGGTTTTTGAACAAAGAGCAATGATGATATCACGTATAAACGAATTAAAAGCAACCTACTTAATTAACTATTATTTCATTGACTTTCTTATTATTCTTCATTACCCTGTTGTCAAAGGTCGCATGACCGATGTTTTACTACAGACCCAATTGGTGTTGCTCGCTAAGTTCGCTAGTTCTACCGGCAACTTAGCCTGGGCATAAGAACAAGGACTCGGCAGACAGACCGACAGCAGAAATAGATAGACAATACAATTTCTAAACTACTTGGGTTAGTTAATTGTACTATACGTGTTATACGGATACGGATTTAGATGTGATATAGATATAAACAATGTTAGACGAGTAGTAGGGGTGGAGGGGTGGAGGGGTGGAGGTGGACGGAGTGGGAGAACGGGAGTCCGGAGTCCAGAGACCACAATTTGAGCCGCAGTCGGGATTCGAGACTACAAGTAGAACCAGCAGTACAATAGCTAGTACAATCTAGATCGCAGGTAAAGCCAATCTATGCTGGACTATTGATGGCATTCTTTACACTGAGTCAGTGACTATAATAATCTATCATGTACGTGTTCTCACAACATGTTTCTAACTTAGAATGGCTAGTCTAAGTGAATGCTGGAATGAATCTGCAGGCTGCAATGTCGAAGAAGTATTCATTATAGTCGGATAACCGGAGGACATTAATAAAAGGAATCAATAACTGGTTCTAATTGAGAGACTGAGTGAGCCCTTTCGAAGTAGCTCAGTAGAGATAACCGAGCCAACTGACTAAATTCCCTGATTATTTCCTGCTCAGATTGTGTTGATGTCAAGATCCGATTGTAATTTCCCACTGTAATTCCAATTGTAATTCCCATTGTAATTCCCATTATTGTAATATTAATCCGATAACTATAATGATAATTATCAGTTAAACTTTGTTCCTGAAATTCATTTCCATTCTTGAATCTGAAACGGTAATTTATTAACGATATCTAGAACGTGATGTTTTGACAGACCAGGTTACTTGCAATCTAAGATTGAAGGATTGCTTCTAGAACATATGTTGATCAGATGATCATAAGAGAGCAACGAATCTTATTGTTTGCAGTAGGTGACAAGTAATCGAAGTGATGGCACTGATCAAAGAGATTCTGCGAATAACTGCTTGAAGTTCATCATTAGACGACATCTCTTTGCCGATATTTTACATCGTCCGCAATGTCGCCGATAATTATCTTTCGCTATATCGGTTATCAAGAAAATATCGTGAACCCAAGAGGCCCTTCGCTAATATTGTTATGGTAGATAAAGAGATCACAGTTGGAGCTTAACCAATGACCTCACACTGAAGATAAAATTGACAAAATAATCTAATTTATTGTTGTAAATTCTGGTCGAATAGCTGATATACTGTAGATGATTTAGTCACAGCCGATATTAGCCGATATTATCGGCGAGAACAAAGCTAAACCGCCCAACGATATGCCAACCGATGTCAACGGTTAGTCTTCATCCGCTCTCTACGTGGATATTCGTAAGATGAGCATCAGCTGCTGAGTTTTATTCTCATCTACTGAATCCCTTTGAAATAATCCTAAATATTAAAATAAGACGATTATAACTGGAATGTAGTTGATATCATAAAGCGTTTAGATTCTCAGACAGTCAAACACACTTGTTACAGAGTAACATGAAACATATCCTTAAAGCTTTTAAATGCAATTTCTACATTTTCAAGATATAATAAACAAACCAGGCAAGCTCATTAATGTCGTTCTAAGTGAATTATTTTATGTTTTATCATTTATTTTATTATTTATTATTTTATTTTATTATTTTAATATTTCATTATTTTCATTCACCACACTTACCCTACCTAGACTCAAACTCAACTCATTCATCAAACGACTTCATTCCTCAATTCCTTGAACTCTTCCTCTCTCTCCTCTCTTGTTATCAATCATGTCGGATCAAGAATCACCAGCCGTCAAACCAGACGTCAAGCCATCTGTCGATAGCACTCAACATATCAACATCAAAGTCACGGACAACACCACAGAAG
Source organism: Middelhovenomyces tepae (assembly GCA_003708105.3). Taxonomy (NCBI): domain Eukaryota; kingdom Fungi; phylum Ascomycota; class Dipodascomycetes; order Dipodascales; family Dipodascaceae; genus Middelhovenomyces; species Middelhovenomyces tepae. The sequence goes on along the minus strand of PPNF03000008.1, from coordinate 388,953 downwards.
TGTTTTTCAAAATCAAGAAAACAACTCCTCTTCGAAAAGTCATTGACGCGTTTTGCAAACGGACTGGAAAGGACACAAAGTCCCTGAGATTTTTACATGATGGAGAACGGGTTTCGGAACAGGATACTCCTGAGTCGGTGAGTATTTGATACTGCAGTAACTGCTCCAACACGCGCTAATATAGCTGGATATAGAAGACGGTGATACTATTGAAGCTGTTAATGAACAGGTGAGTAGAGGCGAAATAGCACGGCATTTCTAACGCAGCTTGGGGGTTTTTGATTGTAGATTAGCAATGAGTCTCGTAATGAATGTATCGGTATTCAGATAGCAGTGCAGCAGTAGAAGCAGTCGCGGCCATAGTCAGACGCCACATCGCCACAGAGCCATAGAGCTACAGCGCCACGTTAATCCAGCCCAGCCACAGCTCCAGTTCAGCTGCATCCAAAGACATGCCCACCACTAATACAATCTATCAGAGATTGTCAGTGAATTCGAATTTCAGCACTTAAAGTGTTTTACGTAATCAATCTAATTAGTAACGGATTAGATAATATTTCATGATTTTATTTTTTATTTTTATTTTTTTTGAAATATTTATTCATCTGCCAACATCTGCAGTAATTAAACATAATTAAACAATGGCAGATAAAGTCCGATATTATCTAGAACAGTCAGCTAAAGAACTGGATGACCTGTTCAGTCTGGAACTTTTCAATAAAAATGAACTCAATCTAATCATGAAAAAACGAACTGATTTCGAACATCGAATAGCCAGTCGAGCAGCTAAACAGAATGATTTCATTCAATATGCACAATATGAAATGAATGTTGAGCTTTTAAGGAAAAAAAGAGTTTCTAGAATCAAACCAAAGAAAAAACCTGGTAAAAGAGAAGGTTTATCGTCATATGCTGGACCTCGAAGAATCATGTTTATTTTCCAACGAGCAGTGAATAAATACCCTTCATCCTTCACTCTTTGGCTTCATTATATCCGATATGCTAAACAGACGAAATCTATTCATGTTTTGGCCAAAATCTATACATCTTTGCTGAAATTACACCCTACTAAGCCCGAGGTTTGGATCATGGCGGCCAAGTATGAGTTCGAGTCCAATGCCTCGATTACTGCTGCCAGATCGATTTTCCAACGAGGTCTTCGGTTCAATTCAGATGAAATGCAATTATGGATTGAATATGCTAAATTGGAATTAATATATGTGTCCAAGATTCTTCTTCGAAGGAGGTTATTAGGAATATCGACGGTTAAGCAGAAGGATTTAGACGAGCTTGATGAAAGAGATGTAAATGGTGATTCTATAGAGATCAATGAGTCTGCCGATAAAATCATGTTGGATCTACCTGATGCCGATATTTCAATGCTTGGTAGTCCAGAATCGAACCCTGCTTTACGTGGAGATATCGCCTTGGCTATTTATGAAGCGTGCGCTGCTAGTAAAACAGGATCAGAGCTGCAAGTCTCGCTCAAATTCCTCGAACTTTTCGACACATTTGCTGAGCTCGATAGACAATATTTATGTGGAAAAATCATTGATTCTTTGGTCAAATCCTATCCGTTAAACAGTCAAGTAGCTAAATTGGCAGTTGAATTTCCTATGCGCAATTTAACCCCTAAAGATTCGACATTTGCCGATGGACTCAAACTCATGTTGATGAAGTACAATAACTATATAACCAAGACTTTTGCGACTGATCAGTCTTTGAGATTGGAGTTGGCTAGGGATTTGTCTGCTGATCTAGATGCATATCTAAACGACGATCTAGACGACTCTCTAAGGACTGCTATAAAAGCCATTCAAACAAAATGTTCTAAACAGCAATGATAAACTTTTTAATCATACTTTTCAAGGTCTCTGCGTCTAGGACCTATGCCATAATAAATACTTGCAGTTACTGCTGCTCCTGCAACTGCAGATGCAATGCTTATAAGAAATAGAGCATAGCTGGCTAGATTTAAAACCCAGGCGCTCTTTAATTTGTTTCCTTTGTACCATCGTACGTTCAATTCTACTGTCATATAATCTCCAATGACTATTCGAGTAGTGTTTGCTCCAGATCCGAATCCAGTAGCGCTAATTACATGAGAATCTTCATGAAGAAATATAATATTCATTCTAGGATCGATGTCGAGGTGAGATTCTTGAACGAATCCTCGGAATCCAAGTGCTGTGTTAGGAGGGAGAGGAGAGGGAGGACGGGAGGACGGGAGAATGGAAGAGACGGTGGGAGACGGGATTCAGCCACAGCAACAGCCACAGCTCTTGCCATAATAGGAGAATGCAGCCACCTTACGCCCAGATGGGAGAAGTACGCCACAGCTGCCAGAATGGGTCAATGTGTGAACAGACAGAGAGGAGAGAAAAAGAAGAACAGCAAGAGCACTGAGAGGAGGATCATAACAGAATCAAACCCGGCTCATACATATAATAGACCAGACTGAGAAACCGCTATAGTATGTAAAGTTCAGTTCAAATGAAAATCACCGTTCAAGGAATACTCACTCAATGGAATGTTTGGTCCGAATCGACATGAATATGGAGCATCTTCATGAACATACAATTGAAATAAATGATATAATTCATCAGTAAATGCAATTGTACAATTCTTGGTTTCATCGACTCCATAGAAAAAATTCAACGGCAGTCCACTCTCTTTACATATAGGAGCACTTTCATAAATGATATTCTCTATTGTTAGCTTGAAAAACCTCTAATAATACCTACTATCAGAATCGAATTTATGCTCTCCACTTTCAATATCTCTACTTATACATTCCAAGGTCAATTCACTGCCGATACTGAACGGTTCGCCTTGGATTTCGGGGTATGGATGGGATAGAACAAGGGTGAATAGGAGGGGTAAGAGGGGTAGAAAAAGGCCCCAAGCACCCGTTTTTAATGCCATCTGAGATAGATCGAACAGTAAAAAATAGTATCCGACTGTGATGAGAATAATCTATTGTCCTGCAGAATATCTTGTTGGAATTTCCTTGGACAGTTGTTAAGTTCGAGCAAATAATCCGATATTTCACTGATGGGAGATCGAGAAATGGGAGGTGAAATTTACTCGAGATTCATGCTTGGCAAATTGTTTGAACTTGATTATTTATTGTACAATCTGAAATAATTCAAATATAATCTAATCTAGCTTGTCCAACTGCCTGTCATATCAATCGCAGGTCATTCACAAGTCACGTCACTCACACGCACTCACTCGAGGTCCCCTACTCTCACGTCACTGGCTTCACCCCACAGTAGCTCTAGACCGCTGCTCACTCGCTGCTTGTTCTCTGCTCATGACTACAATAACAGAATTCGCTCGGAAAACAACCATCATCCCTCCTAGTCCTCCTCAGTTCAACCAACGACAAGCTCCTACGATCCGATTATACCCCGTGACCAACTACACGTTTGGGGTCAAGGAGAATCAACCTGAAGAAGATTCGTCGGTCAATGCTCGATTACTACGGTTACAAGAACATTATGAAAAGAATGGAATGAGAAGAACTTGTGAAGCCATTCTAGTTTGTCATGATCATGGACATCCTTATATACTAATGCTACAAATCGCCAATACATTTTTCAAGCTGTAAGTAAGATGTTCAGTGCTGAGACTTTTCCCTGTCACCATTCTCTCTAACAGACCCGGAGATTATTTACATCCTGAAGAAGAGGAAATACAAGGATTTGTTAATCGATTAAATGAACGATTAGCACCAGTTCCAGGGTCTTCATTAGCTCAAGATCCAACCGATTCTCAATGGAATATCGGAGATTGTTTGGCTCAATGGTGGAGACCGAACTTCGAAACTTTTATGTATCCATTTATTCCTCCTCATGTTACAAGGCCAAAGGAATGTAAAAAGATGTATCTGGTCCATTTACAAAAGCATAAAACTCTTGCAGTACCGAGGAACATGAAATTATTAGCCGTGCCTTTATTTGAACTGTATGACAACACTTCACGATATGGAACACAATTGGCAGTAAGTAACCGTAGACAACATATAACGGTTTCTAACAAGGCAATTCCTCAGTATTTAAGTCGATATAATTTCGAGTTTGTAGACTCGGATGATAATGTAATAGGACAGCATCCGGCCAGTGCGGCTAGAGCTCCGGCTAGAGCTCCTACTGCTGCAATAGACTTGACGGAGACTGCTGTACCAACATAGTGCCAGTGCTCCTGCTCCAACTGCTGCTATAAACTTGACTGAGACTGCCGTACCAACATAGAATAGATGCTTGAAGCAGATTAAGTCCTTCTCTATGAAGTCAACCATTTTTGACTCTGAAAAAACTCGTAAATCCTTGCTGTTTTATTCACATCGATTTTAACCAATTCTCGCGCAGTTCGTTTCTTTAAAACTCCTCCAGATCGTAACATTTCTCGGAATAATGTCTCCTTTATAGCCAAATAAGGCTTTGGAAGAATTCTCAATTGAGAACATAAGATTTGCTCTTCAGGACTAAGTAATTCCACATCTGTTGCGTGGGTGATATCCAACGGGTTAGCAGCAGGTTTACGAAACAGTTTTAAAGCAGCTGCAGTTGCTGCTGTACTGCTACTTGACACAGCCGAACTTGTTCCATTGATAGCATTTGAAGCTGCTACGCCTGCTCCATTAGTTAAACCGAAAGGAGTCGATCGTTCTGAAGTAGTAGAACCATTTGGAGTTTCGGGGCCTCCTCCATTAAGATGAGAACTCCGCCCGGGTTTAATAGTACTAATATTATTGGCAATAGACATTGAATTGGCCGTGAACCTACTACCAGGGAGTAACGTAGACCCGGGAGTTCCCATCCGATTAAGAGCGTTGAGCCTCACCATTTTATCCCTTTCGTATTTCGAAGCCAGCTCCAAACTACGAATTCCATTGCGTCTATATTCTTGGAGTTGAGCAATTCGTCTTCTACATTGCAATTCAGTCAGAATTGATAAGGAAAAGTCGTCGAAATCTTTATGATTCATTAATCGGGCAAAACAGCGGATTTTGTTCATTAAATCCCGCTCTTCTTTAGTTCTCCGTTTATCTAGGCCGTTATTTTTTCGGTATTCTAATAAAGCATGCTCCAAAATCGTTCTCTTTCTCTCGGCACGTGACGTGAGACGAGAATTATAAATATCCAGGATTGTCAACTTCAAATCCACTTCTGTATCCTGATCTTCAGCTTCAAAAACCATATCTTTAACGGTCATTTCAGCCTCATTTTCGAGCTCGGACTCGAATTCTAATCGGCCTGGCATATATCCTTGAACTTCATGACAAGCAGGAACAGATGCTGTAGGCTTTTGTTTAGGAGCAGGCAAATTGCTTGCATTTTTTCTACGTTCATTTAACCTATTTTTCTTTCGTCGAGCGAATTCTTCGGGTGTAAGAGTGAATTTCTTGTTCATATCAGGTAAAGGATAATCTGGAGATTGTAAATAAACAGAATTATAATGTTTATCAACTTCTTCCTTCGATCTTGCTCCAATATGATCAGCGATATCTTGCCAATTACCTAATCCACAAGTCTCGGCACCTTCTATTAGCAATAATTCCTCATCTGCACCCCAGTCTTCTTCAAATATCGGGTAAGCATGTTGTTCTACAATCATATAATCATGCCATGGCTTGTGAGTTCCTGAAGTAAGGCCCTTGGAGAAACAGGCCACACAGAGGTCATAATCTTGACATTCCGCACACCGGATTCGAACAAGATGTGTACAATCACAAGAGCAAATATCACAATGGAATTTGACGCCCGGCTCGGCCGCTTTTAGCGGGTTTGTAGGCGCGTTTTTGCGATGAATAACCGTCATTTGATGCTCATCGATCTCAGGGTAGGGGTAATACTGTAGGGTAATAGAGCTCTGGTAACAACAGCTATAGGGTAACGTGGATGAAAGCTGTGGAGCAGGGCGGGATGAACTTGGGCAAGATTCAATGATTAAATGATGTCTGTTGAAATGGATTAAATATTATTTTGAGGCTTCAAAGAATATAGTCGTAAATATCGTGAATTTATCGTCAAATTTTAAAGCAAATACGCGGTTTGCCGCTGAATTCCGCCTTATAAATGCCACATTAATAGGGGAAAAAGTTGATTTTACTTTGTGGGAGTAGAAGGACGCAGCACGGGATGCCTGTTTCCGGATCGGAATACGCCACATTTTAGTTACCCTGGCGACCCGTGATTATGTAATTTATGTAAGCAAAACCTCAAATTAGGGTTGTGACTGCTTTTCTGGCATACCCTAATATTGGGACACTCAATTCGATTCTGAACAGTCGTGAACTTCATCAGATATCAAAATGGTAAGGAAATTAAGGCTATGTAGACGATGTACAGTTACACGTTACTAGTCACTATAAATATGCTCATTACTAACTCCAGGGACGTGTTAGAACCAAGACAGTCAAGCGTGCTTCTAAGCAAATCATTGAAGGATACTATCCTAAACTCACATTGGACTTTGAGACCAACAAACGTCTGACCAGTGAAATCGCCTTCATTCCCTCAAAGCGTCTTCGTAACAAGATTGCAGGCTACACAACTCATCTGATGAAACGTATTCAAAAAGGACCTGTTCGTGGAATTTCATTCAAACTTCAAGAAGAGGAGAGAGAACGACGAGATCAATACGTTCCTGATGTCTCTGCCCTTGATCTTTCTCACACCGATGGACAACTCGAGGTTGATGCCGACACCAACGATTTATTGAAGAGTCTTGGATTCACCAGACTTCCTACCTCCGTCGTTCATGTGTCTCAACAACAACCTGCTGAACGACGATTCCGTCCCAGGAGGAACTAGACAGAGTATTGTGTAGTAATAACAGTATTCTAGTGTAAGTTCTGTAGTGTACGATATCAGCGAGTAGCTGAAGATATCGACGAGTAGCTGCCAGCATAGTATTGGTAATTTTCACTGCATACTAGCCGCCGGCATGCTCGCATCTCATTCAATCAAGAACATCTCCAGTGTTTTACAATTCCAACGTTAAGAGCGGGCTTATGTTGTTGAAGCTCCGATGTCAGCAATTATCAAACTGCTGATAATGTAGTCTGCCTGGCGATTATATCGTCAGATCTAGTTAGATAGCTGCCAACAGTCCAATCATTGATATATTTTATCCTAAATTTCATCTATTCAAAGCTTAAATCTTCATATCTACCTCCGGTCTAAAAGCTCATCAATCCAACGTTCGTCATCTGGAGGACTGTGTCTCATAGAAGGACTTTGAGCAAAAGATGCCGTCCCGCTAGAAGGGGATGATGTTCTGCTAGAAGCATCTGTTCCTTCAGGTTCAGGATCTTCAGGATCAATCTCATGGCCAGGCTCATGGTCAGACTCATGCTCACGTTCCTCATTTTGATCTTGGTTAACCCCTTCTGTATCAGCCAAAAAACGAGGTACAATGAATCCCTGATCAATTGCTCTTGCGACTTCACTATCATACCCTGGAGGCTCTTCTGGATTGATTCCACCTTCTCCATTGCTATCTCCATCCAACTGCTCAAGACTCTTTAAATCAATTCTTTTCAACCAATTATTAATTTTTTTCACCTCTTCATGCTGTCTTTTTTGAATGTCACTCACAGCTTGCCGGTAACTTACTGCTATTTCTTTAAGAATAATTCCTTCTCTATATCGAAGTGCTTCAGTATTATTTTGTCGAAGAGCTTCAGTATTATTATCCTGTCGATTTCTTGCACTTTGAGGATCTTGTCCCGCAAGAATCAATTTCTCCATGGCATAAATCAACGGATGAAATTGAGGATAAGTGATCCAGAAATACTTGGCATGCTCCTTTGTCAGATTATTTGTTCTGTAGATAGCATTTAAAACCTTGACATATTGAGTCATTGAAGCTGCTACGCTTCCAGAAGCCTTTTCAATATGAGGAAGAGGCATTCTTTGCCATCGAAAATATTGATCTGCTTCTTTCTGCTTAAGACTGGAGACAATCGTAGGGACATAAGTGTCTGGAGAGCCCATTTCTGCTACCAAATCTCCATTATTCCTACGAATAATATCACATATATTAATTAATTTTCAGTCAATTCTTGTAGTCCATTTTCACTGCTAGGCCAAAGAGGTGATAGCTCTTCATTGTATAGATTTTGTCTGGTCATTTCACTAACCTGACTGTCAGGGTCTGTCAGAGTCTGTGAGGCAGTCAGTTACTACCTTTTAATACCTTAGAGAACTTAGATGAAGATACGAGCTTACATTGCTAACTGTTAAATTCTACTGTCAGACTTGACTCTTCAATCTGTACTTCTGTACTTTGCAAACTTAATGCAGGTAGCTAAGCTCATGATTCATAGTTTTTTCTACACAACGAATCAGAATGCCTCAGTACGTACATGATGTGATAATAAGCAGAATAACGTTCGTAGCTCTGCTGCACAGGGTCGCGTGTATCAGATTGCGCAGTTGAAGATATTATACAACAGCGTCAATGATTAGAATTCGAATTGCCAAACGAGGTTGTGCAAAAGATTAAGTTCAGTAGATAAACTCAATTGATATATTTTATTAATCTAGTTCAATTGCAATAAAGAAGCTGAGCTGGTGACGTGCACCGTGAGAGGGATAATCGCAAGATATCACGAGAAATCGGCGAGTGATATTTTATAAGCGTACTCCTATCGGAAGACGATATTCTTGGTGATCAGAATATCAGAATATCGGCAAACTGCAGCTATGGCAGTGACATGTGAAGTGAAAGATTCCTACGATATCGGCTACGATATCGGCTACGATCTGTCACTATTATTTATCGGCAGCACTCCCTTGTAGATTTGGTTGACGACTAGGTGGATCCTTGGTCATCCGTATTCGCAACGGCAGGCTGAAACTGTATCAGCTGAAACTGTGGTTGTGATATTGCAATCGGATCAGAAATGGATGTGCGATGTGAGATGCTGCCGTAGGATTGGAGTTCTCTGGGTAATAAAACCATAAAACCCGCCCGTAATGAGTTGAATTCAACAAATCCATCCAAGGCCTACTCCTTCGACAATCTACTATTATATCACCGTATAGTAGATCTCGGGCAACGTCGGGTTCTACACTCCACGGACTGCCGTGGATACGCGATATTCTAAGGACCGCTAATACCTGGCAAATTGATTGTTTGAATTCGGCGATTGATAAGTGGCATTTGCAGTTGCATTGGCTACAGCAGCAGTTGCAACAGCTACAGCTTGATCAGCAGATTGACCATTCTGATTTGCATTTGCAATCTCAGTATCAAAAGCAGTAATGGCTTCATTAGCTACTCGTAATACATCCTCAGCAACAGCTCGCATTTGTTGCAGATTTTCAGTCATTTTCAGGAACCTGTTCATTGAATTGGCAATATGATGCATTCTCTGGTTTTGAGCAGCCAAAAGGGAAAATGGAGCGTGCATCAATGCAACCTGCATAGAAGGCTCTATAGAAGGTTCTATTGCATGATTGATTGAATCTATATCATCATGAAGAGATTCAAGGTCCGAATTGTCTTCTAGATCTTCAGTAATAGAAGGCCAATCTGAAAGAAGTCCCTTTTTATACCAAGAAGAAATGACGGATTCATGTGTAATACACGAATCTCTAGCATTTTTAACTACGTTTAAGATATTCGGCCATGACAATGCAACAGTAGCATTATTTGTACTGTTTCGTAACTCTTTTTGAAATTGAGTTAAAATGCCCATTTGAAGAGGCTCTAATTGCGACAAGAACCGAGCAGGGATTAAAAACAATAAAATGTTATGATTTCTCATGAATTCAAGCATCTCCATGTTGATCAATGCTCCATTTCCTTCTACAAATAAAGCTCTAGTTTGACCTTGAGCTTTAGCAGAAGTTAACGATTCGAAATGGTAAGAAAGCCAAGTAAGACCTAAATCTCGTGCACTCCAACCACTAGAAGGATCCGCAGGAACTACAGACCAAGATTCATAGCCTTGAGTAGCTAGAATCGAAGTGATTTCAGGGCTAATAGAGCCGGTACAAGACACTATAAAAGGAGGAATAGCGCTTCCATCTCCACAAATAGTCTCGAAAATACTAAAATCTTGTAAAACAAGACTCAAATCATTTTCAAGTGAAACTTGAGACATATCATAGCAATTTTCAGGAGTAATTCGATGCTTTTTCATACATTGTTTTAAATGGCCAATCCATTCTTGAAATGATGGATCATGCTCCAATCTTCGATAAGTAGCTCTTCCTCCAGGAGATCGGGTATAAAACTGTCTAAACAGCTTACTTAATTGATCGCCATGTCTTCTTTGGAATCCTCTTCCCCAATGTTCAGAAATAGGCTCAGACGGAATCTGACTTGATTTCAACGACAAGAATCGACTGGTATTATTGGCAACATTGGAAAGAAATTGACCCGATAAAGATCGTTTTAAACTATCAAAAGAAGCCAAAAGTTCTGCTAAAATGGCTTCTTGTTGATATTTCATTGGCATTCTCTGTTCATCTCGTTCTTTAATCGATCTACCTCCTTTAAGTCGCCTTTGAAGGGTACTATTGGATATTCCACATAGATTAGCAGCTCTTCTACCGGATAAAGCGCGTGATTTCACCAAAGCAATGGCTTTGGCGATTTGTGCCTCCATTTCATCCGAAGATGCTTTTTCGAAACTGGACATGTTGGGTCGGGTCAGGTCAGAGCGAGTGAAGATGAAGTGAATCAGTGATCAAGGTGAATCAGTGATCAAGGTGAATCAGTGAGTCAGAAAATCAGGTGGTGGAAGGGCAGTGGGTCAGTGGGTCAGGGTCAGGGTCAGGGTCAGGGTCAGGAATGGGTCAAAAGCAGTGTGGGCTTTTAGTCCAGTCAACTGGTCCATCAAAAGTCTGTCCGCTTTGGGCGAAAAAGACTATAGTCTGCAACTAGTCCAATTGGTCTGCAACTTGCAACTAGTCCAATAGTCTAAAAAAAAAAGCTTACTTTTGGATTACCAATCTGCATTATTTCACTATGCAATAGCGGACTAAGTTAGAACTACTAAAATACTACAGTACAGTCAGTACTAGTAATAGATTAATCAAATATCGAGTCTCCACTGGCTGGACTCTGTCCTTCATTATCTTAGTATAATAGTGAGGTCATTGTAAATGAGTAAACGCTGTAAAATCTAGGGAACCTATTTGAGGTGCATACTAGCAGTAATCCCAGCATCATGGACTTCAATTGGATCGGTGATGAATGTCATAAATAAGCTCATTCATGCGAGTCTCTCGGCCGTAAACTCTGGCAGTTGAAAAATAGATCAAACACAACTGTTCAAACATAGCTTTTGTTGAAACAACTGTAATTATTCCCTGACCTTCATCACTCGTACTTGGCTTTAGAGTCCAAGTGTTCAGATCCATGTCGATATGGGCTCTGGCAAAGCCCTAGTTTACATTCGTCAACAGGTCAACAGTTATGCTGCAATTAGTATCCATTAACCTTTATCGTTATAGACTGTTATAAGTAGACATTTCCGCCGATAATTGCTAAGGACATGGCTTCGTATCGTCAAAAGCGCTCCCTTTTAACTTTGGCGCTTAAAACGATAATATTACGATTCCAGTTTCTCTGGGGCCAAGTTCAAATCGTAGACTTATCCTTGGGCTTCTGACAACGCTGTTAGTAAGGATTCTCAGCCACACATTTTCCACACCGATGGAACGTACTACGAACGCTCTGGCCTCGTAATGCTCCGGCCCAATACCGGCTCAACGCCCGGATCAACACTCCAGCTCTTTAGCGCATGATGGACAACGGTTCAATGGCCTCAAATAACTGTGCCATACATGGACGGCAATCTATCTTCTCGAACATGTTTGAGCACATCTTCTAGAAGCGGAGGACAACTATCGCGACTCCAATAGATCTCCAGATCCACAAATACAAACAGTCCTTTACGTTAAGCTTCGCTTCAAGTTTTGTTTAAAGCTCTACCTTAACGCTCTGCTCAAATCCTGATTTCTCATCTTTCCGAGGCATTCTATTGTCCAATTCCATTTCTAAGGACATGTGGCATATGACAGTGGTCTCCGTCAGCTGGTTTCTAGGATAGCAGGATAAGTACACCCATCCGAGCCATTCCGTCTTGGCATCCGAGATTTTTCCTCGGAGTCCGAGTCTTTGTTTTACATTCTAAGTTTTATCCTCTAAGAAGAAACCTAAAGGCATTGGAACCGGCAGCAGCAGGCAAGATCACCTACTTCTCTCTTAAGCCAGGGATCCCATGATAACCATGGTCCAGGCCTCAGCATGACGGTACTTGACAATGACATCATATTGCCCATCTCAAAGAATTGCAGGGTACAGTACACTTGTCACTTGAACTGATATCAAGCTGATATTCTAATAGGTACGGCTGAGCATTCGGTTATTCTACCCACTGACTATGTGACTCATGCACGGCCGCGCCGCACGGAACGTTGATGTTACATCTTTAAATTATCGTACCAGTTTACTTAAGAGAATGCTATTGCCAAGAGGACGTTATTGTAACGTATCGACTGACGTGGCACATGACGTGGCCTGCATATTACCAATCTGTTAATTAAACTTACAAACTATCACAACGTTTATGTGATAATGGCTAGTCTAGACTCATTGATTTCTCATCTCTCCCCTGATGCGAACCTTAAAATCAACGTCTTTTAACTTTGTCACTTTGAGTCAAGACTTAGTAAAGCCCTAACCCGAGCCTGGCCATAGAAATTTGCATTCCTAACTCGGCAAACGGATAAATGGACTCGATCGAGAACTCCGCTATGCTAGCCGCAATAGGCTGATTAACTTAATGAATAGAGTTGCCTTTGACGGCAGAGTTTATTATATGAACAAGATCCGAAATGTGGGGTATTATAATCACGGCTTAATATTGGGCCGCAACGGCATCACCCGTTCTAAAACACTAGCCATTGTGTACTTCCAACGGTCACGTTCTAGAACAGATCCAACGTTGTTTAGGCGAACTAACTGCATTAGAGGTTCCGGCAACCGCCGATCACCGCTTCGGCGAAATCATCTCACATCGAAACATTGCTTTTTCCTAGAAATTTTTATATTATTAATAATACTTAAAGGCTTTAAGCCCTGCAACTTTTTTTTATATGGCATTTAATATTCTAATATTTTGTTATGGATCAAAAGTATAAAGAAGAAGATATAACAATGTCGCTAGAAAAACAATCGGCGGATAGCCCGCTCGACGTACCCGGAGCGGATTCTCCACAGCCTTACACAGGAGAGCCTCGCGACGACGAAGACAGACTTAGCGATGTCGCAATCCCGGACCTTTTACCTGTAGTCAGTCCTTTTCTTAACCCTTATGGACCTGATCCTCCCGAATCTATTCATTCTATTCGTGAACAACGTCCCTCGGTCTTTTCCAGCGACGGTCTGGAAATCCTCTGCTTAGCAGCCCTCACTCTTGCATCTGCTATGGGCACGATGAGTCTTGGCTCTTTCCTTATCGCCCTCCCGACACTTGGACGGTACTTCTCCGTCGACGGTGGAACTCTTAGTTGGACGATGTCTGCTTTCTCGTTGGCTTGCGGTTCGTTTCTACTGTTCATGGGTGGAATAGCTGACGCTTTTGGCCGCAAAAAAGTCGTTCTCGGTTCATTCCTAATGTTTTGTGTCTTTAATCTTGGCTGCGGCTTTGTAAAAACTTTTATTGGCTTGGCTATAATGAGAGCTTTACACGGAATGTGCGCTGCCGCCTCAGTTCCTGCGGCTGTAGGTATAGTAGGCTCACTTTACCTTCCTGGACGGCGGAAAAACAGAGTCATGGCTACATTTGCCGCTGGAGCCCCTCTTGGCTTTGTATTTGGCATTGTAGCAGGTGGTATTTGTATTCAATTCATCTCTTGGAGGGCAATTTTATTCTTCAACGCTATCCTCTATGGGATTTTCACCGTGGTAGCTTTTTTCTCCATTCCAGACGACCCTAAACTGACTCGACAGGAGCTTTTCGAGAAGCTCAAGAGGCTGGATTATGGAGGAGCTTTCTTAACAATTTCTGGCTTTACTTTATTTATATTTGCTCTGTCGCAAGCTGAGCAAGCTCCTCAAGGCTGGAAAACCCCTTATATAATAGCCCTCTTAATCATTGGACTCCTCCTCATAGTAGCTTTTGCTTTCTATGAAGCTTATATTCCTTCTGCTCCTCTTATGCCAGTCGAAGTCTGGAAAGCAAGAGGCTTTGCCCTCTGTATGGTCATTGTGTCACTTGGATGGATGCAATTCGTTGGAACAAACCAGTTCTATGCGGCTTTATACTTCCAAGACGTTCGCGAAGCCTCTCCTATTCTTTCTACTGCTTATTTCGTTCCTCAGGCAATTGGAGGCATTCTAGTCAACGTATTTGCTGCTTTGACTCTGCATTTCATCTCGGGCCGTATTCTAATGGTTATGGCATTTGTTGGATGGACTGGTTCAAGTATTCTCTGGGCACTTGCTTCCGAAACAGTCTCATACTGGGCCATGCCGTTTCCTGCTCTGCTTCTATCTGTAGTCGGAGCCGATCTCGCTTATAACGTGGCCAATCTACATACATTAAGCGCCGCATCAAGTGAGGCTCAGAGCTCGGCTGCTGGTATCTTCAACACTTGTTTACAACTAGCTGGAGCGGTAGGATTTGCAGCGTCGTCAGCAGTTGTAGGAAGTGTTGTTCCAAACCAGGATACCGCTTCAAGAGCTGAATTACTTAAAGGCTTTCACGCAGGGTTCTGGTTTAGTGTTGGTGCTTCAGCTTTAGGCCTTATTCTGTCATGTTTCTTGAAAGTAGGCACTCAAGGAGGAAAGAAGAAGGAACCTGTGGAGAAGGAGCCTTTGGAGACTGTGTAATTGCCAGTACGACAGTTACGGTCAGATCAGTTATGCTCAGGCCGCCAGACCTCCAGTTGTTTCAAAACTCACCAATATTCCAGCATAGGCCAGACCTAGTCTTTCAGACCAGCCCCAACCAGTTCAGATCAAACCCACCTGCCCAGTTCAGTTTGATCTAACTTGCAGGTCTTGATTACAGTCTGTTCCATTCTTCTGTTCAGTCCGCTTTAAACTCTAACCAAACTCCATTCAGTTCTGTTCAACCAGCTCAGGTAGCTCAAGTCAGCTAATGTCAGCACCGACCTTCTAACTCTACCTCTTACTTATCGATGACTCTGTCATTCTATTTATTACATCGGCTATCACAGTTGCCGGTGCTAGATCTAATATATTATTACTTATGCAAGTATCTAATTAGTCTGTACTGTAAATGTAGACAGTGCCGCCTGCTATGTCGGCATGCGTCTATGGCAGGCTTCCATTGTAAGGCTATATATTGGCAGGACTTTATATCGCCAGATCACATCGCCAGGAAATATCGCTTCTAACAGCAGGACTTCATATTGGCAGGTTTTTATATAGCAGGCATCTACCCCGGCAGGCGTCCTATCCACAGACGTTCATTCGGCTTGCCTATCAGCTCCGGTCAGCTCCGAGCTGACTACGAGTTGAACTGACCTAAGCAGAGTGTCTACAATAATCTACAGTCACTTCATCATGTCATGTATGCATTTCTATGCTGTAAATAAAAACAAGTGCTAAAGTTAACAATGCCTTGACCTAGCCATATCAGTCATATCAGCCGCAGCCGCAACCACTGCAACCGCAGACACATCAGCCGAAGATTCATCAGCAGCCAGTTACAGCGCCGCATCCACTCACAGCTACGCCTCAGAAGCTTCATGTCAATCAAGTCTAAGCTGACCACCCCCTTGAATCTGTATATGTCCAACCTCCAAATTGCTTCTGAACACTATCCGAGAGATAATCATTCGACACTGAATCGGTGGGGATCTCACTTGTAAACTCTTGGTCAAAGTTGCTTGTATCTGTAGCACTTTCTACTAACGGCTTAAAAGGAGCAGCGTACTTTTTACTCATCAGTCTCTTCCAGTCGATCTGAGCAAAGAAGGCATGACCTTTAATCTCAGCAGCACCATTTACTCCTAATCGTAAAGTCGGATCACGGTTCAAAAGCCCTATTAATAGAGATCGAGCTTCACGATCCATATCTTCAGGAAACCTTAGAGGCTCCTGTAAGATCTTACGATACATGTCGTTTGTATTTTCATCATAAAACGGAGGCAGACCAGTCAACATCTCGTAAAAAAGCACTCCTAGGGTCCACCAATCTACTACTTTGGTATAACCTTGGCCTAATAGCAATTCAGGTGCTAAATACTCTGGAGTACCGCAAAAAGTATTTGTTTTCTCCTGACCAGCCATATTTAACTTGCACAGTCCGAAATCACATAAAGCTATATGACCAGTGTAATCCAGGAGTATATTTTCCGGCTTGAGGTCACGATAGATGACATTATACTCATGAAGACATTCCAGAGCACAAAGGAGCTCGGCAGTATAGAATCTAGCTCTGTTAAGGTCGAATCGGCCCTCACGTTGTAGATGATGGAACAATTCTCCTCCGTTGATGAAAGCTAGAACGAGATAGAGCTTCTCAGGCGATTGGAATGAGAATTTAAGAGGAACTATAAACGGATTGTTGATTTGAGCAAGAACTGTTCGTTCAGCTAGAGTATGATTTACTTCTGAACGCGAGACGATATGAGCTTTTCGGATTGTTTTCAATGCATAGATCCGCTGAGTATCACGCTTCCTCACCTGCATAACCTTACCAAAGGAGCCTTTTCCTACGACTTTAAGTAGGTCAAAATCTTCTATAGTTAATGCTCTTGACTTGGTCACGTGCTTGAAAGTCACGTGTATGCGGCCAGTGCCGCTCGTCAGGGTAAGCCAGCCTCCGGAGGTCTGCGGGTCGGATATTTTATGCGATCCGAGAAAGACTTCAGAGGCTCGGGATAATTTGGCATAGATTTGAATTGAAAGAGTTTCTGCTCGGGAGACGTCAAAGTTGGCAACGGAGTCCCATACGGGATTCTCTAATGTCCCGGAAGTTGCATCTAGAACGACTTGAGTCTTGTCAAACTCGAGGACAAGATACACAGGAGGTTTCACAGGAGTTGTAGTTCTTGAAGTTGTAATCTGTTCAGGTTTATAACCCGGAGGTAACGACAGTCCATCAGCAGCTTTAACGCTTACACTAAGTAAACCCGGTCGTAAAGTAGATGTACTCTTGGCATCTTTAGGTAGAGATTCCGCAGGTAAAGAGTTGTTATTGAGGTTTGTTTTGATCTGAGATGATGTCAAATTCGCTCCTGGAGGTGGCCCGGAGTTTGGTACGGGAGGAGGAGCAGATGTCAAAACGCCATTTAAAGGCTGAGTAAGAGTCTTTGAAGAAGCGGATTTCGGTAATGCCAAAGTAGAAGACGAACTCCGAGGTGAATCTACTGGAGTAGACGCTGTCCCCGTGCTCTTCTCACTACTAGGACCACTAACAGTATCCTTATGACTATGCGCCGTTACTGAAGGCAATGAAATATGCGAATGAATGACTTTGGTTTCATCGGACGCAGTTATCGTTTGTTTACCGAAAGGTGAAATATGAGTCTCTTTCAGTTCTGTTAGAGTCAAAGAAATCTCGAAAATATTGTTAATTACTCACTTTTAGTTAGTTTCCACGACATAGACATGATGTGTTAGCAAGTAAAGTGGATTTTGAGAAATTCGAGGAGGATATGAATCAGCCACTCCATAATGCTGACAGGATGATAGTTGATTAGTAAGAAATTAGTAACAATAACTAATTAAATAATGCATAAAATAAAAATGCCTTATGCCATAGCCAGTAGACTATAATCTATAGCTAGTAGATTAAGTATAGCTAGTAGATTAAGTATTGCTAGTAGATTAAGTATAGCTAGTAGATTAAGTATCACATTAGAGATGAATGAAGTAGCAGGTAGTATCGTCTGAATCTGTCTGACAGACTGGCATGAAGGCTATACGCTTGGACCGAAGAATGTACTAATGGAGCTGTCGATACAGATAATGCACAGCTCTGAGCTTGGGCTCTGTTGATGTCAACTAGATCTGTAACGACAGAACTCTTGTAACATGACGTGGAGTTAAGACTATTGCGAAGCATGTCACAAACGTTTGTAGAGCAGCACAGATCTCAGACGCTGCATATTTGAACAACGACTTGTGACTGCTATGCTTGACTGCCATGCTTGACTGTCATGTTTGAGATCTTGCAGTCGGCGACAGAATATTGTGATTGCCAACTGAAGTGTTATTAGTCTGAGCTCTTGTGCAGTTCTGCAGACACCTGACTGTAGCTTTTGAATTGTCTTGACAATGTGTCTTATCAGTCTAATCTTCTAATCTTGCCAGTTCTGCAACTACACAACGCTTGTGACTTGATTGAATGACATGTTGACTATTACATAGTCTTAGACTTAGCTCCTGCACAGTTCTGTAACTTGACGCTTGTTACCTTGCAGGAATGCACAGAACGCTTGCGACCTGATGCTTAATTGTTGACTATTATGTCAAATCTTATCATGCGAGAACTTGAGTGACCTGCATCGCAGAACTCGTGCTGGTCAAGTGAGCTCCTCTGAGTTACAACAGCTCCTGTAACTGATGTTTGATTGAATTAATGACTATGCGCATCTTATCTGAATCTTGCAGTTCTAACAGTATCTCTTGAAACTACTCTTATACCCTATATCTGTACTGCAGTGCCATTCTCATAGCTGTGCCAGCACGGAAGACAGATCTTTGCTCTATGTAGACCAGACAACAGTCCGAAAGGTCTAAGTTTAAGTACAAGAGTGCAGAATGCCTACTTTTTGGAACCAAAGAGGCATCAGTAAATTAATGTTCAAGGCTTGACTGAAGTTACCTATTCACTAATTTGGATAGCTTCAATCCGGACAGCCGTGCACGGTAAAAATCAATCTTCACAGTCAAAAGTTGATTCAACTTGACATAAAATCAACGAGACGCGTATTTACACCTTTAATGGATAATAATAGTATTGTTTCAGACTTGATAATAAGGTTACACTCAAAGCAACTTTAAGTCTAAACAAGAAAGCAAATGATTTGACGCGCAACTGAATTTAACTTATTATTTGCGTGCATTTGCGCACATACTTTGTTCCTGCATCATTGTCCGATAGGTCCAACTCAGATGAGGTCAAGAGACAACAATGGAGAGTCATTGGAGATTATCGACTCAATTACGACATAATTAAACAAAGAATCAATTATATTTAGAACTGCTCCTGTTTACGCGTGTTCATGAGCGAATATCGGATAAAAATCTGGTAACCGAGTTCATTCGTGCATTCTTGGCTATGTTGCAGTGCTAATATTCTAATATTAGATTATCAGGATACGATCTAAATATCCTTAGTCCAGCTGGATTTGAACTCGGTGCCGCTTCTAATCCGCTATTAAATTCCAATGTCCATGAAAGGTTGGAATTTATGATTATTTCTGGAATAATGGATTTACATTCCGCATATTGTTTTAGGATGATCCTCACCTAGTCAGCTCTCTTGAGTCTTCTCGCTCAGCTCAGCTCAGCTCAGCGCTGAAGTCCACTGAACGTCAGCAATATGAATCCAGAACAGGATAACTGATGAATTAAAGGAAATGATAGAAAAATAATACAGACATAGCCTGACAATGATTAATCGTTTGCTTGTAGTTAAATTCTTGTAGATTCGAAATTCTCCAGTTGACAGACTACGTAATTTCCCAACGTAATTTTCGCTATAACGATATACAAGGCGCGATTTTGTCAGTACGAAAGTACCATTCTCATCAGATCTAAGACTAGTCGGATACGTTAGAATTACAATACAATGTAGTACAATATCATTCTAGTATAGTATGAGAATCCTCATTAAGTTCATAATTACCAGATGATTAAAATAATATAGATGATTGCTAGTTGGCTGATTATTGCGGTTTCAAAATCAACATATTGTCTTACACAAGCTTTTATTACAACGATAACCTTAATATAACGATGCTTTACCTCAGTCAGTGCTTCAACAGGCAACAGCAGCTCATCACGCGGTAGGCCTACCAGATGTCATAAGTACTGAGAAGTTACAACAGGATCATAATAATAACAAACTGCGAGAACTACAAGGAACGTTAGTGGATGCTACCACTCTACCACTCTACCACCTACCATTGCGTTCCTGGTTAACGGAGCTTTAACATTTCCAGTCTAAACTCCCACATGAATCAATGACTATACTACATTCGAACCCGCGCGATGAATCACAGCCGATTCGTTGAAAATTAATATTTTATTTAATATTTTATTTAATATTTTATTCAATTAATATTCAATTAATTGAACTTTGGCGCTGCTAAAGCTGGCATGTACTAATCTGGCCCCTGCTGAACGAAATCGGGTATCATTCTTCCCAATTAGATCTTGAGCGCGAATATAACGCGTCCAATTTAGGCAATACAACAACACATCATTTGTTTTCTAACCCATTTCGGCCCTCCCCTACCCAGTCCAAATCCCTTGTCAAAGATTCAGATTGGAGATTAATTCTTCATTCACAGAAAGACGGCAACTCGTAAAGAATCTTGACTTTGTCGTTGTAGATTGTTGGCGATTGACTGGACTGACTGGATTGACTCTGATTGACTCTGACCGACTCTCACTGAGACTGTTGACTTAGCATCATGACCCTTGAGGGTTATCATGGCCGAAATCGGCCGGGGCATTATGGCAAGAATCGAGACGGCCTTTATACTGAAGGGCCTCCTAATGGGATGGCGGCAGCTGCGGCAGCAGCAGCAGTGGCTGGAACGGATGCTGGAGGCCATGGAGGTTATGGAGGCCACGGAGGGAAAGGTACTCACGGACAACCGTCCTCCCAGCAGTCGTCTCATCCCCGGGCCTCTTCATCCCCGTCCCCGTCCGATCAACCTACATCTCATTCCTCGCATCCTTCGCATCCTTCCGAGTCCAAAAGACTCTCACAAACATCGACAAGCTCGAAAACTAAAACTCACATTGGACCTTGGCGGCTCGGCAGGACTTTAGGCCGAGGGTCGTCGGGGCGAGTGCGACTGGCTAAACATTGCATCACTGGAAAGCTGGCAGCTGTGAAAATCGTAACAAAATCCGTCATGTTGAACGCAGACCCTCCGTCGAAAGATCCGGGAGGGCTTCCGTATGGAATTGAAAGGGAGGTTATTATTATGAAGCTTATTGAGCATCCGAATGTCATGGCTTTGTATGATGTATGGGAGAATAAGGGTGAATTGTAAGTAGATGCTCGCAGGAGCGCAGCGAATGCGAGCGGTGAGCGTCAGTAGCAGCTCAGCAGCGCTCAGTAGCAGCAGCTAAACAGCTCAAGCTCAACAGCAGCATATCAGCAGCGCTCGCAGATACGCAGTCAACTGTCTAACTAGATATCTCGTGTTGGAATATATAGAAGGAGGAGAGTTGTTTGATTACCTGATTAAAAAAGGCCGATTGGATGAGAAAGAGGCCGTGGGATATTTCAGACAAATCGTACAGGGAGTGGATTATTGTCATCGGTTTAATATTTGGTAAGTAAAACTTTGTGAAGGGGAGAACAGACTGCTGGAGTGCTGGTGATAGTACTTTCTGGCTGCTGTTGCACTGCAGTGCTGCTATACGGTATACTGGGTTTCAAGTAGACCAGAATAGGGCGCCTGACAGGTTGTACTCTGGCTGTACGCTAGTACATATTCTGGGTGTCTGACCTGGCTATAACAGTTCTGGCTTGGTGGCTTTCGTGCTCTCTAGAATGTGTAGACTACAGCAGTGCTGGTTTGATCTGCTGTCTGCGGGCTGGTAGCTGTAGACGAGCTGGTGTTATTCTCACTGGTAATCTGGGGCTGTAGTCACTGGCGGTGCAATGCAGTCCTATTATGTCCTCTACTGCCCTTGTATTATTGTATTACTCTAACTAGTCATCGTGACCTTAAACCCGAAAACCTCCTTCTCGACAAGCACAAAAACATCAAGATCGCGGATTTTGGAATGGCAGCTTTGGAAACAGACAAAATGTTGGAAACGTCATGCGGGTCTCCTCATTACGCATCACCCGAAATCGTTGCCGGTAAAGTGTATCATGGGGCTCCGTCGGATATTTGGTCCTGTGGAATTATTCTATTTGCTCTTCTAACGGGACACCTTCCTTTTGATGATGACAACATCCGACGGTTGCTTCTGAAGGTTCAAGCAGGCCATTTCACAATGCCTCGCGATCTGTCTACCAACGCGAAAGATCTTATTTCGCGAATGTTACGAGTGAACCCGGAAGAACGTATTAGTATGGCTGAGATTCTCGCCCACCCTTTGCTCCGTAAATACCCCGTAAAGAAGAAGGTGCCGGTTCCAGTGCCCATAGAAACGGTGCGACATCCGGTTAATTCTCGTGAAGAGATCGACCCGGAGATTCTTAAAAACTTGCAGACTTTATGGCACGGAGAAAACCGGGAGAATGTCATTGCCAAATTGCTTGCCGACGAGGAGAATCAGGAGAAGGTGTTTTATTGCTTGCTGATGAAGTTTAGGAAGGATCATATTGATGACTTGAAGAGGGCAGAGGCAGCCGAGACCGAGCCGGTGGTGAAGTTGAAGCCGATATCGGCCAAGGCGAAGCCGATATCTTCCCGGGAGCACTCTCCTGTTCACCGTTCTGTACATCATCGACGGATCAGCTCTTCTTCCGCTTATGATTCACCGCGGGCCCACGGACACCGCCGTCAAGGCTCACGTGCATCTCATGGGGGGTCCGGAAGCCATTCGTCTATCGCTTACCTTGCCATCCCCCGGGGACCAGGACACAGTAGGGGCATATCCGGGCAGTCCGGGCGCTCTGGTCACTCAGGCCACTCCCGAGCCGGCTCAGTCATCACCGCGCACAAACGTGGTGTTACATTCCCGCACAAGCGGTCCATTAATTCCATCCGCACAGAGTCCTCCATCCCGGAGATCACCTCTGCCGTATCAACGACGATCCAAACAAGCCATTACACGCCCATTGTCGTGCCTGCTGCCAATCCCCGTGACTCTCGTGCTTCCCTCCGTGCCGCGCCTTCTCTGCGAAGCTCTGGCCGGGCGGCGCCGGTGATGTCGCCCGAGATCCCTGACGACTGGATGGATTTGAACAAAGACTCGGATTTCACTGATATTTTCCAATCAGTTGCCAACCGATACGGCGATTTAGGAACAAGTTCACAACCGGCTTTTAGAACCGTCAGTGAACCAGCCGCTGTTGCCGTGCGGACGCGCCCGGAGTCCCGGGCAGCTTCCTTGGGCTCGAAATTCGACCCCAAAAGTTTTCCCCAGACACAAATTGAGGCTCAATCCGCGCCTAAAGAGTTCATTCTACCAATGATCTTTGAAGAGGACCGGTTCGCCGATTCCGTGGAAGAGGAAATAGATCGCTGGACAAAAGGCAATATTTTCGACCTCGATTTTGGCATTTCATTGACTGGAACGAGCACGGACGCCAATGAAAATGAGATAAGCGCTCCCATTGATTCATCAACTCCTAGCACAGACCTCCGGAGCTCTGTACAATCGCCTTCGACGGCAAGAACGTCGACATCCGACATGAAGATAGTAACCGAAAACATTCGACCTCTATCCAGAGACTCTTTGGACTCTTTGGACCTTCCGGAGATCCCCGACACCCCTATTAAAGAGACTCTCAGGCCCCCTCGCAGTAGCCGTGTGGACACCCGTCCATACAGCGTTCTGTCCTACTCACAGCCGCCGAGTGACCTCCGTCCGTACAGCGTTCTGTCCGATTTGCAGCCGCCAACTGACACCCGTCCGTACAGCATTCTGTCTGACTCACAGCCGCCGAGTGATCCCCGGCCGTACAGCGTTCAGTCTGAATCACGGCCTCCGAGCGGCTATTCGGCTAATCGAACGCCGTCCGTTCGTCCAAAATCCGATCCTGTGATCTTGACGAAATACAAAGTGGCCCGAAAGCCGTTGGCGTCAAAAGACAGCAATTCGCAGGCGAAGTTGGCGGTTAAACCCATTCGTATTCCCGCTGCACCCGCCGCTTCTGCCGCGCCAATGGCACCACCTGCGATCGTTACTCGAATTCCTGCTCCCGCCACACGAGGCGTGCCCGCTGCTCCTCCTCCAACGCCAACTCTCCCTCAAGACAAACGGTTCGACCGTATGATCACATCTGAAGACTATGCTAAAGCAAGAGCACAAGCTGAGCCTGAGCCTGTAGAAGAAGAAGAAAATCCTTGGGCTCCTAAACGTTCTGGAAGCAGAGGGTCTTCTTTATTACGCATGCTCTCGTTGAATCCTCGTAGAACGGCACCTAAAGCTCCTCGTCCCGTAATCTCCAGCCCTCTTCCCAGCCCCATTATTCCCGATAATGAATCAGGCTACGCTACAGCCCAGAGCACCTTTTCTTCTTATGGTACAGCTTACAGCACCGTACAAAGCAACGTCTCCGGCTCTAATGGCATCTACATCCCCGAGACTCCCCGGCAGAACTGGTTCATGAAAATGTTGGTCAAAGAAAAGCCTGACGTCTCCAAAAGCTTTGAATCATCAGTATCCAAACGAGTGTTACGTTCTTTAATCATCCAGATCCTCATTGAATGGCAGAAATATGGTCTCAGTAACATTTCAGAGGATCCTTCAACTTTCACCATTAGAGGCATGATTTCTTCCAAAAATGTCCTCAGCGTGAGGTCGGCAAGGTTCCGAATCGAAATCCTCGATGTTAAATATCTTGGCTTTAACTCCAGTGCAGTTTTCTTCAAGGAACGAGGAAGCAGTTCGTCGTTTAATCGGTTATTGAAGGAAATAAGAGGAGCTTTAGTGGATAAGGGAGTTTTATATGCGTAGTTTGGATGATAAATGTATAATAATAATGTAATAATAAGATAATGTCTATAATCAATCCGTGCCGATTTGGCCCGGAAGGCTTTGATATGAACCGATAGGTTAAGTGCCGATATAGCCAAGAGCCGATATATCGACTAAGAGTCGACATATGATATATCGGATAAGGACGACACGAGACCGATACTATTTCACCAATTACAAACATTGAATTCATACTAAAGCTAAAATTATGGCCATTACTGTTTGAATCGTTGATTTTATTCTCATATCACTGATTAGCCGATATTTTATTTGCCTACCCAGATTATCCGTAGCTATAAGCAGGCTACAGGAAGCTTCCACAGCCTGCCAAAATTACTTGGACGAGTAAGAATAAAATAAAGAATCAACAGATAGATCTAAGAACTGTATCGTTCTTAAAGATCGAAGAGAAGGGAATCTCGTAACTTATTGTCTGTGTAATTATGCCTTTGCTTGTACTGGCAGCTACCTAGGTCTTTGTTGTCGGGGACTTTGACATTTATATAACAACCATCGACTACTCCTAAACAATTGTCAAAATAACTGTTGTATTTACCGTTGTCGAGATCCTTCAATCCACAACAGGAGTATCCAATGACGAGAAATTGGTGATATGTTTACCTAGTTTACCAAGACCATAACAGCTTCTAGAACAAGTTCAAACGGCTGGTTAATATTTAATGGTTAATGATATCTACATAATGGTTAAAGTCTCGCCAGGTTCAGCTCCATAAACTCCGTGATTCAATGTCCAAAGGAACACTACTATCGCTTGCTCTTCAACTAAGATTCTCGATAGCGCTGAGCTTTGCTCAACAAACCAATTGCATAGCTTTGAAAAGTAACTTTCATTCGCAAGACATCGTAGATCTCTTAATCGCTGCTAGACATGAGACAGATAGTCTCTAAACATGCACAATGGAGGAGGATGTCAGTCGAGATGAGCGCGTCGAGGATGAAGGTGTTACGTAATCTGACTGATTACGCAATCAATTTGATTCATCCGATTACATAACTGCAGTTATCGCCAGCTTGAAAATCCGAACTTCTCCACTTATACTCATGCCTTCAACAGACTTGCCTGCTAGGGCACCTTCTCAACGGTTGGCTGCTAGAACTAGAAGCAGACCACAAGCTTCAGACCTTTATCCTGGACTTAACGATTTCTCCGACGCTCTAGAAGCTTTACCATTAGAAATTACTCGACATTTCACATTGCTACGAGAAATCGATGCCAAATGCATTGTTACAACGCCTTTATTGTCCACGTTGATTAAACGGTTTTTATTACTGCCATTACCATCATCTCTTGAAGAACAAGGTGTTTCTACAGTTGAAATCCCTCGTCTAATAGTGGATTTGAGTGCCATGCCTCCTTTAGAGACTCTTGGGCTTTTCCCTGAACTTGCCGAGCCGTCACGGGACTCCGGGCCTGTTACCGTCAACAAAATGCAACTGGAATCCGAACGAGAACAAGTATTGGCCCAGATTCGATCTTTAATCCGCGAATTAATGCCTTGTTTAGAGGAGAAAATGCATGTTGCAGGAGTGGCTGCAGATGCTATCCAGAACCATTTGGACCGTCTAGATTACGACTATGAACTTATCACAACAAATGAAATCCCCGAATCGATCCAATTTGGACCTGCCAACCATCCTGCTTTTATTCCTGACTCCAAGACTCAAGATAACAGTAATAAAGGCGCTCAATCGACTCGCAGTGAATCTAGAAGAGAAGCTATGGCAGCAAAGAAAGCCGCAGCTGCTGCGGCAGCAATAGGCACTTTAGGAAGTGGAACAGAAGGACTTGGAGACAAAAATAGACCCGGAACTCCTAGTTCAAGGTCGAAACCTTCTTCTAATGGAACAGTTGCTTCTAATTCTAGTGTCAACAATCCAGGGCCGAATTCAGCCAGTTCCAAGACCAGTTCAAACTCGAAGTCAAGTGGAAATGGCCAGAAAAGGCGGAAAGTAATCCCTACTGGACCCGTTCCTGGCTCTGCACCTTCTCTAGCCTCTCAAACATCTTCATTTCAAGCCGTTGACCCTGAACGTCCTATAAGCCAATATCAAGCGTATTCTGCAGCTAATCAGCCTTCGTTTAACTCGGTATATGAAGCTCCAGTGGCTAATTATGCTGCAGATTATAACGACAGCGATAAGGGAGATGCAGACTCGGCTAGTTCTCGTCCTGGTACTCCTAATGGAAGGAGAAATCGTAAAACAAGGCGTCCTTCAGGTATGAACGCCAAAAATGAAGATGCTGAAGAGCCTGTTTACTGTTACTGCTCTCAAGTGTCGTACGGGGAAATGGTAGGATGCGATGGGCCAGATTGTAAGAGGGAATGGTTCCATTTGCCATGTATAGGGCTTACTGCTCCTCCTAAAGGAAGGTGGTTCTGTGAAGAATGTGCTGCAAAGTATAAAAAGAGGGTTCGTTAGTAGGATGAGTTGAGGTGATTCATGGTTTATAGCTTGGTTGGCCTTGCTTCAAGCTGCACTGGCTTCAAGCTGCACTGGCTTTGCTGGGTACTACTGGCTACAGATTACCGACTATCGGCTGCAGCTTACTGTTTAATGACAGGCTTTCTACTAGTTACTGACTATGCCACTGGATAAGTTTACAGACAGATACAGGATGCACTGAACGTGGCTTCGTCGAACAGTATCGGTGAGATTCAGTCAGCGAATAAATATCGGTGCAAAAGACCGGAGTTATTTGCATTTATCCCGCTCTATTGACAGGATTTCATCGAATAGACCATCTCTCGGCAACAGCCTAAAGAATAGACTTAGGCATCTGGATTGACTGCTGATTTATGCCAACCTTGACAGCATATATGACTTAATGTGGGTCAATGGGTCAGCGGGCCGAGTTATGCTACGGTGGGCACGGTGGGCACGGTGGGCACGGTGGGCACGGTGGGTCACCGTCAGCTGTCAATCACGTTTGGAACCATAATCGAACGGCTCTACCTTTGCTAAGGTTCTTAATTACGTGGTAAGAGCATAATTCGCTGGATTGATGAAATGTAATGCACCATGTGTTGATACATTTTTCGGGCAAATAATCTTCTGCAATTGGTGAAAGATGTTTCATATTTAAACCTTGTCAAGCCTTTGATGCAGCTGCAGGCTAATGCAGATGCAGATATTACAACAAAAGACATAACCGAATTAAATAGCGAACAAGACGATATACCGAATTAAATAGCGAATAAGACGAATAATGATAGAATATCGGATTGATTAAATATAATATCGGATTGAAACCCAACAGCCGCACGTTCGTCTAGAGCGTCTACATTCTACAGTCGCTGACGCAATTGACTGTAACATGTCGTCACATGTTTCAACTGTTACCAAAGACTTGGACTCGACAGAATAAGCTTTGTTTTAGATGAAATGCGATATATTTTTTCAAGACCCTTGGAGCTTAAAAGGGAAATGATTTTGTCATAACAACATTCCCGCCGCAGCTACCCGCAGGTTACCCTGAACTACTGCCGAGAGCAACGGGCATTAGCATACAAACCCTTTAGAGAATAGACGGGGTACTAACTATTGGCCTTGGATAAGAAACAAAGCTGATGTCAAAGGTGAGTAATTGATGAAGGGAGGAGAAGAGGGGTTTTGTTGTTGGCTTTTTAGTATTGTACTGCTGGAAATTGAGGTGAAATTCCAGATTGTCAGGGGAACAAAAGGGAGAAGGAGAAAGGAGGTCAAGGGCTGGCTGAAAGATGAAACGCAGGGGTTATGATAAGCGATATGAAGAATGTGCGATATCGGAATGTAGTTGGGGGATTATTATGACCAAGCAGATGTTGTGTCAGTAGGTCAATGCTGAGGGCAGTACAGGGTTGCTCTGCAGTACAATGGTGGACCGAAGTACTGTATTGAACAGGGCATGTTCAGCAGGTTTTGTTGATGTGTTCAACAGACGATAGTACAGGTTCAGCTAAGTTGGAAATTCAGTGGCTGGCCGTAAGAAAGGTTCTGTAAAGCAGGTTCTGTACGACAGGTCGGTCAATTGGACGTTCAGTACAGAAACATAGGACAGGGATTAGCTGAGCTCATTTGCACCAGCTGTATCAGTTCTGTTATAGTATTCGAATGTGCTATTGATAGTGCTAATTGCTGTGTAGCTCTGTAGTAGCTGTGTATCTCTGTAGTAGCTGCGCTGCTGACCGTGCTACTAGTTGGCAATTGAACTGCCCGGTTCCTGTACCAATCTATTCTTCTGTGCTGAGATTGTCCTTGCTGTGCTAACCTGCCTACTGAATGTGTTCTTTTGTTAACTAAACTACTGAGCTGAACTAGCCCGCCCTGCTAACATGTCCTGAACCTGCTCTGAGACTGCTGAGGCTGACTTGAGACTGACCGCCGAATCTGTCTGTTGTTTTTGAGAGCTAACCTGTCTACCTGGTGTCTGTCCCTCTGCACTAACCGTCATCCCGTCATCCCGTCATCCCGTCAGCCGGTCAGCACGTCAGCCCATCAGCCCTTTCTCTCTCAGATATCAACTATCTGCTGCCTTCTGCCTTTCTACCATCTTTCTAACTAGGCACAATTTTTACGAGAATATAAACTGGTTGTAGTTGGAGGAGGAGGAGTTGGCAAATCGGCTTTGACAATTCAACTTATACAAAGTCATTTCGTTGACGAATACGATCCAACTATTGAAGGTAAGTCTGCTTGTAGAGTTGCGATCTACATTCTCTTACTTAATTAGATTCATACCGAAAACAATGCGTAATTGACGATGAAGTGACACTACTGGATGTTCTAGATACAGCCGGTCAAGAGGAATATTCTGCCATGAGAGAACAATATATGAGAACAGGAGAAGGATTCCTTCTAGTTTATTCCATCACATCTCGGTCTTCATTTGAAGAGATTTCAACATTTCATCAACAGATTCTAAGAGTCAAAGATAAGGATCATTTTCCAGTAGTCGTTGTTGGAAATAAATGCGATCTGGAGTCTGACCGTCAAGTTTCAATTGAAGAAGGAGAAGAATTAGCCCGACAATTCGGCTGTCGATTTGTAGAAACGTCGGCAAAACAAAGGATAAATGTCGAAGATGCGTTTTATGAACTGGTGAGACAAATACGACGGTTTAATAAGGATCCAAATGGTATTGTTGGAGGTAATGGAACCCCCTCTGCCGTGCCCGGAGGCCCGGGGACAGTGCCGGGAGCAAATGGGAGTAAAGCTTCAGCCGCAAAGAATGCGGCTCAAGGTCGAAATAAATTATCCCGAATCGAAATGCAAGAACCGGCCAAATCGTCTTCAAAATGTTGTATTATATCCTAATTGATAAAGTGATACACTATGAAATGTAGAATAAGACTAGCAAATATATAATCGGCAAATGCCCGTTCAGAAGAAACAATTGGAAATTGTTTATTGTTTATTGTTTGAATTCGTAAAGAGGCTGTTAGAGCGAACAGTGTGCAGAAGCTGCATGAAGCAACAAACAGTGAAGCAGTGAAGCACCATGAACACAGTTACAACTTACCTGTCAAGACGAATTGGCCTACGGTTGAAGAGAAGCCGCCGAGGAATGCGTTGAAGGGCTAGTTAGAAATGAAGGGATTATGAGAGAAGAGAGGGGTTATGAAGTGAGGAGAAGAACAGAAAGGGAGTAGGAATGGTTTATATGCTAGGAAGAAGAGGTAGAATATGATGGTGTAGAGGAAAGTATGATGGTGAAGAAGAAAGCAAAAGGGGGAACTGAGAAGAGCGAAGAACGAAGAGAGAATGGTAGTGAAGTTCCAAAAAAAGAGGACATGAAGGAAAGAGGAGAAGCTGTGAAGTTATCAGGTAGAATTCTGAAGGTTAAGAGTATAGAGATAGTGGAATAACATAGAGAACGGATTATGAAGGTGAAGAGGAAAGAACAGAAGAGGGAGCATATGAAGAGAGAGGATATGAAGATTAGAGGAGAGGCCATTATAAAGCAAGAGGGAGAGGAGGACGAAGGCGGTTATGAGTAAGAGGAAGAAGAAGGAGAAGAAGAAGGAGAAGAAGAGGGAGAGAAAGAGGATTATGAAGTTTAAAAGATATAAAAGATCATCGGAGCCAAGAGGAGGGTCGTGAAGGTCGAGAGGGCAGAGCACAGCAGAGCACAGCAGAGCAGAGCACAGCAGAGCACAGCAGAGCACAGCAGAGCACAGCAGAGCACAGCAGAGCACAGCAGAGCACAGCAGAGCACAGCAGAGCACAGCAGAGCACAGCAGAGCACAGCAGAGCACAGCAGAGCACAGCAGAGCACAGCAGAGCACAGCAGAGCACAGCAGGCAACCACATCACTACATTGATGTAGCCATTGTACTCTTTGCCAACTCAATTGACGAATACTTACAAAACTGCCAAAAACAACAGCAAATACAAACTGTAAGACTCCTAAAGCCACTAGAAAAACCAAGAATCCGTCAATCAATTGAACTTTTGGAGTGGCAGTATTTTTATAGTTTGACACCAGAGTATTGACAGCATCGCCGATTGATTTGACCGATGACGACGCCACAGCTTGTGGCTTTGCCTGCGGCTTTTTGAATTCAGGCTTTTTAGCCGAAACTGGCCCTTTTTCTGTCTTCTTGGCCATCGTGAGTAAATGGAGTTTGCTCAATTGACTGAAGTCGATTTAGGAATTCGATTGTCAATTCGTGACGTGTGAGCGGCGGGACCTGGGTCATTGGGAGTTCGATATGGGTCAGATGTTGGGTCACCGGGTCACTGGCGGTCTTCGTTGAGCATCTGAGCTTCTCACTTTATCAGGCTCAACCATTCGCTTGTCGTTCATTGCATCTGACTGTCGATTTAGCACATCATATCACCATATCACGGCTAACCATCTCACATCTCATCTCACATCTCATCTCACATCACATCTCATCACTATCACCTCATCAGCATGAACGCAGGAACTGCTGTAGATGGCCAGTCTAATGAATCTCACAGCATTCAACTCGATTACTCACTACGACGGTTAAAACCCGCTCTTTCCCGGATCGTCCCTCCATTGAACTTTGCTCCTGTGGAAAGAGGCGTTTTCCGCTCAGGACAACCTGCTACAATCAACTTTCCCTTTGTCAAAGAGCTGAATCTACAAACTATTCTATGGCTGGCAGTCGAAGATCCTTCTGACTCACTACTGGCGTTTGCAGACGAAGGAGAGATTACATTCCATCATTTAGGCTTGATTACTGAAGGTGCTAATCCATGGGATCAATTGACTGAGAGCTCTATTGTGGCTGCTCTTGATATTATAATGAAAAAGGAGAGTTATCCGTTACTAGTCTGCTGCGGAATGGGTCGGCATCGTACCGGCACCGTCATCGGGTGTTTACGGAGGCTTCAAGGGTGGAATTTGGCGTCTATAAGTGATGAATATAGGCGTTTTGCTGGGGCAAGAGGCGGTAGAGTGCTGATAGAGCTTCATATTGAAGCTTTTGACACTTCGGCTATCAATATTGATTTGGACAATGCTCCTAGTTGGTTCAAGCCATAAAGTGAGCTACAAATTGGCAGCCACAGTTGTGGTTCTGTGTGGCTCTGGTGTGGCACATATTCAGCCACCGGCACAATCTGCCGCACATAGAGGCGCACATTGACACACCTTGGCACATATCCTCAACTTTATCATCTTGTTTGAATGTTGAAAGAAACACCTGGCAGTTGAGCTGATTCAAAAGTAACATTGGCTTGAATTCCAACTCCTGCTAGAAAACCTCGAATAACTCCTACAGGAAACCAAAGGAACTATTCCGTTAGTTTGTCCCAGAATATTGTATTGTATACTTACAGGAGTCGCTCTCTTTAAAGTCTCTTGAGAACTATGACCAGTACTCATTCTCAAACTATATTTGAAATTGTTATCTATAAGAACATAAATGCCCTTGTTAGTAGTGTCATGATGCGATAATCGTTTGTACATACTCGATGATTTGTACGCAAGTTATCCACGCTCTTTTTAAATAAAATAGTCCATAAATCCTTGCCGATAAAACGGATAATATCCAGCTGAGCACCGAAACGAGGCCGTTCCCGAGTGAACACTTCAGCCATTCCTTTTCCAACCCGATATCCATAACCTTCTATACGATAATAGCATTCATCCGGGCGCAATTGCGGGTCTTGAACCAATTGTTCCACGATCCGGTCGACTAAAGGTACGATCTCGATAATTAGCAGATCAAGGCAACTTATATTGACTTGTTTTTGCCCGATTAAAGACCCCGAAGCGTCCGGACTAGCATTTGAAGCCATTAGCGTTGGAAATTCGGTAATTTCGACATTCAGTAGCAAGTCTCTTACCCGGAAGTTTGGAGTTTGGAGATATTAGGGAAGAATTGATTGTTGAATAAATAAATGGATAAAATAGTAAAAAATAATTAAAAATCGGATTCTGTTTAAAATACATTGAAATTGCCGTAATATCTTATAATATCACGTTTTAAGCTATCAAAAGGTGGATTTATTTACTCCTTAAATACCCCCTTAGCTCGCTCTTTTTCTATTACCCTGCAGTAAAAGAGTGTACGAAAGAGTGACGAAATCCCATACCAAAGATTTACCACGATTTAAATGTAAATAAATAATTAAAAATTATTAAAAATCAGATTACTTTTAAGATATTCTCTGGTTATCAAAATATCTAATAATATTCATCCTTTTAATTCATTAAGCATTCATTTTTACCCTTAAACAGTGCACTCTTTTGCATTACCCTGAAGAATTACCCTACTGATTTCCTTTTCCGTCGAGGATAATCAACCTCACGAGCCTCAAATGAATTTCACAGATCTTGAACCGAATTATTATTCAATGTGACTTGACATTAACTTAATATGACATCAGATAGAGATAGTGAGGATAGTAGTGAGACTGAACGAGTCAATGGTCTTGAACCTCAGGCTATGGCTGATTCTATGGCAGATGCTCTTGCCGAGCATTCCACAGGAACTTCCCGAGGGATTCCTCGAGATAGATTCTATGTCGCGCCAGGGAACCCATCAGATCAAGTCGCTTTAACTGCTTTCCTGCTTGGAATCGTGTTTGGGGCCAATCTAATGCTACTGATGTACCTGAACTTTTACCAATTGCCAATATATCTAATGGCTTTGACGTTATTCCATTTCCTAGAGTACTGGATCACGGCAAGATATAACCAGCCAAAGGTTTCCATTGATTGTAAGTCGCCAGGTTAATTATATATGTCTAACCAGCTTTCATATTACGCAATGGTTCGTCGTACATTCAAGCGCATCTTTTTGCTCTTATTGAATGCCTCGTAGAGTTATGGTTAGTACCGTTGAAGATGAAACCACATCCTTGTTTCACTCTTGTAGGAGCTCTTTTTATACTCATTGGCCAGTCTGTTAGGTCGTTTGCCATGATTCAAGCTTCGACGAACTTTTCTCATGTTATTTCTCGAAATAAAGAGCAAGAGCATCGATTGGTCACTTGGGGTTTGTACCGGTATTTGAGGCATCCGTCCTATTTCGGGTTCTTTTACTGGGCTCTAGGAACTCAAATCTTGCTGGCAAATCCCATTTCCATCATAGCATTTGCCGGGGTTTTATGGATGTTTTTCAATGATCGAATCGAGGATGAAGAGGATTATTTGTTGACTTTTTTTGGAAAGGAATATGCTGATTACAAGAAAAAAACTGGCACAGGGATTCCTTTCATCAGGTAGAGAGCGGATAATCGGCAAGCAAGCAGGCAGGCAGGCAGCAGGACGGTCCAGCATAGGATTCCTTCCGATCTCAGTCTTCATCACCTCTTCTGAGGAGGCTCATCGTCATCACTCAGGGTCAAGTCGATAGTATCAGACACAGTTCTTTTTAAAGGAACAACTGGAGGATCAGGAAGTGGCCTTGGACTTTTAGGACTGTCTCTAGGAGTTTCTCTAGGAGTTTCTCTTGGACTTGGTCTTGGAGTCGGTCGTTCAAACGATTGACTCCTATTTGGCCTTTCAAACGACTGACTTGGACCATTGACCCAACCTTCTAAAGTTCGAGGCGATACCACGGCTCGACCTATAGAAGAGATTCTATCTCTGGTTTCAGGAGGGATTGGAAGCGGTCTGTCCGAGCGATATGTAGTAGAGTTAATAGGAAATGAATGTCTATGAGGAAGACTGGAAGTAGAATTAGCAGGATTAGCAGCAGTAAACGAATTACCACGATGTACATGTTGAACAGGAGAAGGTCTGCGGACAGGAGGATTAGGAAGTGAAGAGACTGAAGGGGCAGCGTCAGTAGGTTTAAATAATGATTTAGGAGCTCGTTCTTCGTTAGTGGAGGTAGAATCATGGCTGGTAGCTCTGCCAGATTGATGGTCGTTAAATAGCGTGTCGGGCATAGAATCAAAGAATGAGCCATTGGTAGGGGTAGATTCTGTAGCGTTTTCAGGGAATTGAGAAACATCGGCTCTTTGGTTCACTTGAGACCACAGATTTGAAACAGGACGTTCAGGCTCTGATTGTTGTGTAGATTTTGTTACAGGAGCAGGAGAATTTTCAGCTAGACTAGACAATTCCCATGCTGGTAAAGGGGCGAAAAGCTGTTGAAGATCTCTTGAAGGACTGACAGAAGAAAGACTAGGAGAGAAAGGTTGATAATCGGAAGATTCTCTTCGGTCAGGAAGAGTTCTTGAGGAGGCTCTTAGATCAGTTGAAGGAGGCGGAGATAGTAAAAGTGAAGAAGTAGCAGGTAATGGAACAGACAACAGGTCTAAAACACTACTAGGACTAGTAGCTCCTGTGACGTCACTAGCACCAGATGATTCACAAGAATCACTTCCATTTCCATTAGGATGGTTAGGTTCTTGTGCTGGAGTTATTGGTACAGTTTCTGTAGGTTGTTCGACCTCTTCTTCTTCTTCATCGGACTCGTCTAAGGAAATAATGATATTAGTTTCGGCAGCAGGAGTGGCTGAAGGGACTGAATTCTTTTGCATTCGAGCCATAAACCGAGCTTCTTCTTCATCGGTTTCATCGTCATCTTTTAAAGTGCCAGGAACTCCCCAAGTTCCATCGGGTCGGATCTCGATTTCCTCTACATCAGGACCAACAGAAGAAAGAACATTTGTAAAGAATCTAATTAGCATAAATAAGGTCAAAACACAAGCTGTATTTACTTACTCGTCGACAGCTAAACTTTCGAATTCGGCTGATTTATTGCAAACTGGACATTTCCAAGTCGGAGCTTGATCTTGTAATTGGATATAACTTAGAGCATCAAAACAATCGATATGCTGGCAATTAATCGATCGAATAGGCGTTACAAGCTTTGTGAAAGCCAATGGACATTTCAAAGATTGAACTGTTGCCGTAGCCACGATATCTTCATCGGTATTTTCCTCGACAACTAGTTAGACGCCACACTCAGCCACAGCACAGTCCCAATAGGGAATTGCGCCACACTTACTTTTATGAATAGTGCTCTCTCTTGTTATCACCGGTCGAGCTTTTATCTGGTCTAATAAATTCTCCATAGAAAATAAATCCACAATATATGCTGTGACTATAGTTGAATCGGTCTCTTTAGCCCCATAGGCAATTACTATATCTATTAATGTGGGAACCGCTTCATTGAAAATAATCATATCTCCAACCATTGGAGGTTTTGTCGACCCCGGAGACCCCCGTAGGCCTCTTAGACTCCCCGTGAACGTTTTGCCGTTTACTCTGATCTCTGTATAGGTAGGGAATTGAAGTAGTGATGTTGAGAAGCCTATTAAATCATTATAAATGGTCGAGGCTACAAGGACTCCTAATTTCTTTGCCTTGACTCCTTCTAACTCCTCTCGAGTAAAGTACACTTGCATAGTCTTTAATTGTCTTCCTTGCGTCGATTTCGGGAAAATTAGAGGGTTATGCAACATGCGTCGAAGGTGGTAAAAAGGCGACGGTTTGAACATGATCTTATTAACGGTTGAAACACTAGTTGATGGAGGTTGAATAGGAGGAATATAAAGGTAGCTCGAGTTGTTATGAGCCGCAGACGTCCGAGAATGGTAAGAAGATGGCGTCGATGTGGCGCTCGTTGCACCACTATGATGTATAGCTTCTGTAGAACTAAATGGATAAGTCCCCGCTCCTCCACTTGACGGACGGTTAGCTGCAGAACCGGCATTTCTACTGCGATCACGCAACTCCTGCTCCTCGACTATAAGATCGTAGACTTTATGGAGCCTATTGCTGTCATTATGGTTATATCCGCTTTTTAAATACTCGCAAAGTCGGTCTTGAAGTTGAGCTTTGAGCCCATTAGTACTGAGTTTTTGATTTCGAAGGACACTTTTGATCTGTGGAACCGTCAACAGGTTCTGCACAAGATGTGTAGCAGTCTATGTTAGTACCGACAACTCTTTAGAATGTAATACAAACCTCATAAACTTCTTGGTCATTCATTTTGACCCCATTCTTCAAGTCAAATTCAATGTTGAAAATCACAAAGTTTACTGGTGAAGGTAGGGTAATACAAAAACATAAATTAAAAAATATTTTTCACTGCAATCTGGCAAATTCTTCTGTTACAGATCTGAAGAATAGCTTTTCAACTGCAATTCGTTGTTGATACGTTCAATAATTTGTGGTGTTTGAGATTGCAGTTAGTAATGCTTTACAGATTCACCGAGTTGAAAAGGTGTAAATGCCTTGAGCTATGTGAACGCTATTGTGACACAATCACGAAACTTAAAGAATTTATGCATGTCTCACTTACAGAACTTACAGAACTTAAGTTCAAATGCTGTAGATCAGTGTAGATTCTGTAAAATGATAGATTTAAGATCCGAATGCTGATAATGATATCGGTGATGGAATGGCTTTCACTTATCAGTGTCCCAATCTGCCGATATTGAATCTCCGTGCTACCGATATCGCCGATATCGTCGATATTTCAAGCAATTCCAAGAATTTCAAGAATTCCAAGCATTCCAAGCATTCCAAGCATTTCGAGCAATTCCACAGACGAATATTACAAGAATTGTGATAATTATTCCATAATTTACTTTCAACTGGCTCACTTTCTATTATATACACTTGTTATTGCCAATACACCATTAATGATATTGAAATCATGATATTCGCTGGTTCTGATCCATGGTCAGACCAGATCTTAGAGACTCAGTTAACAATCGACATTTGCTAACATTCGACATTTGCTAACAATCGACATTGGTAAAATCGACAATATAGATTGACTTGGCGAGAGCGTAATATGACCATGGCGACCCTGTATTGACAGACTTCATTGAATCACTCAAGGTGAACTTTCCCTCCCTCTACCAACACTTGTTTGTCGAACTTGACATCTACAGCATCTCTTCTTATCTTGTATGAAGTGATTGAATCGGCCTGAGTATCGATTTCAAACAACCTAAGCCTCCTCACATAACCCCCGTAGCCTCCGTAGCCACCCTCTCCTAGTCCTCCTCCATGACAAAGCCACATATTCTGGTTACGATGGTCCAAGACTTTTTTATCAAACAAACAGAAATCATTGACATGATCATGTCCTACGCTGACGACAGAGACTCCGAGTTTAGATAATACATCTCTTGCTCCAGAGTTGTATTTCGGCGCAGTACAGGCCTCGGTATAGTTGCCGATAATGGTGTTTTGCGTATTTCTATACTCTGGCAGAGGAATGTGAAAAAAGGCCATCGACATGTGGATATGAGTATATTCAGCTTGCAACGGCTGAACACGTTTAAACTCATCTTGAAGGAACTCTAGTTGATCATCTCTAATCCAGTCGTATCCGGGATTCGTCTTAGGAGTCCTAGAGTAGCTGTGAGAGTCGAGAAAGTAGAGAGTTAGAGCATAGTGTTGGTTTTTAGGCGCCAGGATTTGTAGGACATAATTTCCCACTCCATCTACATCTTCTGGCCCTGATTCAGAGACTGAATAAGGTAATAGCTCCACAAACTTCATGAGTTCTTCGCGATTTAAACTACCTTCATCGTCATGGTTACCAAATACCATGGCATAAGGGATTTTACGCTCTATGAAAGGGGCCACGACTTTAAGCATGGCAGTTATAGAATCCGGAGCCTTTTGACCAAAGATTTGGTCACCTGTTAACACTGCTAGATCAGGTTTTTCATCGTCAAGGACTTTATTTAAGAATTCGAGGGTTGAAGGGTCAGCTTGACAGTTTTCGGCGCGAGATTTCGGCGCGGGATCCATACATTCGCCTACTCCAGTGGAAAAATGCATATCGGCAGCTTGAAGGATCTTGTATTTGCCAGATTTTTTCACTCTAAGCTCAGCTTGAGGTTTGGTCTGTCTTGGTCCAATGCGCACTGATATCCGGGGCTCTGTAGATTCGCCGTCAATGTATCCTTCTCGTAGATGCCAGCCAAGGCGAGGATCGACTGCATCAGAGCCAAAAAGTACATCTAAAGCAGTAACAGCCTTTTTAGCACTGTACTGGCCATATTTGATCCAAATGCCATGATCTGTCAGCTTCCAGCCTGCTTTAGCTACGGACTCTTTATTTATCGTAGTTCCATCAGAAACATCGTCTACAACGTCTTTAGGGATCCCAGGCCCTTGTGCCACAGCTAAATCAAGTACGACATGCGACGAGTCTTGTAAATTCTCTTCTGCTAGTCGTTTAACAAACAAATAAGAATGTTTACGCCAACTACGATTCAACATGAGGTCTTTTGGGACCATATACCAGCCATCCTTGGCCTCTTTTTCACACCCTCCAACTGTCAAGCATGACTCAATCTTGACATCAACAACAACAACACCTTGTTGATGTAATGGCATTCGTGATTGGAACGAATTCGGTAGGAAATCAAAGTATAAATCAGTGATTCCTACGAAAAGTGAAAGGAAAACGAGTCCAAACACGATTTTGCCTATTTGACGAGACCATTTGCGTGATAATCCAAACATGACTGAAAGCAGCTAGCGCAGCTGAGGTGAGACGTGATAGCTAAGATGACAGCTAGTTGACGCGCCGATAGCTCCTGATAGCTCCTGATTGCACGCTGATTGCTCCTGATAGCACACTTATTCCACTGATTACACGATAACACAGAAAGCTTAAGCCGATATCGGATAGTGGCAAGACTACTGCCAATAAATTATAGGCTAATACAGCGATTCTAGTCGTTACAAGAGAATAAATTGCATGTCAAGTCAGAATCTGGATCAGATCTAAATCTAAATTCAAAGCCCTCAGATCGTGACAAGAGGGTAATTATGAAAATAATAGAATAAAAATAAAAATAATAAATCATTGAATATTATAATTAATAAATATACAAAGTCTTCACAAGACTGGGTTATGCTAATGTGATCTTCTATTCGATGCCATGTTAATTGAGAACTCCGATTTCATATCATGCACTAAACTTTGGCGGTTTCCTTGGCATTAACAGCTTAGAAAACATCGGGAAGCCTTTCGATAACATAAGAATGACCCCCGACACTCATTATCGGTATTCCAGGTACTTTACGGATCCTTCGTTTCAAATCAGCATCATTCGTAGCTACTATAAAGCATTTATGTTGCATAACCCTTTGAACTATACAGTCATCAGCATAAGTACCTTTATGACTGCATGTAAGCCTTTGAACTCTTGGATCTCGAGCAAGTCTTAAAGCTATCCTATATTTTGGCCCAAGTTTCTCCAATTCAGCCATAACACAGTCAGTAACAATAGGAATACATTTTGCATATAGAGCATCCATCATTCCTCGTACAAGATCCAATTTCTTTTGAATACTGAAATTTATAAAATTTGTATCGACAAGCACTTGATAGGGGGGTTTAATAGCTTCATTATATTGGAAAAAAAGCGATGAAGAAACTTGTGGTCTTATTAGAGAGTGTCACTTTACAATTTGGACTATACTTACATCTCTTTGACTAGCTCTTCATCTTTGGCTTTTGGTGGTGGTTTGGCCTGGTTTTTGGATCTAATTAGTTCAATCACTTTATAACAACTCGTACTTACATTCTTGAATCTTTCGAGCTTAAAACTCGTTTCACAGCTGCGAATTTCCTCGTTTTCTTAGCTTTTCCCATAATAAATAATTAATTAAATAAAAAATAAAGTGAAAAATAAAATAATTATTACAGTTACCCTCTAGTTTATATTGAGTTACCCTATTGTTTCTTTAATGAATATCGTCTAATTACCGATATTATCCGTCAGTTATAGCTTCCCGATATTATCTGCAATGTCGATTACAAGCGTGAGTATATCAATTATATCCACTATTCTAACAAGTGGAGGAGTTTTAAGTTCTTTGACTTCACTCCTATCAAGGATCCAACATCAGGTGATGAAAGTCTGCTTTATTCAGACCCCTCTTTAGCTACTATCTGTGCTGGAGAGCAATATGTATATTTCTCGACAAACAACAGTATAAAACGGTTTGGACAAGCTCTTGAAATGGATTTATCATTTGAGGCATACGAAGAAGGATGGTCTATCACATTTCTCCGATATTTTTCCGGTTGTAATCTTGTTTTATCCGTAGCAGAACGATTAGGTACAGGACCTATTGTCAAGCTATGGGATCTAGAAAAGACAGATAAAAAGACAGGAGCTCCTTATTGTCATGCCATTGTCAATGTTACAAACAAGCAAAACACATTCCCGATCTCGTGTATGGCAGTTTCTAAGGATTATTCCATTCTAGCATTTGGATTCGGAGATGGCACAGTGATTCTTGTTCGAGGTGATATAATCCATGATAGAGGCTCAAGGCAGCGTGTAGTATATGAAAGTAGTACTCCTATCACAGGATTACATTTCAACGAGACAGGACCGGCTCCAATGCTATATGTTTGTAGTGTAGGAAGGATTTTGACGGTTCCAACGTCTGGAAAGAACCAAGGAAAGCCCGATACTGTATTGGACAAGTCTAATGGTGCTGATCTTAATTGTACAGATGTAGACGAGTCAGGACAATTGGTTGTAGGCCGTACCGATGGAATTTATTACTTTTCCACCTCAAGAAAAGGAGAATCCGTTATCCTCGACGTTGCTAAAAGCCGCATATTTCTCTATCAACAATATATAGTCATTGTAACCCCGACTTCATCAGCTCCTAATGGCCTATCTTCTCTCTATGATTCAGGCGATTCATTCGAGATCAATCGCATTCTAATCGTCGACATTGTAAACAAATATATCGCATATACTGGCCAATTGGCCTATGGAGTCAAGGAGATCTTTGTTCAATGGAACAAATTATGGGTCTTAGGCTTTGATGGAGTCTTATACAGTTATGAACAAAAGTCTTTAAGTGATAGACTTGATATTCTCGTTCAAAGAGAGCTTTTTGATGTGGCTATTCAACTGGCAAGTTCTTTGGATGCTCCAAAAGATACTATATGTCAAGTTCATAAGCAATTCGCTGACCATTTATATCAACAACAAGATCTAACTGAGGCAATGACTCATTATATACAAGCTATAGATCTTGGAGAGACAAGCCAAGTGATCCTAAAGTATCGAGACTATGAGAATATCGTGGAATTAACTCGATATTTAGAAGCTTTACATTCTAAAGGTATTGCTTCAAAGAACCATACGACTCTTTTGATAAACAGTTATGCAAAGCAGAAAAGAGAGGATAAATTAAGGGATTTCATTGAATCAAATGATGAAGAAAAGATCAATTTCGATGCTGAAGCGGCTATTCAAATATGTAGGCAAAGTGGATATTTCACATTGGCAGCATTTCTTGCAAAACGGATAGGAGAACTTGACTTGGCTGTACAAATTAACCTCAAAGACCTTGGAAATTACAAAGGTTGTTTATCCTATGTTCGTAGTCTTCCAGTTGAGGATGCTTTGCGGATTCTAATTCACAACAGTAGGGTTTTATTAGATGAATTCCCTAATGAAACAACTGCTTTGTTGATAGAATTATTCACAGGAAAGTTCATTCCAAGTGAAGAAAAGACTGTTGAAGAGGTTAAAGAGAGTTCTGAGGGTTTAACAGCTCCTGTTTTACAGAGTTACAGGGCTTTTGTTAACTACATGCGATTCAATGGAGAAGAGACCAATAGTAATGGTACAGTAGTAGAGTCTATGCCTACTTATCAGCCCCCCTCTCCTCGTCTCATCTTCCCCTCCTTTGTAAACCATCCAAATGAGTTCGTCATCTTCTTAGAAGCTTGTATCGAGTGTTATGATGAATTTGGAGGTAATGACAAGAACAGGAGTGATTTATTGAGCACTCTGTTTGAAATGTATTTGAATTTGGCTGATAGCAGTGATGAGGACAAGGCTCAATGGGATACAAAAGCTACGAATTTAGGGCTTTCTTCTGAATCGTTAATCGATCAAAATACCATTCTCTTACTCTCTCATTTATCATCTTTTCATGACGAAGAGCTTTTGACTCATAATAATAAGGGCTATGAAGTAGATCTATTTAGATCTTGCATGGCTTCAAAAGACACTCAAGGAGCTATAAAACTTCTGCACAAATATGGAGATGGTGAGAAAGAGCTTTATACTTTGGCTTTGAGTTATTTCACTTCTTCAAAAGCCATTCTAGGCGAAGCTGGAGACGAATTCCACTTTGTGCTACAAAAAATCAAGCAAGAGAGGCTCATGGCCCCATTACAGGTCATTCAGGCATTGAGCGTCAATTCTGTCGCTACTGTAGGCATGATCCGGGATTATCTTATTGAAATTATCGACAGAGAGAATACTGATATCGAGAATAACAAGCGGTTGACGGAGAATTATCGCGCTGAGACTCAGGCCAAGAATTTGGAGATCGAAAGGCTAATGAATGATCCAATGGTCCTACAGTATACTCTGTGTGCTAGTTGTAACACTTCTCTAGACCTTCCTGCTGTTCACTTTGCCTGCAAGCATTCTTATCATCAGCGTTGTTTAAACAGTCCGGATGATAACAATCCGCAATGTCCTAGGTGTCTGCCTGACTTAGAGGCAGTTAAGGCAATAAGAAAGGCTCAAGATGATTCCAGTGATAGGCAGGATTTGTTTGCGGCAGCGTTAGGTGATGCAGATTCAAAGTTTAAAGTGATTACGGATTTTTTTGGAAGGGGTGCAATGGAGCAGGCAAAGTTTGTGGTTCATTAGTGCGAGCTAGAAGACTGCGAGCTAGAAGACTGCGAAGCGGTCTTCGGTGAAGCGGTTGCTCAGTCTATTGTGGCTGGACGGTCATCTCTGGACGGAGCATTGCCCAGACACAAAATGTGGCTTCTCCCGTTACTTCAGCGCCACAACTAGTGGCTATACTGTCTTTCTCACTCTAATATTAATATGACTACTCTACATTCTATTAACAGGAGTCAAACCTAACAATATCATTCCATTGTACAAGACAATTCTTGCACTTGTGTACAAAGCCAATCTGGCAGTGGCCAACTCTTTCTTCTGACCGGCGACCCACAAAACATCATAACAACTGGACACCAAATGCGTCAATTTGAACAGATAAGTTACCAGTGTAGAAGGTTCCAAGGTCCTGAGAGCATTCAAAAGTACATCAGGATACTGAGCCAAAGCACGGATGAGTTCAGTAGCGATAGGTTCAGTTAAAAGCGAGTAATCTGCAGTCAAAAGATCGGATTCTTTGATTTCACTGGCATTTCTTTCCACTGATCGTAGACGAGAATGAGCATATTGTAAATAAGGGCCAGTATCACCTTCGAAACTGAGCATTCGGCTCCAA
The DNA here is from genome assembly GCA_003708105.3 of Middelhovenomyces tepae. NCBI lineage: Eukaryota > Fungi > Ascomycota > Dipodascomycetes > Dipodascales > Dipodascaceae > Middelhovenomyces > Middelhovenomyces tepae. The sequence continues at coordinate 344,390 of PPNF03000008.1, read as the reverse complement.
TCAAACTTGTAATTGTTAATACGTTTCGACTGCATGTCCTGGATCATGACGGCGGAAATTCCCACCAAATCAGCGATTTCTTCGGGATTGTCAACTTGAGCATATTTGGCCTCATTCTTCTTCATGACATCATGCATAGCATCCTTTGTTTCTTCAAGAATGTTGTCCAGAAACACTACGGTTCCTTTTCTAGTACTCATTCCTTGGACCATACCAAAGTTGACATGTTGTAGCCTATTTGCCCATTCAAAGCCCATAAGATCAAGGATTTTAAAGAATTGAGCACAATGAAGGTCTTGTTGACTGGCAATTACATAGATCATCTTGTCGAACTTGTATTTTTCATACCTGTCCATAGCAGTGCCGACATCTCGGGTTAAATAAAGTGAAGTACCATCTCTTTTCTGTACAATGGCCTTTCCAAGCTTTTTATTATGCTTGGTAAGATCAATAAGAAGTGCACCTTTGTCTTCTTCTACTAATCCCTTTTCTTTAAACAGCCCCGTAGCAGCTTTCATTGACTCTTCAGAAACTTGCGATTCTCCTGAATAATCGTCATAGGTGATATTAAGACGTTTATAGGTCGATTTATACTTGACAATACTCAGATCTCGGAATCGTTTCCATAAAGAAAGTGCATGAGCATCTCCATCTTCCATGAGTTTGAAATATTTCCGAGCCGCATCATCTGTGGCTGAAGTCCCATCTCCACCTTCAACCTCCTTTTCATCGGTGATATCCTTATTGATCTTGACATAAACCTCAAATAAATGGTTAATAGGGTCCTTTTCAAGTAATTCTTCGCTTCCATATCTCTCGAATCCAACAGCAAGGATTCCAAATTGTTTTCCCCAGTCTCCTAAGTAGTTCAATCGTACTACATCATAGCCTAAAACCTCATGAAGATTCGATATAAAGCCTCCAATGATTGTGCTACGCAAATGTCCAGCATGAAAAGGTTTGGCGATATTTGGAGAACTGAATTCAACAACAACTCTCTTGTTTTTTCCCACTGAAGAGTGCCCATAGTTGTTCTGTGCCGTCAGAATATCGGTTAAAACAAGGTTGAAAAGAAGGCTATGAGAGAAGAAGAACTGGATAAATGGACCCTTATTAGTGACCTGTTGAAGATATTTGCCTTTGGGGAACTTTTCCGCCCATTGTTCAGCCAAAACATCGGGTTTTTGGCCTTTGACTCGCAATCGGGGGATTGGAATGACCAAATCACCTCGATCAGAAGTATTGGTCCATTCTAAAGCAGAAAAGATTAATTCTTCTGATACACCGGAGATCTTGGCCAATTCTATAGTGACATAAGACCTGAATATGTCGGTAGGATTCTCAATAGGATTCGCTTCCTTATAAGCCTGGAATGGTTCCGAGACTCCTAAAGATTGTAATCGTGAAGACAAATCTTCAATTGATGACATTGTAGTTATAGTACGAGAAACGAGTCTTTTAGAGCAGTGATAATTGAAAAAACGAATCGGATATCTCAACGATCGGCTTATAATCATAAGAGATCAGATGAAATTTTTGAAATTCCCGATGATGGACTGAAATTTTAAAAATTAGCCAGAAAAATCGAGTGCCATCACAGGAGGGTAACGATGACTCTATGAATATCGGTTAATATCGGCTATTTTATTGATGAACATCCACAACTTGTAGTCTAGATAATCTTATTTAGAGTCATAGTTAGCAAGATAATTTAGAGTTTAGAGTCATATAGCATATGATAATCAGGCTGTCACTGGCATACTGTGCCTGTGTCGACATTCAGGTCGTTGAAAAATATCGGCGAATAATCGGATTTATATCGGTGATTTAGATTGACACAATATCGGCAGGCATGTATCTCATAAATGATTGCCTACTCTTTTTACTTTAGAAGTATAATAATAGTTTATAAGCTAACAGTTTATTGGTCTATACTCCGTTAGCTTCTAGCTGAGATAGCTTGCACTTTACAGCTTTGCAGCTCTGCAGCTGTAAATACCGGCAATTCGCAGCCAACAATCTGACTCTGTCAAAATATCATGGTTAGCTTTCGAGCAACAAATTAGAGTCGACAGCATTCTTCCAGTTCATTGTCAAGTGATACAGACAGACAATTGACGATCAGTGCCTTGGTATGCTTCAGTTGACGACAAGCCATGAACGAGATATTCACATCAGCCATTCACATGATTCTTGTGACAGATTCTTGTGACAGATTCTTGTGACAGGATTCCTGTCAAAGGTTATGCAAGGAACATTCTATGGACTACTATGGGCTGCTATGGACTGAATTTATTAGCTTTCATGACAGAATTCTACAGGGTAACGGCTTGTGAGGCTTGTGGGGCTCATCGGTCATTTAACCCCCAGCACTTCTATTCGATGGGCAACTCATTGTCATTTCTGGTCGACTCGTTCACCAACCTGTTTGACCAGTTGTCGTATTATTTATTCTGGTTGAAATTACAATCCAATAAAGTTGACGAAATAACTGGACAATCGAATCCTGCCTGGAAATTGTTCGTTTTATTAAGGATCTATCGGACAGGAAAATGGCTTGTTCACACACTTTCAGGGCTTTCAGCAATTGAAAGAATCTGTGTCGCTCGTAGAAAAGGAGAAATAGGACTTCAATATGCATCGTTTTCAATTTATCGTCAAGCCGTTTTGTCCAAACAATTGGTTATTTATGGTTTGGATGATGACTCTTGTAAAGACACTTCGGACGAACTTTGTGAAGAATGCCTTGAAATGACTGAATCAATAGAGACGTTAAAACTACATAAAACTCCTGAAAAAACAGAGACTTTGCTTGTCTATTCTGTCGCTTGTAGTATGGGAATTGCTCAAGCTATAAACAATCTACTTCAAGATTTAGATCGACCGACTTCTTGGACTCAATCAGAGAAATTATTTATTCAAATGTTCAATAGCGTTTTTGACGATTCAGACGATAAATCGGAACAAGGAGAAGAAACTCCTTTGTTATCTAAACAAACTATTTCAAGTCGTCCTTATAATCCAAAAGCCAAGGGAGGACTTGATTGGGTCAGTTTAGGTTTCCAAGGACTTGATCCTTCAACTGATTTCAGAGGAACAGGATATTTTGGACTTTTATGCTATTATTCCTTCTGTACAAATCATACTCATAAAGCTCGTAGGATAATTGCAGAATCTGGCTCATTTGACGTCAGTGAAGATCCTACTGTTCCATGGTATTCTGCTGCTTTGGTATCTATTCACATTTCACAGTTTATTGTCACTCTTTTGAGGGCAAATTATCTATATAAATGGATTTATCAGCGGTTAACAACGTATAAGTCTCTTGATCTACTTGATTTCAAAGGGAATCATTTGGAATTGGCTCGAGAAACAACCGAATTCACGGCAAAACTTACCTATGATAATATTATGGATTTACATTGTGAATTATTCAGTTGCTTTCATGATCATTGGTTGGACGAGGTGAGAACAGGTACTTTACGGTCTGTCCTGGATACTGAAGAGTCATTGACTAGGTTCAAGAGAAAGTCTGTTCAAATATTATGGAATGCAAGGTGAGCCGCACGAGCCGCACGAGAAGCACTTTAAACATCACAGCTCTTATGATCACGTGATACTTCAATGATTACCATAATTCTTCATTCAAATGAATTAATAATATCGTGACTCGGGAGTAATCGTTATGGAGATATGGGAATAAAAGGGTTATTATCGGGCGGGTTGCAAAATGGGTCCATAAATTTACGGAAGGGATTCCCAAATTGTCGATTCCGTCATAACTATCGTGAACCGATAGACGAATCAGCCAAAAAAAATTGAGGAATATGGATTTATTAATAGCATAGCGGCAAGGAATTTAAAAGGTTATGGTGGTCACAAGTATAAGATGTTGACTATTCTCGTCTCATGTTATTTATTATTTATATTATAATGGCTTTTGAAAAAGTAGAAGCTCCTCTTACTGTGGAGATGGTTGATCTCGGTCCTGCTGCATCGCATGTTTCCCGTGCTTCCCGTGCTTCTCTTAGTAGCCAGAATGGACCTCCTCGATTCCTGTTTGCTACACTTTTATGCATTTTCGCTGCAGTTGGAGGACTTATTTTCGGCTATGACACAGGCACTATTTCCGGTTATATCAACATGAGCCGATTTGTAGAGAATTTTGGAGAGAAAAAAGATGGTGGATACGTTTTGTCTACTACTCGGTCAGGTCTTTTGGTCTCCATTTTCTCCATTGGTGCTTGTATTGGAGGACTTGTTGGAGGTAAAATCGCTGAATCTTGGGGTCGTAGAATGGGTATTTTCGCTGCTACTGGATGTTTTGCAGTTGGAAATTTGATTCAAGTGGCTGCTGTTTCTGCTTGGTATCAAATTCTTATCGGTAGGGTTTTTGGAGGTCTTGGAGTGGGAGCTTTGGCAGTATTAGTTCCTATGTTTCAATCTGAAATCGCTCCTGCTCAAATTAGAGGTTTACTTGTCACTACTTTTCAAGTAGCCAATGGACTTGGACTCTTCTTTGGCAACTTTGTTTGCTTTCTCACCAATAGATACCTTGACGGCTCAATGGCTTCCTATAGACTCCCTATGGGACTTGATTTCATCTTTTGTATGCTCTTATGTACAGGAATGCTCCTTTCTCCTGAATCCCCAAGATTCCTACTTGTAAAAGGAAGATATAACGATGCTATTAATGCTCTTTGTCGTATTTATGGCCGTCCTGCTGACGATGAATTCCTTAAAAATGACCTTGATGAAATGTATCAAGCCATTGAGAATGAACGTGCTGCTGGAACTGTCAGTTGGATTGAAATCTTCACTGGAGCTCCTCGTCTTGGATATAGATTAATGCTAGGAGCTGCCCTTCAATCTTTACAGCAATTGTCAGGAGTCAATTACTTCTTCTACTATGGCACCAATCTATTCAAGACCATGGGAGTTGGTGATGCTTTTGCTACTGCCATGGTCTTCAGTGGAACGAACCTTTTATGCACTTTTCTCGGACTCTATTTAGTCCATCGTTTTGGCCGTAGAACCTGTTTAATGTGCGGAGCAACCATCATGTTCATGGCATTAATTATCTACTCTACAATCGGTACCACTTCTCTTTATCCTGGAGGAAACGTTTCTCTTCCTGCTAATCCTGCAACAGGCAAAGCCATGATTTCTGTCACTTGTATCTTCATTGCAGCGTTTTCATCAACTTGGGGGCCTCTTCCTTTTGTCGTAGTGTCTGAAATCTATCCTCTACGAATGAAATCAAAGGGAATCTCTGTAGCCATTGGATCCAACTGGTTGTGGAATTTCCTCATCTCCTTCTTCTCCCCTTCTATCTCCTCGGTAATCGGCTTCAAATACGGCTATGTGTTTAGTTTCTGCGTCGCCTTTGCCATTGTCTTTGTATACTTTGGACTTCCCGAGACAAGAAACCTAACTTTGGAAGAAATCGATGATTTGTTTGCTTCCAATGTCAAGCCTTGGAATACTGGTGATCGTCAGGAATCTGATGCTTAAATTTAAGCTTATCATCATATATGCTTAACATTTACTTAACTATTTAACTACTCAACTAATTAATTATTAATATCATTTCTAGCCGATATCGGTATCATATCTACAGTATATGCTGAAATATCGGCAACCACATCGTAGTTGCTCGTTTCTACGATTAGTTGCGCGTTTCTTCGGCGATTGTCTTGCCGATATTAACGCATAAGCCGGCTATCGGCTTATCGCCTCACTTTTGTTGCTTAATTTCGATTCTGTTGCATGCCAAGAATCCATGTCCTAACCTTTAAGCTTGGCAGTATCAGAAAAGCTTTTCTCGAGAGATTAATTCAATTGTAGAGATTCTAAATTAGTAAAGAATTCTATTTGATTAGTGGCCATCGTTCAATTTCAGCGCTTTTAAAATCTTCCTCGGGCCGAAATCGTTCAACTCGATGATCACGCACTTTTACGCACATTTACGGACTTTAGATCTCAAACATCTTTCGACTTTATTATTTATCAGATCTGCAAATATCTTGGAACAAGGCAGCTTGTGCCGGAAAGAATAAATTTGAACTGAAAAAATTATATATAATTTCTTTTTCATATTAAACTCTGCTTTCTTTTGTAGCTTTTTCGTGATTCCAGTCCGTTTTTCCCGAACTTTGCTCTGCAAGTAATTGCTGGAAAATGAAGTAAGCTAAAGGTAAAAACTTGAGAAAAAAGATCTAACGATGTAGAATAGTCAATTGCCTTTGCTCGTCGACTTGTCAATTGGAATATTCGATGTGAAAGATTGTACTAAGGGCTGCTCTTATAACCGATTCTCGGCTGAAAGTTGGTGTACATCCAGGGACATTAAGAAATTTCGATCTAATCAGATGGAGCCAATTGTTGCTGCCGATTAATCTGATTGGCCGGAACTAGAAAAGATCATATTAGACAGGTCTGCAGAATTTTCATTTAGTGCATCGTGTCCAATCAGAAAGGGTTTTAACCTAGTAACCAACCTCGCCAGAAACATAGTGAGGCTTGAACCGCCTCGTGGCCACCCCTTTGGGTTGGATTCGGCATTCCAAACATGGCTGCACTTTGCCCATATAGTTCGGGATTTGTTGCAAGCGATCTACAGATAATAAGACGTTTTGACTCTAGTCAGGTGAAGCTGATACATTACTGAAGTAGCTAGTCGCCGTTATCAGACAATAAAAGTAAATCAATACAGAAAGGGCTCGGCAGGTGCAGGATTATCTGATTGGCTGATACAAGTGCCTGTAAATACGAGCTGTATCCCAAAAATGGTTTGCACAGCATACGACAATTCTATAGGTCAAAACAAATAAGCTCTAATTTCCATCGAGGCGATATAACTATAATTTACCCATGTATACAATATTATAATTTAAAGCAATTATAGGAGGTTTTTAAAGCAATTGATTGGAGCTATTGAAAACTTCGAAGAAAACTTTTTTCATTAAGCCGATCTCCCAATTGGACTAGCATTATTGTTAGCGCTATTTCTTATTTTTCAGTAAGCCCAGTTTGGAATATCAGATGGTATGATTTAGGCAATGATCGTCAGTCGTATATTTCTATCTCTATATGTTTGATGTTTCATGAACTACCACGAAAATGACTCTTCGAAATAGTCAATTCGGCCTCCTGGCCTTGCAAGATTGTCAGTAACAGTCCTTCGTACATCATCACTCATTGAAGGAGGTCCACAGGCAATTACTCCTACAGTTCCTACTGCATCGGCAAGATATTTAGGTAATAATGCGCTCATATCAGGACGAGTATTGTGTGAAACATGGAAGGGGCCAATGGAAGTTTCGCTCATGCTGTCATCCTTTGAATCCGAATCAGAAAGATCTTTTTCTGTTAGCTTAGCTCCGTTATAATGTGCATTTCCAGTGTAATTTGAGATAAAGATGCGGATTTCAACACGAGGATCTTGGGCTAGATATTTGATTTCATCATCAAACCAATGCATAGCACATTCGTTGCGTACGACCCATAGAAAGATAATGTGTTGCCTATCTGTTTGCCTTCTGACTAGATCGGAAGCATATGCATAAGTAGCAGTAAATCCAATGCCTCCAGATACAAAGATGGCAGTATCATACTTGTCAATAGGAGCACGAGATCCATAAGGTCCATCAAGTAACACTCTTAGATCAGTCTTATGATTCTCTTTTGTTTCCAGAAAGTTTCTTAGATGATGGGTCATTCCTGCTTTGGCACTACAGCAAAGCACCAGCTTGCCTTCATCTTCAGGTAAAGGAGATAGATAAGTGGTGAAAGGGTGAGATTCCCAGAACTTGGATGGTCGTAGCATATGAACGTATAAATAGGCACCAGGATAGAACTTCCAACGCTTGGAATAATCCACTTTCATCTTGAAAACTCCTCCAGGCATCAATTGGATTTCGGCTTTAGAAGTGATTCCAGAGTACACCAACCGTAACAGTCTTACGAACCGATCAAATGCCCATAAAGCCATCGCAGCGTATAACCATTCCATATAACCATGAGGCTTTAAATGCCACCAGATGGCAGCCATAAATACCGCCGAAAGAACAATATGAACAGCCAGGAAAAAATCATAGAAGCGGACTCTGAAAAACCTCAAAGCAAAGAAAACTATAAATGCTCCAATACTAAGAGCAACTGCACCCCAGCGGAAAAATCCTGAAGCCCATTGACTTGCATATGCGTCAGTCTTGGTATAATAAGCAGAATAGCCTACTCCATGAATAAGTGCAAACGTAAAAAGAGCTCTTCCTGTCCATCGATGATATACTTGGAAAGTGTCAAATGACCACCCAGTTAAAAGCATGAGAATGTTGTTTCTGGTAGCGAAAATGACCATCATAGGCAATTGGGCAGCTGCCATTATGGCTGCTCGGTCAGTTAAATATCGGTCCAATTGTAACGCAGTTGTTGCAAACTGATAATTGGGCAAGAAAAGATCATATTTGACCATCATAAGAACAAAACATACGATTCCATAGCCTATCAACACCAAAGATTGGGCTCTAGTAGGAGACGCCATAGAAATAAATGGACCCCATGAAAACGGCACTGAATGTTTATAACCCCAAGTTGCAGGCACACTGAAATACTTGCGGAATTTGACAACAAAAGGAGTGTTTATGCGATGAAAAAAAGCAGGAAGGATCATGGTCAACATATTGAAAGTCGTAGCTATCGCTATAACCAATGCCCAGTATGCAACAGTGATCCCTCCAAATAATGTTCCTGAGTAGAGCTCATAAACCGAAGTCTTTGCCGTCTTGACATATGCTTCCACAGCCCAGTCGGGCAATTCGACAGGCTTTTTGGTGGCTTTAGTAGGATCCACTTGGTCATAAGGAACCGATTGATTGTGTAGAGAATTGTAAGCTGCCAGAATCTGACTGTTCTTCACAGTAACTTTTCCCTTCTTCTTACATCTGCTGGATATATAAGAAACGGAATCATCAATATCCTCAGCATTGCTAGCAGATCGATTGATACAGTCCACAACAGTAGCAAAATAAGCATCGGATTTACAGTAGCATGTGGGATTGGCTTTAGATTTGGCTCCACAATCAAAGATATAGGAATTGCCAATTAGATAACATCCTGTGCCATAAATATTATCAGCGCACACCAAAGAGGAGAACGCCAATAGCAGCAAGTATAAGATGAGATTCATTGTGCGATGCCAGATACTCAGGCGACTGACTTATTATATACTGTCGTATATTGAAATGTTCAAAAGAAATGATTTCTTAACGCATACGAGCAAAAGCAATAAAAATAGGGAAAAAGCAAGGAAAAGGCAACAGGGATGATCTTCGCCAGGTCCACTTAACCTCCTTTGGACGGTATTGTCCAATCGCACGGATCTGGATCGAATCAGCCAATTTATTTTCGTGCAGTAATTATCAGATCAAGCCGATTCATGAGATATGAAACTTAAATGCCTGATTATGTTGTATAATTAATATTTCATCGTCTAATTAAATCGTCTAATTAAATCGGCCTTAAACCATTGGTCAAATTAATTGTGGAGTCTGGCCGTTAATCAAATTAGAATATATGAGTTGCGGTCTGATTCTAGCCGAGGATCTGATTAAAGAGTTTGATTAGAAAAATTAGTAGTTCTGGGCGATCGACCGAGAGATCTGCAGGATCAACGAGTCAGCTTGCCTAAATAAACACATCGGAAAAGTCAATCATTAGATCCAGCGCCACAAGTTAAAGAAAAAATTTTATATTTAATCAATCAATCACATCTTTGATCTCGGAGATAATCTAACGCTACATTTGGTATATTCCAAATCTCATATACATCTAGAATTCCGAGGTATTTTCGCCCGCCGGCTTCCGCCGTTTCTTTTTTTGCCTTGCCATGGAAATACGGCTGCCTGGATCCAAATCCGCATGTCTAGCCGCGGTCACGCCGTATCAAAATTTATAATGCTTAGCTATAGACTTTAGAAGGAACTTTAAATGTCAAATATCTCACCACAGATTCCATGTAGCGTTATATAGTAGTTTAATTGACAGCAAACAAAGTAAAGTTTAAGTTTGCTGTACGAGTTCAGTCAACGGCTTACCGTCGGTCGATGAGCTCTATCGAGGCAAGAACTCAAAAGAGGCAGCAGTACTACAAAAAAGCTCCAGGGAGACGTAGACTCTTGTAAGTTCAGGGTTGTATCTTGAATCCTTGGCATTCTTGTTCTGAACTATTACGTAGACGGATTATCTTAAAGCCGCGTGGATACGCAGACAAGTCAATGAGGTTGGAAGAATTGGATATGAAAAGCTGTGATTCGTGGATCACAAGTGTCTACATTTTACATCAAGGCGGACGAATTGTAACTTAGTCGGAAATCGTTTACATCTTCAATGAGCAAACTTTGAATCCACTGCCTCAGATTTATATCTCGTATTATCAAATCAGTGACTTTAAATCCTACAAAGACTGTAATAAACACTTTAACTCTTAGTCTAACTCAAATATCTAATCTAGGTTATCCATCTAGTAGATCAATCGGCACGATCAAAATAAGACCGCTCGTAAGACCGAGTAGGACCGTAGTAGCGCCCTAATAAGACCATCGTAAAACCACTGGTAACTCAACAGCTATTAGATTAAGCAATCCGGTGCGATTTGAAGTATACGTAACCGTTTTACGCAATCGAAACCTTACAGCGTCATTCTACCTAATCTTTTATCCATATCTTTACTAGAGTATCACTGTAAATTTCGTCATGCTATAGATTGTACAGTATTTAGATTTCGTCCCAGCAGGCCAGCGTTTACCATCAACTCATTTATGGCGGATAAAGAGCAAGAAACTACTCAGCCCCAAAAGCAAACGCAAACAGGTAAAGAAATGGACAAAGTGACTCCAGACCCTGAAAATCACCTTCGTCAGCTGACATTCGATGGAAAACAATTGGATCTAGAAGGAGTGGATGTAGACAGTTTAAAAAAAAGGTTAAGGGCAAAACCACACAATTACAAACCGTTTCATTCTCAATCTAGGCAAACGACTAGCAATGATTCTCAGTCTCAGCATGGGCTTTTAGGACCAAAAAATAGACCAAAAACAGACAAATAATAACCAAAAAATTGCCGTTGCCAAGAATCGAACTTAGGTTTCTTCGGCCACAACGAAGTGTACTAACCACTATACTACAACGGCGATATTGGGAGAAAATGGCTCGATGAATTATTGACGACATATTCAAAAAAGTTGTTAAAAGCTGCTTGTACCCTAACCCAGACCGATATTTCATATTGGTGATGGATTATCGGTTCGGGAAATGATCCTGTTAAGAAATAGTTATTCAAGGCGTGAATTCTGCCCAGGAATATGATTGTATCAGAGCGCCAATAAGAATACACGAGGTTCGATAAGCGAATAGATAGAAGGGCTTTGTACGGTGATCAATTTTCTCGCCTCTTCACCGCATCTACCTTTGACAGTAAGCTCTTCATGAGCTATTAGCACAGATCTTTCTCAACTTCCTTAGAGGACAAAGTCCTTATACAAGCCGTTGGTTTTCCTGTGCTCTTGGAGAATTCAACACTATCCCACAAACGAAATCAACCAGCACAGCTACGGTACTTGTGAAAACCTGGAACAGACACAAGATTTTGAACCAGTCGGCTATGATGGTTTATATAGTATTACTTAAAGCATACGACTCTAAATAGAAATCTATCGGTTAAATTGTTCATATGATTACTGGACTTGATCAGCTGTATCAGCCAGTTCTAGTTCTATCCCAGCACTGTTCTAACTTCTCAGTCAAGTTAACTCCCAACACTGCCCAGCACTCAAGTAGTAGTTCGAAGCACCAGTTCGCAGTTCAAGTTCACAGTTCAAGTTCACCGTTCAAGCTCATAGCTCACAGCACAGCTCTCATTCACACTGGCGGAATCAAATCATCCTCCTCTTGTCCGTGAGGACTCGAATCCCAATAACGAAATGGAGGCCAGTATCAACCAAGTTATTGATATGGGCATTTCCCGTGAAGATGCCATTGTGGCTTTGAAGGTATCTCCTCCGATCTTAGCCTAGTCCACCTTGACCTAGTCTAACCAGATGTCGAATAACGATGTTCAAAAGGCAATTGAATATATATTTGGAAATGAGGTAAGTTTTTTTCACTGTGTTTGTTCGTTCTAATTAGACTCAATATGATAATCCACCGATAGGTATGATGAGTAGTTCAGGGTTCTATGGTTCTATCTAACAAGATTCTGGCAGTTCTAATCCAAGCCAAGGTGAGTAGTAGGCATTGCAAGCGAGTGGACTGCTGGGCCGTTAGAGATCAAGCTGTAGGACAGGCTGGATGCTTGATGTTATCAAGGTGAAGTCTTGCCGTGCTTATTAAATTCTCTAACAGATCAAACTTTTTCAACTATTCAAGACTCGGCCAAAAACCAGTATGTTGAAGATGACTTTGAAGAACGTAAAAAAGGTCAACAATCTGGAGAAGTTCACTTTGGAGTGGCTAGTCGAGATTACTATGATGCTAGTCAATGGGGAATGGTTACTGTTCCTTATGAGAATACCGATATAATCGTACCTCCTCAAAGAAGAGCCTCAGACCAGCCTACTGTACTACTTCCCAGTACAGACCTCGTTTATATAGCTCCATTACTTGTAATTCTGCACAGCATTCCTTTGGCACGTAAAGCTTTACTCAATGCTAGCGACAAGCACATTTCAAACTACTTTTACGCCAACAATTGGTGGAACGACAGTGTTATAACCCATCCGGCGCTGCCAAGGGCCCATTTAGACCGCCTGGCTGTGGAGTTACAGAGAATGATGGTATTTTTAGATCAATCTCAAAGGCCCTTTTGCAGTTTGAATACCATGGCAAAGCAGGCATTGTATCCGCCTTCCGAACAAGCGTTAAAAGGAGAGTCTTCCTCAGATAATCCTGTTGGACGATTCTTGCAGGATATCTGTACTTATTGGACGGAATCAGAGGCTTTGAAAGAATACGCTCATGTGTTTGAATCCGAAGCCTTGACTGATGATGATCCTCCTAGAAAGTTCTCTAATTTAATAGCCGATGTCACTGTGTCGCTGAACGAGAAGCTTTACGATTTAATAGACGATCTCGTTTGGCCAGGGCCTATGGAGACATATTTAGATGATATCGCTGAGGTTTTAAGTATTACTTTGAAGAGAGATGATGGTATTTCGGGGGCGGGGATTGATGTGCCGGTTACGTGGTATCCAGGAAGGTATTCAGAGGAAATGCTGCCGTTGGTGAGGGAGATTAAAGAGAGGAAGAGAGAGGCTCAGAAGGAGATTGCTAGAATGTCAAAGGAAAAGTTTAGTTTGTCCAGTACGATGGTAAGTCGGCGAAAATTGGGCGAAAATCGAGCGAAGCGAGATTTTTCGAAGCGAGATTTTTCGAGGCGAAGCCGAGCGTTACGAGGCAGAACCGAATAGTCTTAACTTTCACCACGCTTTGTGCTCTTTGAATTCATTCCTCGTCTTACACTCTTAATTGTGAATCACGCCATTGAGTTACTCTTAAGTCCAAAGGCTTAAGTCTAAAGTCTTATTATCTCAAGTCATAACTTTTTAAGCATATATCTAACATCAGGGCAAAGACGCATCGAAATTATTCACCATCTCGCTAGAATATCTTGCCAAGATCAAAGATTCCGAGACTCCAAACGATATTGAAAGTGCTATAGAAGATATCCAGAACTCACAGAACGCGTTCGAGTCAAAAAAGTCCAGTAAGTGGTACCTGTTAATCTTATCGATTGCTTACTAGATCTCGCAAAAAACATCACAAAACTACAGGAACAAGTGGAACTTGAATCTCAATTCTTTAAAGGCCCTGTGGACCCTTTGGTCGAGCAGTTATTCCCTGACATTGACATTCCTACTCTCCGCCCATACAAACTATGCGGAGCAATCATCAGTCCTGACGAATATTTCTTCCAGAAAGTCAATAGTGATGACATGATAGATTTAGACGTCAAAGTAACTTGGTATAAGTTTGAAATGGACTACCCTTTGCCAAAAATCGCTCCTGCGTCTCTAGAGGAAGTTCTTGATGCAGTTAAACAAGGCTCGCCAAAGTACGAATGGCAGGAAGTAACACTTATTTATGCCAGTGATTCTTCTCTAGACGTCATAAAGAATCAAGCCAGTCCTTCAATAGCTCTTCAGCAGTTTATCGATACTGACAATGCGGCTTTAGACGATGAATTGGACGTGGGCGTGTCGGATAGGTCGAATTCAGTAGTGTCGGACAATTCCACAGCTTCAGGGTCCGACAGAGCAATGGATTTCGAGCATGTAGAGGATTACGATGGAGTTCCAACCGAGGAATTGCAAGTCGATGAGTTTTAATATTCACTGTAGCTACAGTATCTAATATATTAGTCTAGCATTGGAAGCTAGACAAAGCTAGACGTAGAAGCTAGACATAGAATAGCTATCCGATATGATATCCATATGCATGGAGACGCCGATATTCGTAATGTATATGAAGAGAATATCGAAGTTTCACGGCAGATAAAAGAATATAGAGAAGTACTACTGATATTATCCGTAGTGTCGGAGACCCATCGTAATATCGGTAACCTCAGAAAGGCCTAATAATGTATGAAGAGAGTATTAGCAATTCTACCACGATTCCCGCTAGTAATATCGACGGATACACGGATCTAATCCGTAATGATCATGGCAATATCGCTGGAAGCATTATACCCGCTTTCCATTATCGGCAATTCTCCTATTCGTCTTTGGATAACTTTTATTCCTCTTTGATCTCGGTAAATGGATGCTGCAGCAGTTCATCAGCCGTCGGTCGCTTCTCGAAATCAATCTCAAACGTCTTTGCTAGAAACTCCTTTGCTTCTTCACTGCAATTCTCAGGAATACTGGGAGCACAAAACGTTCCAATCTTGAAAATGGCCTGCATCTGGCTAAATTGTGGAAAAGGATGTGTTCCAGTGAACATTTCTACGACCAAGCAACCTAGAGACCAAATATCTGCCTTGAGCGTGTATGAAGTCTGTTTAACCACCTCCGGAGCCATCCAGTAGACGGAACCTTGTAGAGACACTCGATTGCGCTCGGCAGTTAACAACCGGGCTTCTATCTTCTTAGAAATGCCGAAATCGCTGATCTTGATTCGGCCTTTATTGTCCACTAGAACATTAGCCCCTTTTATATCGCGATGGATGATATTACGTCCATGGAGATACTTTAAGCCTTGAAGGATCTGACGGACAAAATTACGGATTAAAGGCTCTTCGAACGAGCCATAGTTGCTGAGCAAATGTGCGACGGAACCTCCAGGAACATATTCGAGGAAAATGTTGAGGAAATTTTCGTCGGAATTCGAGCCGAGGTACTGCACGATGTTTTCATGTTGCATATCCTTTAAAAGGTTCATTTCACGCTGTAAAGCGTCCACCATATTGTTTTTCTTGTCGTTTGCTTCATCACCACAAGGCAATTCTACTTGTTTTACAGCCATTAATTCCCCGGACAATGCGTTCATTCCAAGGTATACAGTTCCAAAGCTTCCACTGCCAATAAGACTGCCTTTTATCCACTTGGTTGGCGCCGCAAATTGGTCGAGTTCTTCATCCTCCTCTTCAATTGGAGGCTCTTCGGTCTCGGAGGTGATTGTATCCATAGATTTATTGAAGAGGTGAAGATAGGAAAGACGATTAGTGGCTTTGGACAAGGCTTTATCGGGAATAAGTGATAAAGGACGACGCAGAGTGCTTCTTCGAGCGGGAATAACTGGAGGAGTGTCTTCTTCAGCTTCTACTTCTACAGTTTCAGTCTCCACTTCGGTTGGAATGCTTGGCAATGGAGGTATATCGTCCTCTGGGATTCCCCAGGCTGAAGAAAGCGTTGCAATGGACATCCGATGACTTGCTCTAGACATTCGCGAGAGCCGTTTGGAAAACCGTATAGAATTACTGATCGTTTCTCGCAGCACTCCGTTACCTGCGTCCGGGAAGTATTCCGGTAGGTTAAGCGAGATATGTTCACTAGGAGGCCGTTGTCCAAAGTATCCTTTGATGCGAGTTGAAGAGTCTGTGGATGTTGCAGTAGGAGTCGTAGCAGGAGTATCTCGTGAATCTGAATGATCATAAGACATACTATGCTGGAGTTTCGACCGAGGATTGGCTCCATGGCTATAGGCACCAGCTAAAGTGTCTCTTAGGATCTGTTGCGACTTGCTCAACTGTTTAATACTAGGAGTGGTGCCTGTAGCACAGAGCATAAGTCGGTAGCGTTCTTTGCGTTCTGCAGAATGGCAGATAGTAACTAATTCTAGGTCAGGCACTTGCCTAGTAGTAGTGCCTAACTCATTATCTGCTACATGGACGGCCCAGTTATCGGCATTGTCTTTAACCGCAATCTTTTTCAATGCCTTTTTCTTAATAGATTCGGCGTTGAAACACCCGGAAATATTCACCGTTTTGCTCTGGCCTTGAGTATAGATGAATTTGACACTGCTTTGCTTTACTGCTTCCATGCTTAAGATGCCTCCTTTTACTTCCGGTTTCGCAGTAGCTGAATTAGGAGCCGAATGCGCTTTTCCTTTACCTTTTGATCGGGCGAAAAAGGTTTCAACGGGAGAATTTGCCCGGGAGTCCGCGAACGGAGAAACCGCTTGTTGGTCCAAATATTTCAATGTCTGTTAGAAAGATATAATCACTTTGTGCTCACCTTTTTTGACCCTCGTTTTGACCTTAAAGCCTTTATATTCTGATGTATTCTTACTCTATCACCAACCTTGGTCACTCCCATATCTTTTAACGCCTGTTGGTCGCATTCCAGCAGGATTTCACCGGTAATATGGTTGTCTTCAAATAAACGGTGGTATTCTCCACATTTAATGCTCTCTAGCCAGTCTCTCACGTTGTTCTTATCCCAGGACCTCACGCGGTTGACGGGAGAGTCTGATACAGCAGAGAGGGCTGGGCTGGAGTATTCTAGAACGGCAGAGCCGAGGTCGGTGGGGGACGAAAGAACGGAGGAGAAATTGAATGAAGAGTGGAATGGAGAGACGGGAGGTGGGTGAGGTAAGTAGCTAGACATGTCGTAAGCAGCTCTATAGCACAAACAGAGTGCTAGAGTAGTGGACTACAACAGCGTATCAGAATAGGTTGCAAAAGTCTAGTACAGTGCTAAATCGAAGTAAGCAGTACCAGACAGTTCCAAGTAAAGAAGACTGAAGTAATATTGAGAAAGATCTGAGATCAGTACTATGTCAAACAGTTCAAATAGGCTGGACTAGTTAACAGCACTGGTCTAGACAAAGATAAGTGCGTACTTGCGGAACACTAATAGCACAAGCTGTGTGACGACTTGATGACTCGGTTCACTCGATATGATATTACGCTGTAAGTTCGGTATGGTACAAAAGTAGTTCAGAATTGTATGGGTGCGTGATGACGGTCGGGGTAGAATTCGTTGTAAAACTGTGCTGGCCTGTGCTGGGTCGTAAATTGACACACCGTTCAGTCTATCCTACGCACAGCTGCTCCGTAATTGATCTTCTTATCCACCAAGATGTTAACGAGAGAAACAACTAGCTAAGAACAACTAAATCGACCGATATATAGCTATTAACTGTCAATGTCAATAACGTGATCCACCTTGGTCCACTGTCGAAGCGCCGAGGGGTATTAATGATTAATCTCCCGGTTGTTGCCAGAATGGGTAGTAGGGTAAATGGGAGACGGGACGGAGGTGGGGCACGGAGATTGCATTAGATGTCTTCTAGACGACGAACTTTACCTCGTATGACGTTCAAAGTTTGTATTTTGATAGTATCGGACACTTGTGCTAAAGACCCTACACAGGATCTGGTGATTCCAAAGTTGAAGGAGATCGTTGGCGATGGCTTTGAGATTGTTAGCACCGACATAGTAGCCGATAATGTGAACGCGATCAGGAATAAAATAGGCCAATGGATTGAACAGGAACAGAATTTGATATTAACAGCTGGTGGAACGGGGTTTAGTAATAGAGACTATACACCTGAAGCAATTGTGCCGTTATTGGAACGACAAGCCCCGGGAATAGTCCACGGGATGCTTTCTAGTTCGCTTCAGATCACTCCGTTCGCCATTATGGCTCGTCCGGTAGCGGGAACGGCTGGTAAATCGTTAATAATCACCCTTCCAGGGTCTCCAAAAGGTGCAGCAGAAAACCTATCGGCTATCATCGGCATTCTACCTCATGCTTTAATGCAATTAGCTGGAGATGATTCAAGGAAGATTCATAAAAGAGCTGAGAAAGATCAAGATGATTCAGGGAAGATTCATGACAAGGCTGAAAAAGATCATCGTCACGGATCTCATCATCATGGGCCTGGACATCATCATGGGCCTAAGACTCACCATGTTGTGCCTTCTAGTCTACCTAGTCTACCTTCCAGCGTTACTCAACGGTCTAGAAAATCTCCATATCCCATGATTTCTGTTAAAGAAGCTCTTGAATTAATCCATAGAAATACTCCTGATGCTTCTATTGAGGAGAAACAGGTTTCGGATCTCCTTGGTTACATTCTAGCAGAAAACGTCTATGCTCCAGCTAATGTTCCAGGATATCGGGCAAGTATTGTAGATGGATACGCAGTAAATCACAGCCAAGGACCAGGCATTTATCCTGTATCTTTAGTATCTCACGCTACAGCACTTCACAGCTCTACTTCACTTGCTCCTGGCACGGCAGCACGTATAACTACTGGTGCTCCTCTCCCTCAAGGAGCTACAGCTGTAGTCATGGTTGAAGAGACCGTTTTAGTATCCAAAACCGCTGATGGAGCAGAAGAAAAGGAAATCGAAATCTTGGCTCAAAAAGTACTTTCAGGAGATAATATCCGGGAAATCGGCAGCGATGTTGCCAAAGGAGATTGCGTACTGAATGCCGGTACAAGAATCTCATCTAGTGGAGGAGAAATCGGAGTTCTTTATAGCCTTGGAATCAGCAAAGTCAAGGTCTTTTCCAAGCCATTAGTTGGTGTTCTATCCACTGGAGATGAGGTAATAGACGTAGCTGATAGACCTGAAAATTATGAGCTTTTACCGGGAGAAATATGGGACTCCAACAGACCGACTTTAATATCTACAATCAATGCTTGGGGTTACAAGACTGAAGACTTTGGAATAGTACCAGATACCGCTGAAGAGCTCCAGCGTCAAATAAGCCATTTCCAAGCATCAAATGTCGATGTTTTGATCACGACTGGAGGTGTTTCGATGGGTGAATTGGATCTTTTAAAGCCCACAATCCAAGCACTCAAAGGAACCATTCATTTCGGCCGTGTAGCAATGAAGCCTGGAAAACCAACGACTTTTGCTACATTAAAAGATGTTTCTTCTGGCCGCACCAAAATCATCTTTGCGTTGCCTGGAAATCCTGCTTCTGCAAGTGTTACATTTCACCTATTTGTTCTGCCAGCATTAAGGCAATTGGCAGGTTACGATAGTCTTACATTACCCTCGCTACCTGTTGTAGAAGTTGTTTTGGAATCCTCAGTCAAATTGGACCCAAGACCTGAATATCATCGCGTTCATATTACTCAGAAAACAGTGAACGGGTCTACTGTATTGACAGCATCGACTACTGGGTTTCAAAGAAGCAGTCGAATTGCCAGTTTACATGGTGCTAATGGTTTGCTTGTTCTACCTTCTTCTAATGATACTTCCAGTACTGTGCTGGATCGGAATTCAAAGGTCCAGGCCATCTTGATAGATCAGCTGGAGTGATAGATCTATTGAGGTTCAAAATATCGGTGAACCAATGTAGGCAATATCCAGTCTGGCCGATAACGGTTATCTGATTCTCAGCATAAAGCGCTACAAACCTGTTGTCTTTGGATTACATTTTGAATTTATTATTTAGCGATTTTAAATAAGATCTAACTAACTCCTGCCGGTATCTGGATTGTCTTCCCTAATTATGTGCCGATATTATCGGTTAGCCACGATATCCGTATCGGTACCCCTAATTTTGCGCCGATATTATCGGTTAACGATGATATCTGTGTTGGCGACCCTAATTTTCTACGCTGATATTATCGGTTAACAACGGTAGCGGTGCCGATTTTTGCGCCGATATTATCGGGTAAAGACAATATCCGTGTCCGCAGCTACCAATATTATCGGATAACGACGATATCTGTATAGGCGGTCCTAATTTTATACGCTTATATTATCGGTTAATAGCCAGTGATTTTAAATAAAAATCAATTATTATTATTATTATTATCGGTTAAAAACGATAGCGGTGCCGATTTTTTGCCGATGTTATCGGTTAACGACAATACACGTATCCGCAGCTACCAATATTATCGGTGAACAACGATATTTGTATCGGTAACCCCTAATTATGTACCGATATATCGGCTAAGACACCATCTGTATCCGCTGCCAATTTTATTTTGAGATCAATTCTTGATCTCGTATCGCGACTCCTATTTTATGCCGATGTTTTGATGCAAATCTTTAATATTATCGGTCTTAATAATCATCCAATTTCTGCATTGGCGCCTCTAATATATCCCTTTATTCTCGGTTAAAGGAATACTCTAGGTAATTCTTTTGTGTCGATATTATTTTTCTGCAATGCTGTATTGCTTATTCGTCTATTCGTTCCGGTTCGGGAAAGTCTAGATGCTCCCTTGAATCTAGAGGAGATGTTGAAGCGGAAGAATGTGTTGTTGAGTTAGGGTTCAAATTCGAAGGATGATGGGTTAATTTTGCAATGCTACGACCAGTGTCTAATACAGTTTGAAGAAACACGTTTGATCCTGAGAAAGAGAGAGGAGAACTAGAAGGAACCCAAGAAGAAGCTCGTTGATGGATTGGGGGTATTTTGGCATTCTGAGGAAGACTGAATGTTGAATAAAGATCATGGCCTTCAGAAGTTGTAGCATTGTCTTCATATCTTTGTGGACTGTCGAATATAACAGGAAGGAAAGAAGCACCAGAAGGAATTACAATAGGCTCATAACGAGATATAGATTCATGGCGAGGAGAAGAATCGTCGAATCTAGGGAATTGTAATAAAGGTCTTGTTGCAGAAGTTGAAACAATAGAAGCCGATCGAGCAGCGGAATTCGGGCTAGAATCTTCTATATCAATGCTTGTAATAAGCCAGACACCAACAAAGGTCAGTATACAGCCTATAAAGAATAATAATAAATGGCCAGCATCTTTGTTGTCCAAGTCATGAAAAGTAATAGCAGAACCGATTATGACGGAGATGGTAAAAAAGACAAAATGAACAGGAATAACTTGAGTGGCATCAAAACTTCTTAGAGCTCGGTTAAGACAGATTATCTGTATAATTGCAGTAGATACTAATACAAATAATAAGATATAAGTCAAAGGGTCTTCAATGGTGTCAACAAAAGAGTAATTAAGCATTTTACTGACTGATTTCGTGGCCAACGCAGTATAAGCTCCACAGAGAGCTACGAGTAAGAGGTTTGCAAACAGCATTTTACGAGACAATTGATTTGAATGGTTAGACCTTAAAATGATGAAAAGAATCACAATAAGAATGATAGATACCAGAGAATAGATTTGGAAAGACAGCTGAGAAATGGCCATTATTATCGCATCATGGGCACTTAGTTGGTCCATTACAAACTGAGTGTTGTCCTGAACCGATACAATGATAAGTAGAATGCCCAAAGTTGCAAAACATACGCCTATAAGATTTCGTTGCCCAAGAGTTTCATCCAGAAAGCAAGGGGCTATAATACAGTTTGAAATCAACGTTATAACTCCTAAAGGAGAGACTACCGAAGCCGGAGCAAAGCCATAAGCAACAAAATTGCCTATTTCACCTGCTGTCATTAGCAGCGCCCCAAGCCACCACAGCTTTGATGTAATATAGCTGTGAGATTGCGAGTCTATCCGGTCTAGTTTTAGGTGAGCAAATCGTTGGATGTTGAGGGCAAAGCTGATAATCAGATTGCCCACGACCGCACAAGCGATGCCAATGGCAGGAAACGCTGAAGAAGGGATCCCCATGAGATATCCACAATATTATAACAGAATCATTCTAGTAATCGGATCTAGATCTGTACTGTAGTTATAGGCATGAATCTTTAATACTGTGCTGGGACTTAGGCCGTGATGTTGGGCCGTAGACCATGATGTACGCCGAACCAGCAAAAGGCGAATCTAATGCAATGTTATCCGTAATCTACAGAAATTCTATAACGCGGATGATCAGTGATCCAAAGTACGATAGTAGGGTCATTACAAATAATATATATTCTAAGATTATTGATTTTGCTCAGGGTCCAGATATTCTCGTGATTCTGCCAAGACTGTTAAGATTACCTTTTTGTTAAGGGGTGCTGTGCTGTCAACCTAACCCTTAAGCATTAGCCGATATTTTCATATCCATATCGGCTAATTCACCTGTCAATGGATTTTGACGGATTCACTTGATCTAAAGCTTTGAACAGGTCTTCAGATCATCCTAATTCGGTTGCTATAGCTTGATCATCGATCGACCTATCTTTTCAGCCTTTAGAGCAGTTGTTCAAACTGAACCATTGAAGAACATGAATACAACAACTACTGGCAGAGTGCCGATAGCAGTGCTAATAGCAGAGAACCGATACGAATACGCTGATCAGACTTATCAGATCCCGATTCAGATTCGACATGGAAAGAATGATTACCATGGTCACTCTTATTTATAGTCGCAATCAATATCTGCGGCATGATATGCCTATAAAACAAATATAGATAGCATACGGATACAGTCGAACGCTAAGCAGACACCATAAGAAAAAATCTCACGTTCCCTTTCGCTTCCATATCTCCGCCTAATATATTAAAGTGTTAAATGCTTGAATATTCAAAATATTATCGGCGACTCCACTTTACCCATTAGGCAACATTCACCCTAACCTGATACCCCTCAAAAGGCAGCAAAGTCGGAACTTCCGAAAGTACGGGCCGAAAGCTTAGCATTTTAAGCAATTTTAAGCCGTTCTATAAGCGTATTGTAAGCGAGTTATAAGCGGAGGAAAATAAGGTCATAAGGAAGTTGCATCCGAACCCAAAAACGTCCATTTTTACACGATAAAGGCTGTTTATCCCAGTAGATCTCCTTTAACTGGTGGGGTAAATGTTTTTCCGCCATTTACAAACGTGATTTGTAACCCTTATGATAAAAACTGCTTTAGCCCGCAGATTTTGAAAAAATTTACTGATGCTTATAAGACAGTTACATCGCTATTTATCTGCATCTAAGATATCGCTATTCATTTGCATCTAATCTACTAACAGACTAAGAGTCAAGTTAATACTAATCTAACGTCATGACTGGCGATTCACCTATCGACAAATTAATAATAAATTGCATGGATTCAAACGAACCGTCTCAAGAATCAAGTGAGTCTCACGATCACAGTGATCATAGTGATCTTAGTGATCTTACTGAGTCGTCTATAAGGCTTGAAAAAAGTGCTGGTGGTAGTGAAAAGCGGGATGTCCGCAAAGTCGACTCGCGCGACGGAGTTACCGACCTCACGTTCAAGACTAGTACTAAATTCGATATAGAAAAGCAGCAATCTCTAGGACAAATCCTTTCGCAAGCAAGTATAGATGAAAAAGCTGCTGATGAAGAAGAATTGGTGGATCCAAACCTTGTGGTCTGGGATGGAGATGATCAAGAAGATATGAACATGATTTCCGACCGCAGAAAATGGATGATTACAATCTTATTAACTCTATGTGCTTTCAAAGTCACTAGTTTAAGTTCCGTCTGGTCCACTTCAATGGAAAGTATTGAAGAATACTTTAATTCTTCTCCTGTAGTAGGAACTCTTGGAATTACATTATTTATTGTTGGCCTTGGTTTAGGTCCATTATTTCTATCACCTCTTTCCGAATTCTATGGCCGCAAAATCATTTATTGTATTGGATTTGCTTTCTTTGTAGTATTTCAATTCCCTACAGCATTTGGAAATAATATGGCCACTTTACTTGTAGGTCGGTTTTTGTCAGCTTTCTCTGGAAGTGCTTTTATATCTGTAGTTCCGGGGACATTTTCAGATATTTATGAAAAACATAAAATCACTTTACCAATGGCTGTTTATACTTGTGGACCCTTTATTGGCCCAGGATTTGGTCCTTTGATTGGAGGTTTTATCAATGAATATTTAGGCTTTCGATGGACTTTTTATATCATGTTAATGTGGTCTGGAACGCTGTTAGTATTGTTAGTTCTCCTTGTACCTGAAACTTTCCCTCCAAAACTCCTTCATTATAAGGCCAAAAGGCTTAGGAAAAGCACTGGCAATCAAGATCTTTATGCTGCTTTTGAACGGGATAAAAGGAGTGTATTAATTGCCATTGTAACGAGCTGTGAACGACCTTTTATGCTGCTAACAAGAGAACCGGTATTAATGGTTCTTTGTTTCTATACCGGTTTCATTCTTGCCCTTGTATACCTCTTCTTTGTAGCCTTTCCTATTGTTTTCGCCAACGTTTATGGCTTTTCAATCCAATTTGTCGGTCTTTCGTTCATTGGACTTTCTGTAGGTATGACTATTGGAGGAATAACTGCTCCATTCTGGAATAAATATCATAAGAAACTTGTAGAGAAGAATGGAGGAGTTTCTTTACCAGAATTCAGAGTCCCTCAAGCAATAGTAGGTGCTTTTCTAGTTCCTATTGGCCTCTTTATGTTTGCTTGGACCATTTTTCCTTCTGTTCATTGGATTTTCCCGGAAATCGCTTGTGCCATCTTTGGAATTGGATGTTTATACATTCTGACGGGTCTTCTTTCTTATATTGCTGAGGTCTATAGACCATATGCTGCCAGTGCTACAGCTGCTAATGTGTTTGTAAGAAGTATGATGGCTGGAGCGTTTCCATTGTTTGGAAGACAAATGTATGAAGGAATGGGCTACCATTGGGCTACTACCTTACAGGCGTTTGTGTCTGTTGCTTTGATTCCTTTTGCTTTTATGTTTTACAAGTATGGGCATAAACTAAGGCAGCGCAGTAGATATGCCGTATCGTGATTTAGGCTGTTAAGGCTCAAAGTCACTAAGCTACGATAGGTTTGCATGATAGCAGGCTCCATGGTAGGCTCTACGAGACAGTAGGCTCTATGAGACAGTAGGCTCTATGAGACAGTGGCTCTATGAGACAGAAGGTAGGCTCTACGAGACGATAAGCTCTACGAGACGATAAGCTCTACGAGACGATAAGCTCTACAAGACGATAGGCTCTACGAGACGATAGGCTCTACGAGACGGTAGGCTCTCCGAGACGATAGGCTCTGTGAGACAGTAGGCTCTCCGAGACGATAGGCTCTGTGAGACAGTAGGCTCTGTGAGACGATAGGCTCTGTGAGACAGTAGGCTCTGTGAGACGATAGGCTCTGTGAGACAGTAGGCTCTCCGAGACGATAGGCTCTGTGAGACAGTAGGCTCGGTAGGCTGAGATAGTAGGCTCAGTAGGCTGAGATAGTAGGCTCAGTAGGCTGAGATAGTAGGCTCGGTAGGCTGAGATAGTAGGCTCAGTAGGCTGAGATAGTAGGCTCAGTAGGCTGAGACAATAGGCTCTACGTGCGTCATTTATAGTTATGGTTTACTTTGGGGATTTCCAGCTCCCGATAGCAGGTCACAGCAGAATTATAGACATACATAGAGATTTGGCTGTCGGCGTGATTTAGAGGATTATATCGCGGTGTGGACGTCGACGACCTCGTATTACAATACGGAGTTGTACAAGACTTTCATATCCGCAATAATACCGATATCAGGATATATTCATATCGGCTAATGGGATTATATCGTCAAGTTCTTATAGATGGATCACCGATAGAGATGGATCCATATCGTTCTAATCACTCAGATAGAATTGCATATTTATTATAGATAATTTTAATTACAATATAGCCAAAGCATTTGCAAGACTGGAAACTCCTCCAGGAGAATTAAATGGAGCACTTGTAAAGAAAAATGAATATTTCCTTTGATCTTTACAAGCCACGGACAAACGCTCCAAATCAATCATTTCTCCAATCATGATTCCCCAGCAGCAGAGCAGGAATTCATGAAAATAATGCTCGGAATCGTCATTCTTTGGCCAGACTTCAAAAGTCGGAGCATCTCCTCCTACGATTGAAAAATATTGATCATGAATCCAAGTCTTCACATCCTCATCTTGACTGAGTCCAATAAGACTTGGCCAGACCTGTCCTTTGACTTTCTCAGGGTCATCGGCAAATAATTCCTCATATTTTTTAATCCATCCGGTACGGATCAAAAGGATATCTCCGACCTGAAATTCGGTCTTTTGATACTCGGCAATAGCAAGCAATTCTTTAAGACTAATAGCACGAGTCTCTCGAGGGTTGAATTCCAATCCTGTAGCTTCAGCCCAGTTGGCGAAATCAAGTAGAACTGCTCTTCCTGCTACTCCGTGCTGAGAAACTGCTTGCATTCCAATCTTTGTACTTGAATTCGGGCCTTGAATGTCATCACAAGTGGTTCCATTATAAAACACATCTAACCCTTGATATCCAAACTGATTAGAAAACTCTTGAAGCAAAACCACTTACATGACGAAATCCATCGAATTGACTTCCTGCTTGAGGATTCATTTCACTAATTAGCCATTAGATTGACCACACACGCGATCTTACATTGCGTCACTAGTTAGTTAAGTCTGATATTGAGCGAACATCTGAAATCCTATAACCTACTCAAAAACGGGATAGCCTTCAGGGTGTCTATGAAGAGTCAATTTCAAGCTCGAGCGTCCAAATACCGGGTCTTTTGGGTACGTGATGTTCCAACTTGTTAGAATGGCCTAAGGAGATGCTTCTATGAGTTCTCACTTTAGAGAGACAACAGTTCCTGAACTGATTTCACTTTTGACCTTTAAAACCCGGTCAGGACTCAACAAATTCACTCTTCCAAGCTTATTAGAATAATATTTTCACTAAAATCTTCTCACCTCATCGTCACTACCCCAGATCCATGCGGCTTCTTGAGGAACTCCCTCTCCTTTTTCTATCTTCAAGATCTGCTCCAAACTAGGCAATTTTCCGTCATCTTTGACAGTATGACCTTTGAAATTAGGAAATGTCATTGTAATTGTAATTTTAATTGATCTATTTCTACTTGCAATGACTTCTATTTATTATTCGACATCGACCTCGGAGCTTCTCTCCGTATTTTTTCGGTAACAGTCCCTACCCCACATTTCATTTCCGATGAGGTGAACAATTACGGAACGTGAAAGTGATCTCACGTAAGTCTATAAATGTGTACCAACTGACTAGTACAACTGAATATTCACGAAATCGTAGTTAAATCAGTTAAATCACAAGTAAAATCATATTTAAGTGAGTTGTAGAGTTAATGTTAGGAAGTCTGCTCAACTTTATTCCCTTATCAAATTTAAAGATGTGAAACGCTGATCAAAATAAAACTCATCGCTAACAGCTGAGTCTTAATCGATGGCTGATCAG
Organism: Middelhovenomyces tepae; assembly: GCA_003708105.3. Lineage (NCBI taxonomy): Eukaryota > Fungi > Ascomycota > Dipodascomycetes > Dipodascales > Dipodascaceae > Middelhovenomyces > Middelhovenomyces tepae. The sequence continues at coordinate 316,857 of PPNF03000008.1, read as the reverse complement.
CACTGTATAATCTTTTACAAACATTACTCTCGGCATTGTCTTCTTGTCTTCAGCTTATTGTTATCGAGCGGGGGTTGAGCGGGGGTTCGTCGGAGATTTGGGGCAGATCGCCTATCTACCCCTCATTTTAAGAGCGCCTCGGAGAACGACCGATATGGCAATCTCCCCCCGCCGATGGCCATGCTGACGTAATCAGCAACTAACTGAGTTTACTGAATAAATCTGTGAAAGAATCTCGACATTTGTTGAGATAAGAGACCTTTGAAATGGGAAATAGAATTGTTATTGTAGGGTGAGTCGGATAGCTGTGGAAGCGACTTAAAGGTCTGTTCTGACTTGACTAGATGCGGGATTACAGGCCTTTATACCGGCTACGTTTTAAGCCAGCAAGGAAAAGCCCATGAGATAACATATTATGCGGAGTATCTTCCTGGAGATCAATCAGGGTTTTATACCAGTCCTTGGTAAGTCAAACTTTACTAGATTGCTCAAAGGCATGGTGTCTAAAGAGTTTCAAACTTTACTAACTAGGGCTGTAAGTGTTCGTTTAGGGTGATCATGATCTAATTCAGGGAGCCAATTTCTCTAGTGTTTCCGGCGCTGACCCTCGTGAGTTGAAGCACGATAAAGAGTCTTATACTCGGATGAAAACCATTTATGAACGGTTCGGAGAAGAAGCAGGAATCGGCAGATTACCTTCGACTGAATATTTCGAGGTCGGACCTCCTCCTGCAAATAAATTAGCCTCGGTAAGGACTTATCTCGATGATGTGAGTATACCATAGTTCCCTATAGCCCCTTTACTGCTCTAATCAGTATCAAATCATTAGCAAATCGGAATTGCCTGCCGGCATCTCATACGGCCATAAATTTACGACTTACAACTTCAACAGCCCGAAATTCATCGCTTTTCTCAAACGCTATCTAGAGAGTCAAGGGGCTACGTTTATTCGTAAGAAACTGGCAAATATCAGTGAAGCTTGGGCCAGTTCAAATACGCAGATCGTGTTCAATTGTACCGGCATTGGAGCCAGGCATTTTGAAGGAGTTAAGGATAAAAAAGTCTATCCTACGCGAGGCCAAGTAGTAGTGGTCAAAGCTCCTCATATTCAAGAGAATATCTCAGTTAGGGGCAAGTTTAACTCTACTTATATGATTCCAAGACCTCACTCTGGAGGCTTTGTGATTTTAGGGGGATTTCAACAGAAAAACAATTGGAATATTTGCACTTATGGCTATGAAACAGTATCGATTCTGGACCGAGCTACTAGGTATTTCCCTCCTTTACGCAGTCAACCTTTTGAGATTATTCGAGAATGTGCTGGTTTACGTCCTAGTAGAGATGGAGGGGTCAGAATTGAAAAGGAATATCCTGCTCAAGGTAAAGTGTTGATCCATAATTATGGAGCGGGCGGAAGTGGATATCAATCGGGTTTAGGAATGGCCTTAGAAGCGGTTTCTTTACTCAATGAGTCAAAGTTGTAACTTAACAGTCAAATGATAACCTTTTAATCCTTCTTTTCTCCTTGTAAAACGTTCAATGCTCGTAGACGTTCAGGAAGTAGAGGATGAGAATGATGATAGCTACTATAGATCCAATCAGCTTCCATAGTTCCTAAATTCTCCACGTGAAGGCCTATTAAAGCCTGTTTGAGATCGGAACTGTAACCCAGCTTATAAGCATATTCATCGGCCTGATACTCATATTTACGACTGAGCAAGTTCATAGCAAAGCTCAAAAACGTATCTAATGGCTGAAGAATGTCACTAAAAAGAGTGAATCCAATAAGAATAGGCATTTGATTGTGAAAACCAAAAGAATCATATAATGAACGATTCTTAATAAAAGCCGAGAAAATAAGGAAGATTGAAAACAAATGGGCTTGAGTTATAACAAGCATTTTTGTAGTATGAGAAAGTGACCAATGGCCTATTTCATGAGCCAAAACAGCAGTCACCTCCTGCTCAGTCTGTTTCTCAATAAGCGTGTCATAAATTACGATTTGTTTACTCCAAGGAAGACCATAAAAATAAGCATTTGAATGAGAAGAACGTTTAGATCCATCAATAACATACAATTTATTCAAGGGAAATTGGACTCGGGATGCCAATTTTTCAATACTCGATTTCAAAGAACCATCTTCAAGAGGAGTCAATTTGTTGAATAAAGGTTGGATCAAAATAGGATAAACTGCAATTGCAATTACTTGGAATCCCAAAAATGCCAACCATAAATAAAAGAAGAATTTGTCCCCGAAATATGAAGCGATTTTGACAAATGCATATAATAATGGAGTTCCAATTACAACCGAGAGCAATTGACCTTTAATAAGATCAGTAATGAAAAGTTTAGGAGTCTGTTTGTTGAACCCGAACTTTTCTTCCAAGACAAATGTTGAATAAATCGACAATGGAAGACCTAACAAGGTGGAAATCCAACCTAAACCAAATACAACTCCAATTGATTGAGCTGTAGATCCAACAATCCAACTAGGACCATAATTGGCCAGGATTCGACCTGTCAGATCAAACAATTTAGGCAACACGTTGAATTGAAGAATCGCCACATTTTCCACCAAATTATAGAATCCACTAAAGAACCCAAAACGCGCCTTAGCACGTCCGTATTCTTGTGACTTTTTAAATGTCGTATCATCAATAACACCTTCTAATTCCTTTGGTGGAGTGTTTTTCTTAAGCACTTTATACTGTCTGTAGCTTAAGTAAGTACTAAACACGTATTGTCCTGCCGTGAACCCAAGAACGAGGTTCTTCCAGTTGAATCCGGGGATATCAGCCGAAGCAGACAGTTGCTTGTTAGTTCATCATTAGATTACTGAATACTTACTGTTATGTAGTCCATAATAAACATTTTAAGTGAATTGAACAAGTATGAATCAAGCAAATTAATACCTGACGAGATCAGGACAGGGTAAGTTGTGCCGATATATCGGCAGAGTGAAAATAGGTTTTATCCGTGAATTTATGAGATCCAATATCGGCTATCGTGTCGGTATTAGTTGGTCTATCGGTTGAGTTAGGACAGAATAGCCAAGTCCGACGCGCTCGACCTCCTGTCGATATCGTTAAACGTCAATTTCGCTTATATAGGCACCTCTAAGAGAATCATTCCATGACTTCAGATGGTCACTGTAGCCGATTTATCGGCATGAGCTATAATCTTCATTGTATGTCGCCTATCGGCAACAGGTATTATATTATATCGGTTCTAGCTCTATATGCAATCTATCTAATCCTTCTTCTTAATCTTGGATCCCTTTGGAACTCTGATCAGCCAGTAAAGAGCCAGAGCACCAAAGATATTAAAGATAACATACACCATGGCGATTCCAAAGTTCCTCCACCTTTCGCCGTAATCAAGCTCTAAACTTGCCAAAAAGTCGTTTGTCGACGTGACGGTACAAAATTCACAAGAACCAGTGGAATCAGGGTTGATTAGCTTTCCTCCGAAATTTGAGATGTACTCTTGTAAGAAGGCTCCACAGGTGAGATTGTTAGGAGGAACCATTCTTGTAAGCTCGTCGGCTGTACAGACGACTGGAGCATTTGCTACACCTGTAGTAAGGAACGTAGAAACGATGTAGGTAAACGGAGAGACCCGGTACATAAAGATCCAGAACCCTGGCATGGCTGAAGGAGTTGCTAAAACACCACAGAAAAGAATACAAAGAGAAAAGAGAAGGTTAGCAATATTGCCTCCTGTCTCTGCTGTTTCTATACCAGCGATAACCATATGGGAAAAGGTTGAAGTGAACATGAAAAAGGCCCAAACCATTAGGAAGAAAAGACCTCCTCGTTCATGGACTGTATCGGTCCATTCAGCATTCTTATACAGTCCAATAGGATAGTAAAACGATACAAAAGCGATCACAGACATAAGGGTTTGCCAAGGGAGTTCTACGAGGATATTTGCAATAATAAATGCTGGCCAAGAATAGGTCTTTGAAGGTCGTTCTCTGACTTCATAAAGAGACCGTTGGATAACAAACTGAGGCATGATCTGTTGTACAATGTTACCAAACATAGTCAGAAGCATGAAAAATCCAAGCATCTGGTTCTGGAGGCCTTGTAAACTTGTACCTGCTTTGTAGAAAGAGAATCCAATGAACAAAGGTGTCGAAGTACAGAGAAAGATCTTGGACCAGATATAGTCTGGAGAACGCCATAATTGTTGCCAAGCCCGTTTAGTTACAAGCACAGACTGAGCAAAGTAGCCAGTAGCAAAGGCTTTTAACAGCTTTTTATCAGTAGGATGATTAATACTTTCAATACGCAAGTTTTCAGCCATTGAATCAAGGTCATGATGAAGAGTATTACATTCCGGACTGTTTCTCCAAGTGTTGAACCAATCTTGAGAAGCAATGGATCCTGGAGCAGCCCCAATGACTTCCAACATCCATTCAGCAGGATTAGCTGCTGCAGGACACGGAATAGCTCCGTTACGCTCGAAATAGTCGATAAGAGTTCGAGAATTCTCACCAATGTCTCCAAAGTAAACAGTTTGTCCTCCAGCCTGAAGGAACAACAAACGATCGAATTCCTGGAACAAAATAGCTGAAGGTTGATGAATCGTACACAGAATTGCTTGTCCACTATTGGCCAGTTTACGCATAAGAGAGCAGATAGACCAAGCAGTTTGAGAATCTAAACCAGATGTAGGTTCATCGAGGAAAAGAAGAAGATCAGGTTTAGCCGCGAGCTCAACACCAATCGTCAACCGCTTTCTCTGTTCTACGTTTAAGCCTTCTCCGAGGATTCCAACGACTGCTTCAGAGTACGATTCCATCTCCAAGATTTTAATCACCTGTTCTACATAGGCAATTTTCTCTGCTCTAGGAGTTCCCGCATGCTGACGCAACAAAGCACTGAAAACCAAGGCTTCTCTCACTGTTGAAGTAGCCAAATGAAGATCCTGTTGTTGAACATATCCAGTTTTCCTTTGAAAAGATTTATCTCGCAAAACTCCATTGACAAACATATCTCCAGAAATGACTCCCATAGTTGTACGGTCAGCCAGAACGTCCAACAAAGTGGTCTTTCCAGCTCCTGATGCCCCCATTAAAGCAGTCAAAGTTCCTGGTTCAACCCATCCGTCTACTTGATCCAATAATCTTCTAGGGGTTCCTTTGATTTTAATATCGTAGCATACATCCTTCCATTGGAAAATACCTTGCTGTTTCATGATATTAACAGTACTAACCCGGTCGATAGGACTTCCACTAATCGTCCTTGAAACAGGTCTAGTAATCTCCTGAGACTCTTCATCCCTTGCTTTAGCAACATAGGGAATATGTCCCCGCTTAAACACTAGAACTTCACCTTTGGACTTTGCAGCGGAAATCTTTTCTGTAGCATAGAGATAAGTGCAGCAAAAGAATATGATAAAGGCCCACAGAATACCATAATTCCTCCATAAATGCGACTTGAAGTAGTGAAACGACACACTGAGATAGTCGTTTCCGTGTACGACATCGCTTCCAGGCAGAGATCCAACAGCAGTACAAATTCTGGCAGTTCCTGTGATGTTTTCATAGCCTGGTCCAGAGGGAACAAACGAGGTACAAGGGAAGTCTCTATCAGAAAACTCATTAACCATAAGGCCTTCAAAAGCGTATCCAATAGGATTCAAGTAATTAATCCACCTGAACCACGGCTTCATGAACGATGTGGGAATAGTAAAGCCGGTATAGATGATTAAAGCCATAATGAAAAGAGCAGCAGGAGCCAGAGCTTCAGCCAGAGTTCTAGAACAAGCTCCTAATGTACGGAAAATCATCGACATAACCAAAGTACAGGTGAAAGAGAACAAAAGAAAGACAAAGAAATGGCCGGGAGTACGTCTGAGGTTGGTCATAAAGTAAAGAACAACATTGAAGCAGATACAAGAGGTGATTTTGATAGGAAGGTCTACAATCATAGAAGCACAAGCTTCAGAGTAAGGATGATAGAAAGCATATCGATCCTGTTTCTCCACAATAGGTCTTTGTGCATACAAAGTCAAGATCTCAAGAGCACTGGCGAATGCGTTAAATAGAATGGCAAAAAATAGTAAAGCTCCTCTTGAGTAGAAACTTCCAGTGTCGGCAGGAAGATTATAGAAAATACTCGAGATGATAAAAGACATTAAAACATTGCCGAAAATCGTAGTGAGAGCTAAACTCATGTCTCCATGTAATCTCTGGAATCCTCTACTTATACAAAGTTTTATTTGCATTGGTACAGAGATCGTATAGGGAGATTTAACTCCCGTTCTCTTGGCCTTTTCGGCAGTTCTGGACAATTCATACAACTCCTTTGACTGTCCTCCAAGAGGAAAGTCTCTATTGAACTGGTCTATTTCCGCCATGAGCTTCTGGTACTCTGAGGAGTTTTTCCAGTATGTAACAAACTCATCGGGGGTTTTCGGAACACTATTCTCACGGCCTTCAGCAGCAACTCGTTCTAAAGGACTTGTAATTGAAGTCAAGAAATCTCCAGTTGTTTGACGAGGACTACAGAAATAACCCATGTTTAAGAAGTAATCTTTAGCAGTTAAACAACTACCAAAAAAAATCTGACGACCTTCGTACAAGATTGTAACTCTGTCGAATAAATCGTAGGAATTCTGAGAAGCTTGGTATAAAGAAACAAGCATTGAAGAACCCGACAATTCAGCACTTGTTCTTAACGTTCTAATGAACTCTAAAGCCGTAGCACTGTCGAGACCACGAGTACTGTTATCCCAGCACTGTAGAGGACTTCTACCTAAAGATACTTCGGCAATACTGACTCTTTTACGTTCTCCACCACTAACTCCACGAACATATTCATTACCGACTTTTGTATTAATCGTATGAGAAAGCCCGTAGATGGCCATAGTGATATCTCGCATATGAGAAGCATATTGTTCTCTAGTAACTCCTCTAATACGGTTTCTTGGAGTAGTAGCTAAAGCAGCAAACTTTAAGGTATCTCCAACGCTAAGAGCAGGGAAATGAACATCTGTCTCGGCAGAATAAATCACATCTCCTCGATGTTTAGTAGCGATTTCATTTCTTGGGACCCCTAGTTAGCAAAAAATTAAGAAAAAAAAATTGAGCTCCTGAGTACATACCCTGATAGTTGACCTCTGTTGAATCGTCAAGATGAAATCCATGAGTTTCACAGGCAATTGTTTTTAATAAAGTTGTACAGCCACTTGTTAGAAAGTTCAATCAATTTCAGTTGTTTTTTCTTACCTTCCGGGACGTCCTAAAACTAGACATAATTCTCCATGTTTAATTAGACCATCAAAATCCTTAAGAATTTGGATCTTTACTCTTTTTTGAGTTCCTGTTATTTTCTGGAAAATCCCAAGTCCTTTCAACAGAATATTACTGACGGTCTTTTGATAATCCGTTCCTGTTCCGTAACCATAAGCTCCTAAGTTTGTAAATGATACTCCGGCAGTACGATGAGGGTATCTTTCAGGATCTTTTGATTTGATGTGCAAGATCTGCTTGGCCCAAGCTTTCGGGTCGAAATGTCCACTGTCAGGATTTAAAGAAGGCTCAGTAGAGTCAATGAATGGATTAATTAAATTAGATCCTCCAGTAGTCATAATAGAAGCATTGGTGATCTGCCTTGCCAGTCGTGTGACTTCTTCTCCATCGAATTCATCTTCATATTTCTCTACATTGTCTGTATAAGACTGAGGAGACGAATTCGAGCTATTAACCTCATAACCTCTTTCGATATCCATCGAAGAAGATTTGCTCATATTAGCAGTGGAGAATCAATTCTGGACTTTTATTCATATTTATTCTATTCGGGAATACTTGCAACCGATGGAAAAAGCAAGTCCACCGTATTCGCGTAAACGCTAACCTAAAATACGATGCTCGGCTCGGCTACCTATTTCTATCTCCGTCCTATTGTTACCCGGTAACAACCTCCGGAGATTTCATATGGCATATGCAAACATCACGGCGGTAAGCCACAATGGGCATCTATCGATCTAGTAGGATTATCGCTGACAGTAGGAGCCTCATGAACCTCTATGCTCTTTGGCCTTTGCTTGCTGAGACCTGAATTATCCTCAGTGAGGCTCAGCCCACGGATTAATGCATCAGTCCATCTGTTAGCACTCTCCTAATTAAGCTTTAATTCCGACCAAGACCCCCATATTGACTCGGCAAAGGACCCAATGGGATCTGCTGCACTGCTGCTGCTGCTGATATGAGCTATCTCAATGCTATCTTACTGTTTTTCCGTTATTCCTTCAGCCTTCTATTCGTTGGGAAATCATTCCCCTAATGACAGCCTTGTTCTCCATTAGTATGAGATTCGAAGATCCATTCCCAGTAAAATTCGGGACTTTCTTGTATCCGATCCGCAGCCTTTGATAAAAAAATCACACCAAAATAATATAAAACCCGAAAACCACTGCCCGGAATTAAACTGATTACTGCGGCTCATTGCGGAATTATGAGATCGATGAATCAGTTAGACTAATCATCGACGTTTACAGAAAATAAATAACCTTCTATAGCCAGGTTACTAAATAAGTTACTGTATATTTGCACGTATAAAGTACGGCACGTATAGGGCACGTGACCACGTATTGGTGTTTTAGCTATTTTGTTAACAATACGGTTGATACGTACGGCTGTGACGAGTTTGTAGATTTGAAATTATTTGTAAACACAACCTATAATAATGCGTAATTCGTAGTCAAAGAAGTCTGAACTCTAACTGCATTCGTCAGCATAGCGTCCGCCGTTTTAAATACGCTCAGCATCTGCAATTGTCCAGTTTCGGCTATCTCGAGAACAGAATGTTCCATTGAACCGCCTGCAATTATTAAGATCAAACATTTATATCCTTATGCGAATGTGATCTTGCGGCAAGAACGTTGTATCGTCTGGTACTCAATTGTATGCTGACCGTGAATGCTTCTAAATGGATGCTCTATGGATGCTCTACTCTCTAATCTACAGCTATAGTTTTATGGGTTTAGTGCGTCAAACATTCTCATATAAAATATTACATTTTAATAGTAATATTTTCTACATTTTATTCATCAAGATCTATGCTGAATAGAAGATCATTCTTGTTACCGTTCATATTCACATTCTCGACTGCTGAAGTTAAGCCATCACTAGCTTTATTGCTTTCATCTATTCGGGTTCTACTTATTTAAATAAAATAATTAGGTATTTTACGGATTCTCAGGAACTTTCAATTTAAGCTTCTGTAATGTTGCATAAAGTTTTGCCGCGTGAGAACACGAGGCGAGCCGCACGAGCCGCACGAAGTTGAAGATCAGTGCGTCGCGCAATCAAGCAGTTGAACAGTAAATAAAATCTCACCAACTGTATCATAGACGAGACCATCAATATTCAAGTCGAGACCTTCAAGAATCTAATACTAAACAATCGGACGTACTACGTTCAGATATCGTGAGCTCAGTGATACTGAATGTTCAGAGGTATACCCGGTCTCTATTTAAAGTCACTGGCTATCTACTAAACTCTCCACTGATTCATTTGTCAACAATTCACAATGCAATGTGTTTGACTGCTATTATTACTAGATATCGGCAGCAATAACAACAATGGTCAGGATTTGAAGTGTTCAAATACGACATTGTGACAATTTCGATATCCGAAATTGCCTCTGCTAGCTGTTGAATATTCAATTAATGGACTTCTACAGTTGACAGGATTATTTTCCTCTAATATTTATTATCGTCTTCTAACAATTAATAGGCGAATATCTATAGCTTATAGTTCATCATCGGATGATACATAGGCATCTCCAAGCTCCTTCTTCTTCTTCATTCTCTCCTTCTTCTTCTTTCTTAGCTCAGCAGCAGACAACTTCTTGGCCTTCTTCTTGGTCTCGATCTTGTTTCCAAGAGCATCGAACTTCTCCTCTTCATCACCATCCTTTTGGTCGAGTCTGGGACCCGATCCTTGGCCAGATACCCAGTTATGTCCTGAGGGAGTCATTCTTCCGTCCAAGACAGCCCAGACTTCCTCGGTCAAGTTCTTGGTGAATTCAGCAGAGTGAGTAATCAAAACAACACCACCCTCAAAGGTCTTGAGAGCCCGGGACAAAGCACCTAAGGAGTCACGGTCGAGATAGTTAGTAGGTTCGTCGAGAACGATAAGATGTGGTCGTTGCCAGGTACAAGCGGCAAGCACAAGCTTGACCTTTTGTCCTCCAGAAAGTCCACGGATACGCGAGTGAGAAACAAGTTCAGCTTCGAGACCCAACATCTCGCAGTGAGACTCGATCTCCTTTCTTGTCAAAGCTCGGAATTGTCCAGAAGCAAGAGCCTCCTTCATATCAACCTCAGCAACGAGCTTGGAGTGAGACTCAATGAGCTCAGATCGAGGAATCCAAGCATTGTCAACAGACATCATGGGAATCCATCGCTCGGATTTGAGACCAACGTTCTCTCCTAACAAGAAAGAACATTCGTACTCGTAAGAGTTCTTGAACTTTCTTCGGGCGTTGACAGTTGTAACTCGTCGTTGCGATCCATCAATCTTGTAGATCTTGTTCATCGAATCCTCATCACTCTCATTGATTTGACGATTGGCACGGTCCATGGTCTCTCTGTCCTCTCCGGTCTGGAATCGCCATTGAATGTACTCTGAAGGAGTCTTGTCGAGATGGTTATCGATATGGGCGAAAGCGTGCTGTTTAATGTATGCAATACGACAGTTCTCGTGTACATAGACATCACCAGTAGTGGGAAGAAGCTCTCCGGTAAGAACGTTGATAAGAGTACTCTTTCCAGCTCCGTTAGGTCCAATGACAGCAATACGCGATGAAAGCGAACACTGGAAGTTGATGTCTCTGATTTGAGGCTTGGTGGTACCAGGGTACTGGAAGGTCATGTTGGAAACCTTGACAATAGCCTTTTGCTTGGTCTTGACACCCTCGAGATAACCAGGTTCAGGGAACTTGAAGTCGATTTCAGAAGCTCCTAATTCATAGTAAGACTTGGCAGCAGGAACCTTCTTGACAAACTCAGACAAGTTACCCTTGTACTTTCTCAACTTGTATCTCTCGTAATGAATGATATATTCACAGACCTTGTCGAGGAAACCGGAATCGTGGGAGACGATAATGGAAGTAACTCCACAGGTAGTAAGGTAGTTGATCAACCAGGCGACATTAACAGTATCCAAATGATTGGTAGGTTCATCAAGAAGTAAGATATCTGCCTTTCTCAACACAGCAGTGGCAAGAGCAAGCTTCATCTTCCATCCTCCAGAAAGCGAAGTGATGGGCATTTTGACCATATCATCAGTGAAACCAAACTCGTTAAGAGCTTGAATGACTTCTTCGTTGGTTCCGACTTGTCCAGCAGTGGCCAAAACGTAGTCAAGGACGTTGGTATCAGCATGAGTACCGTCGATATCGTGTTCTACGTAGACAGTCTTACATTCCTCTTGACTGGGGAATCCCTCGACTTGTCCGTTGGCAATGGCTCTCATAAGAGTGGATTTACCAGCACCATTAGGTCCACAAAGACCGTATCTTCTACCTCTCTTAAGACGCAATTGAGTACGGTTGAGAAGGATCTTGGCACCATAAGCAAGTGAGAACTCACAGTTACACAAATCCTCACCTTCATCATCTTCCTCGTCGAAAGCAGGTCCTCCAGGAATGTTGGCAACCGACTTCTTTCTCAACTCCTCAACCAAAGCACGGGAGTCCTTCTCGTGAAGGAAAACAGTGAAGAATCGGGTCAAGGCCTCAGCCCAGTCGGCTTCGTGAGTAAGACGCTCATCAATAAGATCTCCAGCAATGGCAGCAGCGTACCCGACAACAACATCGAAGCGGCTCTCTACCTTGTGGGCCTTGAGAAGGGCTTTAATAATAGCCAGGTTGACGTTGGTGTCTCCGGCAGTGGAAACCTCAGGGATCTTGTCATCAGCTCCAATTTCTCCGACTCTCTTCAAAGTGTTGACAGCTCGGAGAGTTACATCTCTGGCCTCGGGGTCAGCAATGTTGGAGTAGTTGTTCTTCAATGAAGGGTACAACTTGGACAAGAAGGGGGCTACGACTTGAGGATCATCGACAAGCTTACACATGTTGTCGACGATGACAGCAGCTTTACGCTTGATGGCAGTGTCTCTCTCGTTAAGACCTCTGGACAATAGAGGAACCATGATGGAAAGAGTGGCCTTGGTGACTTCAGAGACAAAGGTAGTGGCTCCGAGCATGTGAACGGTCTCGGGAACTTCAGTGGGCTTGGCGATACAGGCGATCAAAGCAGGAATGAACTGAATGATATCCTTGTTCTCAATAGTGTCAGTGGACTTGGTGATAGTGGCAGTAGCAGCCTTCTTGACTTCGGGCTTGGTATCCCACATGGCCTCGGAAAGGACAGGGATAAGCTCAGGCATACGAAGAGCAATCTGGTCACGAGCAGAGTCTACAAGAACAGAAATAGTCTCAAGAGCAGCGACCTTTTCAGTCCACTTGTTGGAGTTGGCGACAGCGTTGGTCAAATGAGGCAAAAGAGCCTTGACTGCAGCGGGGGTAATACCTCTGGCTAGGCTGGCAATGGCCTTGGTGGCGGCATTCTTGACATTGACATTCTTGTCTCCAGAAAGAACAAGTACATCACTAGCAAGAGAAACGAGGAAAGGCTCCACTGAAGAAGCCAGCTCCTTAGATTCAGCAATATGTCCGAATCCCTCAAGAGCATTTAATTTGACGTTAACGTCTTTTTTGTTGGCAAGAGCAGCTTTCAAGCTCTTGAAAAAATGTGAAGGAGCATCATGCTCTTCAATAGGGCCATTTATAAATGACGCCAGGTTAGCAGATGCCGATAATCGTTCTTCATCGGAAGAAGCGACCGTTAGTTTGGCAAACAGCTCGTCTAAAACCTTTATAGATTCTTGAGCTTCTTGTTTAGCAGCCATCTATGTTAGAATGATGAAGAGAAGGGGAAAGAAAGAAAAGGAGAAAAATAACTACTAGAAATTCTTTTGCATAATCCATAATTCCCAACTTAAAAAAAAATTTTTAAATCCCAAATGCCAACAAAAAATTATGTAACCCAAAAAATTTTAAAAATTAAAAATTTTATGAGGGATTTCAAAGGATGGAAAGGAGTAGAAGTTGCAAAAGAAGTTGCAAAAGAATTGAAAATACTGTAGAAACTCACTAGAAAAAGTGAATTAACAGCTTCAAAGTAAACAAAACAAAGTACATTAGATATTCTTGCATTTCAAACACACTCCTGGTGGAACTGGCAGCACATGAAAATAGAATGAAGAATAACGAACAGGAATCATAGAAGTAATAACGCATTAACAGTAGCACTGTAGTGCAGTAACAGCACTTGCATCACACTCATTTATTTATACATCATCGTGACTTACCTTTGTTAGCAAATATTATAAAATAATAGATGTTTGAACAAAAAAATCGAGAATCGAAATAATTTAAATATATTTTCACTCGGGGCTTTTACTATCCGAGTGGGGAAAATATACATTACCCTGGGCAATTTACTGAGGTAAAATGGCACTTTCGGACGTTTCCGCATTGTATTTCGGATGGAGCCCAAGAAAATTTTTTAGCTCCATTTTGAATTATTTTAGGTTAGTCAACATTTTTATAACGTGTTTCAAGGCGATTATCGGGAATGTTAGATTAGAAATTTCCTGATTGGCCTATCGGAAGGTTCCAGAATTGGCCAAAAGGGGGATTTTTGGGGAGCAAGAACAAGTGTCGTTTCAACAACGGCTATTACCCTGATTCCGATTAGATTTCAGCCAAAAAAAATCTAAAAAAAATCAAAAAAATCAAAAAATTTCCGCGCAAATTGCCCAGTTCATAGCCTCAAAAGTTGCCGAAGTTGCTAAAATAAGCCCATAATCGGCTACAAGTGGGTAAAACTCCAGGCTATGATGCCGGAAATCTTATGCTTTATCAAACTAGCGTAAAGTGAAATAGTCCGGGTGGAACACGGCACTCACACGGCAGTTGTGAACTTGTGATTATATCGCCGTTAGTTATCTTGGCCAATAACTGAACGTGAAATTAATTACAACGTGCGTAATCCCCGCATGTTACAGTGAGATTACATATTGAACAACATGCATATTCACATTCTGTTAGTTCATCATTAGAAATTTAAATTCTAACAGCATTATTGTCTACGTCTTATTTTCCATATTTTCCAACTTCACCGTGTTTACTACTGGCAAGACTAAAAAAGGTCTTGCCCGGATTCGAACTGGGGTTGGCGGAATCAGAATCCGCAGTGATAACCGACTACACTACAAAACCGATTTTCGCAAAAAATGTCTTGTTGGATATATAGAGCGTTAATTTATTCATGCGGCTCAACTCCCAAAAATTATAAAATTAAAAAATAAAAAACAAAATAAAATAAAGTAATAATTAAAATATTGAAATCCCTTAATTCCCCATGTTTGAGGAACAGGAATGCAGGGGCCGCCGCGTTTGTAATTAAATGAAAATCAAGTTTATTAGAGCGGTGACGCTAACCAAACAATAATAGCAGCTAAGCTGTCTAGCGAGTAGCCCGGAGCGGGCAAAACACTTGAACTAGTCGCCTTCGTTGTTTAGATAGATTAGTATGTAAGAAGCAAGACTCTAAGTAAAGATATATTCATTCAGCGGTGACGCTGTAGCTGACTACTTAAATACGTGAACGATTTATTCACTCAGTTCAGCTGGTTACTTAAAATCATAGTCTAGCGCTAATATTGCCGAGACGATCCGATACATTGCCTTGCCGATGCCGATATCTAGCCATCTTTAGTATTCAACAATGAACCATCAAAGGTCCATCACGACTGACCAGTTCGATATTTCCGGCGCTCACAAGTACAGGGTGTTTACAAGTAGAAGGTACATAGTTTGTGAGATGGGCTTATTCTCCACCATTGTATGATCAAGATAACATGCTATTGATATAAATAAATACATTGTACATAAAACGAACGTCAACTGACTGCCGGAGCAGCAAGAGACCGTTTGCGGCGCTCAATCAAAGTAGAACCATCGAGATGAAGCTCAAACACTCCTGGACCTCCAACATGAGCAGCATTAACTCGTTTACGATTGCGATGGCCATCAATTCTTGATTTGCGACTTGATCCATCCATTGAGATTTTCTCGATCAGAGCCTCCACTGTAGCAAGACGATGGTCTTCATTCTCGTTGACAACTTCATCATCTTCCTCATCAGTTAATTCGTTGAGCAGGCCTAAATGCGTAGGTGCTGCAGCGCCTCCTCTTCGTCTAGCTCTCGAGTTCTCTTCCTCCATACGATGCACGGCGTTTGAAACGTCGAAAATCTCTTTAAGTGCCACTGCAGCAGGAGATAAAAAGCCATTAGGGGTGAGGCCTCCTGCTTCTAACCGTGAAGTTATTGGATGGTTTATAGGAGAAGAAGTAGCTGAATCTATAGTAACTTCAGCTTGAGAAACAGTTACATTGTCAGTAATGGGGCCAATGCCATTTGTCATTGTTTTCGCTTTTGCCTTTCCTGTAATCCAAGGATGATTTAAGAATTGGTCTATCGAATAACGACTTTCTGGATCCACAGTTAATAAATGCGATACTAAATCCCTTGCTTCAAGACTGATTTCATCCCACCAAGGGCTTAGAAAGGTATATTGACCTCGGGCAACTTTCTCAGTTAAAGCTTCTATACTTTCATCGTAGAAAGGAGGAAATCCACACAAGATTGTATATAAAACACAACCAAGAGCCCACATATCTACGCTTTTTGAATACTTTTCATCTTTTACGATTTCTGGAGCTGTATAACCAACTGTACCACAGGGAGTCATTGTTTTTGAGTCCCAAATGACTTTTGAAAGCCCGAAATCAGCCAGTTTAATAACTCCAATACCTCCGGCACCTTGACCAGGTATAAATACTCCTTCATCTTCCTTGTTTTCATCTTCTCCTTTGCGGATCTGTTTAACAGGAGAAGGTATATATTTACTGGGGTAAAAAAGCAGGTTTTCCGGTTTAATATCTCGATGAACAACTCCTGCTTCTTCATGCAAATATCGGATTGCTTCGGCCACTTGAACTATTACATGCCGAGACAAATCTTCAGAAAAATATGTCAATCTTACAATTTGATGGAACAATTCTCCTCCAGGGATTAATTCCAAAACAATGAAATAATAATCGTTATTTTCCGAGAAATCAATTAATGATACAATGTTTTTGTGTTTTAATTGTCTCATCACCGTAACTTCTTTTAAAATGCTCGACCTCTAACGTTAGATACATAATATAATAAGAATCACAATCAGAATCACAATCAGAATCAGAACGAAATGAAAAATAATAGCACACCTGAGTAGACATTTGCTCCTTTCTAGCAGCATTTCCAAGATGACGATTTTTCTAATTTAGCTTGGAATGAACAAAGGTTCAATTGTTTTATAGATTGAAAAAAACTTGGAAATGTTAGATTACCCACCTGAGAAACACTCAATTCCTGTTTATGAATGACCTTGATTGCAACGTAATCGCCAGTATCACGATCCTGAGCCTTATAAACAACGGAAAACGCGCCATCACCCATTTTCTCCAACAATTTATATCGTTCTATAGTCTCATAATTGGGTAATTTTGATTTCTGTTTGTTTTCCTCTTCGATCATTTGTTTTGCAGCTTGGGTGAAAGCATCTTTTCTATCTGGCTCACTGGCATCTGTTATCGGAGCAGAATCATCTAATATTATAGGAATAGAATCCAGGTCTGAACTGGATCCAATGTTATGCTGAGAAAGAGGATTAGCAGGGGCACTATGAGCTTGTTTTCCATGTCGGATGAAATTTTTCAGATTCTGTTAGAACAAACAATTACAATCAAGCAGCATCAGATCACCCTTTTCTACTCACCTCAAATACCGGCATGATAAATAAATATTACCAGCTTGTCATGCAGAACAAAGGAAGGAAGGAAAGGAAGCTAATAAACGTGTGGTGACAAACGTGTGGTGACAAACGAAGCGAGAAAGCTTAAAATTGGGCGGATGAAAGATGCTTTTTAGATTGGCCTTTAATTGTGCAAGTTTTGGCAAGACAGCCCTTCAGAAAAAATCAAAAAAATCCCCCTGCGCTGTGACGTAATAGCAACTAGGGATAATTGTAAGCTCAAAAGGCCAAAAATAACTTTAAATGCCGGAGAATCTCCTACCCGCTAATAAGCACTCATTTAAGGACAAGATTTATAGTGAAATTGAAAACAAGCAAGCTGGCGATCAACCGCGGGGTGGCGGGGGATATTTATATATTCACTATACGGACGCACCGGAAGATGATTCAATCAAAACAGTAGGCTACAATTTCATTGGGATTTGCGATATGCAATGACGTCTTGAAACTGTGTTACCAAGCGTATGGTGTTCGATTACGTAGATTTAACTTATAATAAGCTTTATGTAATGCGTTCAAGGCGATAATGTGACGTCACTTGTCGAGGCAGTGAAGCCGCTCAAACAACATGTGTAACATTATATTAATTTATTATTTCATAATTCAATTGTTTAATTAAACTGTTAAATACAAAATGTAACAAATCTCTAGCTATTGCTATCGTTATCAGTTAAGATCAGAGGCTAATGTGGGGTCCGAGAACAAAGAAGCTTTAGCACGTGGACTAGTGACTTTACGGGCCTCGCCAAATTATGCATACATTAAGCATGCAATGTTAATCAAGTTAATTTAGACGTGTTTATTGATTGTTCAGACAGATTCGATGTTAAAATATTAGAATGTAAATGGTTTCCGATATTATCGGCGGTTGTACCGGACAGATTCGATGGTCAAATATTAGAGTGTAAATGGTTATCCGATATTTATTGGCGGTTGTACAAACGGCGACCACTTATCGTTCAATCTTGAATCGGTAAATTAAGTTGTCTAGTGACAAGACTAGTGTAAAGTTCGTAATAGGTGAACTTTTATTATTTACCATTACGGTATGATATCGGATATCGTCGACACATCAGGACATTTATCACGACATGATATCGGATACGTATTGCAGCCGATAATTATCGGTGAGTTGACGATATATCGTCGAGATATCGGGATAATCATCATGCCTCAATAAAGCTCTACGTCCTCCAATATCAACTTGCTATAACAATTGAGCACATGATAAGCTGTTTTGGATAACCTGTAGCCAGTGACTTTAAATAAGATCAATTTATTATCGACGTATTCATTCTTCATTCATCATCGGCTATCGTGAACTGTAAGAGCCTCGAACTGTAAGAGCTCTAACAGAGCACAGATGAGTACTGCTGTATTATATAGTCAGTACTTAATAAGATCTAACTAAGAAATACAACGTATAAGGTCGGTCAGTAGCATAAAGCTCACTTCAATGCATTCCATCATCCAGATCAGATTCGATCAGACCTCAGCTGTAATGAAGCATTGAGAATCACCATTCGCATTTTGTAGTGAAGATGCCTTCTTTTTGATGTTTGGCTGAGCAATTCTTGTCCAATTCTTATCAATCTGTCATAACTATTTCACCCAGTCAGGCTGATCCTGAGCTACTTCATCATCAGACCGCTCTCCTTCTAACTCCCGTTCCTCTGCCGCCAAAGGTTTCTCCACGACTTCCAATTCCTCAATGTCGTCGGGATCGTCAATCTCCTGTTGATCCTGCTGATCCTGATCCTTTGACTCTTCCTCTTCTTGCTCATGTAGTTCAATCGTAGTGTCTTCATTCTCAGTTTCTTCTCCATCAGCTGGCTTTGTCAGGTTCATCTTTATCCGCTTGATCTGAATATTCTCATGATTCCCCGAGTGTTCCTGATCGGCTATTTCATAAATATCCTCATCTTCATCTTCTCCTTCTTCTTCATCATCTGTTCCAACTTGCTCAGCATTCTTAGCTTCTTTCTGCTTCCTTATAGCTGCTCTCTTTTGTGCAACGACCGATTCATAATCTAGTTAGATCTACAATTGGCAATATCCAGTTCACTTACTTTCTAATTGCGAAGTCAATCTCGGGACGAACGATGCAAATTCCATCCTTTCTAAAGCCTTGAAAACATCTGCAGGAGTGATTGTTTTCCGGTTACTTTCCTGGGTTATATTATTGGCCCTAGTTAGTTACAACATTACAGCTGTGACAGCTACTTACTCGGAGGTTAAATAGTTGATGAAAACAGTGGAGCTTCGTAATAAAGCCAATACTCCATCTTTAGGCAATTGCGTTCCTTCTGGTAAAACATCTTTAGCAAGTCGAGATATCGTTGCTCGAGGAAGCAACAAGTCCTAAGTTAGAACCTTATCAGGTATCACAATCACATACATCTAGTATTATAGCATCCTTGTCTTTGACAGGCGTCGCGTCGACGTTTTTTTTCGATCCTTTAGGAGGCATTTTGAAGAATTATTTACGCGTTAATTGATTTGAAAATGTGTGAAATTCAGTGTGAATAGATATCAGGGTTAGGTATTGAAATATCGGCGAGATTTCCCGATATCGTCTATCAGCGTCTACTGACTATTCAATCTTATCGACCCACCAATGCTAAATGATATTATATAGAGAGAGCTAACTTCTGTTATGACTTGTCAGTGTGTTAGTTGTCAGTCTGATCAGCTGACTTAAGATGTTGTAGCCTACAGCCATTGCTGAGAGCCTTGGCTTAAACTGTCAACTGCCTCAAAACTTTATACATTTGTCAAAGACTAGTTAGATTACAGCTTAACGTTTGTTCACTTACAAGGAAACCCGCAGAAATAGCCTGCGAAAACGTAAATCAGAACCACAATAGCTAGTACAAGTAGCACCATTAATCTTGTTAGAACTCAGTCACAGCCAGCTACAGCCAGCTACAGCCAGCTACAGCCAGACACAGCTTTACGTCACTTACTTAACATTAGTCCACCACATCTTCCTCTTAACAGCAGCGGAACGCTTACGGAATGCAACGGCATTGTTGTTTATCCGATCAGTCTTGGAAACAAGTAGATTGATCCGTTCTCCCCTCTCTAAGATCCTCTCTACATTGTCCACCATAATATTCTTCACCTGCTCGATTTCACTTCGCGCAAGCCCGGCAGCATCGTTTTCGCCCTTATCCGTGCGGCTCATAAGATCTTTAAGGTCCTCGAGAATCTGCCGATGCTTAGGTATCACCTCGTCAATGCTTTCACTGATTGCCAAATACTTGCTCTCGAAAAGAGCCTCCAGTTGCAGTAAGAACATGAACGGAGGTTTACGGGGACAAGAGCTCGCAGTCACGGTTGCATATGTTATCCCTTTAGGTGCTTTCGAATTGCCAGCTCGCGTGACATAGTGTAAGCAAAGGTTCTCATGAACAAAGCTTTGTTTAGTGTCTTGATCTTCTGCGACTCTTTCAAGGACAATAAGGGCCAGATCATGGCTTAATTTCGAGCCCGACGCTTCATGTTCAACTATAGGTAAAGTCCCATGGAATATTCCAGCATATGTCACTTGTTAGACTCAAATAATGTATTATCTATCTCTCTTACAGATCTTGCTTGAGCTTGCCATTGTGCAACAAACTACAAGGTTACCCTGGTGTCACCAAATACTGTTCCCTGTCGAAGCTTGCTGGCAGATTACTATGAAACTTCAAAATACATAAAGCAAATGAATTAAAAATAGAATAAATTATTTAAAAATGATATTCTACTTACAGTTGATACTATCTTATATATAAGACTTTTTAATTTCAAAATCCATCTCAGAAAATGCTTTTAACTATCCCTTAGATATGCCTGGTCTTTTCATTACCCTACCTTCACGTAGTGCACATAGAGGCTAGTTTATCGGCGATATCGGTAATTCATAGGCTATAATATCTAAATAAATGTATTATGAGTAAATAAATTAAGACCAGTACATAGGTAAACCCTCCTCGAGATTCCTCACGACCTCACCGTATTTGGCCTGCGAAGGCATTCTCTGCCCGTCCTGCGGCATCCTATGGAGCTCCGGAGGAGGAATGTATGATGGACTTGGTTGAGCACGGATAGGCTGGGAAGGGTTCATCAGTGCCGTGGCTCGCTGGATCGGAGGTGGGATTGCATCCATGTTACCTATAGTCGAAGCTCTTGGTCTGCGAGAAGACCAGGCTGTAGAGTGGTAACCTTGGCTTGAAGATGAAGGAGTTGCTCCGTAGTATGCAGCTGGAGCAGAAGGATCCTGCATCGCTAGAGAGGAGTTGTATCTGGGTTTACGAGAGGATTGCTGTGGCTGTTGTTGTTGCTGTTGTGGAGACTGTTGCTGCATAGGCTGTTGAATAGTGCCTGTAGTAGCGGGTAGTGGAGTGCCTGAAGGTTTGTTGTTTGGAATGTTGTTTGGCAGTAGTGAAGGAACGAAAGGCCCTGAGAACTTGGTCTCGGTGATAAAAGGGTGAAGCGATGCCTGATGAGGAGTCCAGCGTTCAAAAGGATTGAGGTTTAAAAGGCCAGAGACAAAGTCATAGAATGCTGCTCGGTGATGCATTTCCAAGTCGATTTCAGGCTGTTTCATGTTGCGGCGAGGGAAGGGGTACGACATGATGATTTCTTTAAGGTCTGTTGAAGGAAAGTATTGTTTACTTGGCTGTTCGGTTGTTTTATACTCTCGCGAGTACTTTTCCCTGCTTTTTAACCGATATTGCTTGCGGCCAAACTCGTCAGTGTACCTTTCCATGAACTGGCCTGAGTTCTTGCCCATTTCTATCATCCAGTTTGGAGGGTTTCCTAAGGTTTCTATGATCCTCGACAGCTGATTGTACTCTGAAGTTCCTGGGAATATCGGCAGGCCTAAGAAGAGTTCAGCTACAATACAGCCTAGAGACCACATGTCTATAGAAGTGGTATAAGGAAGGCCAAGTAGTACCTCAGGAGACCTGTAAAAACGTGATTGGATGTACGTATAGACAGTATGACGTTCGTGGCAGGCCGAACCAAAGTCTATGACCTTGATAACGGGACTCTCCAGAGATTTTAGTAGGATGTTCTCCGGCTTCAAGTCACAATGAATGAGCTTTGCCTCTTTAAGTACCATCAGCGAGTCAAGGAGTTGCTGAGCAAACACTCGGACAAGTTTCGTACTCAACCCTCGGAACTGATTCTGTTTAATCAGTTCGTACAGATTACTGCTGAGCAGTTCGAAAACAAGACAGAGATGCTCTTTATGAATGAATTTGTCTTTGAGCCTTAGTAAATTATGCTCATCTTGCTTGTCAACGTTGTTGTTCAAATGTTCGAGAATAGAAACCTCCATCATACTTTGATTCAGATATGCGGGCTTGTTTTTGATCACTTTGACGGCAACAATCTCTTTCGAGATCATATTTTGGCATTTTACAACCTGACCAAACGTCCCTTGGCCTAATATGTCTAATATCAAGTACCGGCGCTGCTCATCTGCTCCTAAAACGTCATTTACATATAAAATATAGTCGCTGTCGACGTTATCGTATCCGTCATTGAGCTTTCCATCACTCGGCTTGGTCAGAACCCTCCGGGGGTTTTTCGACGATTGATAGTTGAAATATGGGTTACAAATTTGATATGTTGTGGCCAGATTGAGAGTCATAGCAGCAAGAGGGCTCATAAAGCCTCCTTCTGGGATGGCTCTACGATATTTTGGCTGTGAATGCACAATCGGCATAAGATCTGACTTGCTACGAATGCGCCTGAATGTTGGAGCACCGATAGACTTGAACCCTGGGGATACCGCCTGAGGAATGAACGGTTGTCGTCGCATAGTAGGAGATCGCTCGGGGACGACAGTTGAAGGACCAGCCTGTGTTACGGCAACTCCCGTGTGGGGTGATAATCGTACATACATCTGCTGGTGTGTAGGAGACTGTCGTTGGTATGCAGCCGACGATAAAGGAGTTCCTAAAGGGGAAGTCCAAGGATTATAAGTTGACGTCATCTTTGGAGTCGAAGGGCTCACGGAATGCATTGGCGAATAAGGCATTGAAGGAGAGTCAATGTGAGGTTGATGGTCTATGAATTCTCCATAAGGAGATGTTAAATTTTGCATGCGAGGGCTTGAAGTGTCAGTAATAGCAGAATATGAATGCCTTTGGCTAGGAGGTCGATAAGGAGGAGCTCCTAGTAAGCCTACTCCATCGCCCGGGTCCTCAGCTATAGTGCCTGGATACATGTAATTTTGTTGAGGACGAGTAGGGCTTTGTGGATGAGCCGCAGATGGGTCGAAAAGTGGGGACTGAGACATGGTCAAGTAGCTGGCATTTAGAAAGTGAAGAAGCGCTCAAGGGGGTTGAAGGGGTTGGTTATTTTGAGTCTGTTTTGTCACGATTCGGCTCAGTACAGGCTCAACGTCGTAGGTGAGTGTGCTACAGACAATCAGCACGTACCTGAGCTCACGATATTACCGCTCCGCTGACAATTCAACGGTTCAGCCAATGATCTCTTTGTGTTGGTTCTGGATCCGATCCTGAATGTCTTGGGCTTGCCTGAAACTGGGATGTAAGTTACGCGTGTGGTTTCGAGGCTGGGACTAGGAAAATAAAGTATTAAATATTCGAGAATGGACAATTAATTACTACTGTAACTGTTTTATCATGGAGTCAGAGAATATGTCGAATGATGGTGAGTAGAAGGAAGGTTGAGACCTAAAGTACGATGAAGTTGATCTGAACCTCTGTGGAGACTAAAGCTGGTTTGAAGCTGAAGTTGAGCTGAAGTTGAGTTGAAGTTGAATACAAAGTCCGATCCTGGAATGTCGAACTGAGGTTGAAATATCCAGCTTGAGGTTGAAATATCAAGCTTGAAAGTCAAATCTCCAACAGAAAGGTTGAAAGACTGAACCTGACACTGAATACTGAAAGCTTAGGTCTGAAGCTTTAATCATGAAATCTGGAACTGAAAGATTGAAGTTCGAAGCCTGAGAGACTGATGCTGAGCTCATCGCCAATCGGAAGCTTGAAGTTTGAAGCCTGGAGTTTGAAGCCTGGAGTTTGAAGCCTGAAGCTTGAAGCTTGAAGCTTGAAGCTTGAAAGACAAGGCTTGACTTAAAGACTGACTGAGGCTCTCGTCCAGTTTGTCTTTCTCTTCGTCAGCTCTAATTCTACTTGTCAGGGTGATCTGGAGATTATGCTAAATCCTAGCGGCTAATTGTATCGACTGATTGTATCGGCTATGAACTTCAACTAAATATTTAACTTCTTATGTTCTTTCTCTAACATAGATCTACCATATTCTTGGAAGCAGACTCTTCAAGATGTCACTATAACCATATCGGTTCCAAATGGAACTCGGGCCAAGAATTTGGACATCTCCATTGACTCAAAACGCATCCAGGTATCATTGAAAAGCCCATCTACAGTTTATCTCAGTGGAGAACTGTTTAAAAACATCAATGTCGACGAATCCACTTGGTCAGTCGTGGACCAGAAAGAAGTGTCGATTTCGCTAGAGAAAGTCAACCAGAGCGAATGGTGGCCTCATGTTGTGACTTCGGCGCCGTTAATCGATGTTACAAAGCTCGAGCCTGAGAATTCGAAGCTCAGCGATTTGGACGGCGAGACAAGAGCAATGGTAGAGAAAATGATGTTTGACCAGAAACAGAAACAGTTAGGGCAACCTACAAGTGATGATATGAAAAAGCAGAATATTTTAAAGAATTTTAAGGCTCAGCATCCGGAGTTGGATTTCAGTAACGCAAAGATTTCGTAGGTGAGATCACAAGAAGCGAATGCACGAGCGTGGAGTGAAATACAATGGTGTACAAGTTGTACAATGAAGTCAGTGCCGTTTGAGCTCCGTGCTGATACCTTCCTGAG
Source organism: Middelhovenomyces tepae (assembly GCA_003708105.3). Lineage (NCBI taxonomy): Eukaryota > Fungi > Ascomycota > Dipodascomycetes > Dipodascales > Dipodascaceae > Middelhovenomyces > Middelhovenomyces tepae. Next base: position 292,043 of record PPNF03000008.1, on the reverse strand, counting down.
CCGCACAGCGTGCGGCATATGATGTGATAAATAATGGTCTATTGTATTGATGTATGTATGTAGTGTTATAGAGAGTAATGTGACATGACCACTCTGTAGAAGCGTATCCCAGTAGTAAGCATGACACAGTATAGAGCATCTCTGGCAGCAGTTGAGTAGATGAATATAGCCGTGGTATGGCTGGTCTGGGGGAGACCGTAGCACTGTCAGTGTGAGTGCCTGTCTGGCTACCTGCCAAAGTCGAACGAGCTCATGTCTGGCTCTTGAAAAGCCACAGCAGCGGCAGGCTTGAGATTCATAGAACCCTTTGGAGGATCGGAACTGGGTTTCTTTTTCTCCTTTGGCTTGGAAGGAGTCTCCGGGTCTCGTGAAGGCATTCTCTCTCTTGGCTCTCTTGTAGGAGTTCTCTCTCTCTTTGCCTCGATAATACTTGATCTACGATTGACAAAAGACATTCTCCTAGTGGCCATGACCAACTTGAGCTGGTCGACATCTTGCATTTCATCGTCCTCGATAATGGCGTTATCTTTAATGCCAAACGGATTGTTCCATCTCGGGGCTGTTGGCGAAGCTTCGAAAACACCAGGATTGAAGCTGGAAGCTGGAAGGAATCCTTGCGATGGCTCTGCCGCCTTGTCCAGCAGGAAATCCCATCCACTGACGAGATCGAGGCCTAGGACGTCACAGCCCATGCGGGTAAAGATATATGCGGTTTTGAGAACGAACTGGAATTCGTACTCTGGTGACAGTTTAGCAGCTGCGATGAGGAGCTTCAACGTCCTGCTTCGTAGATATTTATAAAGGGTGATGAGAACAGGATCTTCTACAAGAAAAGACCTCGCGTTCTCCGTTGCAAGACCTGCAGTAGAATCTCCATCCTCTAGAACATCATTTGGAGCCATTACAAGCGCTTGAACAGACTGATCTCTACGTCCTAAAGTCCACAATGCCCAGCTTGTAGTCCATCTATCTCCGTCTTTGACAGCCTGAGGAATTATCGTCCCGTAGATGATGGACTTCAACACCGGACCATCATCTCCTTCATAGACGCGTGCTACGGCTATAGCTAAACTGATGTCCTGGACATTACGAATAAGTACATTTACAGCGTCAGCAAGAGCATCACCAAGCAGGAAGAAGCAAGCTGCGTACTCGTAGCGATGTTTTCCTAATAAAGCAAATGCATTCTTCTTCGCTGCCGATTGCCATCGTGGTGTTGTAAAGTCATTCGATAACAGCTGAATCGTTTTTGTCTGCTCTTTGTGCCACGACGCTGTACGCCACAGCCCTATTAGGATCTGTTTCTTACGTAGCGCCAAATAATAGAGAGAACAGGCAGTTGGATCCCTGTTGCTGTGGCTGAAATGATTGCGTCCAAGGTTGTCAAATGTTTCCCGAAGCCTGTCGATACGTAACCAGTAGGCGAAACCCAAGTCCCGTGCTAGAGGCCATAACAGAGGCGTACTAGAAGACTTGTCGATGAGCTCTAGAAGAATGTCTTGAGACTCTGAATGTAAGGCCCAATTGAAATCACGGATGGTCATAGACTCTTGAGTGCCTCGATGTGCTTTATAAAGACGGAAGCCGATAAAAAACCGGATACCGTTCTCATCAAGAGATCTTCTTTGAAGATCAACCTCGGCAATTGCTTCGATTACACTGACTAAAGTGATCTGCTGATGCCGAGAAAGATACGGCAGCGACACCTTTTGTAGCCATTCGCTTAATTCTACGCTTGTTTCTTGTGAAAACTTTTGAAAGTCTTCAGAGAATCTTCTACGGGCGAATACAGCATCATATTTCGACTTGGCACTAGCTGTGCGAGTACGAAAGATCTCTGGACTCAGCCCGAGAGTCGATTCAATATCTACAATGGAATTGTCCATGACGACTCCGAATTTTAACGCTTGAAGAAGTGCCTCAAGAATTTGCTTGGCAACCCCAAGTTTTCCTACAAAGATCGTCTGAATGAGCAACTGTGGATGGTACATTGGAAGTGGACCATTGAGCACAGCACATACATCGAAAATATCATTGCTTAGGCTGGCAGAATTCCTACCTCCGATTTGGTGTCTTGCTGTTTCGTCCGTCGTTTCATCAACCTTTTTGTCTTGAATAAAGAACTGGTTGCCAGCTCCTACTACGAATGTTCCATGATGCAACCACACGGAGTCCCCAATGGAATGAGACGTGTAGCGGGAGATGTCAACACGTTTGAACGGGGCCCATGACGGCAGTTTGTGCGTATAGTCGAAACGCAATTGACTGTACAGAACGACTTCCCGTGCAAAGCCAACTCCGAGAACACTTTGAGCATCTGGTGTAGAAGCCCAATCGAGGTCGGAAACAGTGTTTGAACCTTCAAAAGTCTGTTCAAACTCAAGAAGATTGTTCCGAGTGTCCCAGATCACAAGACTCGTAGCACTCTCGTTTGTCAATACCACCTTTTTGATTGACGACACGCCTATTAAAGACGTTTTGCGCTGTCCAGTGTCGACTGTGGCGGTGTTGAGCCATCGGAGTCTTCCGTCACTAACTGAGGCTGTCCATGTCTGCAAAACGCCAGAACTAGACACGGTGGCTAACACATCTCTCTGAAAAGTATCTACGTTGGTGCCTACAGTTGCTCGCCAGCCTACGGGATCTACTCGGACAGCACGGTAGATATCTTCTTGTGCAACGAGGTCTGCCTGTCCAACCAATGCCATTACGTGCGTCCGATCGTATGGTTCATACTTCTCTGTACTAGATTTCCAGACTTGCGGAGGTATTCGCACCTCCCACAGATTTACATGTAACCCTTCGTACAGACCTATTAGATGATAAACGTGCCTTTTCGACTCTGGCAGTAGCAAGAAGCATAGCGGATCTTTAGACTGGCTGACAAGTAAAGACCCGATGTTGACAGCAAGTTCCGGTCTACAATCCCAGCACACAATCTCATTGTCAAGCAGAGTAACGAGGTAATCACCTCCTTCCATTATCGAAGCTCTGTGAATGTACTTTTTCACGTCCACGAGACTCTTCTTCTGAAGTGTTACCGAGTCTTCTAGGAACTTTGGAGTCCACAGTACGTTTTCAGAGAACCGTGAAGTTGAAAGCATGGCCTTGCCGTCTGCAGTACGTAGTAGCTTCTGAATAGACTTGACATGCCCTGTAAGCACCGATTTCAAGACCATTCGATCTGTTTTCAGTTGAGGGTCTAAAAGCATATCGAATTGTGCTTCGAAATGCTGCAGTCCAGCGGAAAAGTTATGTACTACAAGCGATAAATCTCTTGTTGATGAGGGAGTGTTAGCAAACGCCATAAACGAAAGCCGTGAAGAGTTCTTTGGAAAATCTTCACAGACAGGAACATCGCTGAGGATCTTGTTTACTTGTAGCAGCTTTGGTGGCTTCCTATTGTCAATATTACAGATTGTGTAGGCTGACATTTGGCCTTGTTGGTTGAAAACGAGGCAGAGATCAGGGTTTTCTTGCGACAGTTTTACTGCTGCGTTGTAACTGTCCGAAGGCTCTTTTGTGCGAGCTACAAGTGATTCTACAGCCTTGGAAACGTCTCTGTTGTCGATTACCACGGCAAAGACGGGGCCTCGAGAAGGACCACATAAATCAATACTAGCCCAGAGCTGTAGATTTCCAGGGTCCTGACTCTGTACCGGAGACCAGATACGCAATAGACCGTCAGTGCAAAGCGTATATAATGTGTTGTCTATAGACTGTGACCGGTGGAAGGGTTGGCGCCATCGTAAGTCGGTGACTACGCCAGGATGTGGGAGGTAGCAGAAGCCGAAGACGCAGTTGGCTCGATCGTACGAGACTCGGTGCCAAACTTTTACAAGGTGGTCGAATTTGCCTGCAGAAGCAATGAGGCTCGAGTCGTATGAGAAGAGCGCCGATGCAACGGGATTGGCCAGTCTAGTTAGAGATGAAGGTGTGAGAAGTAAGAAATGAGCAGTTGAAGGGCTGAAGATGTGAGGTAAAGAGGCAAAGGAAGTTTGGGGAGGCCGGTTGGAGAATGAACGAGGCAGCAATTGAGGAGAGAACAGGGTCTGAAGATGTCTGAAGAGAATCTGAAGTGAAATACGATGTAGATTAACAGAAGTGGGAAGTTCTAGAGCTTCCGACCCTCAACAAGAAAAATTCCCCTGCTCCAAAACTTACTCTCTTGTCCAAATGAGCTCTGCCGAATCGGCGGCATCGTTCAAGGTGTACAAATTCAATGATCCGTTTCCAACCAACAACTCGTTATCTGTTCCCCAGGACAAACTTGTGACTGGTCCTTGGTCCGCCATCAGTTCCAGCACAGGAACCCACTTCAATGGCTTCATAAAGTCCACTACCGGACTAAATATCTGTATTGTTCTACCATGGCAAACACAGATCAGGCCAGAATCCTCATGAATATCCACCGCCAAACCGTCGCTAGGTAGATATATTGTCTGTAGCAATTCACTGATATTTTGTAGAATAATCAAGTTATTCCCTGAACAATAGGCCTAGTCAGTACAGTTAAGTATTGCACAACAGTGCTAGCAAACAGCTTGCATCTGGACTCACCAACAGCCGATGGTCCTTCCAGTACGCCGTAGCTACAGCATTATTACAATCGCTAGGCTGCCCGGGTAGAAAGCTAATAGCCATATTTTCAGACCGTTTTATAAGTTAGTGGTGCGATTTTTATTGGTTGTCTGACGCGCAATCGTCTTGATGTAGTCGCTTCCACATGCTCATCTTTCCGATGCGACGCCTGGGAGAACCCTCTTTTTGAGTTACCCTGGTTGAGTTATGGATGAATTTCAAAGGATCTGATGGGATTTCGCTCTTTATCTCCTGACTTATAATGGGATCGAGGTAAGTACAAGTTGGTACTGGCGGTTGGTGTGTTACGTCTGTGCTGTGCTGCTGTGCTGCTCTATGGCTGCTACTCTGTGGCTACTATACCGTGGCAGAGCTCTGTGGAGCTCCGTGGACTGCTTAGTCTGCAGGGTTTGCACTCTGCACTGGGTAAACTGCTGACTGCGGAGTCGCAGGTCTGTAGCTGTAGCTGTGACTGTGCTGATTCTCAGCTGGCTGTGACTCTAGCTGAGACTCTAGCTGACTTGTGGCTGATTTCAGGCTGGCTCTGACTCTGCTGATCTGGCAGTTTCTATGACAGCCTGTTGCTCTAAGCTCTGGTCTCTTCGCCATGGACCAGTATTGGTTGAGTCCGGTGCAGTGACTGTGCTCTGCATGTCATTCTTGTCAGAATCCTCGCTGGTCTGTGGCTCTACAGAGCGTTTAGATTTGAGTATAAGCCGTGGTTTGGACTCTTAACTTTACAAATCAGTGGGAATTCTATGTCGACTCAACGATAGACTCTTCACTTTCTGGACTCTTCACTTTCTGGACTCTAGATTGTCTTCTCTGCTCTTGTATTCTATTCTGTCCTTTTCTAACATAGTTGCAAAGATTTAAGGAACGCAGTGGCTATTTGCCTGCAACGATCGCCATGCGTTATGATCGACCGTCACACTCCAAAAGAATGCCTTGAAAACCATGATCTGGCTAAAGATCTGCCTGAAAAATGTCTTCTTCAAATGATTACATACTTGGACTGTAAAAGAGGCCTTGTGGATATGACTAAACGGTTCCGAGGAAACGCTCCTTTGTCTACAGGTAAATACGACGAGCAACTGGCCAAGTTATCTGCTGGAGATTACGATCCTTTTGAGGAACAGGCCAAATTAGCCATTCCAATCTCCAATTCAAGGAGCACAAAATAGTTCTATGGAATTCGAGTCTTGTATATAATGGAGTTCTAGCATGTATATATTTATCGGTAATTTATCGTCAACTGCTAATTGTCCAATTCCCTTCCAATAGCCTCGATGCTAATTGTCTAATTCCTTTCCAATAGCCTCGATGGCATCCACTAATCGATCTACGGTATCGCTAGAGACACTAGTTAGTAATTAAGAACGATAGACGATATCGTCTTCCGATATCGTCGCTTCATATACTCACATTGGAGAGTTTATAACCACTCTAAAAAATTCTCCTTTTGAGTCCGGTCCTGAAACTGGAGCATAATCGACGAGGAATTGACCTCGTTTATGCAATTCAGTTGCCAAATATCGAGTTACTCGAGAATTCTCTTCTGGATCCGACGACAGCTCTCCTTTAGGAGAGTAATAAAAACAGGTTTGAAGACAAGGAGGAGGAAATTGAGATACCAAGTGGAAACCCTTCCTTGATTTAACTGTTGAAGCTAAATAATAAGTCACTTTAAATGCATGATCAATACGCTCTGCAAAGCCCTTTCTTCCGTACCAATTCCAGGCCAGAAACAGTTTCAGAGCATCTGGACGTCGACCACAGCCCATTGTAGCGTCGGCAAGGTCGAAGTTCTCCTGGTCAGGGTTGCTGTTGTGGAATAAATAAGGTGCAAGGAGAGAAGTGGCTTTCTGCATGATTCTATCATCAGGAACAAGCAGGAAGGAACATGTCGTTGGAACGCCTAGCATTTTATGAGGGTTAACGGTGATACTGTTTGCAGTATGAACACCGATAAGTTTGGCTTTGTGAGTCTCGGAAAAAACTACATTTCCACCCCAAGATCCATCTACATGGAACCAAATACCGTGTTTGGCTGTGATACGGCCAATGGCACTGAAATCGTCAAACGAACCGAAAACTGTCGTTCCTGCAGTAGCATTTACATATAAAAGAGTAAATCCTTTTGATTTAGCATCTTGAATTTGCACTTCCAAGTCTTCAGTGTCCATTGTGCCATCGGCAGTCACTTGGACCCTGAAAATGCTGTCTGACCCTAGTCCACAGAAAATAGCCGCTTTCTCCACACTGTAATGAGCATGAGTACTTGCAAACAGTGCGAATTTATATCCTCCATTCCCCTTTGTCTTTGTATCTGGAAACAAAATACTTCTAGCTATCGTAAGGCTGGTAAAGTTGGAATATGAGCCCCCCGGGAAGGTTAAGCCTCCGGAATGAATCCCCGTGAATCCAAACAGCTTGGCATACTCATGGGCGGTCTTTTTCTCTATCAAAGTCAATGCTGGAGAAACAGTAAACACATGAGAGTTCGTATTGAGCATTGAAAGGATCATGTCGGAAGCAATTCCAACGGGATTGGTGGAAGCATATAATTTATCCAGAAACCCTTCATTCCAAGTAACTACTGAATTGTCTAGAATCGTTTGAGTCAGATCCAAAAGTCCTTTACTGCCATTTCCATTGTCAGGAAGTGAAAGTCCTAGCTTTTCCCGTAGCACTTTTGGCTCTATTTTCATCCCCACAGAGCCGTTTTTAGAGTCCGCTTGAGCCGCATATTTGACAAGCAAGCCCGAAACATCGTGTAACACCGACTCCAACTCTTTCACCCTCTCGGCCTCTAGTTCACTTTTAATCGGTTCTTGAATCATTAAGTCCTTGACAGATGAATAAAACGGTTTCCTGAGTCATCGTGATTTATTATGGAATTTTCAGCCACAATGTGGCTTGACAATGTGGCTTGAACCATAATGGAAAGCAAAATCCTCGGCGATACTGAAATAGGAAACTGTCAGTCCAATTTGCAAAAAGTTTTCTTAAAATAATCGGAATAATCGAATAACTGATGATAGATTAAACAATCTTGATAATAATTGATCTTTATTTAAAGTACTTTAAGTCACTAAGAATTAAATGGATTTTTAAGTTCCTGCAGATCCACGGATATGTGAAAACACTGAAAATCCGAGATTCGGGAGATTCAGGATTCAGTTCAGAAATCACGAAATACGGTCTCAGCAGTAGAGTCTTTATTCCAATAGGGTCTGCAATAAATAAAAAATAAAAAATAAAAAATTCGTAATATCGTCTAAGAGTATCCGTCGCTTATAGGGCTCGGTGCTTAGGTTCTTAGGTGCTCTATATCATAGAAGCATATGAATACATACAACTACTATATTAGCTATATAGATCATTCCCCAACAATTCAATAGCTAATATGCATGCGGACTGCAGATTATACAGCCCTGCATCCCCGAAACAGCGGCCCTTCCGCAGCGATTGCATATTAAGGGGCAGTCGGCCCAGAACTCAACTAAACACAGCTTGTTCCTTACTACAATATGTCTATATAGCCAGTAACTCCGACAATAATCCAATCACTGATGAATGAATTGATCTTTATTTAATGTCACTGGCTACATAATACAATTAAAATATAAATCCGTAGACTAATTTAAAATGCTTTGCCCTTAATGCTGTATTCAACAAGACTATAACGTTTTGCAGCAGTACCGTTACATATTACCGCTGATTTTGTCTTTTCTGTTAGGATGGAGCTGGAATTCCCCTCCAAGTACCGATTAGAGTCTACTAAGTCTGTCTAAGCTAATGATGAATCTATTATGGCATTCTGTGTGCCCTGTAGTTAGATAGTTAGACTGTCTTAGACAGTGATATCGGATGTTGCCAATTGTCGGACGTCGGATCTTCGGATCGGAGCTGACATCAGGGCTATGCTCAGCTATCACCGAATCGACCACGTATAGCTGATAGCGTGTACGTTGTACGTTGTACGTTGTACGTTGTACATATATCGGCAAATCACCGATAGAACGTAAAGAATACGCCTGTAAATTCCTTCGGATGGCTTAACTCCATTCAGTAGTTACTCAAGTTACTTATGCTACGGATCATTGTTATGCATGATAAGACAAAGTTAGATAATTTAAGACGGGACATAAAGTTAATTACTAGAGAATAATGTTAGTATTATTAGTGTAATTATTAGTGTTAATTATTAGTATTTTCAATCCATTTTCATCATTTTTAACCAATAAAGCTTTTTTAATTATTTATTTAATCATTTTTAATCATTTTTATTTTTAATTATATTTTTTTAATTTTATTATTTTATTCTCACTTATCTACAGTTTCTCGGTGATTCATTGGACTATTTCAGCTAGACTGTTAAAGCCCTGTCATAAAGATTCATCGTGCATGAAAAAAGTTCTAACCGAAAAAGTCCCAATTGTCCCACTGTGATTCATCTGCTGGCTGGGGTAACAAGCTAATGCTGTTGTCCCAATACCAATTTGGCCTAAATGAGCTCTTAATGTTAGCTTGCCACTAATTAATTAAAAATATTCAACAGCCTAGGTTTGAATAACTGACCCCGTCCTTCTTGCCATATCCGTAATGGACCAAATTTGAAATGAAAGTAGAAGAACCTGAACCTTTACAGAAACGCCAGCGGGTGTCTCTGGCTTGCGATTGTTGTCGCAAGAAAAAGATCAAATGTGATGGAGCAAAGCCGACTTGTACAAACTGTGCCAATATAAAGATTGATTGTTTATATTCCCAGCCAGTTAGAACAACAAAGCCTCAAACAAGGTGAGTAGAGCAGAGCAACTGAAGAGCTGGGGCGGATTCGTGAAAAATTCCCAAAGCTGTGCTATCTGTTACGCTGGTCTCAGCAGAACCTAGATCGGTTCATTTCAGGGTTCTAAAGCTATGATAGGCTGAATGCTGGATTTATTATGGTCGATATAAGATCATCCTGCAGTCCTGTAAATCTGTGAATCTGTGAATCTGTGAATCTATTCTGTGAATCTATTCTGTGAATCTATTCTGTGAATCTAGTCCTGTGAATCTCTGCCAATATCGTCCAGTAAATCTTGTCCTGTGAATCTCTGTGAATCTAGTCTGAGAATGTTATCGTGAAAATATATTCCTGTGAATCTAAGCCCCTCGTTATTCTATCTGTCAGGTTGTTCTTCCTGTCCTTCTAACGTTTCCTTTTATGACGTTCGTGAATCTTGCTGAGTTCTTATTGAGTTCTTCTTATATTCTTCTTCTTCCTGTCTAATTATGTTTGTTCGCTGACATTTGAGTCTGTTACTTTCGTTCCTTTGAGCCTGTTACTTTGTTCCGTCTTATTCACGGTAATTATTCATTCTATTCTGCTCTTTGATCTCATTCTGTTTATATGACTGTTTATTCTGACGTCCCTCCCTTCTATTCTGCTATTCCATCCTCGTCCATTCATTCCACATCCTGTATCGTTCGCTCTTCTTCCGTTCTCTTATTACTCTCATCTCCCTCGTTGTGTTGTTCCCACATTCTTATGTACTTCTTTTATTCTTTTTTTGATATTCTGCTCTAACATAGACGGGCGAGAAATGTGCTGGAGCTGGAATCGCGCCTGAAACGAATTGAAACCCTACTTGAGAAAATCGCTCCTCATATCTCCGAACCAAAACGTAAACGTAGTTCCAATGCCTCGCTTTCCGACTCGAAATCCTCTGAAGAAAGCGAAGAAGACTGCAATTCGGCCAGTAATTCAGCCGAATCGGATGACGAGATGAAGAACCCGGAAGAAAACGTCGCCAGCGGCTCCGGAGATGGTAGTAGCGGAGAAATCGATGCCAAATGGCTTGATGATGAAGATATCGCTCTTTCCTCATCATTTTTTCTCTCGCTTCAAAGAAAAACTGAACCCCAGATATACAATAATCCCTTTGCCGCAACAGTAGCCGATCCGAGGACTCGGTTCTTTTCTTACGGGACCCCGTTCTCCATCTGCTCTCAGCGCGGCCTTGAATGGATTGCACGTAAGATTAACGACCCTTCTATAGCTCCGAAGCTGATATCGGCATTCTCCGAAGCTCATTTCATGCATGAATCCGAGGCCTGGAAGATAATCGACCTGGCAACTACTCCTAAACGCTGTAGTCGTAAGTTGCTAAACTTGTGTCAAGAACGGCTTGAAAACGGATCCAATTCGTGGCTTTGTATGCTCAAGAGCTTTGAATACAACGCTCTGGAAAGAAAAGAATTCGATCCAAAAGGTAGCCGCTGTAGTTATGGAGAATTGACTCTAATTCATGCCAGTATAGCACTGGAATTGAGCCTTTATTCTGAAGATCTGGAACTTTTTGCCAAATATGGCATCAACTCTGCTTCAGAAGCTTTTTCGACTCAGACAAGTTACATGAAGGCTGCGTTATATTATTTCTCGCGTCAAGCGTTTCTCAGCGCCAATCTATCTGGGTTGAAGGGAGTTTTGTTATTAATATTCGTGTGTTTGACTCGACAAACTCCTCAGCCAGTGTTTCTATTGATTTCGGTAGCGGTGCGAATGTCTCAAGAAATGGGGCTTCATCGCAAAGAATCGCTCATTGGGCTGAGTCCTGAAGACGCCAATATGTACAAGGCTTTATGGTGGTGGGTATATATTTTCGAGCTCGATGTCTGTTCTAAAGCCGGCAGACCTTCGATGATTCGAGAAGACGATGTTTCAATGCCATATCCCGATATCGACGTGGACTTTCCCCCTGGTAAAGCCGGAGCTGCAGCGTATGGCTATAATTATTTGAAAGAATGGGCAGATTTGGCTAAAATCACAAATAAAATCCACATTACAATGTTCTCTGCTAATTCATCGTCTGTATTGCCCGATGTTATGGTTGCACGAGCTATTGAACTGGATAAAGACTTGGAAGAATGGGTCAACAATCTGCCAAAAGGTATTCGGCCTGGCGCCAAATGCCCAGAAAAACTTGGGCCGGGATTCGAGGGATTTTTGTATAAAACCTGGGGCTGGTTCATGGGTATTTCTCATCTGCATTTTGCATATTATTCCACCTTGGCTTCCATTCACCGTACTATCTCTTACCATCCTCAGTGGCTGTATAGATTCATACGAGCGGGTGCAACGGATGGTACTCCCGACAGTGCTGTCAGCGAACCGAATGGTAATAGTGGTCCTGATTCTCAGACGATTGATCTCAACATGATTTCTCCTTCCGAGTCCAGTATCGAGACCATCCGGCGCAATATCAACCAATCCAGAGAAAAAGGCTATCTATTACATCCCAGCAAACTGGCATCTTCATATCCTCGCATCTTACAGGCCAATATAATCAGCAATGAATGTGCTAGATCCATGGCTGAACTATCGACGCAGATGCCCACGCGATTTCACGCCCAGACATCCTCGCTACTATACTTTCCCGTGTCTGCTTTCATCACTCTGTTTGTGCGCTGTATAGCTTGTCCTCGAGATAAGGATATTAAAGCCGATCTCATGCTGATGAGGAAAGTTATGGAGAGAGTTCAGCGCTATAAACATCTGTCTAGAGTTGCTGACGGCTTTCTAAGAGTCCTTCTCGAAGTCGCTGAAGCTTATGTCTTTAGAATCAGCAAGGCCAATGGCACTTCCAATCCTCAGCCTAAGCCAAAGCTCAATTCGAAGCTCATTCAACAAGCAAAAGATCGAGGGGCCTATGTTATCTCTGGTGCTAGAGATGTCGTTGTTGCCAGCTTGGTCGATGAGAATGGAGAAAGAAATATGTCTTCTCATTCTCCTCAATCGACTTTAGACCATGCACGTGGTAGAAATGGAGTTCTCTCCAGAGAACCTTCAGAATCGGAAACCCCTCCAATTCTAGCCTCCACAACACCGACTACTCCAGCCTCCGTCCCATCAACTTTTGCTCCTTCGGCTTCCGCTGCTATGGCTCCTATGGCCCCAGATCCAACTTTTGATTCAAGTCATGAAAGTATAGCACGGGAATACGCCCATATTTCTATGATGAACGGAGCTTCTGCTCCGGTCTATAACAATACTAACCTTGACGGTAACAATTATTCTATTCCTGATATGGGCTTCACTTCTCAAAGCCAATCGCCAGGTTTACCAAATGCAAATGATCCTGGGCTACAGCAATCCCAGTCGTACTGCTCTAATGGATATGCCTATGCCGATCTGTTCACTGACGAGGTGTTGGCCTATCAGAATATCTACAACACTTTATATCCAAATTTATGGGGAACTGAAACAGATCCCCAGTTAAATAATGAGGCTCCAACGGATCGCTTCCTATTTCCACCTCCTTTTTAAGAGATAGCGGTACGTCAGAAGGTGAATAGCCGATATAATCGGCAAACGGTGACTCCCGATATTATTCGTTACTCGAACTTACTCCTATCGGCAAATTTGGATGGCGGATACATATCGGTGAAATAATACTTTATATCCTCATTGTATCGGCAAATCGGTAACTCCAATATATTCGTCTTTTATCGGCAGAACGCCTTATTAGTATTCGCTTGAGCAATATGTAAATATTAAGATAATTTGCTATCAGGTTCATACATTTATTGCATTATTTTGTTCATTCATTTATTGTATTTATTTTGTTCACATTTATTTTGTTCATACATTGTTAATTGCATTATTTTGTATTATAATTTGCTCTCATCAGTTCCGGTTCCGCACCGGGTAATAGTGACTTTTCTTGCACCAGCTCCTCAATTCCATCATCAGACCGAAATGCAATGATTGCTACTAAAGGCCGTATATTAACGTCGAGGACGTTTGCATCATTGTCATTTCGATCGTTTCGGTTATTACAGCCAAGATGTCGCCCGTTGGTGTTAAGTAGCGCCTTTCCTATAGTGAATCAGGCCCGGAACTTTGGCCCAATGACCTCCCGATCATTTTCAAGCTATCCTCCTCGATTTAAGGATTCTGCATCGCATCGAGATTCCGAAAAGGAGAATCCAGAGAATAAAAAGGACAATGAAAAGGCGGAATCGCCAGATCACAATGCCAAGTCCTCGGAGAAACCTCAAGAATGGTGGCGTGCAGATGCCGAGAATAATGAGAAAAGTCGGGAAAACAGAGGATCTAAAGAAGGCAAAGATGGTAAAGATTCGAAAGGAAATAAATTGCCTCCGGGATTTGAATTCAATAACAAAAACCTGCCTATTTTCGAGATCCAATTGACCCCCATGCATTTTTTCATTGGCTTTGCATTGGCAGTGTTTTTCTTTGCTACGTACAAGGGTATTTCCACTGGAAGGGAGATCTCCTGGCAGGAGTTCAAAGGTCAATATCTGGACAAGGGAATGGTGCGTAGTCTTACTGTAGTCAACCGATCAACTGTTTATGTTACAACCGGTTTTGGAGCTCCTGTTTTCTTCACTATTGGATCCGTCGATATGTTTGAGAAACGTATGGAACAAGCTCAAGATGATTTAGGAGTAGCACCTCATGAACGTATTCCTGTAGCTTATGTAGAAGAGGGCAGTTTGATGTCTGGAATTTTCAGTTTTTTGCCTACGATTCTACTTCTTGGAGCCCTTTATTACATGACGCGACGAGCAGGAGGAGCTTCTGGCAGTTCGTCAAGTGGGTTTGGAGGAGGAATCTTTGGAATGGGACAATCTCGAGCGAAATTGTACAATAAAGCGACTGAAGTGAATGTGAAGTTTGAAGATGTTGCTGGAATGGATGAAGCAAAGGAAGAAATCATGGAATTCGTCAAGTTTTTGAAAGAGCCAGAGAAATATGAAGAGTTGGGAGCAAAGATTCCCCGAGGCGCTATTCTCTCCGGACCCCCGGGAACTGGAAAAACATTAATTGCAAGAGCAACAGCTGGAGAAGCCGGAGTTCCGTTTTATTCAGTTTCTGGTTCGGAATTCATTGAAATGTTTGCTGGTGTTGGAGCTTCACGTGTACGGGATCTGTTCAAAGCCGCTCGTGCAAAGGCTCCAAGTATCATTTTTGTAGATGAAATCGACGCCATTGGAAAGGCTCGTAACAGAGGATTTGTATCTGGAGGTCATGATGAACGAGAAGCTACTTTGAACCAGCTTCTTGTTGAAATGGACGGTTTTGATTCGAGTGATCATGTAGTAGTTTTTGCAGGAACAAACCGTGCTGATGTTCTTGATCCTGCACTTCTTCGTCCTGGACGTTTCGACAGACATATTACCATTGACAGACCTGATATGGAGGGTAGAATTGCCATTTTCAAAGTCCATTTGAAGCACATTCAGTACAACAAATCAATCTATGAATTGTCTGGTAAACTAGCAGCTATGACCCCAGGATTTGCTGGTGCGGACATTGCAAACTGCTGTAATGAAGCCGCTCTTATTGCCGCGCGTCAAGGTGCTTCTCAAGTGGAGTTAAAGCACTTTGAGCAGGCTATTGAGCGTGTCATTGCTGGTTTGGAGAAACGTTCTAGAGTGCTTACGCCAGAGAAAAAGCGTGTCGTAGCATACCACGAAGCAGGGCATGCTGTGTGTGGCTGGTTCTTCAAATATGCAGACCCACTGGTCAAAGTGTCCATTATTCCCCGGGGCTCCGCTGCTCTTGGCTACGCTCAGTATCTTCCCCCGGACCAATATCTAGTATCGGAAGAGCAATTCCGCGATAAGATGGCGATGACTTTAGGAGGCCGCGTCTCTGAGGAAATCCACTTTGACAGCGTAACTCTAGGTGGCTCGGACGACTTTAAAAAAGTTACACAAATGGCCCGTGCAATGGTGACTCAATACGGCATGTCTCCAAAGGTCGGCCAGGTCTTTTTCGACCGCCGCTCAGACCAGATCAACAACCCGTTTTCTGAAAACACCGGCAAAATGATCGATGAGGAGATCCGTAGAATAGTCCGGGAAGCCCATGAACAGTGTACTGCTCTGTTGAAAGAGAAGCAGCATGAGGTGGGCCTTGTAGCTCAAGAGTTACTAGAAAAGGAGGTCATTGGAAGAGAAGACATGATCCGGCTGCTAGGGCCAAGGCCGTTCCCCGAACGCAATGATGCTTTTGACAAGTATCTCAGTGACACAGGCACAGATGAAACCAGTGCTCCTAGTGCCTAGATCAACATTTATTAGCCGCGCGCGGCGTGTATATAGCTCTAATGAAGTACAAAATCAGAGTAATTAAAGTTTTATTGAGCCTCATGCCATGCGGCTGCTCTTGTTGGGACATGTGGGCTTCTTATTGGATTATCATCCTCGTCTTGACTGGATTCTCATCAGATTTACGATCTCTATTCTAAATACTTTCACGTTAAT
Source organism: Middelhovenomyces tepae (assembly GCA_003708105.3). Lineage (NCBI taxonomy): Eukaryota > Fungi > Ascomycota > Dipodascomycetes > Dipodascales > Dipodascaceae > Middelhovenomyces > Middelhovenomyces tepae. The sequence continues at coordinate 276,179 of PPNF03000008.1, read as the reverse complement.
CATAGTCATGTTCTTTACCTACACCATATCATAGTTGATCTAAAAAGTCGTAGAGCAACATCAGTTGCCGTTATAATGACAGCCAGGTTCTCGATTCGCTGCCAGGATAAATAGATATATACAGGGTCTAATCCATAGCGCCGAAAACTCCGTCGTCATCCGCTGGAATATCATTGTCGTCATCATCTACGTCCATGGCTTCTACTTGTTGACGCACAGAAGACAGTCTTCTAGCCGAATCGATTCCTGGCGATTGTCTTGGAGATGATAGAGCTTCAAGCTCATCATGACGTAGAGTTGAAATGGACGCAGACAATTGAGGTGAAGACGTGAAAAGGCTATTGGATAAAGGTTCGGAAGCCTCGGGGAATAACGAATCAGTGATCGGGGACTTGGCGAACAAATAACGTGACGACACTGAGGACCTTGTGTTACCTCTGGTATTGCGCAGTTTGTTGGGCTGAATAGACAGCGGGTCAGTCGAGCCATTAGACTGGTTAGGAGTGTCTGGTTGAGGAGGAGGCGATGGAGAAGAACCGTCAGAGAACACCGATCCTTCATTGGACTTCAAAGGAGGCTCTTCTTCATGAGCTTCAAGTTTAGGACCTTCATTGATCACCAACCCCTCTTCTTCCTCCTCATCACCTTCATTCATAGACACCAGAATCGACGCTGCTTCTAAAAGCTGGACTTGCTGATGTTTCGATATCAGTAGCTTTGAAGTGACGTTCCATTCAGGAGTATGCTCCCACAAGTGCTTGGCTAAAGAACTTATATGTTTGTAACCTTTACCGCAAGCCTGGCATTTGAGCTCTTCTTTTAACCTGCCAGTTTCTCCCTCACTAATTCGCCTTGCAACGAATTTGCGGGAAAGAAAAGTTGGAGGTGGAACTATAGATGTCGAAGAAGGCTCTTTATTAGCAGAAGAAGGCTTGTGGAATTGATTCTGAGTGTGATGATGGTTAGGATGAGCGTGAATGTTTTTGGTGCTTATATGAGGTTGGTTTGGATTAGACCAAGTGCGGCCTTCGCTCCACGAGGCTGCAACATGAAGGTGATGATGATGATGGTGATGACCATTAGCCGGGTCTTCAGTCGAAGCTTTTTTGTCGTGAGCCACTGGCACAGCTATCCCGGAGCTGTGAACCTGTGCCATAATCGACCAACACTATTCAACAGCGAACAGGCTATGTATTGTTAGAATATTGCAATATCGACGTTTTCGAAAAAAAAACCACGCTAACAGTCAATCACTAAATCGCAGCCGAATCGTTATAATATGTTGAAGAAGTTTGACAAGATTTTGTTCAAGATTCAAAAATCTTGAGGAAAAAATAAATCAGGTAAAAGGATCAATTTTAATTGTTCTGCGAAATTGTGAAATTTTTGTTTTGGAAATATTTTTTTAAATTTAACTTCCCACTTATGTAACTCCGTGGAGAAAATGACGTGAGCTCAAAGAATAAATAGGGAATAATTATCTGCAGCGATTCAGCAGTATTTGGCGAATAATTCGACGAATAATTCGACGAATAATAGCTGGTTATCTTCATTCAAGTCACCTTAGTGGTTATTCAAATAAATTTTTACTCCGATTTGTTCCGATTCAATATTTATTTCACTTTTTTTGTTTGTATTTATTTTATTTACTGGGGTTTTTAAGGACTCGGTCAGATGAGCAATTCCGTTTATAGGTAAAAAGAGGCTCAAAAAAATGTAAAAACAAAATCATTTGGGCGAATTCCAAAAGGCACGTGAGCGCAAGATTAAATTAGATAATTCTCGGCGTCACGTGAATCTTAGAGTTAAATTGCATGATAATCAAGCATGAGCTGTACTTTTAATGCTCAAGGAGTTAGAGTTGCTTGATAGGAGTAGTTGCTTGAGGTTGTATGAAGAGTAAATGCGAGAGTAGGTAGATTCAATGGTGAAACTGCGTCTACTGAAGACAAGGAGGTGCCCATTGATAGTGTATGAGATAATTGAGATTAGTTTTCAATTACAGGGGCTACAAGTTGAATCATCATAGACAGGGACAGGATTTCTGTAGGACTCAGGGTATCTAGGGTTCCTAGAAGTTCATGGAGTCCTGGAGGCTCACGGAGGCTCACGGAGGTTCACGGAGGTTCACGGAGGTTCACGGAGGTTCACGGAGGTGCTCCGGGCTCCTATCAGTGGATCGAGGTGATTGGCGTAGATTGCTTTAGCTGCCATTCTTTACATTGATAGAATAGTTACTTAGATCTATGCCAGAAATTAGTGATATTTGTTGATTTTGCAGTGATTTGTAGAGGTTGCGAATAGAATATCGGCAGAATTCACCGATAGTCGCCGATATATTGGCTACCACCCAGCCATAGTTCTCCAAGATCGCCTGCCTCGGCCAGTAAATTCGATATCGGCTACTCTCGATGAATGCATTCCATACCAATATCGTATTGTAAATCTATTGCTGAATATTATACATTATTCTAATCAAAGTAATAACCGTTCTCTATAAACCGGATCATATAATCATCGATATGCCCGATTTCTATCTCCGGCTCCTCAGGCTCATATGGCGTTGCAGAAATAGACTTGTTGTCACTAAGAGTTTCTTCCGGCTTGGCTTGCTCATTGAAATCATCTTTATCAACACTGACTTCTCTCATGGCGGTACTCGCAGCCACAGCATCGTCTACATCCTCTACTTTGGCTAGAACGCTCTCGACAGACTCCCCAGCAGGCGCCAGAATCATATCAGCTTCAGGAGCATCTCCGAGTGCATCTCCAATCATATCCTTTACCGACATGCGACTGAAATAGTCGGTAGTAAACTCGCCCTCTTGAATAACTACACTGTCGAGAATCTGCTTCTGTTGAGCCTTTTTCAAGATGTTGGACTCAATCGTGTATTCAGACACAAGTCGGTAGATATGTACGTCTCGAGTCTGGCCTATCCGATGACATCTATCCTGGCACTGCTTGTCCATTGAAGGGTTCCAGTCAGAGTCGTAGAAAATGACAGTATCTGCTCCAGTAAGATTGATTCCAAGACCTCCGGACCGACTGGAAAGGATAAACACGGGGATACGGCTGTCTGCATTGAATCTTTCAGTGAGGATTTGCCTGTGCTCAATCTTTGTGGAGCCGTCGAGCCGCAGATATCGGTAGCCATGCAGGTTAAGGAACTTTTCAAGAATGTCCAACACTTTGGTCATTTGAGTAAAGATCAAAGCTCGATGTCCTCCTGCTACAAGGTCTCTCATAAGAACGGCCAGCCGTTGAAGTTTACCACAATCGAATTGCAGCAAAGTCTTGTCAGGGAACGCAATTGACAGCTTAACTTGAGGTAGATGGAACGATTCTTGTTGGCGATAAGTTGTCAAGACTCTGTCGTCAATTGTTTGGCAAAATAGCTTTGGCAGGTCAGTACAAACGACTTTAGGAGTGACGAAAGAATATTTCTCTATAGTGTCCTTCATGAGGATTTCTCGTTGAGATATAGGAACTTTCAGTTGGTTGAAGGACTTTGAAAAGACCCATGTTGGTAGCTTTGTCTGTCTGTTGATTTGGCACAGAGAAATGATGTTTCGACCGTAAATTATACTCGGTTCGCTTTTGAATTTGTTTAAATAACACACCTGAGAAAGATGTTGGAACCGTTCTCTTGCTTGAAGCTGCTCATTGTACCTCGAATGGCCTTCAATCGTGCTGTAGTCTACGAGAAGAGGTCGTTCAGCTTGTTTTCTTACCGTCTGAAGCTCCTTCAGCTCGTCGCCGCCCGAAATGCGGCTTAATGTCTTGACATTGTGCGTGGTATAGATTGGTTCGTTGGCAGTAGGAATGAGGTTGAAAAGGCTTAAATTCACCTGTTCAATCGGATCTAGATCGAACCTATGCTTGATAAGATCACAAGTGTCTAGAACAGAGTTTACAACGGACTTTGACAGCGCCAATGACGTTACAATCGGTCTGACCTCGAATAAATCAGGATGATTACACACTTTTCTCAACTGCATCAAACAGTTGATGATGCTGAGGAAGTTTCCAGAAACAAGCGTCTCTTTTGTCTGAGCACGAGACATGAAATCATCATATAAATACCTTTGTCTTTTCGACAGTTTACAATAGATGACATGTTCATATTTCAGCGGCATCTGCTTTTCAACATCTGCTTTTAACCTTCGCAAAAGATATGGTCTTAACACCTGGTGTAGTTTAGAAACCGTCGCTCTTGCGTCCTCATCTGCGTATTGACCTTCTTCGATCATTTTGTCTACCGGACGGGAAAACCAGTCCTGAAAGTCCTTTAAATTGGCAAATCCCTCAGGCATTTGAAGGTTCGATTTACTTGATGGCATCAAAAAGTATAGCAGCGACCAAAGTTCAATAAGATTGTTCTGCAAAGGAGTTCCAGTCAACAGCAGCCGGCGTTTGGCATTGAAATTCAACAGCGCCTGCCAACGTTGAGACCTGAAGTTCTTGATATTATGAGCCTCATCAAGGATCATATAACACCAACGTTTTCTTCTGAATGCTTGATGATCTTGAACTACGAGCTGATAAGATGTGATACAAACATGCCATGAGTCCTCATTATTCCATCCACGCCGCTTTTCTTTACGTTGAGCAGGATTTCCATAGTAAGTCATGACTTTAAATCCTGGTGCAAACTTTTTGAACTCCATTTCCCAGTTCAGCATCACACTGGTGGGAACAACGATAAGATGAGGGCCCCATATTTCCTTGACACAGGCAAGATAGGCGATTAAAGCGATTGTCTGGATGGTTTTTCCTAAACCCATTTCATCGGCTAGGATTCCGTTTGTGTCATTATTGTACAATCCAACGAGCCAATCAAGTCCATCTCGTTGGTATTCTCGAAGGTTTCCACAGAGAAGGAAGGGGACCTCTATGTGAGGGACTTTATATCCGTTAGTGCGAGTTAAGTCTTCGGCTTCAGATGCTTTATGATCTTTAGCGATTTCAAGGGCTTCAGAGTCTTCATTTACAAGTGCTTCAGGAGATTCAGAGGTTCTAAGGACAGGAGATGCAGAGGTTTTAAGGTCCTCGTGAGATACAGTGGCTTTAAGGACCTCAGGGGACGCAGAGGCTTTAAGGGCCTCAGGGGACGCAGAGGCTTTAAGGACCTCACGCTCAGAGGCTTCTTGGATAGGTGTCTCAAGGACTTCAGGTGTCTTATGAGTCTCGGAGATTTCAGAAACCTCATTAATCTCAGAATCTTTAGAGGTCTCAGGGAGTTCAGATTCAGGGAGTTCAGATTCAGGTTCAGATTCAGGTTCAGATTCAAGGACCTGTTTGATCTCAGAATCTTCAACATCACCATTCATATCTACATCCTCTTCACTCTCATCCACCTCCTTATCCTGACCGCCGGAAAATAACGCTGACAATCCCACAGGAGACTCTTCAGCTTCCTCCTCTGAACCTGATTCCTCTTCGCTAGACTCCTCCTCACTATCCATCAACGTACTATGATCCGAATCTTGTTCACTTTGGCTCTGGATCTGGCTCATAACGTCATGTTCGTCCTCATCTGCCTCTTGGTCGCTCTGCCTCTCACTTTCACTCTCAATGTTGTCCAAACCAGCGTACTTTTCCCGTAATTCTGAAACAGTCAAACCTTCATCTTTTGAATCCTCAAAGAAATTTTCGTTTTCCGAGCTTTCCTCATCTAAAGAGCTCATGAAATCGTCAGACAAGATCTCTTCACTCGACAGTTCTTGTTCTTCTTCTTCTTGGCCTTTGGGGTAAGAATCGACTCTTGCTTCTAGAAGCTGGGCGGAATGTTCCAGAATCTTGGAAAGATGCATTTTTCCAGCCTGCCGTTGCTGGTCTTCAAACGCTTGAGCTCTTCTTTGCATAATCACACGTTCAGCAAGCTTCCATCGCTTCATGACATCAGCCATTGTCTTTCGGGCCAATTGTCTCATTCGTTTTTCCTCAATTTTACGCTCCCGCTCCTCTGCTCCGGAAAGCCGCTTGAAATACAATCCAATCATCCCGGAGAGTTTCTTCGCTCTTGAAACATGAGCTCTTCTCTCGTCTGCCATGAGCTTTGAAAAGACTAGAGCATGCGCTATCATGTGATCTTGATGAGTGACTTCTCGGACAGGCTCAAAAGGTTTCACCGGCTCTTCTTCTTCGTCTACAACATTTAACGTTCCTCTCGATCTCGCCTCATCGATTCGCGTTCGAAGCTCGGCTTGGCACCGAATAAACTTCTCATTATCTTCGAGACTGACATCATCGTCGAGGATCTTGAACGAGTCCAGGTATTTATCCAAATCTCCAAACGGGGCGTTAACAACCAGCGACGGGTGTGTTACAAGAGGCTTGTGACGGTGGAAGTTGGGCTTCCTTGACGACCCGACGGCCTCCCATTGCAGAAATCGCTCCCGGAACGTTTCTTCAGGAGGAATATCTAGATCTTCCTCCTCAACAGGCTCGTCTGACTCGTCCTCTGATTCTTCTTCGATATATCTTCTTGAATGTCGTGAAACATGTGATTTGCGTGATTTCGGCCGGGATTTTTCCACCTTGGCTTTCTTTCGAGGAGGAGTTTCTATATCTTCTTTATGCTCCTTAGTCTCCTTCTGGCCTACAAAGACCTTTTGTTCGTTGATTTGCCGTCGCGTCGACCGCACATTGCCTCCTTCGACATCTTTTACTTTTGAATACAAGTCGTAACGCAGCTGATACTCTGCAAACACGTTGCTATGGTCTGCGCGAGCTACGTCAGGGTCATAATTGACTAAAGAAACGAACTTTTCTAGGTGGAACAGCAGTCGGACGCGATCGTCTTGTCGTTGTAATATATCAGCCAACTGCAGTTTGTGCTCTTCAAGGGCATTTGATCGGATATCATCCAAAGACAAGAGTTTTGATTTCGACTTTGATTTGGATTTAGATGACTTGACGGGAGAACTTTTCGAGGGTGTTTTGACATATTGAGGTAAAGGTGCAGATTTTCGTCTAGATAATCTTGTTGTCCGTGATTCGGTCGTTTCAAGTGGCGGTTCTTGTTAGGAACAATCATGTATTGAAGTTTCATTTTTTCTTTTCAACATGTACACTTACCTTGTACCTTAGTATCGCCTGATCTTAGGTGCCGTAGTTTCGCAGGTTCGGGTCTCATTTGGTGGTCTATTAATAGGGAATGTCATATCTCATGATCATTCGAAAGGCATTGATTCTGCCGATATATATGTGATGAAGATATCGGTAAAAGGAGAATTCACTGTTAAATAATGCCATTACTAAGTGCTTAGTGTACACTTATCAGCTTGTTGTCACAGCAATAACCGCAACTGGTCTTGACGACTTGGGAGAATTTGACCAACCAACTTCAAGCTAAAGACTGTTAAGCTAAAGAATTCAAGGCTCAAGCTCCAGTTCATTCTTCAAAATGCTGAGCCGACAAACGTTACGGTCATTGACTGGATGTAATCAGATATTAACCAAACGAGTTCCTTCGTCGATAGGATTAACCCGGGCGTTTTCAATTACAAGTCGGGTCCTTGCTGAAAAGAAAGAAGATGATCGAATGGTGAGTACATGTTGGTTGAAGCTACGATAGTGATTGCAATTGCTACATTTCAAGTATCTAAGTGATTCTCTTCTAACAAGATCGGTGACTATCCAGAAGTCCCATTCGAATATTATCAATACCGATCACCTTATATCAAATATGACGACCAACAAATGAGACGTAATTTCAATGAGCCAGTAAGTATTTAGAGGCTATGGACGATTCTAACTAGGTTCATGAATATTATGATTTTGTCGACATGTGGTCGACCGATCGATTCGACTTTGTGTCTGATTCCACTGCCTTGAAATCCGTTGCCATTTTCATTGCTGGAATTGGAATATTCTCGGGAACAATGTACTACTTTTTCTATCCAGAACGACCTGCTGCTAAGCGGAGTTATCCTCATGGTGGATTATATAAAGCTTTAGGAGGCACTGAAGACGATAAGGAGATTTATGCTGCCAAAATCGATGAAGGCAATTAGATAGGATAGTATAATGCATTAAATGATGAGAAGTCGTGTAGTACGGTTCTGACGTATGAGGCCGTTGTGAGTTGTAGCATTGGGACGGTTCAAGCTTTTCAGGATGTGCTGATATATGGCCTTGTGTTGGCGATATTATCGGTATGTGCTTTATAGGCGCTTGACCGGCAAACTGAGTCTACAACAGTTAGATATTTATTCGATCATATAGTGGCCGATATGGAAAATCCCCCGATATTCGTAGAAGCCAAATATCGGGAGTCTTTCGACGATATTGGCTAATATCTGATACGTACGAATATCGTATAGAACGAACTCTTATGAGGGGAGCATGAGCAGTAATCTTGCCGATAATCCAACGATATCGGATGTCCAATGCAGAACGATATCGGTCTGATATCGGCAGATTGGCTGATATCTGTCTACAGTTTTATCTACGATTATGTCAATCCATCTAATTTAACAATAACAATCTAATACCTTGCAAAGAGAGATAAGATAAAAGAAACCAACTTTTAACCAGCGACAGGAGACAGGAAGGAAGACCGCAACGCCAATAAATAATAAATAGATGACCATAATAACAAACAAATATATCATAATAATCTTGCCTTTCCTGTGCCTGCATCAGAGTCTCATTGAGCATAGACTCCGTGATAGCCTCTGCCGTCTGATTCCACTCTATCGAGACGACCGTCTCTTGCTGCCAAGTAGAGCTCGTTCAATCGAGCTACGGGAATGGGTTCTGAGGGATCTTGACCCGGGACAGCAGGAGGAGCGTGGATATGGGCGGCTTGAGGGTTGATCGGGCCAAACGGACCATAATGCGGTTGAGCAGGCATGCCGATCTGTGGGTACACGGAAGGAGGAGGCGGAGCGGCTCTATAAGAAGCATTGGCCGGTCCGTTACTGTTTTGAGACCTGCCCCATGACAATCGTACTCGTGAGTTTCCGATCGGATAGCCCTGCATTTGCGTGATGGCAGCTTCAGCCGAGTGTCGCTGTACGAATTGTACGAATCCACAACCTTTTCCAGGTGGGATTTTCACGTAAGTAATATCGCCAAACGAGGTGAAAAAGCGTCTTAATTCCTCCTCGGTTACATGTCCTGACAAGCCTCCTACGAATACAGTCGTGTTGTTTGGGTCCGTGAACTGGTTCATCGACTGTGGCGCATAATAAGGCGTATAATAAGGCGACATTCCCATATGGCCTTGGGTGAACTGTTGAGGGCCCGTTGGCGCCACAGGACCGGATTTATTCTTTGGTGTGGCGGTGGAGATTCTCATGGGTCTGTTCCCGCAGAAAAAGCCCTGCATTTCGGTCAAAGACCGTTGCATATCAGCCTCGTCGCTGAAGCGAACAAAGCCATAACCTCTTGAGATGTTGGTCGACGGGTCGGTCATGATCTTTGCCGATTTACACGACGGATATCGAGACTGGAACAGTTGCAAAAGACTAAATTCAGACACGTCGGGGGCCAAATCTCCTACGAAAATGGAGAATTCAGGCGACCGGTCATCACGTTTGTCGAAAAGACCTCCGCCCGAAGCCCAGTTGAGCTTGAACACACGCTGCGAATTCGGGATCGGTTGCCCATTCAACGACAGTGCTTTAGAAGCCGCCGATGTCGTGGTAAACTCTACAAAGCAATAGCCGGCATTGCCTCCGGAGAACTTGTCACGGATGAGTTTGACGTTGACGTTCTCGCCAAACGACGACCAAAGTTTCTTGATGGCCGTTTCGTCCATCCATGGGTCCAATTCGCCCATCCACAGCGTTGTTTTGGACTCGGATATCGAACCAGAAGACCCGGGACCAGCGGGAGCGACAAAATGTCCTTCGGAAGAGCCTAAGGAGTTGGCATCTTCTTGAATGGAATAATCATATGCAAAAGACATGTTAAGCAGACTAGGATAATAAAGTGTTGAACTGATTAAGATGCCTATGCAGGGTGCTATGCAGTACAGAAAGTGAAGCAGTGCAGTGTAGAACGAAGCAGTACAGACAAGTGTAGAACGAAGCAGTACAGACAAGTAGAGAGTGCAGTGCTGGAGTATAGAACGTACAAACCAGTGTATTGATTTAACGGTAAAATCAAAATTAAATATAATAAAAAATAAAATACCAAAAAAACACACGCAAGACAAATAAAATCAATAATACTATGAAATATCAAATATCAAAAGCAGATGACAATACAAGCAAAAAAAAAACAAATCGCAATCAACGTTGAATCAATGGTGAAATCAATAAAAATTTAACCAAAAGTTCAACGGGAGAAGATGGACGAATGAAGTGCGGAAAAAATCACAATGAAAAGATGAAAGCTCATTGAGTTGCCAAATCAAGCAGACAAAAAGAATCAAGTAGAAATAATAAGAAAATAAACTCAAAATAAAAATGAAAAAAAAAACAAGAAAATAATAAGAAAACTAGCAGTGACTGCAGTCAGGCATTAATTTCCTAATAATAAAGTAATTATCAATAATATTTAATAGCAACAGTAATTCTCTCGACAATACTTGAGTCTTCAGCCTGAGTCTGCCTGAGTCTGCTTGACTCTGAGCCTGACTCTGAGCCTGACTGTTGGGCAAAGACTTGGCTAGGCCAGGATCCACATCAGGTTAGGGACAGGATAACAAAGCGGTTTATTTTGAATATTTTTTCAAGATCAGTACAGGGTCTACTGCAATTAACAATTGATGCCTGCGTGATCAATGATAGATAATATTAGAGTGTCAATCAGTTGAGTTAATGGATTGCGGTTACTCAATGTTGTGGGGTTCACAGTTAATAAGGTTCTATACTACTGTAATTGTCGTGCTAGCATAGGTCAAGTGTGATTATAGACGACTGATTCAATAGATAGATAGTGCTATTGAGGATGTAGATGGTCTCCAGTCTCCAGTCTCTAGTCTCTAAGACTAAGTGAATTGCTATATCTTTTACATCGTTAGAGCTCATTAGGTCAATTAAGTCTTTCAATGATTACACTGGTCCAATAGCTAGTCAGTCACTAATTGTCAATAGCTGAGTTGGGAGTGAACTGCAGTGAGTAGTAGCTGTAGTAGCCGTAGTAGCTGTAGCAGCTGTAGGAGCTGACTGTGATCAGTGAGATGCTGACTTGGGACAGCCGATAAAAGACGGATAGCAGAAGAATACAGTCTCTGAAGGAAGTTTCTGAAGAAGTTTCACACTATTACACAGCATTATATAAACAATTTCACCCACTGATATTCACATCAAATCTAGCCTTCTATAAGCAATTTATTCATGGCCAATTGCTACTCTTGGAGACTTCTCCGTCAGTCACGGACGGGGATCGTGCCCGGTAAAGTTGGGAGTTTATTTCAGACTTTTTTCAGTTAATTAACTGACTTACTAGGGTCAACTGAAATATTACGTAGCTTCTTGCCAACTTCATCGCATAAGAACAAGACAAATATCAACAAAACGGTCTGATTTGCGTCATTACTTAAATTCAATGGCCTCATTATTCCCCCTGCCGATTCTATACGATTCGGCCAAAAAATCCATTTCTTTAGACCCAGAAAACGAGCTCACTTCTGATGAACAAATAGTACTGGACAAACAGATCGGTCTTGTTAACAAACTCAACCGGCACCTAGTAGCTTTAAATGCAGACGTGCCTCGACCTCCTAATGAAATCGACAAACAAATCACCACCCAAATCAACAAATTAAAAGACGCTGGCGTTCATGCGTCAAAAAATGCCAAATTGCCCGAAGCAGTTAAATATTTCACACTGGCCATTGAACTATCAATGAAACGCGTTCCTTGGGAGGCCAGTGCTTTTGTCTTGGAAGAAGATGGGATTTTATTATCGTTACGATGTGATGTATTGATGACTTCGAATCTATGGGCTCAGGCTTATACTGATGCCTGCATATTGAACGTGCTCCGACCTGCGGATCCAAAGAATTATTATCGCAAGGGAAAATGTCTTGAGAGAATTGGGAAATTAGTAGATGCCAAACAGTTGTATTTATCTGGCTTGGCAATAGCTCCTAATAATGCTGAGTTGACAGGTGCTTTAGCTGAAGTTAATGTTCTTGTGACGTAGTTAACTGAGTTATGACTATTTAATGAGAAGAGAGGTCTATTTGAGATAATGAAGGAAGATTGGTTCTGACCAGAATTGAAGATATAAAGTTGTATCACTCGTTTATTAAGAATTGTATCGTAAGCGTTATCAGTCACCAGTGACTCACATCTAGCCATCTTACATTTGGTAGCACTTGTCATTATTAGCCTATACCTTAGTACTAATGCTGTATTGAGCGGACGACGATCAGTAAGGTCAAGATGCCGACATATCGTGCAGCTCCCCATTGTCATCAACTCTAACGGCCACGTGAACCGGACAAACTCTGCGACTTAACATGCTGAATCTAAGAATCTGTACATAAACCGTTCATAAATTCATAGCCTTCGTCGATCTGATTAATTCACGTATCAGTTACCCGCCAGTTCCATTGACCAATTCGTCTGATCAGCTGACTGATAAATTCTCACCATGACAACAATATCTGTGCCTCTTAAACTCTAGAACGCGCAGTTCGAGCATGTCAAGGCTTTAGTAACAATAACACCAACAGAGTGTCTTTTGAACATTACTCAAACTTGTTACTTGTCTTGCTGCTTAGGCTTGTTGCGCCAGTATGACATCTCTCATGTCATACGCTCAACTTAAGAAGGCTCAGCAGAGTCTCAATGATCGCATAGCTCAGTGCGATCCAAATAGTGGCGATTACACATCGCACATGCAGTATTTATTAGCGGAGCTTGACTCGGTCGAAGGCTCGTTAAAACAGGCGGAAAAAGGCAAATTCAGTCGCTTTTCAGACGTACCTGAGTCGCCTTCATTGAATACAGCTTCGACCACGACCACCACTTCGTCGTCGACTTCTCCTTTTGAGTATAATGGAGATGGAGTAGGGCCACGATCTGTTCAGACATCGAGCAGCAGATCTTCTTCTACTGCGCCAGTAAATATAGAAGTTGTGGAGATATCCAGCGACGATGACGATTTGGATTATAGTCTCGACACCGACAGTGTAACAGTCTTGGGATCTAAATACAATGACACTGACAGTGTAACTGTGTTGGGTTCGAACTACAACGACAACGACAGCATGACCGTCATAGGTTCTACTTCTTTAAATCTTCATGCTACCAACGGCGACGTTAATACGGGATTTAAACCTCCAGGAACTATATATCCCTCCGACACATATAGAACCTTTTCCTGGGGCGAACCTTCAACTTCAGGTACATCATCGACGTCTCCTCGAAAAGAGTACAAAAGCCTGTTTGAGCCCAAGAAACGCCCTATTTCAGATGTCATCGACCTTACCGATGATAGTGAGTCCATTCAAATAACACCTAATATTCCTTCTATTTATAATACCACTCCTATCCGCCCTCTTATGCAACATCGAGCTCCTGCAACGCCAGCTCAACAGTCTCAACAACTAAACCGACAAAAGGCTTATGATCAGCTACTTCTATCACCTCATTATAAAGCCCTGCCTCAATACCAGAAAACAGATGCTTTACGCTCTCTTGGATTACTAACCACTATTAAAACTAATCTCGACTATAAATCTCTAGAAACGAATTCGCAATGGAGACACAATTCCACTGCTATGAGTCAATTACGTCTAAATCCAGCAGCATCCGATCAAAGTTCCCCGATAGCTCTTAAACTGCAATCTTTGTCTATGACAGCTAGAATCATTTGGGAGAAAATCAGTGGCATTAATTCCCAGCTGGCCCGAACAAATGACTATTTTAAAAGACTTTATGACGGCCAAATTATGGATTATCGGTCTTTTTATGCTGATTTATTACGATTACAAACTGACGACACATCTCAGGATCGTATAGACCGATTATCTATCAATTCTCTTCACGACAGCTACGACTACGCTGATGCTGGCATGGATAGACAGAAATTAGAGCAGCTTTTAAACAATATTCGCCCAGACGAAGATATTAGACCTGAGGATCGGATCGGAACTCCAGAGGAATTAGAAGTAACCCTTTTGGAGCATCAAAAACTTGGCCTTAGTTGGCTACAAAAGATGGAAAGTACTGTTAAAGGAGGTATTTTAGCCGACGACATGGGTTTAGGCAAAACCATTCAACTACTGTAAGTATTCAGACTTTGTATTTATTCTGCTATTTTTTCTTCTATTTTTTCTAACAAGTGCCCTGATGGTTTCAAATCCATCGAAAGATCCAGAGTGTAAAGCCTCACTTGTTATTGCCCCAGTTGCCTTGATCAAGCAATGGGAACAGGAGATTAAACGACGAGTCAAGCCGCAATATGAGCTCTCGGTCTATGTTCATCATAGTTCGTCACGAAGACCGTTTGAATTCGAGGACATGCAAAAGTACGATGTAGTTATAACCACTTATGGAGTCATAACCAGAGAGCATAAAGAGCATTTTGGGCTTATTCGTAAAAAGGGCGAAACCACTGAGGAGATAATGGCTGGAACTGGAGCATCTCCTTTTTATGGAAAAGGCAAAATATGGTACCGAATCATTCTCGATGAGGCTCAGTTCATTAAAAACAAAGATGCAAAATCTTCAGTAGCATGTTCGGCTTTAGACGCCAAATTTCGATGGTGTCTTAGTGGAACTCCGATGCAGAACAAGATCGAAGAGCTCTACAGTTTAGTGCGGTTTCTACGCATTGAACCGTACCAAGATGAAAAGAAGTTCAACAGAGATATAGGTAGGGGAATTAAAAAGAGCCATGAAAGTTCCATGAAGAAACTCCAAGCGTTATTAAGAGCGATCTTGTTACGACGGACTAAATCTTCTACAATCGATGGAAAACCCATTCTCTCTTTACCTCCAAAGATCATCGAGGCTGAAGAGGCGGTATTTGGAGAAGATGAAACGGATTTCTATAAACAACTGGAAACCGGGGCCGCCATTCAGATGAACAAGTATCTTAATGAAAACTCCATTGCCAAGCATTATAGCAGCATTCTTGTTCTTCTTTTGCGTCTCCGGCAAGCCTGTTGCCACCCGAAATTAATTGAGAAATCGCAAAAAGTCAAGGCACAAAAGGATTTAGAAGGTAATGCACAAAGGAGTATTGAATTGTCGCGGGGTTTATCTCGAGATGTCATTCGTCGCCTGAAAGAAGAAGAGGGGTTCATTTGTCCTATTTGCATGGACGCCATTGAGAAGAAGGATGTGGTGATTTGTGTTCCTTGTGGACATTTTATGTGCAATGAATGTACATTTGAATTCTTTTCCAAGATCAAAGTAAGTGATTTTAGTGATGAGCCTGACAGTGCTACAGCCAAATGCTGTACATGCCAAGGTCCAGTCAGTCAAGCGAGATCGATTTCTTATCCAATTTTCGACATGATGTATATTCAAAACCTCAATGACGACGAGATTTTAGAACAAATTAAAGCTCCTAGAGACCGCAAGCAGAAACAAAAGATCAAACCGATTAAATTCGACAATGACGATATTTTCAAGGATTTCTTCTCCAAGATCGAGGAGCAAAGTGATGAAGAAACCCAGGATGAAGATGAAGTTGATAAGACTAAAAATGACGACCTGTTTGATTTTAAAGATAGAAAACTGTTTGACGATGATGAAGAGGATGTCAAGCCTCTTACTCCCGGATCACCAAACACTTCTAATTACTGGATTTCAAGTCCAGAAATCAAATCTCTTTTCCCTAAAGGTTGGGTGAGTTCGGCCAAAATCGATAAATGCGTAGATCTCGTTCGTAAAGTGAAAACAGACTTTCCCGGAGAAAAGGTCATTGTGTTTTCACAATTCACTTCTTTATTAGATCTACTCGAGGTGCCACTGGATAATCAAAACATCAATTATCTTCGCTACGATGGATCCATGACAGCAAACGACCGCAACAAGACGGTACTACAATTCTTTGACCGGCCAGAGGTTCTTGTCATGTTAACAAGCTTAAAGGCAGGAAACGTAGGACTGACGCTTACTTGTGCTTCTCATATTATTATTATGGATCCATTCTGGAATCCTTATGTAGAGGAACAAGCCATGGATCGGGCACATAGAATCGGGCAAATGAGGCCTGTTTATGTTCACAAACTGGTAATTACAAACACTGTCGAAGATCGGATTCTTGATCTTCAAAAGAGAAAAAAGGAGCTCATTGAAGCCGCTCTTAGTGAGAAGAGTTTGAAGAGTATTGGCCGCTTGAACCAGCAAGAGTTGTTATATTTGTTTGGTTTGAATTCTTCAGGAGGAAGAGTTGCACAACAATAAATTCTAATTGTTGCGTTCTAATACGTTCTCATAAACCTTGGATTCTTGTAATTCATAGCCTTCAATCTTATCAAAGATATGGCTGATTTCTGTGCGAGTTCGTTCAGCAATAGACTCTAATCGTACAGCTTCAGTAGGTCTCATTTTTATCTTACCAGGAGTCTCCCCGTCTAATAACCTACCGAATATATCGTCGAGCTTTGTTGTTATTTCAAACATTTCTGGCCCTGGTGATTCTGCAAAAGCAGTAAGAAAATCCACCAAGCTGTCTGCAATTGTCAGTAGAAAGAACATTTGCCTAAGTACAAACGGTTTTGAAGCTGCTCGCGAGAATATAGAGTATGAAATGATATCAACCACTTTAGTAACATCTTGCGACAATTCGGCGAAATTCTGGTAGCCTTGTCCTGTAGTGTCGAATTTCCGAATGAAATTGCGATTGATTTTCCGTAGGCTTTCATCCAAGTAATTTATAAATCGTTCTTGCTGCCCTTCACTCAAGTTGTTCTGTGAAAGGTCGGTATTATCTGGAATGTCCTGTCCTTCCTGTACTGAACTGCCCAGGCTGCCCAGGCTGCCTTGGCTGCCTTGGCTGCCTTGGCCGCCCTGTTTGTCATGTCCCGGAATATCTTGACTGCCTTGACTGTCTCGACTCTGATCTCCTCGAGCTCGCCTGTCTTTGTCAACAATCACTTCAAACCCTCCAGATTCATCCATATCGCTATATTACAGATACGTGCTGTTTCTTCCAACCAGTAGCATCACCTTAGTAGCTGAGCTGGTCTTGAAGTTCAATCAGTTGGAGACTCCTTGGCGATCGCTGTATCACAAGTCACGTGATTAGTTCAGATAACCGATATCGGTATTCTGTTGAAACTAAGTGTTCAACTCAATAATTATGGAGTTATTATTCTATTGTTAATCCCAACTGTAATTAAAATGAATATAAATCAAGCTCTTGAACTAGATTCGTATTGAGATCGATGTAGACCATGTGCTCTGATAATTATGTTGCCAGTGACTTTAAATAAAGAATGTCAAGAGCTCTGATAATGATGTTAGCAAGCTGAGAGATTCAAATAGAATTGACAGATCATCACAGAGCTATGGCAAGACGTGGTGGACAATGTACCTTTGGACTTAAGGTATTGATGAAATTGAGCCTTTAGGATCAGTCCGGAGCCAGCGAGCCGCGACCCGTGAGCCGCGACCTGTGAGCCGGTAATAGTAAACATGTGCTGTGAGCGAGGTCTGGTTACTCCCTTCCACTGGGCCACACTCTCCTGATTACAACCTTGAGAGCAATTCTCCATTCCACACCATTAGATCTCCTTCTATCTCTTACAGTGTTCCAGATTTCCACTGGTGAATGCCCTGCTTCTTATATGTTGAGTTATCCAGTGAGAGGAGCTGATGAGCCCAGCTAGCGAGCTGTAGTATCGAGCCTAACAACTCAGCGACAGTGAACCAGGTGCTCATTCCTCTGAGTACCGACACCAGGAGTTTTGATGTCCAATAACCTATGAGGTCGAATACCTTTGAACCTCTGGGCCTCTAATAATCATTTAAATCATTATAATAAATAAGATCCTCTAGAACAAGCCTAGAGTTAGCCATCGAGTTAAAGCGACATAAGCGTCGTTATTAAAAAGCTCCTCCAACATTCCATTGGAGTCATCAACCTGCAACTCCTCTTCATAACGCATGCCTATTGTATCGTCAGACCCACGGAGGTTGTAAGGAAGGCCATCGAATAAGCGGAACAAGGCCAACAAAAATGTATTGTCAACCGCATCGATCGTATGAGTGAAGTCGGCTGAATCATTCTCCGTGCCGTCAAACTCGGCTGCTACTCTGTCGATGATGCTGTTGTCGTCTATAAAGGTTGTAGGTAACTTTTCAGGGATATTTTGAAGCGTT
Organism: Middelhovenomyces tepae; assembly: GCA_003708105.3. Classification (NCBI taxonomy): domain Eukaryota; kingdom Fungi; phylum Ascomycota; class Dipodascomycetes; order Dipodascales; family Dipodascaceae; genus Middelhovenomyces; species Middelhovenomyces tepae. The sequence continues at coordinate 257,928 of PPNF03000008.1, read as the reverse complement.
GAAACGTTGGAGAAAAAGAGGGTAGATAATGGTCTGCTGTCTGCCCATGGTTGTCCTAATAGCCGGCCGGTAATGTAATCTCCTTCAGCACGGTTGATAATGCGGGAGCGGGAGATTTCATAGGCGTTCTGCAACAGTTGACGAATTTCGGGATTGGTCACGATTCCGTCACCGTTAGTATCAAAGGCTTTGAAAGCGTACATAAGCTTGTCATAAACGGTTCCTCTGGTGACAATCCAATGATATCGAACCAAGGAGGAGAAGTCGAAGTAACCGATTCCCTTGGGATCGTACAACCGATATATCTGCTGGAATACTAGAGAATCTTCCGGAGTATCGGGGAATAAACAAGCTTTGAACGTCTCACGAGTCATAGTATATGAATCGCCTTGCACACGGTCAGCCAAAAGCTTGAATTGATCATACAGAGAATTTAATTTATGCTGTGAAAACTGATGTCCTTCAAGGTCAGTAAAATCTCTTGAATTCAGTCCTGAGCCAGCAATTACTTTGGCCTTATTAGCTTTCTGACTGGCACGAGGCCTCCACGAATCCCGGACCCATGTCGGGTTGCGCGTTATCGGGATAGGCACCTTGATTTTCAACAGTAGGTGCGCCTGGTTGTGTAGGTCTGAAGATTCACATCCCTGGCACAAGTCTACATCTACACATTCACTACAGTGGTATCTGACACCTCTAATAGGACTCATTCCACAATAGTTACACGACACGCCTCGATGGACAACCGCTGAGCGTTGCGATTGGTTCTCGGCAATCATATAGATCAAGCTAAGAACATCCTGTCGGTCAAATTGAGATCCTGTGAGTTCTTCGGGGTCTCTATTGAGCCCATTAATAGCCTCTTCAATGTCCACGTCCACGTCCATCTCAACCTCCGCTTCCACTTCCTCTTCCTCATCCGCATCTCCATTCGATTCGGATTCATCGATAGAGTTCACTATCGGCTCTCTGCTTACATGCGACTGATATGACCTGCCTACATCATCGACCTGCAACCTCCAGTGTTCATCGTTGAGCAGCGATGCCCAGTCTTCATCGATGGGCGGCGATGCCCAGTCATCAGACTCCTCGGTCCCACCACTTGCACTGTTGTTCATAAGCGTGGGAGAACGTCGACAAACAACTTAAACTGAACCCGTCTTGGTGATTGGCTTGAAATTTCTTCGTCTTGGTCCTCAAATTTCTCCAAATTTCTCCAAATTTCATCCCCCACTTTCCAACTCCCAACTCCAGTTTCTTCAGCATTTTCTCAGTATAATTGATATAACAGAATCAGGATATGGCAGGCGTTTGGTGAGTGTTCCGTTGATGCGATTATCGTTGCTAACTCAGGTTATACTTGCTGGCGGTCGTCATCAATTCCGCCAATCTGTTTCTTCAGGTGTTTTTCACCATCATGTATAGTGATTTAGGTGGGTTAGCCGTGGCTTAGCAATGCTGAAGTGCTGAACTGCTGAACTGCTGAAGTGCTCTTGGCTCTTGGCTCTTGTGCTCTTGTGCTCTGTGCTCTGTGCTCTGTGCTGTGCTCTGTGCTGTGCTGTGCTCTGTGCTGTGCTGTGCTGTGCTCTGTGCTGTGCTGTGCTCTGTGCTCTGTGCTCTGCTCTGTGCTCTGTGCTCTATGTCTTTAGTCCTACTGTCAGCTTGCTCTTGTCTATAGCTAACATAGAATGCGGTATGAAGCTGATTCTGTAATGACTTGTTTCTCATACAGATTATATCAATCCAATTGATCTATGTAATAGAGTGAATACTGTAAGTGTGCCTAGGGGATTTTTGTTCTATCAGTTTTGCATACAGATTATCCGTCATGAGTCGATGTGTCGATACTATTGACGGTTTCAGATTGATCCGCCTGTTGGTGTGTAAATGATAGATATAGATTGATATCCTTCATTTGACCGGCTGCTGAAAAAACCATACCTGCTCTGTCTACTCTGTCTACTCTTCTCTAACTAGTATATTCTGCCTGAAATCGTCATACAAGCGCTCTTGGCGTTTCTATTCCTGATCAATGGCTATTGGTATTCCTTCCTGGTCAACATTCCAATGCTGGCATACAATTTAAACAAGTGAGTATCCATATGATTGCTACTTTCTAACAAGGGTTTATACCAAAAATTATCTCTTGGACGCAACAGAAATCTTTCGAACTCTCGGCCGTCATAAGAAAGAAAGTTTCGTCAAACTCGGATGTAATTTGGCCTTTTTCTTTATCTATTTGTATTGTATGATAGCTGCTCTTGTCATTGATGAACCTTAGACGAATGACCGAGGGAGGACATCCGCTTGATATTCTCCAGTATGATTAGTATGCGCAATGTATTAATGATGCTTATTGCATAGTCCGTACTGTACACTTGCTCAGCGTAGCACATTAAGAGGTATTGTAGATGGTCGTCCGTTCTAGTTGACCGACTAGATGAGCTCATTCAGAAGACTTTGAATCTTATCCGCTATCCACTATCGCTATCCGTCTTCATCCCAACTTATCCGTCATTTCATCCACCTCTCTATCCGATATTCTGATCCTAATCTTATCGGCAACTCTTCCACTATCTACAGCACTCTACTCTCTAGTAATTCCATCGCTTATCACATCCACAGCTTTCTAGCCATTTATCCTGAATTCAGCTAACTTTCTATGATATTCCTGTTCTGGCCTTGTTCTGTTCTGGGCGTCGTTCTGTTCTGGACATCGTTTTGTTCAGTTCCAGCCGTTCGTTCTTAAGTTCTACTCCCGACGCTACTTCACTTTCTCCCAGTTCTGTACTGGAACCTGAAAATTCTCGAATCAGATCAGACTCAATCAACAGCATACGGTTGAACTGGTGCTTGATCTATAATTCCTAATCATGCTTGGATGGTTGAAAGCCAAGCCCAAGGATCGGGCTCCGGAGGACAATTCAACTGCTCCTGCCTCGGATCCAGTCTCTAATATGGACCCTTCCCTACAGCAATACTATGCAGTTGCTACTCCTTGGACTGCGAATAGCAACAGAAAAGCCAATACAACTGCCTCTACTTCTCCTCCTCCCTCTCTATCCAACCTACAAACGACTTGGGAAGCAGCAAACGAGAATTGTGCGGAATTGTCGGTCAAAGTCGGTGATTGCTTGCGCTATGGAGGCTTTTGGCAGGTTCTTTCGTCATGTCAGACTCTTTCGAATCAACACCAAAAGTGTTTAAATTTACAGCAGCGGGCGTTGAATGATTTAGGGCATAAAGCTGCAGCAACTGTCGAAGAAAGAAATCGCATCAAGTTCCGTGTGGACGATCTGTGGATGAAATATGTGCCTGAAAGTAATATAACCGATCAGGCGGAAAAGGATTTTGTTGACGCAATTGTAATTGAAAAGAACGACCATAATATGAGTCTGGAGAGTGCGTCATAGATAGTTTCAGGCTGCTGTTGCTCTTAATTGGTCTCTCGATGAGACTTTGAGACCGATAATCTGATAATCCGATGGTCCGAGATCTGATGGTCCGATGATCTGATGGTCCGATGATCTGATGATCTAAGTGCTGATGACTCTGATGACTCTAATGACTCTCTCTGCTTGCTTTTTGGCATCTACCGATACGGATCTCGATATCATATCGGCAACAGCCCTACGGTTCTCCATACTGTCTGCAGATTGTCGTTGTATATTCGATGAGCAGCAGATCGCGGATTGGATCTGCCATGGCTCGGATATCAGCCTAAATCTGCCGTATTCGAATGCCGATATTCCAATGCCGATATCATCCTACGAATCTTATTCGTCTCTCATAGCTACATTACATCTAGAACTTTGTATTCTTACTACATTTATTCTTACTACGTTTCGTGAGTTAATAAATATGTCTAGATCGTTACATTACTCATAGAACCCTGAATGTTGGGCCGGGGGAAGCTTAGGAGGCGGAGGCCAGTCTCCCGGTACATGGTCCTGTTGGCCAGCTGCAGTATCTCTCTTTGAAGGAGTCGTAGCTCCTACAGGACGATTAACTCCAGTATTATTAGGACCACTGTCAAGCGCTTCTTTAAGAGAAGTATCTTTAGAAAGTAGAGGGTCTGGAACTGTGACTTTTGATTTGGCAGCTTTTGTCTGTTTTGGTTCTTTCCCTTTAACAGGTTTTTCGGCTTCTGCTGCTATTGCGGCCATTGCCGAGGGGTTCTTGAGGTTTTTCTCTGCCCGGTCTCTTAAATAATGCTCTAAAATCAAACAATTCCTGCTGTTGCTCTTGTAAATGGCTCCGGCAATGATTCCTAATATAGGAGTGATTCCTAATATGAAATCCAGGGCGATGTTGGCCATCATTTTAGCTTCCATAGACGCAGGAAGGCCTCCATCGATTTTCCGAGCAAGTTTCACCACACCGAGGCCTAAGTACAGGTTGATAACGTCACCGACAACAGGGATTATGCCGATAACAGCCGACCAACCCATTCTGAAGCCGCACATTGAAAATAAAAGGTCCAAGTACCATGCTCTGTTTTTCACGCGTTTAAGGATCTTGGTGTCATTGGCAGATAGTCCAGGAGGAGGAGGTCGTTTGACCTTTTTCTGCACTTTTTTGCCTTTCTTTTCCGTCTCTACAATGTCATAATAAGGATCTTCTGCTGCAAAGTTATTATGAATTGTTTCTGAAAACACCTTGTTAGATAGAGGATTTAGACAACAGTCAGAAGCAGTACAGTAGAGTGAACTTTGTCGAGTATCATCTCTTAGAGGTGATACCAAGGTACAGTACGGTATGGCTGCTCTATAATTGCAATGCTCTTTCAGCGCCTTACGTCTCTTTCAGCTGCCTCACGTCTCTTCAGCGCCTTACGTCTTCAGCGCCTAGCCACCTACACCGCATACACTGATCCTTACTTACCTTTGCAGCTATTGGTTTGAGTATAATTGACATTTCAACTGTTCAAATGTTGTAAAATACACTAAGAGTGATTGTTCTGGCCAAATATTTCACTTGCGTTGGGCTTAAACTATGTTGCTGAGTTGCTCCTTTGCCCAGCCCGCCCTATATTTTCCTATTTTGTGGTCATCGAACGGCTGACTTAATGATAAGGCGAGAAGATTGATGAGATGATGAGATGATGATGATAGATTCTATTTGATTGAGTGTAATCTAATTAAAGGAGGTTGATATGATATTATCGACGACGATATCGGTCAGATAGAATATTGGAATCGAGTCCGTTGACGATCGAGCAGCTCTACTTATAAGATTGTTTATTGCTATGATCTATGGCTTAACAATCGATGCAGTTGTTGCAAACGATTTGACTGTGGCTTTATCGAAGTTATATTGGTGATGACTGGATTATAAGCTTGGTCTGGCCAGTGTTGAGGTATCTGCCGATAATGTTGATGATTATCGGTTAGCATGCCGATATTATCGGTTGACCTACCATATTATCGGCTGACCTGCTATAGAAAAGGGCCATGACTGAGCCATTCATCTCAGATCTATATTTACTTGTATTAACAACTGGAGACTCTAATAAAGATCTAACTATCTAGCATTCATAGAAAGTCCTCAGTCCTCAGTCCTCAGTCCTTGCCTCGTTGAGAACCTCTGCTGTCACCTTTGTAGATTGTGACTATGAATTTCAGCTTCTATCATGCTATGGAATAGATTTATATCTTCATCACCTTACCTGGTGGAGGTATAGTCAACTGCAATTCACTGCAAGTCCTCCTGTGACGTTATTATCTGGAAGAGGTTTAACCGACATCTGATTATCCGCAATGGGTATGGAGTCATACTATGGATTCAAACTGCCAGCTAGTCGACAGATATAATTTATACTTATTTCACATTCACCCTGCTCTTTCCATTCATTTACATATTATTATATTCTATCATCAGCCTAGTAGAAGTTAAAACATCAGCATTCATTTCACCAAATCGCCCAAACAATAAACAAGACCAGATCAAAATCTCTTAATTTCTCTTAATATCTCCATTTGAAGAGCCTTTTTCGAAATGAAGGTCATTAGTTCTGCGGTCATATACAGCAGGAGGGGTAGGTACTCCTCCTGGATGTTCAATCAATCTTGATTGAAGTCCGAGAATATAATCGCGAAGCTCGAGGTTTTCACGTCTAAGCGACTCGATGGTCTCTTTACTAGTCTTAAGCTCACTGACTTTGGCTTCCAGATCTTTAATATAAAGTTCTTTTCGTTGTCTGAAAGCTCTTTGAGCAGCACGATTCTGGGCGGCTCGTTTGGAGCTCGACAATGGACGTCCATTCTTGTTTGTTTCTAATGGAGGAGGTTCCGAGTGGTTTGCTTGAACAGAGCCTACCGAGGCCACTACAGCAACCTGTTCTGCAGTGTAAGCATTATCAGGATGAACATCTCTGCTGAACGAAGGATCAATAGGATGAGTGGAATCTCCTAATTTATGGTCCTGTCCCGAAACTCCTGTATTGTCCACATTCCAGGAGTACCCGGCATTACCGTCCATCATTGTCTAGTTAGCATAGTGATCAGTGATGATGATCATTGATTAGTGAGGAACTGGTCATGATAAACCCATTGTTACGTAAATGAGCTGACTGAGCATAGTGTTTGAGAGTATACTAAGAGTAACAACTGTAAAGCTCCAATAATAACAATACAGAATAACAATCGTACTTACGAGGTTAGTTGAGTAAGACACTCTATGTTATAATATCCAGCAGGCCTTGAGAATCTCAGCCTGGTAGTTATTTCTTATTGTTTGATGACTGTTCAGTTGGGCCCTTGGACTATCGCGATGTTTATTACTCGACAATTAAGTAACAATTCGAAGCGTAGAAAGAAGAGTCTGACAAAGCATCTTGTTGCTTATATATATTTATTTTAAAGGGGCGGACGAATTGCTTCTGTCGGGTTATGTTATTTTAGTCATGCGGTCTGGGATGTGCTGCCGTACATCACTGAATGGGGTTGAAGGGATTTGCTTCCCAATGTAGAATCGGTACTTGGCAGTGAATAAACATTAAAAAAATAACAGAAAAAGATTAAAAATTTTAAAAATTGAAATAAAATAAAAAATTTTAAAATAAAAAATAATCAGAGGTTTTCTAATGTTATAATAGCTTTCTAATAGATTCTTCAGTCATTTTAATCGTCTCAATATCTCTTCATTGTTGCTCTGTTTAGATCTTGAATATCATTCTGGTCTTATATGGTCTCTATGTCGGGAATATAAATCCATTGGGAGAGTTCGGTTCGGGTCATTAGTTTGAACTTCGGGTTCGTAACAAATCATATTTGTAAAATATTACGTTTAAATAGTTTTGAGCTGGAATTTGACAAATTCACAGAATTACCAGCATTACCGAGCTTTTAAAGAAATTATTATAGCATTTATTAGGTGTTTACTACACTTTAAGAGCTCCACGTATAATTTTAGTAAAGGACTAAAGATTATTATTGTTCAAATATCGCCTGATCACTTTGAATGAGCGAGTGAAATCTAGTCAACGATTGGTCAGTTTCTTACTAACCTGATTTATAATTGCTGTACATTCCGTTACCAATTCGTCACTGTATGATTACAAAAGGGGATCGTTGCTGTTACCCTACTATTAATAAAAATGGAAACTAAAATTACCCTGCAGTTAGATCTTTAGTCGGATTGAGGCTCTTACACTAGAGCGCGAGATCTTAGCTATTGATGAACTCTAACGCGTCAAATAGTAGGAGGATATCGGTTAAAAGGTCATTGGAAGACTCAGATGGTGATGTTACATGTGAAAGTCCAAACTCTGCAAAAAAACTTACAAGTCAACCGGTTCTTTCCTACGTTCATGCATCGACTCTCCGAAAGCTCCAAGCTGCACAGCTAGAACTGGCAAGAAGCGGTAGTCAACCTCTTCAACTGACTTCGTACCGAGGCAAATGCGAGGAATGTGATAGATCAATAGAAGCCGAAGATGACGAAGACACTCGATGTTGTCATTGCCAAAGATCGGTCTGCAAATTCTGTTCAATCAAAAGCCTCTACAGGAACAATGAACTAGAGTGTTTATCCTGTTTGAGATAGAGAGATTATGATTGATGGAAGTTGCAGACGTGTAAAGATTTAAGTGCCGCATGGAGTCTGATGCAGATCGCGGTTCTCCGTTCGTACTCCGCGGTAGTCCGCAAGACTGCATTAGATCCTCGAACTTCACGGCGCACCTCATGAGACAGCGGAACTCCGTGGAGATCATCTGAGGATAGCGGGGAAACTGCGGGGAGAGAACCAAGACCTCGGCTATAGATATTTATTTCAGGAACTGATATCCTGACATCAGGAGCAAGCCGAGTCTCCAAGGCTCATGATCTATAGCAATATCAGGGCTCATATCTGATGATTCTTGATCTTACTACGTTGTTTTACTATCCGATGCTCTACATATTCTGGTTTACATTAGCATTAGAATACTAGATCAGTTAGAATACATCATTGCAAGTATTGCGGCTGCTGAGATCGCTGCTGCATGGTTTGAGGGAAAACAGGCACTGTGGGTAGGCTTTCAAGGCCTCCGAATGTAGGTTGATATCCAGTGGCAGTAGGAGATAAAGAGATAGATTGCCGAAAGGGGTTTGTTCCAGTCTGTTGCGGTTGAATAGGCACCGGGTTCTGCTGGTATGATTGCCGAGGCTGTTGTTGCAACTGCTGACTTTGCTGAGGTTGTTGGAACTGCTGACCTTGCTGGGGTTGTTGGAACTGCTGACCTTGCTGGGGTTGTTGTTGCTGGATCTGCTGGCCTTGTAGCTGACCTTGTAGCTGGCCTTGTTGACTTTGTGGTTGTTGTGGTTGGCCTTGGAACTGCTGAGACTGGAACTGCGGAGGTTGAAACTGTTGATCTTGTTGAGGCTGGAACTGACCCTGTTGACCCTGGAACTGTTGAACCGGCTGCTGCTGTTGGGTCTCTCTAGAGAATGGATTGCCTGTTTTATGAGAAACAATCGAAGCATTCCTCGAATCTTGATCATTTCGAGCAAAAGGATTGCCTGTAGGTGTTTGGGTCAGCACAACAGATGTTCGGAAAGGATTGACTCCTGTGTTAGAAGCAACTAGAGGAGCTGCTGGTTGAGAAGGCACTCCAGGGGCAGTAAATGCTGTGCCAAAGTTGTTAGGAGAGGAGACACTTTGGAACTGTTGAGGTTGTTGGAACTGTTGAGGTTGTTGGAACTGCTGAGGTTGTTGGAACTGAGGTTGTTGGAATTGAGGTTGTTGCAATTGAGGTTGTTGCAATTGAGGTTGTTGCAATTGAGCCTGTTGAACCTGCTGTTGAGGCTGAGGTTGTTCGATTTGTTGAGGTTGTTGATATTGTGATAACAATTGCTGCTGTTGCTGCTGCTGAGCAAGATGCCATGGATTGGCACCGGTCTGACTAACAGGCATGTTGTAAAGAATCGGCTGCTGGAATTGAACGGGAGCTTGACCAGGAGCCTGACCAGGAGCCTGACCAGGAGCTGTTCCATCCGCCGTAATAACAGACTCATACATCGGCACTGATCCGCTACTAAAGAAGTCTATAAGATCCGCAGGAGCAGCAGCAGGAGCAGTCGTTGTATTAACCGCTGCGAAACTTTGTGGTGTAGCTTGATTAAACGTCGGAGATGCCGATTTGATCGAAACTGGTTTGGAACCCGATTCCTTTGCTTGTCTCTCGGCAACATATTGGCGACGGCTTATTTCAAAGTCGGGATCATTCAAATAATCCTCCAAGGAATTTGTCAATGATGTCGGAGCATGTTTTATGTTAGGAACATGTAGTTTTGTAGCATATTCCAAATGCTTGGCGACTTTGAGGAAGCTGACAACTTTTCCAGTTTGGGTGCTAAACTCTTTATAGATTTCCAGGGCGTTTGTAGCGTCTGGTTTTGACATTTCAAAGTAATGTTCCAGAACGTTTATAACTCCTTCATTAAGAACCTGGTATAAAGATAGCAAGTCATGAACCAAAAGTCGGAAAGCAGTTAGTGAAATATCATTATTAATATCCTCTTCATCGACTTTGCATTTTAACAAGGCAGCAATTTGGTCCAAAACACTCTCGCATTCACGTAAAAGTCCCTTGTCGACAGTCAGATTGCGCAGTCGGCCTCCAGACGAGCTTTTGAACCTAACATAGTCGATATTTGTCTTTGAGAATTGAACCGCTCGTTCTTTAAGGTATTTACTGTATTTATTAAGACCTTGGCCTTGAGAACTTATTGCTGGTACGTGCTTAACATCAAGCATCCGAGGATGCCGGGAGACATATTCCAACGTGACATCCCGGGCTCCTTCACGGATCATTATATGAACGACCAAAAGTGCTTTAAATGAAATGGTCCAAGCTGTATCCTTGATTCGTATACTTAACGTCTTCATGACGGTATTAAAGTCATCTGGATTGCTGTTGGATGTCGTCATGAGAATTGGCTCAATATATTTGGCCTTAGGAGCCGCCAGCTGTGTGAGTAACTATAAACTAATCAATAGATCGACTATGGATCTAACTGCTTCCACCAGTAACTATTTCGATATGCAATCCTACCTTAATTTTGGTGACTCCCTACAAGTTAGTATACATTGAATGCCCATTGATCATTCACATACCTTTACTACTTTTTCATATGATGACATTTTGATAACGTGTCATTCACAATCAATACAACCCACTGGAATTTGTCTGTTTATTCAGCTGCGATTCTCTGTTCAAGTCGCCCGAGTTTGTGCTGGATGTTGATAGTAGGGGTTTCAAGACTTTGGAGCCTTTAGTAGGGTAACTAGTCTTCCCCGGAGCACAGCCATTTAAATTCTTTTTAACTATGATGTCATTGCCGTTTTCCAGTACGCACGTTATAAAGATAATTGAAAAAATTGAAATAAATATGTTGATTAAGATGGTATAGCTCAGAAGCTGGTATTCTATTATATACTATGAAGGTGTTAATATTTAGTTGTTGTATGTTCCAGTAGACTGAATCGATTAACCTTCAGGGCTATAGCTTTTGCGTCTGATTCTGCGTTTGCATTCACGTTGCGTTTAAATTCAGATTTGCGCGTCGCGTTCGTGTCAAGTCAAGAGGTATGGACAATTTATGAATTATCTGCAGGTGTAAGCAACTGTAAGTTGAATATATTGTAGGTTCTCTAGCCATTGTATAGCTTAAGGCTATTGATTTGATTCTTTAACTTGATTCACAGTACAGAATGAAAGATCAATTTTCTTGATATATATCTATTTGATTCTCGACGGATCAATATTAGCTAATTGATATCTGTTAACTTGTTAACTAAACCTGCCGTGGGCTGCCAATATGATCCGTTAACAGGCTGTCCTAGCAGTATGAATACGAACTGCGAATAATGTTATATATGGGCCTTATTTCACCTATATAGCACAATAAATAACTCTATTCTTCAATTCTGGACCAATGCAATCTTCTACTAGAAGATTCCCTTCTTTTATGTACATGGAATCTATCCATCTTGCAGGGTACGAGCACTTTATGAGCCAATTGACGGAAATGACACTATATTAAAGAAGTGAAGTTGTCTGCTGCAGAGGACTCAGATCGATATTGATCTTTGAAATAATATTAATTCTTTTCCTGCAGATACTAGATTATCTGTGGTCCTGATTGTTTAATTGCCAGAAAGAAAACTGTCCCTAGATTCCTCAATCAATAGTCTTTTTTTGAGGGAAAGGAGTGCATCCAATAAACTTTCAGGGCTCGACGATTAGGAGCAATCGGAATGAAGACTCATATAAGGTTCGAAATCAAAAGGTACAGCCGAATCCCATAGAGTCTAGATCACATTTATATCAACTCTCAATTCATTAAATTCACAAAGTTATCCAATTACATCCGTTGACATGATATTGATAAGTTGAATTAAAAGCAATTGAATGTTTATGGCCTGACGTGGTCGTTATTTGTTTGTTTATAACCGAAAATGACAGTGCTCATAAGCTTTCACTTTTGGACAAGGTTTAATGCGAATTTTATACAAACTGTGATTTCAGAGGCATAACAATGTTACATCTCCTAATCGGCTACCTGAGACATTCCAGTGAACATTGAAAGCACCCCAGAAGGTATCGGGTAAAATATGAGATCTGCAGTGGAAAAGTACCTAGAAAGCACAAAATTCCACTAGGAATTTAATGGCAGTTTTCAGGGGTTAGATTGAACTCATAGTAGAAATGGCGCCCCTTTTCTTCAAACAAATTGGTAATTTTTAAGGATTCCCACTTTGCTCCCTACCTCTTGTAATTAAGTTTCATCAGATCTCATGTGGGAGCCGAATGCCGGCTGGAAATGCAAGATAAAAGTTGTACATAGAGCCACTTGAATTTTAAACTGCTGAATATAATATCGAAATCGAAATGACCAACTAATTTGGCACACGTTGATAGCTAACAGGGTTAAAGAAACGGGTGAAATTAGAAGGTGGAACAAATTTAACAGTTTAATGAAGAGGCCGCAGGCCATAAACTCTAATAATTCATCCTAATCAGGAAAGAACTATCAATGATTTTCGAGGCAAATAGGCCCGATTTGTACAATTTAAGGTTTATGCTCATATTTGTTGCATTAAATGACTTCCAATTTGGGATAAACTCAGAAAACTTAAATTCAGGGAGAGTTCTGCAGCTAAACGATTTTCAGCAAATTTCGATCATATTGGGAGACCCAAAATGGCTTAATTGTTAACCTTAAAGTTTGATAGCCACTGAATTATCTCCTAATGGCGGTCCCTTAATTGATTGAGTAAAATGGCAGAAAATGTGGGCATCGTGTTTCGATAAACCTGCGCTACTAAATCAACGATATTTGGAGCTTGAACACGAAATTACTGTGCGCTTATCTTTTATATTACAGTATTCATATAAACAGAACTTTAACCGTATTTTCTCTAGTATAAATGGTGCCTCCTAACAAGAAAGTTTGAAACCTTAACGAAAGGAAAAACAGTTGGTGCCGGTAGAAGATGTGAAACTTTTTTTGTAGCTTCAAATGTTATCCCTAAAGGGCCCCTATTTCGATACTTTTGTACAAAAAACTTTCGAAATTGCTATGCACTGGTCTTAATCCATCCAAGAATTCTTGTCAACCTAACAGACATTTACTAGACAGAAAGTTTGTTTAATGCCATTTCTTCATTAAAGTTTCCTGGTATGATATTAAAAATATTTTCGAGTCGCTTATTTGAAGGTCAAAACAAACTAGATAAACAAATAGAGAACATGGAGACTAGAGTCTTTATTTCTATAAATACCAGTCAAGCGTCTTAAATATTTTGAGAAATTTACACTTCTTTTTCAGCTTTTAATTTACAAAGTAAAGTCACTCGTTTATTCACTCTTTAGATTATCCAAACAATCGTCACAATGGTTTCAGCCAAGAAGGTTCTTTTCCCTGTCGCAACTATGTCAGTTGCTGTCAACGCTCAATATGATTTTATTATCAGTTCTATTGCAACCAACATCCAAGAGGGAATTATTTCAGCTGCAACTGGAGTCAGCCCCAGCCAGGCTAGTGCCGAGGTGATCCCTCTAATTTCAAAAGTTCTTGGAGACCCTGTAATTAACGCCTTGTTCAATTCGCTTGCTCCCCAGCTTCTCGGATCCAACCCCCCCGCTAGCGTTCTTGCCATGTTGTCCCAAGCTCAGTCTGGTTTAGCCGCTTTCCAAGCTGAGGCCGGATTCGCCGACATCACTTCATCCATTAAGGCCATCATTCCCCACTATGATACTTCTTTGGCTCTTCAACGTGTCTCTGCTCTTGACTCTGTGGTTATTAATCTCATCACTAGAGATGCTATTAGTTATTCTTCCACCGATACTCAAATTGCCTCTGCTGTCAACAGTGCCTGGGCTAACGTAATTTCATTTGCAAGTGAGATTGGTTTCATTGGACCTCCCGGAGGTGCTACCACTACCAGTGGTTCCGCTGCTCCCTCAAGTGCTGCTTCTAGTGCTGCCACCGGTGTCGCCAGTGGAACCGCTTCGGGTTCTGCAGTTCCAACAACCAGTGCTGCGCCTACCGGAGGTTCTGTTGCCACTAATGGCACTCATGGTGGTAATGGAACCATCATTCCAACTGGACCTATTCCCAGTACTGCCTATGTAACTGTCACCAACTGTCATGGAAACAACGGAACTTGCTCCACCACTGTTGTGCCTGCTGGTCCTAGCACTGCCTATACCACAGTCACTGAATGCCACGGACATTTGGGAACATGCAGCACTTCAGTTGTCCCTGCTCCTCCCGTGTCCCCAGTTCCCACTCCAGCACCAGCTCCTTCTATGACCACTTACACTAGTGTCAGCAAAGGAGTCACCGTCACTGTTACTGAACCTTGTTCAACTCCCAGTTCTGCTCCTTCTGTTATTCCCGTACCTAAGACCACTTTGCCGCAAGTCAATGGCCAGCCCCAAACCTTTGGTGTTGCTTTTGGTGCCATTATGTTTGCTGGTGCAGCTTTCCTTCTCTAGAGGTCCTAAACCTTGTTTATTAATTTTCTTGTAAATCGCTTCGAATATTTCGAAGGACTTCTCTTAATACGGCAGCATTTAACTGTATCATCATTGCTATGGGAATGATTGAATAGTGATTGTAATGTTTTAATTTAATTATACTTTTCATCTTGTCTAGCAAACCAGTCACGCTGAACTCTAAAATGTAGAGATATGTGCTAATTAAAACTCACTAAAAAGCATTCCAAGTACACATGACTAATTCAACAGATTCCACCAAAATAATATACTAAAGGCCCAGTCACAATATTGACCTGTAGGTCGACAAAAAGAGACAGCAAGGTCCATTTTATGTCTGTTTTATTGGCTAGATTTTTCCGTTGAGAGCATGCATATGCAAGGCAGGCTGAGGTCTGATCAAGGTTTCGGAAAATTTCTGTATCTAAGATGTGAAGGGATTAATAACCAGCCAATTGATAAACGGAACTACTAGATTTGTAGGGCGCGAACTTTTGATATCGCTTTATTTTATTGCTCTATTATTAGATGTGGACGATACTTGCTGGATGAAGACATTAAGGGATCCAGCGGCTCTCAATATGCAGGGTAGTTTATGACTGGCATCTTGGCAGTAGGCCACCTGATTCTGTGGATAATATTCAATATAATATTGAAACATATTTCAAGCCATTTCTAAACATAAAGAATGTAAGGGCTAAAAAAGGAGTGCACTAAAAATTCAATAAACCGTGGAGCAGAAAACTGTTTCCAATTAGTTAATAAAAGTCACAAAATTTCAGATTAAAAATCTACAATACAGTCAAAGATATGATAATTTCTTTGAAGTGATCAGCATTAATGCATCTACCGAGTGATATCATATTGTTTAACACGATGAGAGTTCCTAAGCGAATATTTAACGAACAACTTGGCGAGACAGCTAGATTAGATGTCACAATGGACTAATTTTAGTAATAGAAAGGTTGGAAGCTATAAATAAACGGTTGATGTCATAGCAATATATTGCATTTCTTAAAGCAAGCAATATAAATTAAATTAATTTATTTTTTTGGGAACAAGCTGTCAAAAGCCGCATGGCTGGTAACGCAGGCAACACTTCCCAAAACGCGTTAGCAGCTGAATTAATTCAAGGGGCCAAATTTCAAACTAGGCACTAGACCTCTTCAAGAATATTTAAGAATATATTTTATTCCGGTCCCACTGAATGTCTAATAAATTATTTCCAGTTATTCTAATGATCAAGCAGTACTGCAACGAAAACCATATCATAACATCTAATTGATCAAATAAATTATAATGCCAGTATAGGCTTGCTTGTCCAGGGACATTTTTAATGGCAGGCTGGCACTAATTATAGACTGATGTTGCTGGAATTAAGGTTCATGTATCCCGCCTCTGGTTTCCTGTGTTGAGTTTAAAACAGTGTTACAATTTCTCCTTGAGACAAGAGTTTCTGATTTAGTGGCTAGAAGAATGCATATAATAAATTCCACGGCCCACCACCCTTGTTTCAGTTTTTAGTACTTAAGCTTCGCATTTCCTCTCCTCTCCTCACACCTTCCTTCTAATAATTAATCATAGACGCTCGCTACAATTTAGACGATTAATTTGTTAATTTCTGTAAAATGTTTTCGAAAGTCTTGATAACTTCGGTCCTAGGGCTCTCAGCTCTTGTTTCTGCAAGCAGCTCCTTCTCTAATGCCACGACTTCTGGCACATCTGTTCTACCCTCTTCAGATTCTGCTGCTGAAAACTCAACTGGATCTTTCTCAACCTATACATTGTCAACCACTTCGTCTGTTACCGTACTTACGACTGACACTATCACCGTGACGTCTTGTTCTCAGGACAAATGTACTCACCACCCTACTACCACGGTTTACACCACTGTTTGCCCTACTGCTGTGCCTGTTATTACCACCAAATACACCACTTATCAGACCTTCACTCAGGGTACCACTGTTACTGTTACTGAGCCTTGTTCGACTGGACCAGTTATAATTACCTCTTCGATGCCACCTCATCCTGCTCCTGCTCCTAGCTCCACTACTACATATTGGACCACGACCTGCAGCGTTATTTCTGGTACCACTGTAACTGTGACTGAGCCTTGCACTTTCACTACTGTGCCTACCACTATCGCTCCTACGACCACCTTACCTCCTCCTACTACCGTTACTTATTCAACCACGAGTACCACTGTGTCTCAAGGAACTACTATTACTGTTACAGTTCCTTGCTCCACTTCGGTAGTTACTCCTCCCCCTAGTACTATTATGCCTGCCCCAGTTACTTCCACTGGCTTGACAACCTATACTACTGTTACTGGAGGAACCACTGTGACCAAGTCCATTCCTTGTACTGAATGTGCTGGCACTCCAACCCCTGCCCCAGTGCCATCCACTCATCCTACTCCTGCCCCGGCTCCTTCAACAACTCCTGTCGTCCCTACTACGCCAGCTCCCGTTAAGCCAACCACCACTTCTCCCGCTACTGGAAGTGCTCCCAAATTCGCAGCTACTCCTTTGGCCGTTGTATTTGGATTTATTGCTCTTTTCATGTAATTTAATTCCATAGCTTCAAGTTTCGATTCATCAGTCAATTAATAAATTATTATAAATTTTGCCAAAAAATTAATTCATCATCAAAGGAATTTTCATTGAAAAATATGCAGGTTTTACCTGTCCAAATCAAACTTTAAATTAATTAAGATTACGTCACTTCCAGGGGTCATTTTCGGTGAGGCTTTGGGCCCTGCTTCCGTAAGTAGTTCAAATCCATCTAATTATAGATGATATTCGAGCCAATATTCAAGCCAGTGGCTCATTATCCAGACTCACGGAACTAATCTCCCTTCTATTATGAAAATTTCTCTTGTTTTTAATATCGTAAATTCACTCATCTTTTGCCTGGTAATAATTATAGACATAATAAAACAATATTTGAATAAACTACTAATAAATATAAAATAAAAATGCAAAATGTCTTGAAAGTATCTGCAGAATATCAGACAAAAACGACTACGATTTAGACACACATCCACACTTGCGGTTGACTCAAACATACTGTTAGATCCAAAGATCGTTATGCACAGTTGGTACTTGCATATCGTACGTGTCAGATCTATTGAAATTAATATTGAACCGAAGACGCCCTAGAAGTGAAAATAAGTTCAATATCAATATTTCCATCTCTGTTTAGTAAGTATAGATTGCAACCAGAATGTCCCAAGCTTTCCAGCCCTTTTATTAATACAACTGTAAAAAATGACACTTCGCTTCTGGAAAATTAAGCTATGATCTACTGTAGATCATCTCTATTTTGTTGGAAGGGACAAATATACTTCCGGCCGTGCATTATCTTCTTATCGAATATATTTGTCAAGCTGAGATTATTATGACAAAAAGAATTGCTTCGGGTAAAGTGCATATAGTTTAAATAGGTGCTCTGAGTTTGTTGCCCCTTACTTTTGTTCGAAACGACATGTTTAACCTGTACCGTGGGTAGTTAAAATACGTCTCGGTCTAGGCACCCTTTTAACCTGTCGATCAGGATGATCGCTATCATAAAGGGTTAGCGAGGTACCGAGGGTAGAATTGATCAGACTATAATTTCTCCGTTCACTTACCAAATTGGTTCTAATGTAATCCAGGGGAATTAAATCAACAATATTCACCCAGGAGATTGCTCATCAAAGGCCATGATAAGTACTCAAATCATTTAAATTATTGGAAATTTTTTCAGATATATAAGGTAGGCCTTCTCCTGAATATCCTTCTCATCACATTCGTTCAAACTCCAACCATATACACACTCTTTTTTTTCTTCTGGTTGTTCCCGGTCTTGTATTCGCTATGAGATCCTCACTCTCGTTTATTGTGGCCTCTGGCCTTATCTTATCTGGAGCTGTCCAAGCTACCTTTCCTATTCCTGGTTTGACAGGACCTGCTGCTTCTGCTGCTCCCGCTGCCGCATGCCCCCAATTAAGTGAGGCATGTTGGTCTTCTTGTGAATATGCTATGAGAGCCACTTTCGACTGTGGCGGAATTACCCAATGTATCTGTGGTGCTCTGAATGGACTTAACACTGCTACTGGAGGTGCTCTTTCAGGTCTCAGTGTCGCAAATCCCAGTGCAGAAGGCCTCAGTGTTTTGGAAACATGCAACAGTTGTCACTCTGCTGCTTCCAACGACGCTATTGACTTGAATTTCGAAGGTTCCACTCTTTTCCACAACACAACTCACTTCGTTAATGCTGTTCAGTTCACTTTTTGGCCCTGTCTTCAACTCTGTAACCAAAACACCAGCCCTTCTGCCTGTGTTCCTCCCGCTACTGTCGTTCCTTTGAATTCGGCTCCTCCTCCAGCTCCTCCTCCAGTAGACACTTTGACAGTTCTAAACAAAATGTCGACTACCAGCATTGTTACATCGGTTCCTACAACCGTCGTGGATACTTCTCTCGCCACAGTTCCCAAATCCGTAACCATGCCTGCACCGCCTTCTTCTTCTACAACTGAGGTGTACGTTTACTCTCAAACCACGTCTTCTTCTTCCCCTGATACTCAACAAGGTTCACAGTCTACTCAAGTTTCTACAAAAATGGTCACTGTTATGGTCCCATCGCCTTCCTCCTCTCCTTCTTCCACACCTGCTCCTGCTCCCAGTTCTCCTTCCTCGAGTCCTGCTTCTAGCCCTTCTTCTAGCCCTGCTTCTAGCCCTTCTTCTAGCCCTGCTTCTAGCCCTGCTTCTAGCCCTGCTTCTAGCCCTGCTTCTAGCCCTGCTTCTAGCCCTGCTTCTAGCTCTCCTGTGTCTAGTGCACCTGCCTCTTCTGCCCCCGAAGCTCCTTCTTCACCCAGCACTCACGTCTCAACTGAAACAATGAAGGAACCGAGTACCAGTGCGCCTACTTCAAGCCCTACTTCCAGCCCAGCCTCTAGCCCTGCGACAGGGCCTACTGGACCATCAGGCCCCTCAGGATCATCAGAGGTACCAAAATCATCAGGACCATCAGGACCATCAGGACCATCAGGACCATCAGGACCATCAGGACCATCAGGACCATCAGGACCATCAGGACCATCAGGACCATCAGGACCATCAGGACCATCAGGACCATCAGGACCCACAGGACCCGCTGGACCAAACGGATCAGGCTCCCCTGGAAATCAAGGACCATCAGGACCATCAGGACCATCAGGACCCACAGGACCCGCTGGGCCAAACGGACCATCAGGACCGTCAGGACCCACTGGACCCGCTGGACCCGCTGGACCCGCTGGACCCGCTGGACCAAACGGATCGGGCTCCCCTGGAAATCAAGGATCTACTGGACCAGCTGGACCTGCCGGCTCTCCTGGTGCTCAAGGACCTGCCGGTTCCCCTGGTGCTCAAGGACCCACTGGACCTGCCGGACCTGCCGGCTCTCCTGGCTCTCCTGGCTCTGGCTCTCCCAATGGTGGCTCTGGCTCTCCTGGCGCTCAAGGACCCAGTGGATCTGCTGGTGCTCCTGGTTCTCAAGGACCTGCCGGCTCTCCTGGTGCTCAAGGACCTGCCGGTTCCCCTGGTGCTCAAGGACCCACTGGACCTGCCGGACCTGCCGGCTCTCCTGGCTCTCCTGGCTCTGGCTCTGGCTCTCCTGGCGCTCAAGGACCCAGTGGATCTGCTGGTGCTCCTGGTTCTCAAGGACCTGCTGGTGCCCCCGGTGCTCAAGGACCTGCTGGTGCTCAGGGACCCGCTGGTGCTCCTGGCTCTTCAGGACCTGCTGGTTCAAATGGATCTCCTAATGGTTCTGGATCTTCTCCTAACGGCTCCGGATCTTCTCCCAATGGTTCAAGCTCAGGATCTAGTGGCTCTCCTGCTGCTGGTTCTCCTGGAGCTCAAGGACCTGCTGGTGCCCCTGGTGCCCCTGGTGCCCAAGGACCTGCTGGTTCAAACGGATCTCCTAATGGCTCTGGGTCTTCTCCCAATGGTTCAGGATCAGGATCTAGTGGCGCTCCTGTTGCTTCTGGTGCTCCTGGCGCTTCTGGCGCTCCTGGCTCTTCTGGTGCTCCTGGCGCTGCTGGTGCCCCCGGCGCCCAAGGACCTGCTGGTTCAAATGGATCAAATGGATCAGGATCTTCTCCTAACGGCTCTGGTTCATCTCCCAATGGTTCCGGTTCAGGATCTTCTCCTAATGGTTCAGGATCAGGATCCAATGGCTCTCCCGGTGCTGGTTCTCCCGGCTCTGGTTCTCCCGGCTCTGGTTCCGGTGGTCCTGGAACCGGATGCCCTGGACCTCACTGCTCTTCAGGCAATGGTTCAAGCAGTGGAGCTCCCGGATCTAACGCAGCTCCTTCTTACCCAATGCAACAAACCAATGACAGTTCCCGTCTCAGATATTCTTCGGTGCTCTTGGTCATTGGAGCTCTTGTCTTGTTGGTTTAGATCAAGATTTTAGTCAATAAACTTTATATTTTATAATACTATCAACTCAACTTTCAATAAACACTCTAAACTTCACTCTTTTAGGGCCTCTCGATATTTCAAGTGATCATATAGAGCCCAATTTCATTAATGAATTATCACGATTGAAAAGATAAAGATATCATGAACCTGGATCATAAGTCTGTAGTAACTCCAACGGTCATGTCTCGGGATTTATAGATCGGCTCAACAGTCCGGACTCCGGACAGAAGTCCGTACAGCCCATAAATTATTCACATCAATACTATCATCAGTATTATGAATCCAATTTTCACATGCGCATCGAATGAGCCTCACATTAAAGTTAAACCAGCCTAGCTAACAGTTGATTTTAGTAAAATGTGATAGTCTGATAGGGCCAGGAAGAATACGAGTTTGCTAACCTAAAGAGAACTTCTAGAAGAGGATTTCAGGGAATTACTAGCCCTAGCCGGATTTTCCCTAAGCTAATCCCTTTCATTATATTAGGCCAAGGAACAACTATAATGTGCTAGTCCGGATGTTACCATTCAGTCCCAGTGCCCATCCCTGTTTAGTGCCGATTGAAATTAGAATTTTGACAAAATGGATTCACATGATGCCGAGGACATTCCTTTCTAGGAAGAGGGGACAAAAAGAAAAGTATTTTTTTTTATTTCAAATGGCTGGGATCGACCATAACAGGAATCGTCCCAATTAATTTAACAATTTTTTTAGGTGCTAAATAATATATAATTGCTTAGCTGACAAAACGCAAGCAAGTTTGTACTGTATACGTAAGGTGACAATAATGTAATGCAATCCAAGAACATATATCAGTAATAACTTTAATTTCAGAGGTATAATGTGATGTGATTGTTAATGGCACTATGTGATTTCCAAACAACAGCATTATGCCTGTTTACTCATAGAAAATGTGTTGCCCACCTGTCTGGTTATGTGAAAGTCGTCATAGTGATGGCTAATTAGCTACGATGGCGCCGTCCGGAAAGGTGAAGGGAATATCGGAGAGAACGCGGGGAAGGAAGAGCAAAACAACCAGATTCAACATATGCAAAGCACGAAAAGAATAAAAGTCTATCTGACTAAGTAATGTTTATAATTTTCACTAGAATGGTCATTTTAACAAGTTCCCGACACTCTCTCCTGACTGTCATTTGCCTATATTGATCAACAATATCTCCGACACAGAGTTTCTGATAAGCAGTCTCCTGAATAGAGTAACACTGGTATGGGTGTTTAATCGAACATCACTGGATCAACTTAAATTGTGTATATGTTTTCTCCTCACTTCGCCCAAAACTATGCAACAGGTCAGATTATGTTTAACTCAAACTTAATGCAAAACGCTTAATCCATGATGTGTCGTCTGTCTAGATTAGTTCGACCCTGGCCTAAAATGGGCCTTGAAACCCCAAATCTGTTGAGCTAAACGACGTCCTAGGATATATGATCTAAGTGGATAGCTGCATTTCATATTAAGGTTTCTGCCAACAGCCTTGAGAGATGTAAATAAACAATAGGACGGGGGTAGTGGACCGGGAAACGGATCCTACAAAGTTGTCAATATGAGAAACATGGAGAATACTGCTTTAAGCCATGTGTTTTAACCTATTAATAGTATTTACCAGTCATTGCATTAATGATATTAACAATCTTGTCAAACAAACTTTATCGGATAACGCAATTTGAATGTTTAAATTTGAAAAATTTTCAAACACGCCTGTAAACCCGAGACATCCAGTGTAGCGAGATCGTTAGTTTAACATTGTTCAACGGATAACATCAGAGGACATTCTGGTTTCAGAACTGAAAACCCCCGCCATTAGAGCGCCAGGGGCTAAGCTGTTTGGGGACATTCGGATGTTAGAGGTTGATTATTCATATTACCTTGTGCTTGCTCAAGCACCAGGCGGAATCATCCACAGTACTATGTTCTCAGCCTCTCAAATCTCTAGGGTAATTCAATATACTCCACTCCTGTCGAAACTTTGACTAAGTAAAATTTTCAAACCTTGTTTCGTTGCTTTGCTTTGTTTTGATTATTGCAAATCGCTCACTCAAACCTTGAATTCATCAGGCCGTTGTATTTCAGATTTACATTGGGCATAAAGTTTGCTATATTTAGGCAATTAAACGGTGACAGAAATGTTTCTTCGAGCTTTAGTTCAAACAACTGTAGCAATAGAACAGCAGAACCTCAGTTTCCAACACCTCTTTTCATGTGAAAATCGCCGACCGTGGGGCTGAACCGAAGGTGCCGTCCGCAGTTGTCGAGGAAAAACTCGGACAAAAGTTTTGTCACTATATTGATTTTTCTAATCCCTCATTTGGCCTTCTTTTTTGGGAGCACCCCGCTTTTCTAAAAGAAATGGTTTTAAAATTTCGAAAAGTTGTTAATTTCCGAAAACAGCTTACGCTGGGATTAAGGTTCTACTGCCAGATCCTAAAACAGCCAGAAAAAATATGCTGGCACCGAACTTAACTGGAGGACCATTATGGTTTTGTGTTGAGTACTTTGGGGTAATACATTGCTTTTAAGTGCCCTCGATTCTATATAAAGCCCTTGGACCGCCCTTGACTTGATATATCTGTTTCTTCCGTCATTCGCTTGAATAGTATAAAAAATAACTAGTTTATTCTTCTTCATCTAATAATTATCACAATGGTCGACAACAAGAACCTCGCAATTGCCCTTTTGCTCGTTGCTGCTGCCAACGCTCAGCTCAACCCCATTGCCTCCTCCATTGCCGACCAAATCCAATCTGGATTTGTTGACGCCCACGTTTCCAGCGTCCCTGTCGCTCAAGTTTCTTCTGAAGTTGGTCAAATTGCCGCCATCATCTTTGGAAATGCTGGACTTGTCTCTGTTGCCAACGATGCCGTCAGCTTGATTGCTTCCTTGAGTGCCACACCTGTCATCAACTTTGGCTCTACCGCCGTGTCAGTCTTCAACTCCTTCAAGGGATCTCCCGACTTCACTTCGCTCCAAGCTTTGGCTTCTTCTTACATTCCCCATGTTGACCGAAGCCAAGCTATCCAGAACGTCAGCAGCAGATTGGCTGCTCCTCTTGGATTGTTGTTGCCTCAAATCCAGGCCCTTTCTGCCTCCAACACTGATGTTGCCTCTGAGATCAACGCTGCCACTGCTTCCGCTTTTGATGTGCTTTCTTCCTTGTACATTCTTGGACCTGGTCCCGCCGCTGCTTCTTCCTCTGCCGCCGGATCTTCAGCAGCATCTTCCGCTTCTAGTTCTGCCGCCGCTTCTTCTGCCGCCAGCTCTGCTGCCTCTTCTGCCCCTGCTAGCTCTGCTGCCGGATCTTCTGCTGCCAAGACCACTGCTGCCGCTTCTTCCGCTGCTTCATCTGCTGCCGCCAAGTCTTCTTCCCTTCCTCAAGTCAACGGAGCTGACCGATCTGCCATTGCCTTGACCGGAGTCCTTGCCCTCGGAGGATCTGTTGCTGGACTTTTGCTTCTCTAAGCGCTAGAGCTAAAAGTAAACTTTTTATTGTTTTATTCGTTCTATGGCTGGACTAGATAGCTTGCTATACTTTTTAATTTATTAATTCAGTTATATTCATAAAGCCCATATCATGCAATTTCAGTTTAAATTTTTCTTGGATTAGTCGGATGTTCGGATTTTCTTAATTGCTCAGGCAGCGAGTCAGGCGGCATTAGACTTTGTTCCCGATTGGGATAGCGCCGGCATAATGATTTTCTTGCAGGGTCGTAATGCGTCCCATTGGGAAGTGTGGGGTTTCAGCTAGGCTAACTGTTTTTGCTCGGATATTTCTAATGAGCCTTCAGAAACGAGAATTAAATTTGCACAGACATAATACCATATTCTAGTACTCACAGTCTGTATACCACACCATAATTACAGCATATTGCTAAGTTTAAATAAAGTTTGTGGGTCAAACTCAGTTCGTTAGGCAGGGGTTTTTGCCGGCTGCATTAAGTGCGGTTAAAGCTTTGCCACACTCCTTGACTTGTTGAGCCATGAAACAAGACCTCCTTTTCCTCAGCTCTTCTTGGCTTGATGCTGCCAGTTACTTCTACTTCCGATTTATTTCATGCATTGTCGTCTGGCATGACTATTTTGAGACATTTCACCATGCAATGGCGTGAATTGACAGCTCATGATGGTACCGGCCGTGCTATAATATGCTGAGTATGAAGTTTACTTGAAGCCGAGAGATAACAAAATGACAAGCAGGGATCTTCTGAGGATCGGAGGATATTTGCAGGTATATCTATTAATGTTGCCATGCTATTCAATACATGATTATTTGATAACTAGTTATATTTTATATTTATTAGTTACGATATTATCGAGTCTAGAACATCTGTCACGTGATGGGGATCACGTGAGTTCTATATCTTAGCTGCCTGGAATCGAATTTCGAAGACGGCAGTTCAGGGCCTTAAGGCTGTGGCTTATTGAGTGTTGTTCACAGCACAACCTGTTATATTAAACATTCTAATTAATTGTCAATCAAGAATTGCAGCACTTTAACACTACAAGAGCTTCTTAGAGGAGCTAACTGTACGATATCGACTAGGTGGAGTTAGATCGGGATCGGACTTCAGGCATTCCCGAGTGAGGCTGTTGTACAATTCCGGTGACAGAATACGAATAAGTTCTGGGTTAACTCAGCTAGAGGTCTGAATTTGTGTTGGCGTCTATTACAAGACATGTCTGACTGATTTGATATGTTAATTTTTATGGTAATCTGCACTGCTTGCATACTAGATCTCTGCCATATGAATAAGACGATCATTACGATTATACCAATATCGAAACTGAAATCAAGAGTATAGTACACATTGATAACATCCTTAGTGTTAGAAGTCAAGCTATGAATTCAGCCTCCATTCAAAGAGAACTGTGCAATGCTCCAAAACAGTCCTTCTTAAAGCCAGCTGAACCAGCTGCTCAGAACGGAAGTTGTTGGATCTACAGTATTTCAAGTAATCGAAGTAATGAGTAGAGCCATTAGTAGAGCCATGACATCAGGCATGGGCAACTACAGATGGTGGAACATATAATCGAACAGAGTGTCGAACGTGAATCCGACGACATTAATTCTTACAAGTGGTTTCTTACAGACGGTTTAAAAGTTTCTCTTGACTGAATTGACTCTAAGAAAGGTCTTAGCGGTGAACAAGTCCCTCGAATTCCTACCCCACGTTTCATCTGATGGTAGCCGCACAACAGCTTGTCACATGGTTTCTCGGCTTTATTAGAGAATCGAGTCCTCTACCACTCAAGCCACTCTCGAGCGCTTAAGTATCAATAATCTCTTGAAAATAAGGAAGATTCCGGCGCCATTGCAAGAGCAGTATGCCGCAAATTGTCGGCAAAGGTACAAAAGTTGACACCAGTCGCCTTCTAACCAGTGACTTGAAATGAAGATTATACTACTGCTCTAATCTCGAGGAAGCTGGAGTGAATGAGACCCCCTGAATCAGGGGCATCGAACAAAACAATGTGATCTCAGATGGAAGCATACTATATTGATCTCTACGACTGAACAAGCGCTTATTATCAAAATTTGAAATTATTAAGACTGAATTCATTGCATTTTATACATAACAAAGCATTTAACACCAGAACTTGTAAATTCTAAACATGAAGTTTTTGGATTGCAAGTAGGCTCTTTCTTCCTCCAATTCTTGTTGAAGGAGATCCAAATCCATCTCACGAACACCAGTAACAAGATCCATATTCTTAGCTCTCACAAAGGGAGATTGCTTAAAGAAAACGGCCTTGTATCCAATGTAGAAAACAATGACGATAGGGGCAGCAAGATAGACTTGGAAGAAAGAAGATGCATTAGGCTCTCCTCCAATAGGGAACAGAGCAGTCCAGAACTGGGCAATCAAGACAAGAACGTTCAAAATGAAACCGTACCATGAACCCCAAACTCCAAGAGCAGCAGTAAATGGCATTTCCTTAAGAGAACGGCCTTGAGCCTTCATTCCACGTCTGAATCGAATGTGGCAAAGGTTAATAGATCCCCAGGTGAAGATGGAAGAGAGACCGGAAAGGGCAAGAAGCCAGTTGAAAACTTCATTGTGCTTGTCGGATCCAGAGATGAAACACAAAAGACCAAAGATCGAGGTCACAATGATTCCAACAAGAGGACGTCCTTGTCGGTCAATGTATCCAAGGATTCTAGGAGCTTGACCTTGAGCAGCCAAAGCAGCAAGAGTTCTAGAGCAGGCATAGACAGACGAGTTTCCGACAGACAATACGGAGATAAGAATGACTACGTTCATGACGGAAGGAAGACCTCCAATTCCGGCATTCTTAATGGCAATGACGAAAGGAGAGGCAGTGATATCGACGGAAGAAGATCCAAGAAGACGAGGATCGGTGTAAGGGACAAGAAGACCGACAAGGGTCAAAGAGATCATGTAGAAGAGAGTGATACGCCAGAACACTTGCTTAGTGGCCTTGGGCAAATCCTTACGGGGATTTTTGGTCTCGGCGGCAGCCAAACCAACCAATTCAGTACCAGCAAAGGCGAAAGCAGCGTTGACAAACACAGAACAAAGACCCTTGAATCCAGCAGCAAAAGCACCAGGATCGTGCCAGTATCGGCCTCCGATATAACCTCCGTGGGGACCTCCTCCGGCTGTGAGAACGATTCCAAGGATAATAAAACCGACAATGGCAACGACCTTGATGATGGAGAAGACAAATTCGGCCTCTCCGTATCCCTTGACACCAAAGAAATTAATCAACACAATAAGCACGTAAAAGACGGCGACCCAAGCATCGGGATTAACCGTGGCAGCGGGAGATCCGTCATAGGACCAATATGAGACAGTGATAGAGGCAGCGACCAGTTCGAGGGGGAATACAACCAACCATTGAAGAGCGTAATTCCATCCCATAGCAAAACCCCAAGCAGGGTCTAGGAAACGAGTGGAATAAGTAGCGAAAGCACCAGAAACGGGGAATCGAACAGCCAACTCACCTAAAGCGTGAACTGTACCGAACAACATACTACCAATCAAACCGAAAGCAATAACAACGGCAGCGGGACCTCCAGCTGACAATGAACCTCCAGATCCAACGAAAAGACCAGTTCCAATAGAACCTCCAATAGCAATCATTTGCAAATGACGATTCTTAAGACCTCGTTCTAAAGGACTGTTGGCAGTTTTGAAAGCAGCGATCTCGAGCTTGGTCATTCCTGTAGTGTCCAAGTGCGACAAATCGGCGGGCTTGAAAGAGTCCTTGAAGTTTTGCCATTTTGAAACATGTTCGGTGGAGATGATGGCAGTATCTTGATCTACGGGGCTGACAGCGTTGTCAGAAGAAAACTTTTCTCCTTCCATTATTAAGTGTGATCTTTAGAAAAGTTTTGTTTTACGAGGACCTCCCTATTTATATACTGTAGCTAAGCTCCACACTCATTGATAAGCCGAAACAAGCAGCCATTCCTTTTTACAATTCAAAATCAAACACCTTTCTTTTCAAGCATCAAAAAGCATAATTTGTTTTGCATGATTCTTTGCTACAGCTCTGGTGATTATCCAGATAAGGAAATCCCTCAGATAAGCTATCAATATCTGGCGATCACCGGGGATAGTCGGGGTGAAAACATCGACTAATTGGGTATAAGAAACAACTGAGCACTGATAACAAAGGAGGGTAAGCCTTAAAGATATCTAGCAAAAAGCAACGACAGACAAAAAGAAAAGTAAATTTATCGGCTGCACCAGAAAAGCAAGCCACCCAGCTCTGATACACACATTTACACACCACAATCATCAATTGAATAGAGATAAGAAAGAGATAACAACAAAAAGCTGGCAAGTTTACATTAGTTTCATTGTGTGTTTTTTCACCCCTTTTTTTCCTGCCTACGTCGGTTAAATGCGTGATAGGCTGTTATTGCATTATTTATTTTTTTATCTTCTTTATCCGCTTCTCTCGCCTTAAAACTCCTTCTCTAGACGTTTCTTTTCTGATCGTCTTGCATTTCTATTTGCTAGTCTTGTGACTAGAAAAGGTCTAAATATTCTGGAAGCTTTGTTCTGATTGGGAGATCGAGCCCAGCCTAGCAACTAGTAAACCACCAGTAAAACAATCCAGCAAATGTACAATCGAAAGTTGGCAGGTACGATTGCATCCCATGGAAAAAAGCCAAGCTAGCGCCGTTCTAGAACAATAAATACGCAAAAAGCTAAGTCACTAGGCCCATCTTAGCTTTTGTATTGGCATCTAAACATTTCAACAAACAGCCACAATAACTTCATTGTTGAGCCCTGTATTAACCCTTCATCTCTAATTCAACTTCATATTCTTAAAGTTTGTTCATCAGCTGAGTACGCTATCAACCATAATGCGGAGTATCTCTGCAATCATGATTGGACGCCAACGAAGCTTTAATCAGACAGAAGGATGGTATTTCCCTTTTGGTCCAAAGTTTGACAACAATTGAGTTTATAGTGATCAAGATAGCCGCCTGAAGAGGAGAAGACAACTGGCTGATAGCAGCTGAGGCGGGTTCAGAAGAGATGAAACGGGCCGAATGGGGGGTCGCATAGAACCGAAAGCAAAGGGTCAAAAATGGAGAATGGTAAAAAGTAAGAAAACAGCCAGCTTGTCGACTATTTACTAGGCGGGTTGCGTTGCGCCATGCCCTGAAACAAAATCCTGGTCCCATAGATACGGCTTTTTTTTTGTTCTGGACCCATCTCTTTCTTTGTTTGTACATGGAAAAAGCAACGGCTTACGTATACTAGCATATCGTTTCCGGCTTCATTTCCTCTAAAGTTTTTCTTAATAAACCTAGTACACGGCACGAGATCGTCAAACGGAATTCTCAAACGAGGTTAGGACAACGTAACATCTCTTCTCTACTTGTTGTCGATCTTTATATTATTGGGACATATTGCAAAAGTAATTATAACTTATTTTATTAATTTTTTGCAATTTTTTTTTACTTGCTTCGATTTCTCCTAACCCTCGAGGAGAAAAACTGAAAGTGGATCGAGTTCTGGCAAAAAAATAAGTTAAAGATAAGAGAAAATCAAGCATAACATCAAGTTTAATATATAGAAATCGCTCATTTCTTGAAAAAATAGGTTTACTGGCGGCTATTTGTTTCATGTTTCAACATGATTTTTTTTCCTCCGTCGGAGTTGTCTTGCTTCTATGCTGTGTTTGAATGAAAAATATTCCTCTTGTAACCATCTCCTGAAAAGGAAGAGGATCCTAATTCCTGATTAATTCCAGATTCGTTTTATGCTCATTGCTCGCTTGAGCCACTTCACTTTTCAACTTAAGGGTCTGAAAGACTCCAGTCTGGCTTACGTGCTCGGGTCTCGGATCTTGTAAATGGAGTGACTGTCGATCGTCATAATTCGCTCTAGGACAAAGTACCTATATGTGGGATGTTTCAACAGGCAAATAGCCTGACAGAATCGTACTAACTAATACGAGAATTTGCAATGAAAAATATACAACGGGCCCCAACGGGCCCAACGGGCCTTGGTGCTTTTGTGGGTTCATAAGACAATCAGATTAACTTCATTACTACTGTAGATATCTTTGACTATAAACTTGAACTGTTAACTATGAATCTGGATGATCCTAGACTCACATATTTTTGAAATGTAGATCTTGCGCAAAATTTCATGTTATGCAGGACTGTCAGATCTCCTGTTTCGTCCAGCTACAGCTGTCAGGATCGTGGTGGACTGTTTCTGAGGATCGTCCTTGAGATCTAGTACTTGATTATGGATATTTTCTACTATGAGTGCTAAGCGGAATGACACGAAGCTTATGGTACCAGCAGAAAAGGGAATAGGTGAATTTGGTGCCGTTCGTGCCAAATCTGAACAATGCACTTCTCGGACCTCGGGATCCCCCGAGATTATTACTATTAATAAATTTTTTCACTTACTGTCCATTTCACAGGCTTGTGAATCACCTCGACCGATTATTCTATCAATGTTCTCATTCTATATTCTTACGAACAGATGATCAACTGTTCTCCGACGGCGACTCCTAGCTCGCCAATTTACTGCACATCGGCTATTCAAGGTTCACGAATCGGTAATAGGAGGAAATATGTCGAACTTTAAAAAGCAAGTAAAAAAAGTTTCGTTTCCTTGAATCTAAGAGAAAAAACGAGGGGGTGAAATCGAATAGCTAACTGATTCCGCTAGCTTTTGCAACCCAGCGAAATGGTTATAAAATTCTGTGAAATCCTTAAAATCTCTCATATTTGCCTCTGAGAAGGCTCTAATGATCCTAATAATTTGAACAGACCTTTATAGAGATATTCTTCAAGGCAATTATTCATTGCTCGTAATCGTATTGTCCAGAATTTATCTCCTGTCAATGCCCTAACCCTCAGATGAGAAAAATTTTAACGTTTGCCTCAAAATCGTCTAGACTCATAGCCGATCCGGTCCAAGATGATTATTTGGCAGATCATTTCGGCCGATCGCTAACCCCTTTTCGTTGACGAGACTAGAGACCTTTTGGGAATTGTTTGGGTACAATCGATGAGCATCACACAAAATATAGAGCTTTGATTGGCTGACAGACCAAACAAGGTCCCTTGCAGAATAAGCAACGCATATATGAAATACCAAACCACGACCGGCTTTGGGAGAACTGGATTAGCTGATATTGGCTGGATTTGTACTTGAACTAGCCGCCGATCAACTAGCTGTTATAGGCCAATACGACCAGGATTAATATGAGCTAGTGTATTTAGCAACTTAAGTTGCTAAACAACGGGGCTCGTGACGGCAGGACGGGACTTAACAATTCGGCAGTAGAAGGTCCGCTAGCTTTATCAATAGAGCACAGCCTAGCACAGGCAGAATACGAAATATGAATTTGAAACTAGCATAATATAAAGAATATACTACAAGATCGTTTGAAGTCTGATTCGGCTGTAAGGTCGGCAGTTTATCGAAAGAGTTAGCTCGGGCAGAATACGAGATATAAGCTTGAAATTAGCATACCATAAAGATTATTTCAAAAGACTGGTTATTATTTGCCGGTTGCTTGGCAAGTGTAAAACACGACCAAAACACGCTATTGGCAAAATGAGGTCAGCAAAGCCAAGTCAAGATAAGCGCTGAAAGTCCCAGATAACCAGATAACGGAAAAATGCGGAAGAATACCGGGTAATTGTCAAAACTATTACTGGATTATCTTCGGCCGGTAAAATCGTTCCCAGATAGCTTCAGGGGCTGCAGATCTAGTGATTTCCGACTTTTCCGATGCGATATGGATGCGCAATCAGTCGCGCCAACTGCTGATATATCTGACCCTGGATTTGACCGATATTTATCCGCTTCCGTGATCCGATACCCTTACAGCAACAGCTAAAGGTTATTACTCAAGAACCAATGAGATACCAGGTCGTGGACCCTTCACAAGTATAAGATGCTCAAAGCTACGAGGAGCCTACACAATAGAGAATCTGACGGCATCATTTACATAGTCATTGCTGCCAGCTCTGCAACATTTCCTTTCGTTCCTGCTGGAAAGTGAGTTGGAAGATGTGATAGAATAAGACTCGAGATCAGGCTCAGAATCAGACTGAACCTGAAATCTCTTCAACGATTGACTCAGTCACGTTTCGAGCGATCAGATCAATTGTTCCAATCAATTATTAGTAAATTTCATAAAAGAGGAGGCATTCCTAACCCTTTGGTCTTGCTCTTTCAGTCAAGTAGTGAACGAGAGTGTCGAAGGGTGTAAATATTTGATCAAACTGTTTTCGGTGTCCGCAATCGCAGATTGCAGATCCATGCGCTCGATCGTACTAGGCTACGAAGGGGCCGATCTAGTAGCAATATCGGGCACTTCTAGAAGGTTTCAGCCCAAGCAAGACAAAGCATCTGCGCTGAATCGCAAACCTTCAACAACCACGAACTGAGACGAACTTGTAATCATCTCTTTCTCAGAAGTTGGACTAGCAGCTTGATGATCTAAGGCCGATCGAAAAGTTACCCAAAGTTGAACTAGTCACGTGATTTGTAAAATTCGGGTGGGCGGAGATCACTGCAGGGTAAAGTTCAATCAAACTCCTTATTTTGTCAAACGCTTTTTACTTTACAAGCGAAAGGTTAAGCACTAAAGCGAGCATCTATAAGGTTTTTCATGCAAGAGCGCCTGATATTTAATGCGATATCGTCAGATACTAAGTACTTATCGGCATGGAGACAGCGCCCGATCTTGGACGGTACAAACGCCTTAGTACAATAGTTTGCATAATGTAATACAAGTATTATACAATCCGATGGAATCAGTAAAATCAGTAGAATCAACAGAACTAGTAGAATCAGCAGAATCAGTAGTCCAATTAGAGAACCAACCAGCAATGAGAGACTGAGACAAAGGAAAATAGTGGGCAATCAAGTAGTTAGACAGATATTCATTCTTCCTCTTCAAGATGGTATTTAATTAAGTATTTAAATATATAATTATTGAAGATACCCCCTATTCCTCCTAACCCTTCATTCTTCAGCCCCACCGCTTATAACTTAAATAAACGCCAGATTCATGCTAAAAATAAGAAATTAAACTGATGCGCGAAGGCTCGCGTAACCGTCGCCTTGTAGTACTATATATATAGAGTAATATAATATAAGTAGCAGAAGTAAAACTAACATTTTCTCTACAATTTCTGGTGGTTGGCTAATTGTGTTGGCTAACTGATTTGGCTGGCTGAATTGATAGCCATCGAGCTAACTGAGTAAGTGCGATCGTCATGTTTTATGCCCGCAAGTGTATTTCTAACTGCCAACAGCAATTAAGGATTAAGCATAAGGACTGTTGAATCTGGAGAAGGGATAATTAAGTAGAAATCTACAAAGAACTCCTAATATATAAAAACTATTGGCAATTCGACAATTCGACAATTTTTTTAACGAAAAGTTTGATATTATTGATATTTATTGGTATTATTCTTATTATTCTTGGTTAGGAGCTAGCCTGTTGGGAATCTGCAGACTCACGATCCTATTGGAGACCAAATCTACGGTCAATTATAGGAGATTGATTGCTGTTCAACATAGCTGCAATCTGTTCCGTCATAATATAGAGCTCACTGTTCTATTTGTTCTATTTGCTCAACTTTTAAGTCTGTGTTTTGCTGTCTGAGTTCTCTCTTCTAGCTGTGCTAGCTGTTCCCTCGCTTCCACCCTTGTGCAGTTCTCTTGTTCTCGCTCGCTTACACAATCGTCTGAGGTCAGTGCATAATCAAGCAAGGTTAAAGCCTTTTCTCCGGTCTGCATACGCATTGTCAGCTGTTACACATCAAACTGTCATTGCAAATCTACAGTCAGTTGCATTATCTGATTCTCTGTTATTTTAAACTATAATAGTTTCAGGCTTGAGTCAGTCCCACTAAGGTCAAACCTTTTACCGACATTCTATTTATAGATGAAAAGGCTTAAGAAGCTCACAAAGTCTGGTACAGGACAGGCCGTACAGAAAAGTCCCAACCCAGCCCAGCTGAACGATGTGCCTCGCCCTATACTCGACATTGACTTTGATCTCCACGTTGATTTACAAGTCGACCACGACATTATTATGCCTTGTGCAGCTTCGATTGCCGACTCCTCTCGAACAAGTTCTCTATACAGTACTATCAGTGTCAGTAACAACGCCATTGTTCTGGGAAAGTCAATGCCCCCACTAAAAGCCCAACCCCGTGCTGCATCTGGTACGAAACCTTGTACTAAACCTCCCAATTCCAGCACTACCGAAAGCTTAAACCAGTCTGACGTTTACCACTGGTCACCCAAAATTACTGATAATCTCATCATCAATAATACTGACACGAAAAATAATAACACTCACAATACTAATATCAACAACTCCAACAACTCCAACAACGCCAACAACACTCGTTCACTTTCTCCTATTATCACCTTTATCGACTCATCCTCTTCTTCTCAACCTTCTCCTTTAACCCCAACGACTCCTTCCATGTCGAATGGCTCATATCAAGGCATCGCCGCCAACGACGAAGATGACGCTCTAGATTTCGACTCCATCTCAAAGGGGACTAAGTACCAGCCTATAGGCTCTTATTCTTTGGATCCAAAGGCTATAGGAACAGCCTCAACAACTGCTGGAGTCACTGCAGTGCCACGAAAGCCCGTTGCTCCCGCCGTGATTACTGTTGATACTGCTCCGTCAAGCGCTGGGCTTCTTTCTATATATGAACATTCGCGAAATGACTCTGTACTATCATTTACAGAGGACTCTGCCCGTGCTGAAGAGGCTCTGATAAGCAAATCGCCTCAGTATTACAGGAACTCTGCCAACTTGGAACCAGTGTCTCCTCTTAAACGACGCTCGGCCACCAAGAAACTGGTATTTTCCAACGATATCGAGATGCATGAAGTAGCGTTGGACGCTCCAAGTCACGAGTCTATGCCAACGGCCCCAGCTCCAGTAAACTCTTCCCCCGCGTGGCCTGCTGGCTCTGAACGCTTGTCCAACTCTCACCTCCGCACTAACTTTCTTGAAAATCACTACCGACAGTCGTACAGGCCTCCTTCAGAGGTCCTGGTGACGAAATCTCAGTATGAGAACTACCGTAAAAGCATTGCAGAACAAGGCAGTAAAAGGGTGTCGGCCGTCAGTAACGAAGACGACAACATGAGCATCAGCGAGGTCAGCGATATCAGCGACTCCGAGTCCGTCTCCGACATTCGTCGCTCTTCCTCTCGTTATCAAGATGACGAAAATAACGACACAAAGAAAAACATTCGTATGCGTCAGAAACAAGATGCTCATTTGTCTGTTTATCGGCAGAAAATGACCAAAGTCACTGGTCAGGTGACTGGTCAGGTCGCGTTGCTGAAAGACTCTTCTGCTTTCGTTAATAATGAGGAAGATGATTCAGAAGATGAATATGATGATGTTCCTCTTGGAATCCTTAAGGCTCATGGGTTCCCTACTACCGGACGGTTGAGAGCAATGCATTCACAGCCTAATCTCCATGATCCTACAGGGCCAGCTTATGCTCCTAGTACCGCATCGGTTCTGTATGACCGACCAGGGACTCCTGCAAGGCTTGCAGGCGAAACCGCTTCGCTGCGTTCGTTCCGTCAATCAGACGAAATTGTAGCCCGTCCTGGCTCTGGGCTTAGAGGAGGATTTCCCGGTTTGTCAGCCAATACTCCTCCACTCCCGTCAGTCTTTGGAGTTTCTGCTCCTGCTATGACCAGAGGTCTTATAGGTGAAATCGCCAGGGAAGAAGAAGCCAAAGCACGCCGGAAATCACAAGGAAATGCCATTGCTGCTTTGGCATCATCAGGAGCTTCATTATTTCCTTCAGGATCTTCTATTTACGGTCCTCCTCCTCAACCTAGTCCATCCACTGAGATCCAGGCTCAACTACAACAGGTAATGCAGTTACAAATCCAAATGATGCAGCAAATGGCTGGAGGTGTCGCTCCTCCTACAAACGCTCCTCAAGGAGTTCCTCACTTTCTTCCTTCAACAAATCTACCTCCGATGAAAAAGCACTGGAGTGCCTTTGACATTCCGCTTGTCAAGCAGAATTACTCGCCTTCAATCCGCAGTGTAGGTTCAGGTGACCGTTTCACTCAACGCTACGGCACTCCTTCGTTGAACGATCTTGCACAGCAAGAGTTGAGAGGGTCAATAGGAGGACTACCTTCCGCAGCCCAACTGTCCGTCCAAGCTCCATCATCCCCGTCGCCTTTAATACAAGACTCAAGCGATGTAGACGACGATGATGACGACGAGAAGGAATGGGAGGAGATGCTTCGAAAGAGAAAGGGGCTCAAAGAGCTGTGGAAGCAGCAGCAGAGCATTGTTGTTTAAGTTTAGGATATTGCATAGGAATATATTAATCTATTAAACCTGATGAACGGTAGCATACGACGGAGAGTGGATGGACGGCACAGCTAACTTCAGGGTAATACCATAAGGCTCTCGACATCTTGAGCACCTAATTATTTTTCATTATTTGCAGTCAAATTTCATGCTACACTATTGCTTCTATTATATTTATTTGTTATTGCTAATAAATATCAATTGTTGATTGCTGAATTTATTTTTTGCGGGGTTTTGTGGGTTTGTAGGTCTTCAGCTAAAAACTCTTGCTACTCTTCTGAAATACGATGTTGGAATCTCGATGGGCACCAGGAGGAGATTTGGCCTCGGCGGAGGAGAAGAGAGTCTCGAAGATTGTGGAAAAGTCCGTGAATGACAAAAGAGATACAAAAGATAAGAGCGATAATGATAAAGGGGCGGATATAAAGAAAGGTTCAAAAACGGAGGAAATAGTCGCAGCAAAGGTCAGTCCAGCCAGTCCGGCGACTACAACTGGTACAGCGAAGGGCAGTTCAGCAAAGGGCGGTACAAAGGGCAGTAAAAAGGGCAGTACAACAAATGCCAATACAGACAAGACCAATATTGCCAATACGACTAAGACCAGCACAGGCAAGAAAGGCGTTCTAGCATCAAGATGGGCACCTGGAGGAGATTTGAAAAGTGACAACCAGAAAGAAAAACAAGAATCAAGACCAAAGACTTCAGACAGAATCGATGGACGAATTGACAATAAATCTTCCACGGGCGACGAAAGACCTCATACATCCGATGGGCGCCTACAGAGAGACAGTTCTTTTCCAGACAAACGAAACTCGCATTCGAATCACAACCGTAAGATAGATCATGACATCAAGATACCGACCGGTCCAAGAGCATCACGTACAAAAGACAAACGAGAAGCAGGCAACCACGAGCCTACACGCTCAGCCCATGAGTCTACCAGAGAAACATTCAGACAAAAGAAGCTGCAGTCTGCGAAACTGGAGTGGGATACTGAAGGGAAAGGTGAGAAAGAGCATCCGAATGAGGAATTCTCCATTAAAGGGGGAGGGATGTCCATCAAAGGAAGGGGATCTGATTCAACCTCAAAGAGAAAGAATAACAATAAAGACAATGGTCGACTTAATACAACTTCAAGACCTTCGACCTCGGCCACTCCAGCGGCTCCAGCGGCTCCAGCGGCCTCACAACAAGAACTCGACGCCATTCGCAAGAAAATCGAAAAGGATATTGAAGACATGGCCTCAGGGCATATTAATTGGGCTGATGATGAAGATGATTGACTGCACGATCGATAAACACTATTTATTACTATGGGAACAATTGAAAATGATATTTGAAGATATTCAATTGCTAATGATTCAGAGACGCGAGATTCAGACTATCGT
This sequence comes from Middelhovenomyces tepae, assembly GCA_003708105.3. Lineage (NCBI taxonomy): Eukaryota > Fungi > Ascomycota > Dipodascomycetes > Dipodascales > Dipodascaceae > Middelhovenomyces > Middelhovenomyces tepae. The sequence continues at coordinate 219,744 of PPNF03000008.1, read as the reverse complement.
ATCGCGGTTGCCTATAAGGCCATCTGCAGAACTCTAAAACAGTTTCGTTCTCCGATATTATCGCAATTTAAATTTGGGCTTTGATTCGATATTCATCCACTTGGTAAATAATTATTGGCATTAGACCTGATATTATGATTGATATCGACGAGTTTGAACTCGGATAACATTCGAGATAGTATATCAATTGCGAACCTCTAGCAGGGTACTAGAGCGGATGGTTTTGCCGATATCATTGGCATTTATCGGCGAGATTAAGCTGATATCGTCTCAGTAACGATATTGAAGCACTCTGAAACTGATGAAACGTCCACAATATCAGAATAATTTACTATGTCATCTAACTTAAATATAAAATAAAATATCTGTAATTTATTTCGTTATAGTTGCAGAAATGGAGCAATCAAGCATTACGGGAAATCGACGCTTCCCGTATAGGAATTCAATATTAGGTAATCAAATTGAGAATCCTCAAAGCAGCAGCCTGTCGGCCAGAATCTGTCAATTTTAGTCTAAATTCTTTAATTATTTATTATTAGTTATTTCATTGAGATAACTGCTGTTTTTCACATTTTTTAATACTTTTTTTTGCGAATATCGTCGCTATTATTATTTGCGGTTTAATATCTACTGCCGTTCTATATCCAGCATCCCAATTCCACCTTATGATGTCGCCTGAATAATTCCATTCTACGCACAATTGATACAATTCACCAATTCAACACGGACCGCTAGTACATCGAATTATTATGAACCGAAATTTTGCAGATTTCTGCTGGCGGACTCGCTTATTCTCGCGGAGCCTTCCGCGCAATCTCACAATCCACTCTCGCAACCCACACAACTGTATCCTCAAGTCCCGTCATTTTTCCCGTCCATTCTCATCTGATTTACGTCCTCAGTCGGGAATCAGCCTATCGTTCTCATTGAAAGTCCTTACAGCAACTTTAATCACGGTCTCCGGATACGCTGCTTATACAGTGATAGTGCAAGAGAAGCCATTTTTCATACCGTTATGGATCTGTTCGCGACGAAGGCGACCTTTTCCAAAGGAGATTGACCGGGAAATGATCTTAGGTAAGACCATAAAAGTGTTTGTATGATTCTAACTAGATGAAATCAAAACGAAACTACATGACCGGCTATCGGTGGACGAAATCGTTTCGGATGTACTAGGAGTTCCTATTGAATTCACCGGTGAAGAGCGGTTTAATGTTTTAATGTAAGTGTCCAATGATTAAACTATTTGTCTAACTAGTCATTCCTCTAATCCGTCCATTGCCGGCTTGAGAATAGCTCCTTCTTCTCCGTATTTCTCTATAACCTCCCGTCCTATACGGTTTGATAATGGAATAGATAAACTGTTGCTGGCATTTGCTCCTTCTGAGTCTCAGTCGGAGGATGCTGGAGCACGTGATTCAAAGCTTCCTTGGGCGGAAATCCTCGTCAATGGAACCGTGGACATTCGAGGTACGCATTCAAAGAAAGAAGCTTCTTTAGAGTTCCGTGCAAGTAAGGATCTTTACTCACCATCATGCCCGAGAATTCCCGTGACTGTAATGAGTTATAAAGATGGCGATGAGGAAATCGACCAGAGGTTGTGGTAATCAAACAGAGAAATACTCCAATCTATTGTATATACATTCATAATCTTCAAATTCATGTTGGCAATTGACTTACCCTATTGTAGTTTGCTTTGAGGTAATGTTACCCTGCCGACATCCGGCACCAGCCGAGCGAGCACGAACGGAACATAATATCGTCTATTTAGTCCACATTTTGCAAGACGTTAAAATGCCAGTAGACGGATCGGAAGCCGCCGCGGATCCAGGACCGCCGGTGCGGACCGGGTTCGACGTCTTGCTGAGCCTTGATAACCAGTTAGAGGGCCAAAACGGCAGTTCTTCAATCGTCGAGCCTGAACGGGTGATCCGACATCAGCCGCGGGCTCTAGCAAACAAGCCAAAGATCAGAGAGCTCTCATTGTCTCCAACTGGAATTCCAATTGAAAGGAGATCACGATCACGGTCCCGAAGTCGGAGCGGAAGTCGATCTCGAAGCCAGTCGGGCAATTCGACTCAGGAATTCCCTGCTTACATCCCATCTCCTCCGTATGAACCCCCATTCACAGGTCATAGACATATAGCAGCGTCGGCTCCTCCTCCACACCGACGATCGTCTATTTCAGAATGGTTCCGGCGCTTAGGAAACAAGGTAATGGGCGCCAATCGGTCTTCGCATTTCGCCGACGCACCTCAGACCGAGATCTACTACAGTGTGTTCAAAGCTCCGTACAATCTTCAACCGTATTTGATGCCGTCGAATGGCTTGTTAGAATCCGGTCCGATAGCACAAGCAGAGTATGATCGCATTGTAGAAGGAGTGCGCATAGCTATAGAGAACGGCACCCAGCCGAAATTGATTGCCCAGGGCAGTTCTGGCAGCTATTTTGTCAGACATAGTAGCGGAAAGATCGTGGGAGTGTTTAAACCAAAAGATGAAGAGCCATACGGGCCATTGAGCCCTAAATGGACCAAATGGCTGCACCGCAACCTTTTCCCTTGCTTTTTTGGCCGCAGCTGCTTGATCCCGAATAACGGATACCTTTGTGAAGCGGCAGCAAGCTATTTAGACAGGTTGTTGCAGACGTATATAGTTCCTTTCACCGACACTGTGTTCCTATCGTCCCCGGCGTTTTACTATCGCTACTTTGACCGACCTCCTTTTGCAAAAGGTAAATCTCTGCCCAACAAGGTAGGCAGTCTACAGCTGTTCTTGTACGGCTATGAGCAGGCAGATGTCTTTTTAAGAAAACATCCTTTAGAACGTAGAGCAGTAACGTCAACAGTTACAAGCACAGATGATGAAGGCTTCGAATGGACGCCGGAGGTCATTGAACAGTTCCGGGAGGAGCTGGAGAAACTAGTCATCCTCGATTATATCATGAGGAACACTGATAGAGGTTTAGATAACTGGATGATAAAAGTAGAGTGGCCTGAAGAAAGCGAGGCAGGTCGCGGCCGCCCGTTCCTACGAGTTGGTGCCATTGATTCAGGGCTTTCCTGGCCCTGGAAACATCCTGATGAATGGCGTTCATATCCCTTTGGCTGGTTGTTCCTTCCGTTAACACTTATTGGTCAGCCCTTTTCTGAAAATACCCGTAAACACTTTCTTCCGCTCTTATGCTCCTCTGAATGGTGGGAAGAAGCATCAATAGTGTTTCGGACGCTGTTTTCCAGAGACACCGAGTTCAAAGAACGCCTTTGGAAGCGGCAATGGGCGGTTATGAAGGGGCAAGCGTTTAATGTAGTGGAGACGTTGAAGACTTCGGAACAGGGACCTTTGGAGCTGGCCAGAAGGACGAGAATAATGGTGTGGGATGATATCATGGACGTCCCTTTGAGGGTCCCTTTGTCGACCGTCAGTAACGCTATGAATACGCCGATTTGGTCGCCTGATGAGAACTGCGTCCCGATAACCCCGAGTAAAGCCATATCGACTAGAGACACCAGAACAGGAGCTAGAACAGTACAAGATCCGTTCTTAGATGATCCAACAGAGAATGGATTAGAAGTGAATGGCACTAACGGAACCGCTAACGACGACGTTTCGGATGTTGCAGCAGAAATTGCGTCTGCTCCACCTTCTTTCCCTGTGGAGCCATACGTAGAAGCTCCTTCCGGCTACGCGGCATCTGTGTCAGGATACACTGCCTCGGCAGCTCATTCACTTCTTGGGCCACCCCCTTCGACTCCTCGCAAATCGAAGAGTGTCTTTGGAAGCATCTCTCCTCTGATGAACAAATCGCGAAAACGAGGTGGCTCTCTCAGCATCGAAGCACGGTACAGGGCGCTGGAAGAGGAACAGCATTTACTGGATAAATCAGAGCCCAGCAGGCAATTCCCTCGAGTCAGTCTGTTTGAAGAACTTCTAGAGGAAGAAGCTACTCCGTCAAGGCGCAGAGCAGATACAGCTGTATCGGATATCGGGTTCTCAGTGGCCGAGGGTTCTCAAGCAAATAAAAGGGTTGTAGTGGAAAGATTGCAAACCGTGAACACCAAGCCGCCCGTTTTTACATGGTGCTAACAGGCATATAGAACTTGCATGTAATATTATTAATTTATTAATCAGGAAGATCAAGGCTAAGATGAGTGTATGCTGATATCAGAAATCAGATGCCCATCAAATCGTCCCATTGAGTATTGGAGTTTGCAGATATTGACAATTTCAACTTGCCGTTGCCGATATATCGGCAGTCTTACAGCTACTCAGCATAACAGTGACTATAGATGCACGTAGCACGACGGCGATATCAGCCAAGTTCCCGATGTTATCCTCTATCTCAAATCTACATAAGTAAACTAGGGACAATATCGTCAGTCCTTCATTTTGCTGATATTCTATTCCTTGCTTGACTCTAGCCGATATCGTATCGGTAGCTGGCCAACAGCTAGACAACGGTACAAATTCCACTACGTTCTCTGTGACTATCATTCCTGGAACAAATTCGACTCCGCCCTATTGGTTGAATTAAAGAAAATGAAGCTAATAAGTTAAATGTTAAATGAATTCTGTACATTATTTATCTTTTTTTTTGTTATTTTTTATTTATTATTCGCGTTTCTCTAGATTTTCAATTTGGGACGTGCGATAAATTGGCGAAATATTCATTATTTGTCACCCATTTAATCTCGACGGATAATGGATATAACCGATCCCTCTGACTTCAAAAACTCCTCGATCCCTTCACTTTATAGCCTGGACAGCTGTTTACGATGTAATATTTGCAAAGACTTTTTCCGGGCGCCGGTTATGACTTCTTGCAGCCACACGTTTTGTTCATTATGTATCCGGCGAATGCTTGTATTGGACGCGTTATGTCCGGTTTGCAGGCATCCAGAGCAGGAGTCGAAACTGCGCAAGAACTCTGTGTTGGAAGATGCTGTAGAGAACTATAAAGCCAGTAGGAAAGAGCTGCTGAAATTGTCACATGGGGCGTCAGAGCCAGTACAAACAGAACAGCCAGTACAGAGTAAAGAAAAGGTTGAGGCGGAACAGCCAGTACAGCATATAGAGAAGGTTGAGGCAGTAGAGCATACAGAGTCTGCGCCATCCCGGTTACGTCCGCGACCACAATCTATACAGTAAGTGTCTTTGATCTCTGAATCATCTAACAAGAATCTCTGCTTGTCCAATCTGTGGAGAGCTGTTTCCCGTGAAGGAGATCGAGAACAGCCATCTGAGCATATGCCTGTCTGAACGACAGCCTAAGAAACGACGCATGAAAGAAATGGACATAAACTGGACTACATCGCCTCGAAACGGGACTCCTCCTCCGGATACTCTTCTGTCAAAGAAGCTGCCGAAAATCACCTATGCTCTACTCAAGGACAGGGAGTTACGGTCCAAAGTGTCTGCTTTAGGTATTTCAGATCATGGGTCTAGACAGCAGATAGAACGTAGACATACGGAATGGCTGAATCTTTGGAACAGTAATACTGACGCCAAAGAACCTGTATCTAGAGAAAAGCTGTTGGAGTTTTTGAACGAATGGGAAAGAACCAGTAGAGATACCCATAAGGACGAGATCAAGAAAATCGACTCGGAGCAGTGGAAAGTTAAGCATTCCAGTGCTTTTGAAGATCTAGTAGCTAAGGCGAAGGCAGGAGTTAAGAAGAAAGTTAATGGAGAAGCAAAGGGATATTCAACTAACTGCAATAAAGAACTGAACCAAGCTCTAAAAGTTTCACCCCCGGAAACAACAACAAGCAGTTTTACATCTACTGACGAATCTGCTGAAAAGCTCTCTTCAATACCTCCATTTGCCTCATCTCAGCTGCCAATATCTTGTAAAAGCCCTCCTACCTCGTCGACGTAGCAGATATATGGAATAAGTGATAAGGAACTGAATCATAGGAACAGCATAATAGACTCCAGTACATGTGGAGTTGACGATTAAAGTATCGATAATATCGGCCATTAGCGATGTATCCGAGACTGGAAGCTAAGTATGCGGCATACGACGTATGAGAACATTAACATACAAGGGAATAGCAGAGAAGATGTCTGCCAAAAGATAGTAGTATAGCGCAGTACAGCACAGTACAGTATAGTACAGTAACATTGTCTTTTAGTACAGCCTAGTTCTAATTTACAGATATTCCACACTTCGTCAGCTGTCACAGTTCATCATGAGAAGCAGGTTTGTCAGAGACTCTGACTGTTTCCTGCACGGTTTCTACATCGCCTGTAACAGAAACGGTGAATGTTTCCTGCACAGTCGCAGTCGCAGTCACAGTCGATTGTACCGTCTCAATGAGCTCTCCGACCTCGTCTGGAACAGAGACGGGTGTTTCCACTACAGTTTCCACTACAGACACTTCCTCACCTGTAACAGAAACGGGAAAAGTTTCCTGCACAGTAGCGGTAACCGTGACAGCCGATTCTGATGTCTCAAAGCGCTCTTCGACCTCGTCTGGAACATAGACGGGTGTTTCCAGTACAACAGACTCAGTTACGTCTGGAGCAGAAATAGTGACCGTTTCCTGTACAGTCTCAGTCTCAGTCACTTCTGGAGCAGAGATGGTTGTTTCTAGCACAGATTTAACAGATTCGGCCACATCTGGAACAGATACGGTTTCTACAGTTTTAATCGATTCAGTCTTCTCAATTCCCTTCGTTCGGCCCTCTAGAAGCTTCTCAATCGGCAGCCATTCGCTAGCAAATTCCCTCGGAGGTTTCATCAGGTCATCAATAAGGCGGTACTCTACAAAAGAAGCGATTAGAACTGCGAATCCAACCAGGGCAAACAGACTTAACAAAGTCCATAGTACTGTTCTACGGCCGCGATGGAAAGATGCTACGGAATCGGCAGGAATGCGTGTAACCAGCACAGTGTTGGCTACAGAGGTAGTGGCCAGTAAACTGGCATCGTCGTTAAAAGAAAGCGACGTGATGACAAAAGAATGAACGTTCTTCTGGTCATTTATCGGCTTGAGATTCGAACTTGACGCCAGAGTCACGCTCTGATCTGAAGTTGCAAGAGCTACAAAAGGCCCTTGAACGTCCAAACACGTGATTGCGGTTTTACGAGTCGTCACCGTTCGCCAATTCAACAGTCCTTTTGCTGCGACGCTGTATTTATGAAGAATGACACCCTTTCGAGGCAGGATATTAAGCCCACAGATAATAAAGTCGCTATCGGCCATAAATCGTACTCTATTAAATGAAGTCTTTGGTCCATTTTCAAACCGCACAATTTCATGACCTGTCAGAGGATTTACAACCACAAGCCGGTCTTTACAAACATAGGCTAATTTCCTGCCATCCGGAGCCCAGGCAACATCGTTGATCTCATTCTCGGATTCTATATGGAATTGGGGTTGTAATGCAGGAATAGTTAGGACTGAAAGGGTGCTAGGAGAAGACGAAGATATGGCCAGGAGATTCGCTGAAGCAGATGCCACTGTAGTTTTCTAGTTAGCTAAAGCATTGCACTAGTCCAGTCGATACTTACTTGAAAAACATTAACATCTGTTGTCTTGAAGGCATTTTTCGACCGCAAAGGAATAATTCTAGTTAGTAAAATCAGACACAATAATATAGCAGACATACGTATCCTTATTAACAGTCAACACCCTTAAATGATCGTTTTCTCCCCGTTTGATCTCGGTGGACCCTCGATTAACCCCGGCGTAGATCGTAGTGCCTATAACATCCAAACTCGTAGGATTATCCTCTGAATTGCTTAATTCCAGCTCCGATTTGACAATAAGTGCTTTTTCCCGGTCGAAATCAACATCAACAAGTGACTAGTTAGAAATTATTCCAGTTTAACAGTGCTTAACAACACTTAACAGCGGTTAAGACCAACTTAATGAACAGACGGTCACTTACAATAACATTCTTGATCCCATTCTTGCCTTCTCCTCCTCCTCCTGCGATCACCAAAGTATTTCTGTTAAGAAATGCCGAGGCGAAAATGGGATATCCCACATCGATGGATTTAGAAACGAATTCTACCGCCATAATAACTAACAAACGACAAACAACTGAAACTGTCTGAGATTGTACAAATGCTCCTTATTTTCAGTCCTCCTGTCTCACAAAATAGTCACGCTTTAGCAGGACTTTATTCGTGAATGCTGGCCTGCCAGCCTCGCTACGTTGAAGGAGGACATTTGACGACAGGGTAATCTAGCCGTTGATTGATCTGCAATGATTCCGTGACGGGATAAACCCGGAAGATACACCAAGTCTATAATCGACCAGGAGAAGATTATTTTACGAGTTAATTTTACGAGTTACAATAATAAAATAGTAAAGAATTGAACGAAATAGAGAAGAATCGGCTATTTCATAATTGGTGCTCAACTCTTGAAGTCAAGGCTTGAATTGCTGATAATGCTGGTTAAGTAATTTCTAATTGGTGGGTTCCTAGAATCCTTGAAAATACTGCGGGGGCTACCACAACGTGACGCGGCACCAATTAACACTTAGACTGCAGTTATCCGTAAAAAATGGGGGTCATTTCTCAACGAAAAAAAATTACAAATTTAAAGTGCCAGATTAGACCCTGAAAATTCAATTCATAAATAAAATTCACACAAACCGAATTGGAAATTAGAGCTTTAGTTATTCAGTTTCTGCATTGCAAATAATATAATATATTTATATTTAAACGAGTATTACTCTTGCCAAGATAATCGGAAAGCTGTACTTGAAACAATTTAGTGCATTCAAGTACAGAACGTGGGCAGTAGGATAGTATTTCCGTACCAACACCAATTTCGATACAGTTAATTCTACTACTGTATTGCAAGTTGAAATTAGGAACTAACTAGTCAGAAGTTGACTCAGAACAAATATCCTGTTCTACCCGTAACGTCATACCGACTGTACTGCCCACGGCAACACAAGGTGCCTATCTGCACCACATGACGTCACACGGCTCTAATTATACCCGATCTAACAAACAATAAACAGTACATTCTACAGTTTAAATCGCTTTTACAAGTCTTGTAAAAGTTCTATCTCTATCGTGACAGCTGCTCTCATTCACCTCCTCGTTTCTTATCAACTATTCCCCCACCAGCTCTCTGTGTTCCCATCCCATTCAGGCCAGCACAGTCTCCGTGCTAGAGCCGGTACACATTCTTTCATCACCAAGACTTCCTTTTTAGGGAATCTTACCCGGCCAAGAGCCCTGGATCGGAAACTACACGCTCTTACCCTACAGTTCTCAACCTTTGTCCGCACCCAGAAAACGGTCCAACCCGATCAAACCTGTGTTAACTATTGATGTACTCCATGTGCTTTTGCTGATTCCGTATTGCAGGATGGTGAGTAGTCGAGGGTTCTGTGTATTCAGTACAATACCTGTCACTGTCTAGATTCAATCTGAATCGCAGTTTGAATTCTACCAATTGCTATCTTACTTACTATTCATGATTCTAACTTAGCGCCCACTGGAACGCTTATGCTTTGCTGTGGTTGAATTCCCCCAAACATCGATCCTAATCTCGGCATCCACAGCATTTGTACTGTCATATCCTTTCTTATATGCAGTATTTTCACAATCCTTGCCGACTGTACCTATAATAGCTGACAACATAGCTTCTCCTTCATTCTACATCAAACAACTATATATTGCTCCGTCGACGTTCTCGACTCTAACAAATGCGTCTTTGATAGCGTTACAGCCGCTTTTCGATCTCACTTGCAATCTCGCTCTGCCGTCTACAACAGGTTTGTCGCCGGAATCGTTACCTTGTGTCCCTTATCTCCATTCAATATCCCCCAATTTAACCATTCCTCATAATGCGCCTCGAGAGGTTGTTAGTTCGCTTCTACACAATCCGCGTGTAGTTAACGAGACTGTCAAATCAGCCAATGGCATTCTGTTATCCTTCATATATGATCACTTAGAAGATGGAGTTCGGTGGGATTCGGCTTTACAGCAGATCTGTTTTCTGCCGGAACAATCGCTACCTTCAATAAAGCACAATGTGAGACTGGACGCATCAACTTCTTTGTTTTCAGGTGCAATTCCTAGCTTCTCGCACTCTTTCAACAATATGCTGGGCCTTTTCTGCTGCATGGTCATTTTAGTTTTCTACGTAACAGTTTCCCTCGACAATATTCGATACGTGCGGTCAAAATTGGGCCTTTTGATTGCTTTTATAGTGCAGTATTTGCTTGCATTTTGCGCCGCAATCACTACAATCACTCTAGCGTCGATCTCTTTCGATATAAACACTCTGCGCAATTATCCCGTGCTCCCGTTTGCTTTGCTGTTGATAGCCCTGGAGATCTTGTCTCGACTATTAAATGCGTTGGCCAGTACAGCTCCAGAAAGCCCACCGGCAGTCAGAATATCAACTGCATTATCCCGATCAGCTCCAGCAGCTTTAATTTTAACCGTTTTAAACTGTGCTTTTCTGATGCTGGCTACCATGTTCTTACCACCCCCGTTAAGAAGTCTTTGTCTTTTTGGTGCCCTTGTTTTACTCTATAATATGGCGCTCCATTTGACATATTTCACTGCCATTTTGTCGGTAGATTTGCATCGGTTAGAACTCGGTGACCTTATCTTCTCCTCGACAGACAATTCGATAACCCTAAATAGCCCCGATAGATCACTGGATTTCTCTTTTTACCACGCACGAAGTCCTTCGGTACACAAAATAAGGCTAAATGCGAGAATGTATCTATTGTGCAGACAGTTATTACTCGATTTTAAACTGCCAATTTCCACCTTCGTGAACGTGGCTTGTTTACTGGTAATGATAATGCAGCCTGAACACAGGGATATTGTTACTACTAAAGCGACCCTTTTTGTGGCTCCGCTAATGAAGATGTGGACAGGGGGAGTCTCTGTCTACGAGCCATTAGTTTTTCAAGAAAGTACGCATGCCCTTATTGTTTCTGATCTCACTAACTCAGGCAACCTTGGAAAACCGTTCAAATTGGCATCAAAAGTCCAATCCAACACAACCATATTCACTAGACTTTTATCCACCAACCTGTTGCTCGAGTTCATAGCCTCTTTATCCTTCATTCTCTCCCTCACAGGAGTGATACTTAAGTTCATGCTACCTCAGAAACCTCTCGATACCACCATAATGCCGAAATCAGACTTTCTGCAGTTCTATTCAAAAGATTTACTTGGATATCACAGTCTAGACGTGCTTCAAATCGTCATTCAAGGCTCGATAATAGCAACTGTATCTTTAGATCATAAAGCATATGTTTGGAATGCCGTCTGGACACCAGGAAGTGCTATTCCTCGACCGGTAGCCATACCACTATCTGCCGAGTTCTGGCCGGTTTCAAAGGTCGTTTTAAGTGCGACTTTGAACATAATAGCAGTTTTCTCCTGCAAACTCTCTGCCATCAAAAGTTGGAATTACAAGACAAACAATCTACAATTTTACATCACCGACAAAGCACTTTTCTCCAAACCTCCTACAGAAGCGTTTTTCTCCGGCACAGATCTCGTTTGTGTCACTAAAGGAGGCTGTATGGCCATCATTGATGAGACCGGAGTCATTTCAAGGATTTCAATAACTTTGGATACTCCAGAATCACGAATCACATCAGCACGACGAATGCTCACTCCTCGACTTCCTGAACGGGTCGTTTGTCTGACAGATACTAACCGAATCTTTGTAGGCACTCATATCGGCAAGACATGGAAATTCAGAGGCTTGAAACTATGTGAATTCTCAATGAGATTGCCTCCGAAGGGCATTACTTACAATGGAGAAAATACTTTAACTTCAACAAGAGGTCTTAATGGCAGCGCCAAACATGCATCATCGTTTTATGATCCTCCTCCACGACCTGCTTGTGTATCCATTAAAGATGCCGTTATTATTGTCCCAGTTCAAGCCCTTAATATGGTGCTTGTATCAACTCCTTTAGATGCCTCGTTATTCGACGTACAAACAGGTACGGTGATGCGACATTTCAATCTAGGCCATTTCAAGCCTCAAACAATAAGAGTTTTCCACTCAAAACCAACTCATTGTCGCTTTTGCGGCTGTATATCGGTAGAATCGCTGTCAGTAGCCTATTCCGATGCTGAAGAACAGGGTCTGGTAATATGTCATACCCTCACTATCGACAACAGAGCCAAAAATAACATCTGTCTTCGTGTCGAAAGAGATCCTCGGGAAACACGATGTCTTGGGTTCGAAGCTTCTACTGAACGACAGCATTGGATAAGCAATGTAGAGGGATGGGAGACTACAGATATGAACATGATCATGGGAGTAAGACGTAAAGAGGCTGCTGAAGGAGGATGGAGATCACTGGATAAAGCCAACGAAAGCAATTTGTCCGGATCTTCATCGACATCATCTTATTCTTCCCTTACAAGCTCACATTCAAGACGAAATAGAAAGCCTCCGCCCTTGAACGTAACCTGGGAAGGCTGGGCCATGAGTGCTACCGGGCAAATCTCCTTCTATGATATTCCAGATGTTCAAAGTTCAGATCCTCTGAATGGGTTTGGATTAGCATCGAAATTTTTTCCGGACCTTCCCGGATCTCAAGCAGGTAGATTGCTCATCAAATCAATAGGTCCTGTGACCAAATATGGTAGCAAATCCATCGCAGTCGCGTTTGGAAATGTCATCAAAGTTCTTTATTTCGGCAACGAAGAGACCATTCAGAATGACGTAGAGGAGCAGGTCAGTGTGAGTCCTCAGCCGGGCACTTTTGGAGGAGCCAAAAAATGGAGACGAGGCGCACATCAGTCTTAAGATAGAGGTATCTAGTGTCGAGGCTGTCGCTTAGCCATGTTGATACTAATGCGTCCGTCGGCTCGAAGAACCATAGTATAACAATTGCAGTGTACATAATATATCTGAATAATGTAACAGTACTTTATAGCTCATTAATTGGTTAAAGTGAAGGATATTCATCTAATTCTTTAAACAATGGATAAAAAACATGACAACCGAGGGATTCGAACCCTCGCCTCCGAAGAGATGAGAACCTTAATCTCACGCCTTAGACCAACTCGGCCAGGTTGCCTGGTACACGTTTTTTTAGCTTTGTGAAGCTATGACGTATATATTAATGATTTTCTGTCTCTAACGGAAAGATCATATTGACAACCATTGCCGTTGAAGAGATATTATACATCCATTGGCTTCATTTCTCAGAAAAGGCAATTTTTGAGACTTTTTGAACAAATTTTCAAAAAATGATCACGTGACTTATTTAGCTTTTAATTACGGCGTCTACCGCACTTCCTTACCTGACTGTAGCTCTCAAGGGCAGTTAGTATAGATCTTTCCCGAATTGCTACAAGAACCTAGTTCTCCTAGTAAGTGAGAGGTTTTCCCTATACTTTTAGGAGTGTCATCATTTGATGCTCTTATCGTAAATTCAACGCAGTCCCACAGCTGAAAAATAATGTTCGGTTGTGATGGTTTATATAAATAAATATTTATTAATATAGTGCTATGTACGATCTCACCTGCGAACGAGATTATTCATCCTCCTTTAACTTGTTCAGTGCCCTTGATTTGACGGGTTTTATTTTACATTGATCAATTCAGCAGTTAGTTTGTCAATTGCACCTTGGTCAACTGGACCCTGCTGGCGAAGATACCAGCCTTCTGACCTGTCCAGTTGGGCGTTATCCTGGTCAGTTGTATAAAGGATATCACAATTCTTCTCTTTTCTCATCTTGCGAATTCGTTCAATATTCCATCCAGAAACCATTGATCGTTTGGATGCAAATTCATAGGAAGAATGGCCAAAAGTAATAAAGTCTGATAGAGCGCATGTTTTATCTTCAGGTAGCCATTTGAACATATAACAAGTGTTCCATTCATCACAAGCAGCTTTACAGTCGTCAAACGAGCTCCATGGCCTTGAAGCCTCCAGATCCACTTGCCCGGGTTTACCGTTCTTTTCATTTTCTTCGTTCTGATTCTTGTCGAAAAGTTCGCTGTATATTTTGGAGTCTGCAAGGTTATCCCAGTTTTCTTTTCGTTCACTTAAATAAGGAAGATACCAATCCCGATAGAAATTACCGAAGAGAATCTTGCCACGATCCTCGGGGCCTTTGAGTCGTTCATATTCCCATAGAAGTTCGACGTCTTTAGCTGTGACGTGGTGAGATGTAACAATTTCTTCGCACCAACTATTCGGCCATATAGCAAGTGCTTGAGGTTGGTGGCCTTGGAACTTGTAACCAACATTAGGGTATGAATCACCTCCAGAAACTGACAAGCCTATTTTTTCTATCATCATAAGAGCCCCCATAAAATCTCCGCAGCAAGTGGCAAACGTCTTCTTTTCATATTCGGCGACATATTCAGGATGATCTCCAATGGTCAATTGGAGGGCTTTACGTGACAGCACCACTCCACTTCCACCGTGAGCAAACCCTAGACCAGTCAGTAAGGCATTTGATCCCATGTAAAGAGGTATATTAGGATCCAGAGTCGTTAGCCAGCTCATCATATTATCAAGCATGAAATAGGTATCCTCATCCATGAACGCAAACCAGTCACAGTTTGGAGATTGATTGTAGGCATGAGCCAGCATGGGGATATTTTTGAACTTGTCTAGATTCCATCCTCCATTTAGAGTCGTTTCGGAGCTGTCTATATTTCTGTGTTCATTATGAAAAAATTTCATCTTGCGATAGAGGTCAAACTCCCTGCTGTTATAGGTTTCTGGCGTGACATTGGCTAGAATATCAATTATTTCATGACCAGCGATTGAGCTGGCAGCATCAGAGTAAATGGCAAAATTAGGGACTCTTGTTAGAGTAGTAAGTAGATGTATCGGTAGACGATCCCATAATACTGTTGATCCAGTCTTAATCATCAGAAAGATTTTGTCTGAGTTCGTTGCATAGTCGGCCACCAGAGGCTGTTTGAGATAATTTCCAATTTTTTTGAATGAAGAAGGAAGAGCCATCTTGGGCCTGTCTGACAACCTAGGATACGATACATAAGAGCCATGAGGACGCCAGGCGTCGTTTGATAGGAAACGATTATTGTCGCTATTTTCGTGGAAAAATCCTGTGTTATGACCTAACGTTATCGGTTCTTTTGTGAAATTTACTACTTCGAATTGAAAATGATGCTCCGATAGTTGTTCATTTGTGCTATTTGTTTGAAGGCTTAAATAGGTTAGAAACATCAAGGCCAAAGCAAGTAATGTTAAATCACCGAACCTCAACGAAAGACGTCGAGATATACCCAACTTAGCTACGACCATTTTAAGTCCAAACAGAATTACCAGGATTTATTGCAATGAATTTTCATATCTTATATTCTGCCAGAATGATGGAGGGAAGATAAAAGAGAGTAGATTCTTAGTGGCTCATTTATAGCAGACGCTTTGTTTTTTTATATATATCTAAGATGATACGGCCAGCTGTGAGCAACGAAGGTAATAAATCTTATCAACGCGAAAATACCATGGCTAAATCGCTGTATTTTTTCTGTCGCAGTAATTTTTAACCAAGGAATGCAATTAGGTCTTTCTGCTCACTATCGTTTGGTCTAAACCGGTTTCGGCGCAATTTAAATATCTTCAAAAAAATGGAAACCATATATTATTGACTACATTGTATCAGTTTCGTTGAGTGGAACATAGAGCCGGAAAAACTAATTGATCAGCAAACTAATTGATCAGCAAACTAATTGATCAGCTTGATTGACTAACTTTAATTGACGCTAATAAAGCTTAAAGGAATGAAGTACCTTGCGTTTTGGAACACGCTATAGAATGTGTCAGCTGAGAGACGAAACGATCGGCGTTCTGCATTTACCGAATGCGTAAGGAGCTCTACATGCTTGTGGATCGTGTGGATCGGGAGCTCATATCCGCAATTCTAAATTGCTGTATAGAGAAGTGCTGTGTCTTCTTCTATTATTAAAGGGTTTCCAGGAATTTGAACATTACATCAAGATCCTGCTACATTCAAACCTGAGCACCCTCTATTTTCAAATGGCTCCCCGGCAGGCTTTAATGTTGTATATATCTCTCAATGGAAATATATTAAATAAATCGGACCGAGTGTGCTTACTGTTTATGCAAATTTATGTAGAGCATAGAACTCTAAATAAAGGTTCAATTCTTTCAATTTCTACGTTCCTAAATAAACTTTGTTTAAGCTCTATAAATAGTGCGGCTCGGGTGAGTGCGGCTCACGTTCTTAATTCAGTCAAGCAGTAAATATCCTGTTATAACCTTTTACATTATTTGATATTCCAAGACTAATTTGATTATTAGCTAAACACTACTGAGTTAGACCATTTGCTTAAACCTTTAAATGATACGATATAGGAAAAGAGTTGACACAGTAGAGCCCACTCTTGATGATGGAACATCGATTCCTATGACTGATTAATTGCCAAAACTCAACTTAATTAATTGGTAAACTTCTATATAATAAATAATCTAAACTGTCAATCCTAATTAGTATCCTTATCCCCGTAAAACACTATAGTCCTAACTTCAATACTCTCTCGTGGTCTGGCATCTGTCGGAGTATTAGGGTTGACAAAAGCTGTATGCGGGGTGTATTTGGCAGTTCCCTCGGTCTGAGAATCGGCACATTTAATGAACAAAGTCTCATTTTTATTCTGGTGCGATAAAAAGTGCCATTTCTGCTTAGTATCATGAAGAACTCGAAATGTCTCCCCCTCATAATTGTTATAGAGTAATTTCGAAACAACCAAATCTTTATCGTCAAATGTGTGACCATCTCCTACAGCTAAAGGATGATCAGTATTGTCGTCAAATAGTGGCCTCCAAACATTAATCAATTGAAAGCGATTGTTGGCATATTTCGCTTTGTCCTTCTCTAAATGTCGATGAACTCTATTGAGAGCAGAAACCGGAGTTTGATCAACGTGAGCCTCTGTTACTGGCTTTCGATGCTCAACTGAATCCTCGACCTCAGGATCTACCCTGCGGATAGTATGATCATAAATTACAACATGCTCTGCTCCGGTTTCATTTTTAACCAATTTAGTGATTTGGTCATAATATTCAGACTTGATCCTCTCTTCATCATTGAACAATTCATATTCGGGGTCGAATTGCTTATCAACAACTACCTTAAACCCCGCATTATCCAAATCATATTCCTTTTCGTGGCCGCGAAGATCTTCAATTTCAACATTATGTTTCTCAGTCTTAGCGTTGGTTATAGCTTTGCCAGGAATAGGTTCCAGATAATAATAGGGCTCTTTAATCTCCGGATCTAGGAACGAGATCTCGGAAGTTATAGTGTTGACTGCTTCTGTAGAGAGGCTTAAAGACTGCAATTGACTAATAGTTTGGACAGACATTATTACAAGAAAAGGTGAAAATGACTATATGCAATTGATTCTCGAATTGATAAAACAAATCGCTGTTGTTACAACACTCGTCTTCTTAACTCCTTTTATATCTTCATTCTTTATTTACTAGCGTGAATTATAAATTATTAATGGTATTTAATTACAAATTATCGTGTTTCGTTATTACAAAGAAAAATGGGAGAATAGCCTATATGCTCCCAATATGATGTCATTTAGATCCGACAGCAGCTCCAATACCGTAAGAAGTTATGACAATTAAGGAATTTGAGATGCGTGATTTGAAATACTGGAGTATATATATTTTCGGCAAGTCTGCCGATCTTAGTAATGAGATTATCGCTTGTAATCCATCCGCAATGCCTCTTGCTAATCATTGCTCCTAAACTTAATTCACTTAGTAATAGCCAACCAAGTTTGGAACTGTATTTTAAATATTTGAGGAATATTTAACCAATCAAATGCAGGGCTAAAACGTTCTATTGATCAGCCGTAGATTCTATCTAGCGGCATAGGAATTTCTTTTGGCAGGTTAGGGCCTATGACTATCACCGATGGCGGATAAAATATCGGCGAGGTTGTAAGTTGCGGATAGCGAATAGTCGGAAAGTCGGATCATATCTAATAGCTGTGATAAAAATTCGCCGATATATTAATTTTGCCGATATGATATCGGTTAACCCAAAATCCTGCCGATATGCCCCATTTTTGCAGATAAACTAGTCGATATTCAAATCGGTGAACTGAGATATCTCTCGATAATATTTGTAATTCGTATCGGCTATCGTGTACTCTATCAATCAATCAATCTTTATTTATAGCCGATTATATACCTATGTATGGAGCTACTTGCCATTTCCCTTCCCCGAAGTCTTCTTTATCGGTGCCTACTATTTTATTTTATGGCTCCTGTGTATCAGGGGGGATTATGAATTAGCCGATTTTATATCGGTAACCTCTACCGATAAAAATATCGTCTATTTTATCCGCTGCGATCAACTACATCTGCACATGGCTAACTCCTTCAAAAGTGCTATGGACAGCGAATAAGTTTGGTCGAAATTATAGGCGAATTAAGACACTAGCCGATAAAATTACGGATAATATCGGTTCGTGTCTGATTCCACACATATCAATTTTATAGTCTATGTGGAGCCAAACCGGCCCTAAATAGCATAATTAAGCATTCTATTTGTTGCTATGGAAGTAATAACAAATTGTAATGAGAATTTCTGATATCGACAAATCTTATCGATTATCAGAAGCATTTGAGCGTATTAGGTACTCTTTTTATCCATGGGCGTGTCTTATTTATTAAAGATAAATAGGAGGTCCGTCCTTTTCGTAGGTCAGAACCAATATCTGCCGATAAGTCAAATTGTTATTTGATGGCAAGGATCGAAGATTCCAGAAAGTTTTTAGGAAATTCAAGACTGTAAGAAACGATTTCTTGCAATATTGTGACGAGATTATTTCTAATCTTTCAATTAGAATATTCTGATCCTGTATGTCCTGACAGCACAATCCCAGTTGTGCAATAGGCCAACCATGACACGCAGTAAGTTGAGATTCAACAGGAATCGATTGTAACAGAGTCATTCCAGAACGAGATTTGTTCAGTAATCTTTCCCCTAAAGAAAGGCCGAATTGACCTTCTTCGAACTGGATCATCAAATACAATTCTTGGCATATTTTTATCAAATTGGCAGCTTTCCGTATGTCCGGATCACGACTTCGAATATGCTTGTAGTCAAACAATGATTTTGCTACAAATGTCTTCCGGTGAGTTTGTAAGGGACTGAGCGAATAGCAGTCGAGGGGAAGTAGAGAAAAGTTGTTGTAGTTGGCGTGATCTAGAGGAGGAGTTGGGACAGAAGTCTCTCCAGCACTGCTACTGCTGCCACGGCTACTGGTAGCCTGGGTTCCTGTTCCTGCAGAATGGCTTATTCCAGTATCTTCGACAAAGCTCGTGCTCTGGTTATCACTCATGCTAACATCTATATCGGAGGCAGAAGTTGAAGAACTATAGTTTGAATTATCTATGGCTGACAATTCGGCAACTAAACAGCAGATTTCTGCCAGATTGATCAATAGCGGGCCGATCGCTGTAAGATAGGTGACTTTAGAAGGATCATGGAGTCCAAATGTCCATCCTTGTCGGTATAGATCCATGAGCAAAGGCGTCTTATTAATAACCAATGACGATAGGATATCGTGATATGCCAAACTTTCAATAATATTCGAAATAGATGGGTCCTTAGTCAATTTGGAATATGTGTCGGAATCGGAGTTCGAATCTGTTGTTGTCTGCCTAATAAATTGACTTCCCCCTAGCAAGTGGCGTCTCCAGTCTCTGAAATTGCCATCAAAAGCTTCAATTGTAGCCAACATGACCACTGTGCCGACCGCACTCAAGTTAGAAGGATCAGTCTGCATTTGTCGGCGTAAGGCATTCAATGCTTTAACCTTGTAAAAGACTGCAACTGTAGCCTGTTCGGATTCTGTCATTGACATTTGTTGAGCTGCTAATCCACATATTGCGAATTTGAAAGATTCTGTTTCGGAAGCAGCAGACAGAATCACCTGAGTAGAATTGTCTTCATCAGACAATTGATAATTGGAGGAACAGAAGTCTTTAGAAGTTTTGCCCCGAAAATAGTCTATATATTTTTGGTTGAAACTATCCAGTTGTTGGGTATCACTAGGCGGAGTTACTCTGGCAGTAGTAAAATTCCTTGCTGGTTCTCAATTAGTAAATTCGGAAATAATTCAAAAACATTTAATTAAAAATTCATACCTTTCTTATGCTTTGCATTTACCTTCGGGTCCTGCCATCTTAGTCGAATTCCGTACCCCTCGCAGTGGATGTTCAATCGTTCACAGTTATGACAATTAGGCCTCGCCTCATCGCATTTGTATCCGCGTCTGCGGCATGTCCAGCAACCTATGTTAGAAGAAGAACGCTTGAATAGCCTTGATAAAAAAATAGAAAATAAAAAATTCAATTGATGATGCAATTGTGAAAAGTAATAAAAGCAGTTTGGCTGCCTGTAAAAGGAATTGCACTGAAATTCGAAATTTTGCAGGGACAGAAAAAGTAAGGGGAAGAACAAAATAATCAAATACAAAATAACCAATCGCAGAAAAAAGAAGGAATAAAACAATATGTTAACACTTTAATATTTAAAGTAGTGAGGTAGATCACAATGTTTAAGAAATGCTCTTGGATGCCAACAAAACCATATATGGCAGCACAACATTGATATGATACAGCTTTGATCACTGGAATGCCTTATAAGTGTTAAAGCTAAAGAATTTTTGTTTTGAACTCGGACATTTCGGAGAAAGAGAGAATTGATACCTAAGATAAAGTTTGTATCATGAAGAGCATATTGATTATGGACGTACCTGACCGAAGACGTTGGATCTTCTTTTTTGGAACCGCAGGGTCTGGCTTTGACATGAAAGCATAAGATGCGACTAGAAATTAAGAAAATGAATTGGAAATAAATGGTAATTAGAACGATATTATATCAAGAAACTTCAAGATAATAAATATGGCTCTTATATAAAGGATTTTTGCAATATAAAAAATAAATTGACCGAACTAATGTTCATCCAAATAAAAAAATGGAGCTATTGTTCAAGGTTCAAATATTGGATTTTCGTTCGTCTAATAAAGCCAGGAGAGGTTCGATATTTTATAATAAAACAGGAAAAATAAAATAAAATAAAACAAAATAAAATAAAAATAAAAATAAAAATAAAAATAAAATATTTCCCGCTGCCCGCTATTCGGCCAAATCTTGATTCATGCACACAGCTTGATCCATAAATCCGATAAAATCAAGCAAGATAAGAAACGATTGCCCTGCTCCGTTCTTTTCAAAAGAATTATCCTGAGTCTCTATGAGAAGGTTAAAAGACCTTCAAAAGACTGTCAAACGACAATTGAATGATAGTTAAATACTATTAAGAGACAGATGAAAGGAAATTCATCTGAACAAATTACGTAGGGATTATAAAATTAATAACACTTAGTTGAACAGATCTGCTGCAACTGTTGTTTTTAGTTGACAGGACAGGATAAGACAATTCTGCAGGACAGGTTTTGACAGAACAATTTTTTTTCTGTTCTAGTCTTTTCCAGTACGTTCTGTTTGGCTCTATTGGGCCTTAGTTGGTTCGGCTCAATTTGGTTCTGCATCAGATGAGGGACAGCACGGCTAGAATTTAGCCAGATATCTTGGGAGCAGGACATGAGACTAGATCATGAGTTGAAAGGGCTATAGAAAGTGAATATAAAGGAGGGCTTATGAGACTCGAGGGTTTACATTGGTAGAGTCTTGGCTTTACTTCAGGGCTCAGCTGATAGAAGAAAGATGGGCTGGACAGAATTTCATAGACGTTTCATGATGACTCGTGACCCCGCAATAAAAATATTATAATATATTGCTGTGCTGTGCCCGATTTTTGTCCGTATTTGATTTGTTTGAATTTGATTTTCTGGTGGGGCAAAAGTTGACTGATCAGATAACAAATCCCACGGCCTGTGAACGGGCCCGGCAACCCCGATTTTCAAGGTACAATGTCTCAGAAAAAATGTCTAAATTGCGGCATTCCAGTGAAAAAAAACTAAGAATAAATTTGGCCTTGTGATTTTTCTGACTTCGTAATCCAAACAATGATGAGCCTCGCCCACGACCCGCTGTCCGCTGATCTTCAGTCTCGACGAAAAATTCTTTAGTTATTGAATAGACATGAATTTAATCAGATTTATTACTCTCCAGGATATTATTATTATATAGAACAGTTCAACCTCACCGTTTATCATTTACACACTTTTGATATTTACTCGTGAAACTCTCTTTCTGCCTCAAGAATAACCTTATCCTTATCCTCAAATTCTATTTTCATAATAAAGTTTAATCTTTTTCGTCTCCATTGTTTACATTAAAGTTTGAGTCACTAAACTCATTGTCATTTTTGGTGATCTTCACGCTTGCACGGGATATTAAATAAAAGATTTTCACTTTTTTTTCTGCCTAAGGCCCAAGCGGCGGCCCAAGCCCAGTGCCAAAAGTGGCCCAGAATTTATCCCAACTAAAACAAAACAGAGAATTAAGGCGCGCGGGTGCTTCCACCCGTGTCCACGGGATACTCCCAGCTAGCCTATTACAGCACTGTTCCAGAACGGGACCCCCAGTTCTGTTTAAGGTTATAGAATATATTCAAATTGATTAGTTGGCGATAAATTAATTTAAACTTGTTTGCTTTGGGCTGAAAAAAAAAGATGCTGCATCGAGCGGAGTCAACGTATATTATACTTATTTAGCAGAGTACATTATTAGATACTAGTATTAAGAAAGTAATTCACAGATCTTTTGGCCCGTAAAACCTCCGAACTTTGAACAAAAGCAACGCCAATGTTTTCTTCCATATGAAAGGGGCACTACACAAGGCTATGAAGCAAAGAATATGATTCAAATCTATCATTCAACCATTAGCATATAAATACAGTCCTCATAGAAAAGAGAAACACCTTGATCATCTCGACCTTGTCTTTTGGCCCAGCGCCCATGTTCTTCACCTGACAGAAGGAAGTTCAACTTGAGGGCAGAGGGCAAACTGTAAGGGTTTTATTTTTATAAGGTCTAGCATATTATACACAGAACTATTGAAGGGATCATCGTTATCATTCTAAAAAAAATATTTCATTTGCAGCACGCCTTTGGAAAGACGATCTCTCGACTAAATTCATTACTTTATGCCACGGCCCGGAGCAGTTTCGATCCGCGTATGTTCCCTGCATGTGAATTTCAAGCGCACATGACTGCAAGCCGAAAATATTTTCCCGACACGCTTCCTCGGTGGGATTCCGGAGCTGTCATGTTCGGAGACTGGGGTAAAGTCCGAAACAGTTTTTGATAATCAGGATCATTGTATTACGCAGCTTATCTGAGTAATTATCAATCTGAAGGTCTAGATTTAGACGAGCTTATCGAGACTTAAATACAAGTGAAGCATAAAAAATTGTTTTTACTGTCCGGTCGGTCTCGTTTGCTGATTTTTAAATGTAGGTTATTGGTACGAACTTTTGGGAGCTTTTTGGACTCTAATTTATGAATTTGGAATTTCTTCAAATCAAAGAAAATCACATTTCTACAACTCTTATCGAAATGTCTGCAAAAAACTGTAAAAATAGTCGACATCAATTTTATTGACAGACTCAGAGAATTTTTACGATCATAGCATTGCTCGATAAGACTATTAACTGACATATGTATAGATTTATTACTATGTACAAGTCCATGTTGTAGAAATGGTGTAAAAAGGTGAGTCACTAACCGCCATTTCAGAATAACCAAGCAAGTAGCCAGCATAAAAATCATACTATCGGGGTATCTACGGAACCATCTAGCTCTCAAACATGTTTTACTAATGGAGAAAAACTGCCTTGACAGCTGACCGGAATCACAGATCCAACACATCATATCATAAGCATTCCAGACCTTTCCAGACTTTTCCTTTGTGGATTCCTTGATGAGAATTCTAGATACATGTTCCGAATTTTTCTAGAACCTTCTATGATTTAACTCTGATAACCTTTTGAACTTGTAATCTTTTGCTTATTTGCAAAGAGCGAGAATTTTGCTCGATTAGTTGAATTTGGGTATGGGCACAATAGATACAGATGTTGACAGTTGAACTAATAATATTTGAGCGATCACGATCACGATCACGTCATAAGGATTAATTTCACAAGCAGGTTGAATATTTCTGATCCAGATATGAGACATTTAATGTTCTACTTGTAGAAAAACTGTCATGTGGAATAATACACGTTGAGTACTCTGCTGTCTGATTTTTTGTACGGGACCCCGCAGCTAAGAACCACGCTGAAGGAAGAACAACTCCAAGCGAGAGCCATATTAATACCAACATAAATTTGTCTGTAAATAATCAATCTTATTATAATTCTAGAAATTTTAAGCGAACTACTACTGAGACTTTAGCATAGCCAACGATATTTGCCTCGGTTACAATTTCTAAAACAATAAAAACATTTAAGAAAAAATAAATAAAAATTCCAGTTTTAAAAATAAGTCCTTCGTATTTGTAGACGTCATTTGGGCCATCTATATTTCTTTGAACAATGAAGATTTTGCAAGAAAGGCTGGCAGCATGTATATCTTAACCACCGATCCAAAAGTAGTGAAGATTACAGCCTGTCGATGGTCTAAATTAGCGATCAATGCGCGATCGACCATATCCAGACCCCCTGTTAAATGTTTCAAGTAGACTATACGATAAACAAGGCGAATGGTAGGTGAGCTGCTCGGGAGACATAGGTTCTAAGAAAGTTCAATTCCATCATCGTTTGGAGAACAGCTATGAAAGATTTTTCCAACAACTATGAAAGACATTTCCAACAATTCTGAGAGAGTGTTACGACATGAAATTATATTCTTGTTTGTATCAGATACTGTCAAAAGCCAAGCGTAAGTATTGAAAATCTTACTAATCCCGTTGAAGATACGACATTGGCAGAAAGTAAACAAAATCGCACCACAATTTTTGATTGACTTCTACATCATTCGCCATTGTTGTTTTTGATGACTCTATAATATCTTCACCAACCACTTGCTGACTTAGTTAAACGATGTTGGCTATTTTCAACTGTCAAGCTGCATAAATGTGCTAACATGCAAAGCTTGAAGGAAATTTCAAGCCATATATCATTGGTGGTATTGCCATGCGTAGATACAAACGTGAACTAGTATGATGGCCAGATCAGAGAATTAGCACCTTGGTGCTCCGATTTAAAGGCCAGTAGAATTAAAATTTTCTGCAGGCATCCAGACCTGGCAATACATTAGAACTCAAAATGCCGTCATCCAACAGTAACTGCAAAAAATTCCTTTCTTGGGTCATACAAAAATATGAGCAACCCGCTTGTAAAATAACCTTTAGGGGTTAGTCGATTTGCCCAGATAATAAATTGATCACGGATAATTGCAGGAGCTTATTTATTCAATAAAATACAAACAAATAAGGATTTTGCCAATTTCCGGATCTGCTACTCTGCCTGAGATATATCGACAACATAAATTCCTCCAGTATTAATTGAGAATAATATTCTTAGGCATCCGCGACTTTATTCGCCGAAACACCGATACAATATCCGCCAAAAACCTCGAATAATTTATCACCAGCTCAAAATTACACTAAGAACTGCATCGGAAACATATCGACTATATTCAGGCTTGGAACTGTTTAAAATTTCTAAATTATTTTTTAATTGAAAATAATAGCGTATTATTTTCGATAGAGTTGTCATGCCTAGATCGTTATAAGATGGTGATTTTGCTCCCACATAATTCACACTCTAACTTCCGTATATAAACAAACCTTCAATTCTCAATTTACGCTCAGTAGAAAAACCTGAGATCGTTTCATCCTGTAGGATTGTAATTTATAATGATGATCGGATATATAAAACTTATTATAATTGCGGGGATCGGAGTTAGCTGTAATTTCATGGTGCAAGTATCGCCCAGTACAACACTGACTAAATTCTTCACTAAATACCCCCAATTATCACCTAATGTTCTTAACACCTATTCAATTGGTACATTTCAAGGGTTTTCTGGTACTTTTAGTCGAGAAACTATCAAATCTTTATACCGAAACCCCTTAGTGGCGGCTATCAGTCCCGATGTCGAGGTCAAAGCCGATGAGATCCAATATGAAGCCCCAAGGCATCTAGCAAGGATTTCACAGAGAGAGCGCTTACAAGACAGTAAGAAATAATTTGGAATATAGTGGCTAACTAGATCTCGTTTATCTGTATGACGATTTTGAAGAGCTAGATGATATCGATATTTACATAATCGATACGGGGATCTACTCGCAGCATGCAGAACTTGAGGGACGAGTTAATGGGGGAGTGGATTTTACGGGAGAAGGGGCTGGAGATCTTAATGGTCATGGTACAATAAATTGGCCGCCTAATTGATTAACTTATTAACATGCAGGAACTCATGTTGCCGGAATTGCCGGATCTAAAACATATGGAGTGGCCAAGACTGCCAATTTGATTGAGGTTAAAGTTCTATCAGGCAACGGATCCGGTAATCTTTCAACAGTCATCGCAGGCATTGATTATGCGGTCAACCGTTCCCAAAGAAGCGGCCGTAAGGCTGTAGCTAATCTATCTTTAGGTGCAGGCTATAATGCTATGCTTAACAGTGCAGTTGACGCCGCAGTGGATTCCGGACTTCCCATGATTGTTGCAGCGGGGAATTCAAATGCAGCAGCATGTGGAACATCCCCTGCAGGGGCTAAAAGAGCCATTACAGTAGGAGCTATTGACGATCGCTATGATACGGTAGCTAGCTTCAGCAATTGGGGTAGCTGTGTTAATGTCTTTGCCAGTGGAGTCTATGTGATTAGTTTATCGCATCTAGGCAACGGTACTCTGGCTTTATCAGGCACTTCTATGGCTTCACCAATTGTAGCAGGGATTGTCGCCTTGTTCCTTGCTTCTGGCGATAATGCACAACAGGCAATGGCCCGGGTGATACGAGAGTCTACAAAAGGCGGAATTCCACGGACATCGACCGTGTTTAGACCCCGCACTCCTAACCGAATCGCTTTCAGTTCTCCCGAAGACTCGTTTGATGGTGAATCTCAAGCATTCGTAGTTCCCTCAACAATTAATTCTAACATTTGGGCCTTACAAAACGACAGAGAATCCGGTGGTCGTACGAGCGCCAGGGATCTCAATGCTAATGTGGGCGATCGGGAAAATCAGGCTGAGATTCAGGGAAAAAAATCAGGCCAACAACAACAATGCTAATAGCAAAGTCAACCAATAAGAAGCTAGAAAAAAAGCACATCCTTAAGATTAGCTAGATAATGCATGGACGAAAAGATCGGACTCCATTTGTAAAGTGCCGAAGTCCGATCTTCAAAAGTTTATTCAAGGCCATGACATAATCCGAGCCGCACAATGGGCCCGGAAAGTTCGGGGTCAGCTTGAGCCGCATTAGGCAGGAGAATTCCGGCAAGATGATGCCATAAATTTCAGATGAGCAAAAGAATGAGAAAATAACAAAAGTTTATGAAATAATCAAAGAGAAGTTCAATGAGATGATATCAAATAAATGATTGCATGGAAAAAGATTTCCAGGCTTAGCATCCGTAGTTGATCGAGTCACTGAAGTGAAAGAGCGTTTGCCTTAGATCAAAGAATGTCAGGAACTGACATATTTCCGAGCCGCACGACCCTAAGTGAAATTTATTTCCGGGATGCGAGGTTTCAAATAGGGTTATTGGTTCCATGCCTAAACCCCATACAACGAAGGGGATTTCAAATTTCTAATGGTACAATCTAGGCTCGCCGTTAAAGTGGCGTGTTTGAGGTCTTCAGCCACCACTCTTAAAGGCTAACACGGCAGGAACGAGCACTATCAGCCACATAATGCCTAATTAGGGAATTTTGAGCACGAATTCGCCATTACTAAATGATCACTCTTGAGATAGGGTAACTTAGGCACACAAAATTTGCTTTGAAATTCAGGAAACTCCGAGAGGCATCCGCATCTTGTGTGGCTGTTTATTTACTTTTTGCAACGGCCCAAAATTCTGCCTTCCGTTTTCATCCGACCAAATCCCAATTAAAATGTGCTCATGCAATTTCTAAAGTCTATAAAAAAGCTGCATTCCCTTATCATTGAGTTCTATCTTGTCATAGAATCTCAAGATTAATCTATTCTACTCCTTTATTATTGTCTTTTACGCAACCACAAAACTTACACATTCACAATGAAGATTACTACTCCTGAAGAAGTCGCTGAGTACAGAAAGGCCATCGCTATTGGCGGTCTTAAAGGTGCCCTTATGGGAGGAGCTGTTTCCGCAGCTGTATTTTACGGATTACGTGGAAAACCCTTTTATCGTTCGCTGAGTCCTACCATCAAGACATTCATTGGAATTGCCCCAGTTCTTGCACTAGGTATTACCACCACAGAAAAGGCTTCATTGCAATTTGAAATGCAACAATATGGATACGGAGAACATCTTAAAGACAAACTTGACAAGGAGAAGGCTTTAGAACTATTGCCATTCAAAGAAAGAGCCATGCATTATGCTCAAACAAACAAATATAAGATCATTATAGGAGCATGGGCTGCTTCTCTAGGAGGATCCTTCTGGTATATTAACCGAGACAAACTTTTAACTCAATCTCAGAAAATCGTTCAAGCTCGTATGTACGCTCAAGCTTTGACTGTCGTCATTCTTCTTGGTACTATTTCTCTGAGTATTCAAGGAGGAAACACTTTGACTGAAGAGGAGATTGAACGTCGTGATAACTGGAAGAAGGTCGTTGAGGAGGAAGAAATCAGAGAAAAAGCCGCTGGAATCCCTTTACATTTGGAGAAACGCCATCAATAGGTGGGATTGTACATTGATGGACTGGCGTATAAGTGCTTTTGATATTTATTTGCATAATTTGTTTCGGTTGTTTCTATAGATTAAATCTTATGCATTTCTAATGATTTATTACATCTTCATTGTAGACATAAGGCTTCGATATTAGACTCTCATGTTGAGAGGACGGGATTGCAGTTCCGTTCAGCTGACCCGTCACCTGATTTTGCCGTGCACTGTCGGGGCATTCGTTCGGCAATGCCCATAAGAATTTCATCACATGATCTAGCTTTCAGGTTTATCTTTACTAGATGGTGGTTCCGTGACATTCAGAGCCTTTGTTGAGCCCGGGACTGAATCAGTGTTGAGTTCCGGACCTGAGCCAGATACGGTATTCCACTCCGTGCACCGACTTTGAATCTCCTGCTAATCGATCTCCATGAGACACCACCACATGTCGACTCCAATCACTTTCCCTATCCGTTATCCCGATCTGATAAAGCATTCTTCCAAAATTGATCCTTGAATAGAATGAAAGGCTAGACCGTGCTAGAACCGTTGGAATGACAACGCAGTATCTTCGAGATCCGACAGCTTCTTCTCTTCACGTCCTTTTGGAATCTGCTTTCTTCAATCTTTCTTCACTTCCTCCTCTTCCCCTTCCTCCTCCTCTTCCTCGTCAAATCCCTCGATACCGACATTGAAATCCTCCAATCTCTCATGTAAAGCCTTGTTCCACAATCTACAAAACTCTTCAGATGCAAGCATCAAAAGTGCCTCGGCACTCTCATAACTTTTCCCGACTAATTCTTGTATTTTCTCGCTTCCATCAGCTCCAATAACCGTCCAGCCTTCTTGACTAATATCAACATTCAAATTATCCCGTTCTAACGTTGTAATGTGGAGATTAACTGCCGAATCACTAGGCACCAATTCAATATCTCCAACCATTGATTTATACTCATCGATAACCGACTGAGCTTCTTGAGATGCAAAGGACATAGTGACAATGATGAATAGAGCTTTGATAACTTGGAAACTTTTGTTCTAAACTGTTTTTTATATAATCCTGAAAACTCCACAGCGAAGATCTTTTCCAAATTTCGGCAATATTTCGACAAGTGAAAAATCCAAAAATTCGATCAGTGAAAAATCCAAATTCAAACTCAATTTAATCGAAACTTCGCAATAACGAAATAATAATAGCTATGTGAATTATATAAAAAGTGCTAAGGCAGCTAATATTTGGCAGTAAATGCTGCCGATTTGCGATTCCACAGATACTGTCTTTTGTCTATTGATGGTTTGAGCCTCATATTGTCAACCAAACCCTGCCGATAATATCGGCAGGTCGAAATCTTATCAATTGCGAATATTATCGGGAGGCTTCAAGCGACTCAAAATTAGAAGAAATTGTTGAATGATTAACGACATGTTGCAGTTGAAATGACTGCAATGAAGTAATGTACCTTATTTTTCACTACATATTCAGCTCCTCGGAAGAATAATATAAGATTAAAGAAGAACCGCAAATCAGACTTCTTTCCACCTCACTATACAGATGATTGTTATAATCGTACGAATTTGTTCTCAATAAATCTCTATGAGCTGAGAAAATGCCTTTTGTGTTGAAAATCCAGTGAAATACTCTCCAAAGAAATGAGACACATTCTTAACTATATCGTCTAGATTTTGGAGTTCTTGTGGCGTCAGATTTTCAATTAAATAAATATTTGATTCGAGCACGTAGCACACTTAGCCAGTTCCAAGGAGTACCTTGTAATGAGGGATCATTGCCAACTCCTTACTAAAAAAACTCAGGACAAGACTTTTCAGCTGCAGCTAATTACATTAATTTCTTCGGCGACTTCATACTGGTCCCGATACGAGATGCTCAATAAGATTGTTGACCCTATGTTTGATTGTTTATAGATGAAAAAGAACTCTTTATCTGAGTGAAGGGCCGACGAACAGGATCTGAATCATGATCATTTATTTGCCGATAAATATATCACTGAACAGAAATTCCAAGCTTCTCTTGACCTAGTAAGTTAGTGTACTACATTAAGATACAATATCTGAATGTTGTGAACTTTGGCAATAAGTTCCTGGGTGCCGATATCGGAAATCAAGTCATTGACAGAATTGCTATTTACTTTTATTGCTATTTACATTCTAATAGATCATTCATAGATTCGGGTAATCAAACCAGTTCCAACTGTTCTTCCTCCTTCTCGGATGTTGAAACGTTGTCCCTGTTCTAAAGCAGTAGGAGCTACCAATTCACACAGCATCTCGGTATTGTCTCCAGGGAAGACTTGAGTCGTCTCATCTACACCTTCAGGGAAGGTAAGAACGACAGTAACGTCGGCAGCACCAACAAACAATTGAGGACGATAGTTGGTAGTGAAGGGAGAGTGTCTACCACCTTCATCCTTGTTAAGAACGTAGATGGAAGCAAGGAATTTAGTATGAGCCTTGACGGTTCCTGGCTTGGCAATAACCATTCCTCTTCTCAACTCATCTCTCTTAAGACCTCTGAGAAGAATTCCAGCATTGTCTCCAGCTTGGGCTTGGTCCAATTCCTTCTTGAACATCTCAATTCCAGTCACAGTTGTCTTAATAGGAGCCTTGTTGAATCCCACAATTTCAACTTCTTCACCACGCTTCAAGCTTCCACGGTATACACGACCAGTGGCAACAGTTCCACGTCCAGGGATGGAGAAAACGGCTTCCAGAGGCATCAAAAAGGACTTTTCAAGATCACGTTCAGGAGTTGGGATATAATCGTCAATTGCTTGTAACAATTCCTTTACCTTGAGCTCTCCAATCTCTGGCTGACGGCTTTCAAGAGCACAAAGAGCAGATCCCATGATAACAGGAGTGTTCTCTCCATCAAAGCCATAAGAAGTCAACAGATCACGCATTTCCATCTCGACCAATTCCAACATTTCAGGATCATCAATTGTATCGACTTTGTTGACGAAAACAACCACATGTTGAATACCGACTTGACGAGCAAGAAGTAAATGCTCACGAGTCTGGGGCATTTGACCGTCTGACGCAGCAACAACGATAATAGCACCATCCATTCGAGCGGCTCCGGAAATCATATTCTTGATGTAATCAGCATGACCAGGACAGTCGACATGGGCATAATGACGGTTATCGGTTTCATACTCAACGTGAGCAGAGTTGATAGTGATTCCACGAGCTCTCTCTTCAGGAGCTTTATCAATAGAAGCGTAATCAAGGAAATTGGCACCTCCTTTTTCCGATAGGACCTTGGTGATGGCAGCAGTAAGTGTCGTTTTACCGTGATCCACATGACCAATTGTACCGATGTTCAAATGAGGTTTGGTACGACTGAAAGTAGCTGCAGTTCGGAGAGCTTGTTAGAAGAGTCGGTCATAGTAAGCCACAATTAGTAGCATAATGCTATCACTTACCAACTTGCCTTGATCCATTGAAAAGAC
This sequence comes from Middelhovenomyces tepae, assembly GCA_003708105.3. Lineage (NCBI taxonomy): Eukaryota > Fungi > Ascomycota > Dipodascomycetes > Dipodascales > Dipodascaceae > Middelhovenomyces > Middelhovenomyces tepae. The sequence goes on along the minus strand of PPNF03000008.1, from coordinate 187,490 downwards.
TCACTTTGTTAGCTACAATCTCTGATAAATCCTATCGATATACTCACCAGGAACTGCAGGAAACGAACAACGGACTGCCCGAGTGACAATGTTCAAAGAACGGAAGGCTGTTGTGAAAGACATTTCGCGATCCGATCAAATGGAGAGATTTACAGCGTCGAATGAGAAGCGAAAATTTACCGCCAGTGAAAATAGCTGGGTAGTTAGATATGGCATAAATGGAGTGATGTTGAAAAAAGATAAATTGAAAAATTACTAATATTTCGCAAATGATGACTGAGCCGAGACTCGAGAGTCGAGAGTCGAGACTCGAATGAATAAATAATGAAGACGAGGATAAAAAAGACGATTTGCTACTGTTAGAGTTGTTGGCCATATGATACTGTCATAGGGTCAAAATCGCTGATATATGAGCGACATAAAATCGGCTATTCACATCTCTAATTAACTATTTACAAGTAATACTACAGAATCAGTACAGATAGCATTAATTGGTTACCTCCTTCTTGAATGCATGACTTCAGTATCCAAATCTCCAACATCATGCTTGGACGAACCCCGAACATAATACAATTTAGCTCTTCTCTTTCTCTTGATTGGCCTTCGTACAATCTCAATACTTTCAATGTTGGGATTGAAGATATTATATCTCATTTCCACTCCTAAACCTCCAACTTTATTCCGAATCAATACATTTGAACTCAATGCATTCCTCTTGATGGCAATTGCCATTCCAATGAAATAACTTCGGTCCACTTTACGTACTCTTATAACGTCTCCAGGCCGTATAGAGCCGGCGGAGGTCTTATCCAGTAGCTTTCTCCTCCATCCATTGGCATCGTACTTGTCATATAACTGATTCCATATCACAGTGACAGCATTAGTTCCTTTGCCTATTAAAGGAGCAGTTGGTTTGTATACATTGACGACATTGACTTTTTTACTGGGTAGTTGATAGGAACGAGTGATTAAAACGGTGTTGATGAATGGTTTAATAGGTCGAACGGATCCTAGTAAAGTACTTGACTTTTGCAAGCATCGCACCGAAAGACTGTTGAACAGTTTGACCATCTCCGGCACTGAGTCAAAACACTTGGAGATAGTGCTATAAATCTATCGTTCAATTCTGATCAATTGGCGATTTTCATATTTCATTCTGAAATCTACCTATCGAATATTAAAGCACTTTCTCCCAATGTTCACCCAGTCCCGTGACTCCCGTCTTCCGCATAAACTGATCGACTATAAATATTCACTTTACACTTTCCCTTCATTAGTTAATAAAATGGTCACTATATTCGTCTATCCAGTGGATAGTATCGAGAAGTTTAGCGTGAGGGCATCACGGGAGTCGACTATAGCAGAAGTGGTGGAGGAAATACATCGAAAGCTGCCTACATCGTTGGTCGAAGACTCTTATTTATCATTTCGAAATGGCAAAAGCCTTGGAAGCTCTTCATGTCTTATTTCGAATTACGCCACATCAGAAGATGACTTTCTAGACATTCGGATCAATAGGCGGTTATGTGGAGGCAAAGGAGGTTTCGGGTCGATGCTGCGAGCTCAAGGAGGAAGAATGACTCGAAGAAGGGGGAAAAAGAAGGATAATGAAACAGATAGTTATCGAACTTTGGATGGTCGAAGAGTGAAAAGTGTTCGAGAAGCTAAACTCCTTGCTTCGTACTTGGAAACTCTTCCTGCAGTCGAAAAGGCTAAACTGGAGAAGAAACGACAAAAGCTCCTGGCCTTGATAGAGTCTAAAGATGATACTAGTAGTAACGCCAAGTTCGAGGACGTGGAGTTTTTGGATCAATGTGAAGCTTTGGCTGAGGAGATCAGTCAAGCTGTGAATCTAGCATTCGACGAAGAGATGGATGAGGATTTAGTCGACGATAAAGCTGGATCTTCCTCCTCGTCGAGTGGCGATGACAAATCGCTCAAGGAAGAATCGTCAGATGAGTCCACAAAAGCGTCAGTGCCAAAGGAAACACCGAAATCAATCAAAGCGTCTAACTTTTTCGACGATGAAAGTGATTGATTCAAGTTATTAATGCCATGTAACCTTAAGGCTCTTGACATAGCCGAGAATGGGTTAATGAATTCTAATCTCATAACATTCTTATGGCTCTTGTTTACCAATATTTATTTATTAACATCATTGGTGCTTTCATTGTTATGACTTCCCTTATTGCCGATATTTTAACAATAGCGGTTGAGAGATCTCCGATATCCAGCCAAATTCAGCCGATATTAGGAGGCCTTATCAATGCCGATATCGGTAGAAAATCGTCATTAATGACATTACATCGGAATATCTTCTGTGCTCTTCAATGATTCATTGAACATTTAATATATAGCTGAATATATTAGTTTAACGTTAAACTAAAATCACTGAATTTCGAGCCTCAGTTGGCCGGGCTTGGCCCTCAAATATCAGCCTAGATATCATAGTTACCCTCCCGTAAATATCATCAAAATGAATAAATTAATAAATAATTCAGTCACTATAAGGATAGAATCAGCATGTCCAGTGCAGTCAGTTCTCTTAAAGGAGACATTAATGTGCAAATAGCTACATTTATTCAGTAAGTCATTGTTGAAGCGATTGATCTAACAAAGATTATTAAAACGACGGGAAATCTCGGGACCATACAATGTTGGACTGGCTACTGCTCATATTCTCATGCGATTTCTGTCTGCATCTCGATGGCTTCACAGTGATCAGCTAATAAAAGAACTTCGATTGTTGGGAATACGTCTTGTAACTGCTCAGCCAAAGGAATTCGCTTCAGGAAATGTAGTTCGTCGAGTTCTTGCTCTAGCTAGAGAAATCGCTGGAGGAGCTCTTGAAGATGGAGATGGTTCTGCACGATTGAACTCCATGTTTAGTCTATTATCGACTTCAGAAGAAACAGAAAGACATACAGCGTCATCGAGGAGGACAAGTAAAGATGACCGTGCCGATATAATTGAGGGAATTCAGGAATTGATCGATGAGATCCAGAATATAGAAGAATCTATAGCCGGCATGAGTTTAGATATGATCCACGAGAACGAGGTGCTATTAACGCCTACTCCAGGGTCTAAAACCGTTTTACAATTCCTACTTCGAGCTAGTCAGAAGCGTCGATTCAGTGTCCTTGTAACTGAATCGTTTCCTAATGATACAGAGAGAGCACATGAATTTGCTCATACTTTGGCCAAGGCAGGAATTGAAACGGTAGTAATTCCCGACACTGCTGCTTCAGCAGTAATGAGCAGGGTGGGAAAGGTTATAATGGGTACTAGAACTGTTCTAGCCAATGGAGGCAGTTTGTCTTCTTCAGGAGCTGCTTTAGTATGCGAATGCGCTCAAGAATACAAGACTCCTGTGCTGGCGCTAACAGGTCTTTACAAACTCTCTCCTTTGTATCCTTTTGATACCGAGAGTTTAATTGAGGTTGGAGATTCAAGTAAAGTGATTGATTTTGCCGACAGTATTTTGGTTGAGAAAGTCCAAGTCATGAACCCAATGTTTGACTATATTCCCCCAGAGCATATCGATATTTATATCACCAATATTGGTGGATTTTCTCCTAGTTTCACCTATCGAATCATCCTCGATTATTACAATAGTGAGGATGTTAATCTATAGGAAGAGTTCACGACTTCAATTCATCTACAGATGAGAACGAATATATCTCGACATGAGTGGGTGACGCTGCTGAGAGGTAGACTTGACAAGACATGCCAAATTTAACTACTACAGCTCAATGAATCAGAGCTCATGGTGAACTCAGATCTAGGACAGACCACAATTATATATCTTAGAGAAGAGCCGACTCAAGTGCCAACTCGAGGATATGAGGATCATGTACATAAAAGAGCCTTAGTCTCATCTAGTTCAATATCTTTCAATTTCATATTAATTTATATTATTTTAACTTATTTCACCCATATAAATTATGATATAATTATGGACTGGCAAATCTGCTTGTCTGAGGATAAAATCGTAATTATGTTCTTGCTGCCGATATATCGGGAATAGAATATTTATTCGTGATTTTCACGCTCTTCTCGCGTGAGCTCCCAACATGAGGTTCAAAGCTGTGATAAAACGGCCAAAGACTCTAAGAGGTCAGTATAATAATAATAAAGTCTTATTGGCCTGTTCTAACTAGATATCTGTGCAGCTGTCGCCATAGTTCAGAAAACATGTATGATCCAATTAGACCCTCAAGAAATCAAGTTGATCTCGGTTCAAGACCGAGGAGGAGTCCAATTGTGGAGCTCATTATCGGTGGAATCTATTTTTGAACAGAGTGTCATCGAGTCTAAAGAAGATAATAAGATCCATTTCGAAGTGAATATTGACCAATTGCACCGGGCATTGAGGTCTTATAATGCCAATGGACTCGACGATGTGTTTATCCGCTTAAAGAAACGGGGCAGAATGGCTTATTTATTGGTGATAATTGAGCTGCATACTCTTAACAACACTTCCAATACAGTAACTCAAGAGATCCCAGTCAAACTCGTTCATGTTGGTGATTCAGAAGCTATTGGAGAACCTCCAACGTTGGCTCCAGACGCTTTTATGCTGTTAAAGGAACCTTATAGCCCATATATCAAGATCAGTGATCGATATCGATTTATGGGGTCTAAAATCACTGTTTGTATTGATGCAGATGACAAATTCCATCTATCTACTGAGAATCTGGGATTAAACGTAGAGACTACTTGGTCTAATATGCCTTTAGTGTCTGAAACCTCCTCTGCTCCTTCTTCTACTCCATCTTCAACTCCACTGAGCAAATCTCAAACTGCTAAAGTTACTGTGGATGCTAAAGATTGGTGGTGCGTACTACAGATTCATCCTGCAGCTAAAAAGATAATAGTTGGGATATGTCAAGATCATGCTTTGATATTATATTGCTATGTGGTGGATAGTGTAGATGGGGATAATCAAGAGGATTATTTGACTTATTATGTAGGTCATAGATCAGGGTGATTACCGGTCTATAAAATCTTTATTATGAAGCTATACGTGCGCTATTTGGAAAAGTCCTTGATAAACTTCACCAAAAGGTCCACACTTTCTGGAGTTACTGCATTGTAGTTGGAAATTCGGATCCCTCCTACCGAACGATGACCCTTCAAACCAGTGAGTCCTAATTGTTCAGCTTGTTTTAAGAACTTTTGTTCCAACCCTTCTCCAGGAATCGTCAAAACAATATTCATATCCGACCTTACCGACTTGTCCACTATCATATGATACAATGCATATGAATCTAAAGTATCATATAATTTCTTGGCCTTTTGCCTGCTTTCTTTCTCTTGGGTCTCTAATCCGCCCTTTTCAAGCAGCAATTTCATATACAAGTTGGTGATGTGAATGGCGAATATCGACACTGTATTGTATGAAGAATTGTTCTTGACAATCGTAGGGAAATCAAGAACAATCGGAGTCACAGGAAGCCCTAAACTTTTTGCTTCTTGTAAAGGCAATCGTTGTAACAAGGATTTTTTGATTATATACAAAGAAATGCCCGGGATTCCGATATTCTTTTGTGCACCTCCGAAAATGAGCCCGAATTTCGACACATCTACCCTTCTCGACATGAAATTCGAAGACATATCGGCAACCAATTCCACTCCTTCAGGGATCTTGGGGATTTCAGGGAACTCCACTCCATGAACAGTCTCGTTATCACAATAATACACATAAGCAGTGTCTTTTGGGTCGGAAAACGTCCAATTGTCGGAGCTTGGAATGGTTCCATACTTGCCCTGATTGAATTTCCTCGAGTCAACAACTATATTGACATCAGCTCCTAATCGTGCAGCTTCTTGACTGGCTTTTTCACTCCAAGACCCGGTTATAAAATAGTCTGCTTTACCTTTAACGTGAGTCTTGAAAGCAAATGCTGCCAGCATATTATAGACAACAGCAGAAAACCCTCCAGTTCCACCGCCTTGAGCAAAGAATACCACATGAGTATCTGGAACATTAAGGATCTTGGTTATATTGTCCACTGTCTCATTAATAATGGCAATTGCTTGACTTGACCGATGCGAAATCTCTCCAAGTCCAAGCCCAAGTCCATTGTAATTGAGAAGATCCTGAGACGCTTGTTGAAGCACTGAAGTAGGCAATGGAGCCGGTCCTGCTCCAAAGTAATGGACCTGTTCCCTAGTTTTGGCCATTGTATCAAAGAAAGAGACCTGAAAGACTTAAATAATCTTCGAACTTTATGATGATGACTCTTGAATTCGGTGCTTTAATATTTTGGGTTTTTCACCAACCCTTTCCCTATCAACCTCGACATTGATGAATTTATGTCAACCTCGACACAGATGAATTTATTCAATTAATATGAATTCTCAGGGTTTAAGTGCTAAATCAGATGCTTCGATTAAAGAAAAGTCAGAGAGAAGTCGATCAGGGACTCCGATGGTTCCTGCTTCAATTCCACAAGTTAGCACAATGGGAGTTGGTGCTGGAATGGTGGGATTAGTACAATTGGATGAGTTGAAAAAGATGAAGCAACGAATGCATGAAGATCAAGAAAGAGGGGCTTTAATTGGAGTAATCAGGTATGTTATGGACGTTTATGAAGACTTATAACGTGCAATTGCACTCCTGTCTCAGTGGTTGATCTAACTAGTGAACCTAAACCGATAGAAAAACCGAAAAAATCGAAAAAAAAATCGAAAAAAATCAATAAAGGAAGATTATCATTTCAAGACAAAGAAGATGAAGATGCTGAAGAAGAATTTGAACGTCCGAAACCCTCGAAGAAGATAAAACGGGATCCGACTGTCGATAGTTCATTTCTAAAGGATCAAAATGAAGAGAAAGAAGAACAACAACTGCGAGAAAAACTACGTCAACAATTTATTCAAGAGCAAACTCGCATTAAAAAGGAGTTGGTTACATTTAAATTCGTTTATTATGATGGGATCAGTATTCCTGGCCAAGTAACTGTACCAAAAGGCAGCCCTATATGGGTTATACTAGACAAGACAAGAAAGGAGCGCAAGGAATTCCATCGAGGAACAGTAGATGATATAATGCTGGTGATAAATAATATTGTAATTCCTCATGTAAGTGAAGGAGCACAAACAATTAAGAGGAGTAGAGAGAAACTAACAAGAATTACGACCTTTACTATTTCATCGTAAACAAAGTCGAGACGAAACAGGGAAGGTTATTTGACTTTGACAATGTCACCAAAGAGTCGGTAAGTAGCCGTATAGACGGTGATATGATCTAACTAGATCGAACGGACCAGAGTAGTTCATAGATCGTGGTATGAAAGAAACAAACATCTTTATCCTGCCAGTCAATGGAAAGATTTCGATCCCACAATCGATGTAAGTACTCCACAATGAGATATCCTCTAACTAGTATGTGAATTATGTCGAACGAGACAAAGAAGGACATGCCTTGTTCAAACAGGATTAACGAGACAAGGCTTTTTCAACAGATTAAAACCTTGGTCGTCTCTTGCGGGCTGTGAATTTACTGTCTAATGCAACCGCCTTTCCTCTCTTTCTCATGATCTCCTTCTTTCTCATGATATAATCCTTACTTGACTCTGAGCCCTTCTTTTTCTTCTTAGCAATAACTGAGTCCATTGTAACACCTTCAAGGTTAATTTCTTCGTCTGAAACCCCAGCCGTCAACACCAAGTAATATTTCTTGTTCTTTTTCGACTCTGGGTCGTCTATAACTAGACCTCCAGCGAAACCTGCAGTTTTGGCTGCCGATAAAATAGAGCTCGTCTGCTTTTCATTTAAAGGATAGAACTGACAGACGACTTTACCACCTTTTTTAAGACTTGAAAAAAGAGTTTCAAAGAATGTTTTCAGCCGCTTAGCAGGGTCAGCTGCCGTTGTATCGGCATTGCATAGCCATTGAATAGCACTTATACTAATAGCAGCGTCAAAAGAAGCGGATCGAAAGGGGATTCCTTGACCCATATCGGCTAAAAAAAGATCTCCTTCCACTTCTCTGTCCAATGCGCTTGACAACATCGAAGGTGCAATGTCCATTCCTATCCAACTGTGACCTTCTTGACTGAGGATTTCTCCAGACAATCCCGATCCACAGCCGATATCGAGAATATGTTGACCTGGCTTAACATTCAGCAGCTCTAACGCCCGTAAAGTCATGGACGCTTGAATATGTTGGATACGGCTCGAGCTCGTATACTTTTTCGACTCGGAATCATTATAAAATTCCTCTGGAGGAGCCGTGAATTCTGGTCTTGACATTAGATATTTACGATAAAATAAAATAAAAAAAATTGAATAATTCATATTCAGGATTAGGGTTTTATTATAATATTTACGGCAACTGTGGAAGAGATCATAGGCCTCTCCGGATTTACGGGAGATCTGATTATTATAACATTGAACAGTATAATATTATATATCAATATCGGATTGGCGGATAGATAATATTGTCTTTTGTCTCTATATTTAGGCGATCCCCCTATTTTTCAGCCATCTTAATAGGAGACGTGATTTTTCGCTACTGTTTTAGTTTCAATAGCTCCTCTTTACATAATCGTGTACAAGATCTTCAGAGACGACATGAATCATTAATTCATCAGAGTAAATTCCAGCTGTGAGATTCTTAGATAAAGTGATAAAAGAGTGATATATTGACTTGAATAAGTTCAAATTGAAATTTCATCTTTTCTACTTGATTCAATATCAAATATCGACCTCTTCTTTCCACTAAAGTTCTCAAGGTCTCATTGGAGTTATTACCGTTATTCCTAAGTTCCCAACCGATATTTAGAGCTGTATTCTGAGACAATCAGATCGGTTGAGCTCATTGAATTCTTTGAGCAGGTCGGTCGTTATCCGTCACTATCCGTATCACATTTTACCGATTGCTTACCTCTCTGGTTGTTCTGCGCTAGAATATTTCTCTGGGGAAGAATTCACCTCGGAACTGTGATCGGAATCGGAAGGGTCGGGTTTAAATCAGCCCGGTTAGCTCAGATATAAATTGAACGAAACTGTCGGTACAATTGAATCCATATTTATTATTAACATTATTATTTTTATTCATTAACATATTATATTTGCTATGCCGCTAAAAGTCGATACTCGAGGAGAGTCCACAGGACTTTGGATGAACGGACGTTCGGAGAGCAAGAAGAGGGCCGAAAAACATCCGGACAAGGATTCAGATATAGATCCTTTAGACAAACATCGCCAGTCTTCTCGAAAGGCCCCAGAAGCTCATATTTCAGACTCAATTCCTCAAGGATTGTTGCCTTCAGTGACTCTGGATGAAATCGACAGAAGATTGTCTTTTGCTAGTGATTATAGGCAACATTTCTCAGAGGACAACGGATATGAGTCTGGAGATAGTTCTACCAGTTCTCCAACAGCCAAAGGTGACACTTTATCAAGACTCACAAGTGATCTGAGTTTACCTACTACTCCGTCTGCTAAAAAGGGCTCTCCTAAAGCTGCCCGTAGACATCGATTTAAAGATATTCAATCGAAAAACCAGGCCAGTATATTGGATAAAGAATCTAGTAGAGAGTCCACATTTTTTGGCTTCTATACATTATTCTGGCTAATGATGGGAATATTTTGTGCCAAAACAGGCTTGAATAACTATCTTGCAGGAGAGCCTATTCTAGGCCCAAATATCCCGAATATTCTGTCTCAAGACCTTATTAAAGTGGGTTTGACTGATGCCAGTATGTATTTAAGCACATATTTCGTTGTGCTGTTGCAATTTGCAGTAAAGAATCGATATATAGTCTGGAATAGGTCGGGATGGCTTATTCATGCCGTTTTCCAGGGAATTTTCCTTTTCTTTTACATGTGGTTTGCTCGATATCGGGATTATCCATGGATAGGACGAGTGTATTTATTATTACATTCTCTTGTTCTTATCATGAAAATGCATTCTTATGGGTTCTATAATGGATACCTTTGGAATATCTCCAACGAGCTGTCTTTGGCTGAAATGACTTATACTAAGGTCAAAGACTCCGTCGACGAAGAAACCCGTGATAATCTTCAAGATGAGATTGCATTCTGTGGTTTAGAACTGGCTCAACAGTCTCAGAAGGTCCCCTTTCCCAAAAACATCTCATTTCGCAACTATTTCCTTTATTCTATGTTCCCCACTGTCATTTATCAGATCGAATACCCTCGAACAAAAAAGATCCGATGGAGTTATTTGTTTGAAAAGGTTGCTGCGGTATTCGGGGTCTTTTTCCTTATGATTATTCTTGCCGAACATTTCCTGTATCCAATTGCTATACGAGCACTAGATCTAAGGTCTGTGTCTATTTCAGAACGATTATATGCTTATCCGTCTTTATTCCTCGACCTTTTACTGCCGTTTGTTCCAATGTACTTGCTGACGTTCTATATCATCTGGGATGCGATTTTAAACGCCGTAGCTGAACTCACGATGTTTGGTGATAGAGAATTCTATGGTGATTGGTGGAATTCCGTTACATGGGATCAATTTGCACGCGATTGGAATGTTCCTGTGCATAGGTTCTTGTTGAGGCACGTTTATCACAGTTCCATGGCAGCTTTTAAAGTATCTAAATCACAAGCGACATTGTTTACATTCTTGTTATCCTCCTGTGTTCATGAGCTGGTCATGTTTACTATTTTCCGACGTCTACGAGGCTATTTGCTCTTCCTTCAAATGTGCCAACTTCCTCTTGTTGCACTTTCCCGTACAAGATTCATGAGGAAGAAGCAGCTTCTTGGAAATGTCATTTTCTGGGTTGGAATTATTACGGGACCTTCTATGCTTTGCAGTTTATACCTGACATTCTAAACTATGTACATTGGCCATCATTCAATACATGGTGGTCACCTATAAATCTCTTCATATGGCCTGGTGTCATTGAAACACGAATCGAATACGGAATTGACCACTCTTGCCGCCTCTTCATCGCTTTTACAATTGGGATTTGCTTTAACTGAAAGCGTTGCCCTTCTACGAACACAATCTTGATGACCTTTTGAGAACTTGAAATTCTTGTTTCGAAACATTTGGTTCATTATTCGGCATTCTCCACTTAAACTTGATGCTCGAATCTTGTTAGACGACGAGAATATTATAGACTGACTTACCTCTGAACATGCATGATGCCGTAGATTCATCCAATCCACATCAAACCTACAATGATCATAAGCATGAATCATTTCATGAGTTAAAGTGTCTTCTAAATGCCATTTACTGTAGATTCGATTTTGACAGATTAAAATCCCCAATTGTGGATTAAATCCTCCCGATTTCATTTCCTCGCAATCTTCGCAAATAATGTTTCGATTGTTGATATTTCCTCCAACTTTTTGAATCTGTTCTTTCATAAATATCACCGACGGACTGTATGTCAACATCCAGTGTTTGTATTCATTACATTTGCGGCATTCTCGTGCTTTTCTCCAAATCGTGAAATCTTGTTCATATTTCGATTTCTCGTCTTCTGAAAGGCCTAAACCTGTTTGATACGCCAACGTCCGCCTCCACCAATCGAAGCCAGCAGGAACGGCCCGGTTAGATTCCGAACTTTCCACGGAACCCGAAGAACCTGTAGAATCCGATATAGAGCTGCCTGTCTGTGATATATCGGCCATTTCAGCTGAAGTTACAAGTGAGATCCGACAAAATAAAGATATTCAGAGACAGGGTAATATGATAATATTTGAAAAAAGATGAAAAGTAAAATATTTAACCGATAATTTACACATGAACATTTGGATAGCGGCTTCAGATAATAAACTGGAGGTTGTTAAACAACTGATCTCCTCTGGAGGTCATACTCCTAATGATAAAGATGCCAATGGATATAGTCCCATGCATGCAGCAGCTTCTTATGGATACCAAGACCTGCTAAAATATCTTATACAAGCAGGAGGAGATGTAAATATAGGAGACAGTGATCAAGATACTCCACTTCATATGGTTGAAGATGTTGATATGGCAAAATTGCTAGTAGAACAGTATAAAGCCGACTGGAGGTTGAAAAATAGTGATGGAGAGACTGCTTTGGATAAACTTAAAGATGAGGACGAATTCCCAGAGGTTATATCGTATTTGGAGTCTTTACAAGGAGGAGATGTACCCGAAATACAAGTTCCTGCTGAAATCTCAAGTATATCGTATTCCTACCAAGATGATATTGGAGAAATAGATCCCGCAAAGCAGAAGGAATTACAGGATATTATGGCCAGTGAGAATCCTGAGGAAGGTTTAAGAGGATTTGTAGAAGCTGCCGTAAGAGGCCAGTTTAGTTCTTCTCCACAAACGAAAAGAGCAAAGAATAATAATTAATATGCATATGATATATAGTACATGCCGCATGGCGTGCGGCTCTGCCTGTTCTAATTGGATTTCGACAAAAACCCTTGATACGCTTCTTGAGGGATGGAAATATTTCCTATCGATCGCATGAATTTCTTTCCCTCCTTTTGTTTCTTCAACAATTTCTGTCTTCTAGAAATGTCGGAAGCATGCAATTTGGCCAAAACGTCTTTCCGCTTGGCTTTGACAGTTTCTCGAGATATGATTTTGGACCCTACACAGGCCTGGATAATGACCTCAAACAATTGATGTCGTAAATATCCTTTGAATTTCCTCACCCATTCCTTTCCCTTTTCCTCGACTTGACTTTTATGCATAACTTGAGCCAAAGCATCAATTCCCTTTCCATTTACTAGTAATTCCATCTTGACGATGCTGGAGGATCTATAGCCTGCATCTTCATAATCTAATGATGCATAACCCTTTGTCAAACCCTTTAATTTGCCAAAGAAATCGTCCACAAGATGGGCCAATGGGATTAGGTATTTCAACAGCACTTGACCCGTAGTCAAGTATGTAATTTCCACTTGATAGCCTCGGTTGGCTTCACATAACTTAATAGCAGAACCGAGATATTCCTGAGGTAAAGTCATGATAGCTTCGACATAAGGTTCTTGTAAATCCTCCACTTTAGAATTGAGAATGCTACTACTAGGGAAATCGTCAGGATTGGTGATAATCGTCTGAGTACCGTCCTTCCAAAGTACTTTATAAGGCACAGTAGGAGCTGTTATGATTAAAGAAGCCCCGTGCTCTTTTTCAAGACGTTCTCTAAACACAGACGCATGAAGAGTCCCAAGAAATCCTAGTCGCCAACCTTGTCCCAAAGCATTCGATGTCTCCTTAGTCAAAGTTACACTGCGATCATTTAAAGTCAATTGGCTTAAAGATTCGTCCATAGATTCAAAGTCCGATCCTTCAGCGGGAAAGGCTCCTACAAAAACCATTGGTTTGGCCTCTTCAAATCCCGGCAAGGGATCTGTTTCTTGGCCAATAGTCATAAAAGTGTCGCCTATTTTTGCATGATTGCTCTGTTTCATCCCCGGCACAATATAACCCACTTGTCCTGCTTCTAATATGTGCGTTGACAAACGATTCGGGTACATTATACCAACATCTCGCACTTCATATTTCAGATTAGTATGAGCCGACACGATTTTCTGGCCCTTTTTCACCGAGCCGTCAACTAAATATACCAGAAGAACTACTCCTAAATACGAATCGAACCATGAGTCTACAAGTAGGCATCTTAACGGCTTAGAACGGGACCCCACAGGCCCCGGGATTTTTTCAACTACAGCAGGAAGAATGTTTTCTACATTCAACCCTGTTTTTGCCGATATTTGAACCACATCCTGAGGGTCCAATTCAAACATATTTTCAATCTGTTCCATTGCACGGGGAATATCGGCATGATCTAAGTCTATTTTATTGATCACAGGAATCAAACGAAGGTTCATCGAATAGGCAAGATAGAAATTGGCAACTGTTTGAGCTTGAACTCCTTGACTAGCATCTACTAGTAAAAGAGCTCCTCCACAAGATGCATAACTACGAGATACTTCAGCCCTGAAGTCTACGTGACCTGGAGTGTCGACCAGATGAAGTAGATAATCTTGTCCTTTATAATTGTATATCATAGAACAAGTTTGTGCCTTGATGGTGATTCCTCGCTCTCTTTCAACATCTAATTTGTCCAGCACTTGTTTATTAGATCCAGGCTGTATAACTCCAGTTAATTCCAGCAGTCGGTCACTTAATGTTGACTTGCCATGATCCACATGGGCTACGATTGAAAAGTTCCGATATCGGGAGATTGGGATAGCAGATATCCGTTCTTCTAAATCGGCAGGAGCTGGTATAGTAGGATCGCTAGCTGTCGATATTCTAGTAGCATGAAAGGCTCGATTTGACGAATATATTCCAAAGTAATTAGAGATTGCACGCCGACTTAATGTTCCTCCAACTGAACGGAATGACAAGCTTTTACCTGCCAAGAATCCCGTAGTCATAGAAATCTTATGAATCATCCCTCATATTAGATAGTACGAGGAAATGGTGGACGTCAGATCAGAATTTGAAATTTTCGACCTCGAGATCTTGAACCAATTGGGACATCTCTCCGTGACGGGTATCCGTTCACGGCATCAGTGTGTCAAAGATATCAACAAAACCAAGTGAATCTCTGATTATTAGCGGCTGTTACAGCTTATAGAAATATACTTGAAATATTTAATTGAGAGAAAGTTAAGCACTGGCCTATTTGGTTATTTAACAGCAAACTCAATCTACAATAACAGTTCGAAGCTCAATAGACTAGAATACGGCAGATCCACTTCAACCGCAAATGTAATATCTTAAACTGTTTACACCTTTCAAATCGTTAAATGCAATGATAAATTGTAAAGTAAACATGTTAAAGACTCCTCAACTTAGTTTCTTGTCAATATGATTCCAATTTTTACATTAAAGATATTCTGAAATATTCTGAAATTCAACCCCACGTTGTTACCCTCCAGTCTCGCACTTTATTTGTAAATTTGCTAATTGAGTTTGTTCCCCTCAATTCCATTCCAAACTCCCCCCACATCATTTTTGCAACCGTCAAAGGATAATCGATCAACAATGATTCATTATCTGCTTTCTCTGGCTGTATTGTCGGCTACTGCTCTTGCAGATGAAGAGTTTAAGCCGTTTGTTGTTACTCCCGACGCTCAAGAAGCTGTAGCAAGAGCCCAGGAATGGCTTGACAAATCGATCCTGGATCGAGTCCTGGCCTACGATTGGACCAAGGAGTTTTATCTCTTAGGTCTTATTGCAGTCTATGTTGCTTTACATTTCACTGGAGTTGCATGGAACAAGAAAAAGGCTGAGAAATGGATCTTAGCTCATAAACCTGTTCTTGCAGGCCAATTCTTCCAGGTGGGAACAGACCCAAAGAGAAATATCACCTATGTTTCTGATGGTCCTGATTCCATCACTACTTATGCTACTGGAAGGACCAATATCAACAGTTTGACAGCTAGAATCCAATTGAAAAAACGTCATAATTTGTTCCTTATTATCATTGAATATGTTATGGGATTCCTGTTCAATGGAGAAATGCCTGAAGATAAGGTTGATATCACCATTGTACCCAGTGAATCAGCCAATATTGACAATTTCGTGTTTGCAATTGTCAATAAATCAATCATGACAAGTGCTCGAGATGACACTTATTACTTGTCATTGACGAAAACTGCTGATTCACCTAAATTGCCCGCTTACTTAGTCTTTATGACTGAAAGCGGTGAGATCTCGGATGTTTTATTCTCCAAAGATTTGGAAGATGCTGTGCAAAACTCGGAATCGACTTTGAAACTTCTTGCAGTCACTGATCAACCTGCTGACCGCCCTAAATCCTTGTCTGAGCTTAAACCTAGTCCTAAGATCATTGTAAAGCTTTCTTTGGCTTCTAGTGATGCTGATGTTGAAGCATCCAAGAAGATTGTTGACGCTGCCATCAACTTTGTAGACGCAATTGTAGCCAAGGGCCGCTGGAGACCGGAGATTGCCAAGAAGATCAATGCCGTTCGTGAGACTGAACTGAAGAAGATCCAGAAGCTTTTGGATGAGGTTAAAGCTGAGGAATTAGCCAAGAAGAAGGCTGATGCTAAGAGAGAGCAGAAAGACAACATCTCCAAGTTGAGTCCTGCCGAGCAGAAGAAAATCGAGCAAAAGGAGCGTGACAAGGAGCAGCGAAAATTGCGCTCAAAACAGACAAAAAGATCTTAGGTATATAGCATTGTATAATACACAAGTAGATGTCAACTATATGGCAACAAAATGCTGATATTTCAATATCTAGTTATAGCATTATGCCTCTAACGAACAGATACCTTGGCTGGAACTGTTTACGAAAGTCTTAAATGGTACTGGAACTGATGAATATCGGCGACATCATCTATATCGGCAGGAAAACAATATTAACTAGACTATCATACAATTATCATTAATTATGCGCTTTTCAGTACCAAAATAACCGAATCGCCTCGTAGAAACATCTTACTTATAAACCTATCCTTGTTAACTGGTTGTCCTCGCTTTCCATGTGCATTTCGAGGAGTTTCAGTCCACATCTCTTTAACGTTCTCCAACACCATATTTGAATGCCGGTCAAATGCCTTGACTCGTGCAAGAAGCTTTTTATTGTTTCGACATGATATTAGCACTTGTGAATGGTTCTGAACGGCGTTTTGTAGAACTGATAATGGGCCATGAGTAAACTCATATTCCTCTAATTTCGCCAGTTCTAAAGGTGAAAGTTCGCTTCGAGGTTTTCCTAGTAGTTCACTATGTTAGAATTGACAACAAATGATAGCAACGATTCTTTTTCACGTACGACATGATATTGATTAAGCCGATATATTAGAAGTTAATAGCTGCTTAGAATTTCACTTTTGTTCGAAATCTCGACATCACTTCAGGGTAAATAACCGATAAAATTTCAACTTTTTAAAAATTGAATAAAACTGTTCTGGAACAATATTTTGACGCGATTCAAGCGAACTAAGCCTGATAAACGTCTTGAATACGTTCTGTGGATAATTCATGCTGTTCTTGCTTCAGATCTTGCGACCATAGTCCCTGCTATGAAATTTCTGTTATCTATCCGATATAGTGTAACGGCTAGCACGGTCCGCTTTCACCGGGCAGTTCCGGGTTCGATTCCCGGTATCGGAGTATCTTTTTGAACTGTAACTATTCAACTAATTGACAAGTCTTTACTCAAGTCGTATGCTCGAGCAGCTCTACGTTGTAACTGATGTTGGATCTTGTTTTTGGATTTTTACGTAGAATACATAGCATTGGAGTTAACGAAGTAGAGCTCACTTGAACCTCGACCTCTGAGTTCCAGATGATTAAAAGTTAGATATTGGAGGATTAATGACAATCACTGGTTATTGGTTAATTAAAAAGCTGGAGGGCAAAAAAACTTCCTTGCCAGGGGTCGAACCTGGAATCTTTCGCTGTGACCAATCTTATGTTTCCGAAGAAATCAGAAATCGTAGGCGAACGCCTTGCCATTGGGCCACAAGGAACAGTTTTAGAAAAAAATCTTTAAATTGTACATAAGCGCAATAATTTTCCCTATTTGAGCCGCATATTTGACCCGGGTCAGATTTGATTTATGCCCTGAAAATCATTATTCAAATTATGCAAACATGCATTAGATCTTTATTATGGATTTCAGATCAGCTAGTTCTTGAGAATTTTGATCAGAGACACTCTGATCGACAAGATTATGTATTTGTAATCTCATAATACTGTTCTAAATAATGGACCAACTCAGCCATAAGATGCATAATATCTCGGATTTCATATAAAGTGGAAACTATCTTGCAAATACAACCACCAACATGAAAAACTATCTCTATTTTACGGCCCTGGCAGGTCTAATTGCTGCTGCGGCATTGCCTAACAATTCTACGGAACCTTTGGTCATGTCCTATACTGACTCTCCTGATCTATTGTTCACCCAAGGAACAGAGTATCATAATTACGAGGCTCAACCAGCTTGCTACGCTATGCCTCACCCATTTTATCCTTGGACTGGGTTTCGATTCCACCGAGAAACTCTTTATAATGTGTCATCAGGGGTTCAGGAAACCATGCGAATCAGCCATTGTCTTGATGGTGGAGAAATGGTTTATGAAACCAAAAAGATCCACTCAGACGAAATGGCTAACTGGAGGCATATTTTCTGTATTCCGGATTCCATAGAGTTCAAATCAAAAGGATGCTATAAAGCAGTCAGACGCGAGAAATATGTCCATCAAGATCTTCAACTGTTTCCTCCTCATACCTTCATTGGAGGGTTGTTCAAATGTGGAGATGATCGATGTACCAATGAAAATGCTGAGCCAATTGGCCCTATAATGGCTGATGAGCCCTATATGGTGTGGTTGGAGCCTTATGATGTACGATTCCTCTCTTTTCATATTCCTTTGTTTTATACTCCTAATAGGTTTGGAATCATGTACCCAAGAGACGGAAACACTGAATGGGCGAAATATCTTGATCTAGATGAGCGTTATACCTTTCCTCCTGTTGAGTTAAAGGCTTATTATAACAAATTGATCCTTGCAGATGTGTCTTTAAATTGGATTTTATCCAACAAGAATTTGTTATACACAGCCAGCGCAAATATACAAGTGCAGACAGCCATTTCTGGGCCTGACGATGGATTTGATGAGCCCGATTACGCTGAATTAGAGGCTCAACATATCCATGAACTTGTTGCTTCAATGGACCAATTTACAGCTTTCAATAGTTCCGAGCAAGTGGAAATTACCAAGGTACATTCTAAAGAGGAAATCTCTAGATTGGAGAGAAAGCTGGCCAAAAAGCTATCATTTCTCTATTTTCTCCCCAATAAGAGACTTGTCCGCGCTATTTATTATAAATTAGGATCTATTTTTATGTAGATATTGTTATAGATAATATTATAGTTAATAATATAATAATGAAAATTCGAGTCATTATACTAAGCTCACTAGAGCAGTCCATGATCTAGCCGATATACCATATCGTATCTTAACGCATAAGATTGGTTAGAATTATCCGTCATTATCGGAGACCTCCTTGACGATATTATGGATACTATACAGCCTCACGATACTATATATCGGTTAACCATACGGACTCCTTAAACAGTCTACTGCCAGCCGATAAAGCTAAATTTCAGATTGCAATTCAAATAATTCGATCACTTGCACTTAGTCAGCGATTCTTGATCAAACTCCCACAGCCAAGTCCTCACTTCATAACGTGTCAATATCAAAGATGGATCCATTCTCAGACTCTGGAGAGCTTTTCACCATACAAAAAGCGTTTTATTCCGGGGATTATCAAAAGGTCTTGGGAATAGATTTATCACAATTCAGTGAAGGAAACCAAATCAAGGCTCAAGTGTTGATTGCACGAGCGAAATTGGCACTTGGGAATGGAAAACAAGTTGTAGAAGAGTTGAAAAAATCGCGAGAGCCAGGACTGGCGATTATTCGAGAATTCGCTTTATATGTTGGAGACAAGTCAAAACAAGGTTCTGCTGCTCTTAAGAAAATTGAAGCATTAATCCAACAACATCCTTCAGATCCTACAGTAGAATACATTGGAGGAATTGTACTTGTACGAGAGGGCAAGTATGAAGAAGCTTTAGAGCTGTTATTACAACATGAAGGTAGTCTTGAGGTCATTTCATTGGTCATTCAGACATATTTGATACAGAATCGACTTGATTTGGCATTAAAGGAAATATCTTCAGCTAAAAAATGGGCCCAGGATAATATCGTATTCAATTTGGCTGAAGCATGGGTTAGTCTACGTTCTGGAGGTGATGATTACCAAGGTGCTTTCTATATCTATGAGGAATTGTCAAGTGGAGGATCTACTAGTGTTAAATCGCTTATTGGACAAGCAGTAGCTCAATTACAAATGGGAAGAATCCCCGAGGCTGAAGAAGTGTTGTCGGAAGCTTTATTACTTGACTCGGAGAATCCAGAGGTTTTAAGCAACTATATCAGTGAAGCCATTATTGCTGGTAAGCCATATGAACAATACGATAAAAAGCTTCGACAATTGGCTCCTT
This sequence comes from Middelhovenomyces tepae, assembly GCA_003708105.3. Classification (NCBI taxonomy): domain Eukaryota; kingdom Fungi; phylum Ascomycota; class Dipodascomycetes; order Dipodascales; family Dipodascaceae; genus Middelhovenomyces; species Middelhovenomyces tepae. Next base: position 167,511 of record PPNF03000008.1, on the reverse strand, counting down.
CACATATATCACTTGTTGATTTGGAGTCAAAAAGTGAATTATTCGACACTGTGACAAGTAAATATGCCGATCAAATAAAGGCATAAACTCTACTGTAGGCATAGACTCTACTGTAAAGACAACACAATGATTCACTACAAAGTATTTCATGTAGAACTACGGATGCAATAATGAATAACACACCTGTGACATGGTTAATATCACCTAAGTACTAAATAAAGGCATAAACAATATATTGAACAGCCAAAGCACCTTTTTCCCAGAAAAATCGACCTTTTCCAATCAAATTCGTAGTTGTAACCCAAGATTCAGGACTGTCGGCCTCGGAATCGTCCAATTTGATTTGAATGGAATTGGAAAGATATCCATCAGTAAAGTCCATAGTTTCTTGTTTATGAGTCAGGACAGCTCCAATTGCTCCAGTAGGATGGAAGGTTCCAGAGTAATTCAATGTGAAGACTTTACCATTCTTTGTCTTGCCATAAAGTTTACAATCGAGATTGACGAATTTCCCAGTAGGACTTGTTCTCAAATCATCAGTTCCAAAAGTGATTTCACTATCAAAAGGAAATTCAGGATCAAGAGTTTCCGTCACTCCATTTGCAATTTTCACCAGAGCTAATGTTAGAATGGAGGCCTTATACAGTAGAATCATACTCACTTAAAGAAGTGGAGGAATTGGTATGAATAGGAACACTGTCACTAGTGTAAAGGGTCAATTTAAACGCGGGTTTAATAGATGCATAAGACATTGTGAGTAAATATCCTTTAAATTATCAAGTTATTAATTGTTATGGTTCAAGTTCAACTGCTGCAGCGGAAGCTCCTTATAAGCCGTCAACTGTCTTGGTAATTGGCTTTGAAAAATCACCCGAAAATCACCCGAGCAGGCGATGGCTGGGAGTTTGCAACCGTTGAACCGATAAACCCGTTTGCTACCCCACATCTCACGTTATAGAAATAAAGTAATTAACCACAATATGAACGGAGATGCCGTCTCTCAGTATATGGACTTTAACAGGGTCCCGATTATCCGTTGACTTACGCTGAGAAATAGGTGGATTTGATAATCGACTGTTGCAGTTTTCGGTCCGACAAAGGTGTAGCAACCTTGATAGTTATGGAGCTTTATGAGCTTGTTTGGAACTTCAGAGAGCTTCTTAGAGCTTTCGACAGATTATTTCCTTGAATGTTACGAATAAATTTGATTCATTGTTGGTCGAATAGTATTCGACAGGTTCTGGGGGATCTAGAAGATTGATAAATCTAGCAGAAATATTTCATTACTAGCGCGGATTACGATACAATTGCTCTGTTCAGTAATCTTCAGATTATCTTCTAATCATTGCTTATTCAAAATATTTAACTCCATAGATAATAATAATAATATAATAATTGACAGGGTACAAAGACATAGATCTTGGCACTCTGTTAATGCTAGGATACCACCGATATATCGGCAATCGCAACCTGTATGTCTCAGCTCATTGAACTAGCTGACTATAGCTGAATCCGCACTGATTTCCGATCGAAAGGGACTAAAAAATATTGACTAAAAAGTATTGAAAATACGAGCAAACTTTCAGGGTGCCGTTTGTATTTTAGGATAAGGGTTCGAGCCAAGATAGTACAGAATCTACAGATACGCGCCTCTTGAATCTAAGCTAACTAATTGTGAATACTGTCGAGTCGGAGAAATCGTTGACATATTCATAAAATTTGAGGATTCAATAATAATTGATCTATTCCTGATTATCAGTTTATGGATCAGATTAAGGTGTTGAACTGTCTGATCTGGTTGATATGAAGGTTTAGTTGGACTGATTGAAGTTATCTGACCATTTTAGATTTGACCAGACAACCGACTGGTTCAGATTCTCTGGACTAAAGTCTTCTACAGAATTACTGCAAAACCTCATATCACTTATGGAGGACCCGGTGATTGTATCTTTGAAAGAACTCCAGCAAGGAGATGCTGATGAGAAACTTCCATTGGCTTTTGGTCAAGATAGTTTAGGAATTATAATTGTAAAAGATTTACCAGAGAAATTCCAACAATTGAGGAAAAAAGTCCTTTATTCTGCTTGCGATATCGCCAGTTTATCTGATAGTGAAAAAGCCAAGCTTGAAAATAAAGACGCACATTGGCTTGTAGGATGGTCATGTGGAAAAGAGAAATTGGCAGATAATAGAGTGGACGATCTTAAAGGATCCTACTATGTCAATTGCTCATTTTATCAAGATCCTCATGCTGAAGGACCGGTAATGGACTCAGAAAGTCAAGTTAAATATCGGGATTTAAAGTGTTATACTGCTGGTAATTTATGGCCAGACAAACATCTTTTGCCAGATTTTGAAGCGGATTTAAAAGAATTATGTTGTTTGATTATCGATATAGCAGTTCAAGTTGCAAAGGCTTGTGATCGATATGTTGGAGGAAAACTTCCTGGATATAATTCGGGGTATTTACAACATATTGTCGAGACTTCTAGTACCACCAAGGCCCGTTTACTTCATTATTTTCCCGTGAAGGATCTAAACAATGACGATTGGTGTGGAGAACATTTGGATCATTCATGCTTGACAGGTTTGACCTCGGCTGTGTTTTTAGATGAAAAGATTGGTGAAATCGAGTCTCCAGATCCGGAAACAGGACTATACATCAAAAATCGCCAAGGAAAAGTAGTCAAAGTTAAAATCCCTAAAGATTGTCTGGCATTCCAGACTGGAAGTGCCCTTCAAGAAGTGACAATGGGTCAATTCAAGGCGGTACCTCACTATGTTAAAGGAACCAAAATTGCTGGTATAAGTAGAAATACTTTAGCAGTTTTTTGTCAACCAAGTTTACACGAACCTGTAGGACGTTATAAGGATTTCGCTACTTTTGCTACTGAGATTTTAAATCAGAATCATTAACTCGCGGATTTATTCATCTACATTAGTTCTTCAAACCCGCTGAAAGATCACCCTCGGTCTGTATTGAGCCAGCTTCCTGCAGATGTAACCAGTTCTTCTCGGCTACAATTAGCAATCCAAGTCCCTGGTACCGAAGTCAAAAAAAAGTCAAAAAAAAATTTTAACAATATTTAGATCATTCCTTAGACTGTCGAACTCAATTACATGTAAGTTGACAGTTAATAATATTTTATATCTCGGAAAAAAAATGCCTTTGCTCACAGGACTTTGCCGTCGGCTCCGCCGTTAAGTTCTAGAGCTCGTGCTACATGCAACATTAAACAAAGTTAACAAAGGTAACAAAGTTTGAGGTGCATTTCATTGTCTAAATGGTTTAATATTAACGTGCAGAAGAAGCAGGGATATTACAGCAGTGGTTTCTAATTTATGACGTGAATGGAGATTTATACAGTACCATATTTATATAAATATACGGACTTGTCTAATTGCTGCAGTGGGCCAAATTACGTCAATTGGTCTTTCTTTTTCCAACCAAGGCGTTTATCAATCAACAGTGCTTCCAACCGAGCTGAAAGAACTTAATGATGTCGGTTAATCTCTCTAGCTGTTAAACTTAAAGATGAAGTACAAAAGACTAGAAGGATTCCACTTTAAGCAGTACCGAATGAACCTAATTGACAGTATTGAATGGACATAGCTTAAGTGCAGCTTAAGTGTGACAGGAGCATTGCTTAAGGACGTTGATTCTTAAATCACATGAATTTATTCTAATCTTTAACTGAATCTTGCTCATTCAATCTACCCCTTGCAAATCAATTCAATGTTCCTAGATCGAGGTCGATTACAGCGGATCGTATGACTTGTGATATTCATGCAGTAGTATCAAAGCTGGAGAGATACAGAAATCTTGGCTTAAGTTAACAACGAGGTTTTGGGCCTCTAAAAAACAAAATAAATGTAAAAAAAAGTATCCAGTCAAACGACAAAAAAAAGCAAATCCAAAAGTCAGCAACTCAATTTGTCGCCATGCATAAGCCATAAATTTTATTGAACTTTTTAGTTGCATTCATTGCATTTGAATTTCTAGCGGCCAATTGACTTTCAGGCCCGATCTTTTCTAGGGACGGTTAGGACAAGGGCTAATCCTAAGCGGGCGCGTTTTGGACTGGTTTTTATGAATGCAATGCAAGGTTATGTGTCCTTTGTTCTAGCAAGGTATGGAATATTACATACTGCAACTGTAAGGGAATAAAGGTTGGAACAGTCAAACTCCTCGCAAATGATATTCATTATACATGATATACATGACCGCCTTGTACAATTCCAGTAAACCAGTTATATATAATTGGCATATCGGTAAAAATTTCATCCAAAGCTGTTCGATAACAGTTAATGCGGTATAATTGAACCTTAACCCTCAATTGAGAGGATTTATCAAACAGCTGATTTCATACTTGATTATAAACACACATGGTCCAGATACCTTGACGAAGACTAGTATTTCATAGATTAGCAAGTAGCCTATCAGATTTCAATTTTTTAACCCTTGATTAAATATATTGAAAAATTTAAAAAATTAAAAAAGAATACCCCCCCCTGCAAGATCGAACATTATTATTTTACTAATGACAATCGTGAATATAGATATTATTACAAGATCGTGATATCTGATCGACACAATACAGAAGTACAATGCAATACAATGTACTCAGAGTCTTCAATATTGACTCTATGCATTGAATCTATCTCGTAATCTGTACCCTCTGCTGGCGATCCCTTGTACACGAAATCTCCCACCTCAATTAGACTTCCTAAACCAGCGTTATACTTCGTACTGGATCTTTGTGCCGTAACAAGATATTTAAGATTCGCCTTAAACCAAATAAACCAAAATAGAAGACTGCTTGACAGTCTGCTGATACAGACCTAATGACTAGTCAATGCTAGTCAATGACTCGTTAGAGAAGAAAGGAGACAAAGATAAGACAAAATCATGAAAGATTACACGAACAGCATAGCAATGCAAGGTCTCGAGAACTTTAACGTTTATCAGCTGAAGCATCTTCCATTTGGCATACAAGCTCAATAATATTGAGCAACGACCAATTGTCAAATATTGTTCAAGAATAAAAGCAATGAAAGCCATAAAAGTAATTATACGAGACAACGAAAAGAACAAAAACAAATAAAAAAGAACTTTTTATCTTTGGTAGCTTGGAGCGAGTTTGAGGGTCTCTCAAAGAATACAATTTGTATGACAGAGTTCATGCCGCTTATCGAATTCTTTTATTTGATTGAATACGGATTAGACCCTCAGCCAAGCTCAGCATCATAAATATGCTAAAGTCCGCCATCTTCAACAATACGACATTGAGGTGAGGAGGATTGGACTCACACCATTGCATTGAAGGATCTATTTATTCTCTATTGTGCTTATTTTCATTCAATTGTTGAATTGTTGAATCATTCAATTGCTTAATTGCTCTTGACAAGTCTATTATTTTCCATGGTATAATAATATTTTTTACCATACTTGCATCATCTTAAACCTTCAACCAGTTCACATTGTTCCATGCATACTAAAAATATTATCCAGCATCAAATCATAAGTCATTCAACAGCATCTAAATACTGAATATTGCACCATCTCGACTTACAAGTGCAATAATAATTTGATAATTGACAACTTGACATCTTACAATTGCTGCATTATTGTACCACTTCTTAATTGTACTTATTCCTCTTTAAGCTTCCCTTCAATTGCTTACCCCTTGATTCCGTTTCCATGCCAAATCGCGTGGAATCTAACCCTAACCCATAATTGAAGGAAAAAAAATTAACGCGTTTCGCCTCATTAAAATCGCGTGATAATCAACAAAAAAAACAAACTCAACGCCAAAGGCGGAATCTGGTTCAAAAAAAAGCTCGGTCATCGAACAACCGAATCTAGCAAAAAATACCCTGAATATAGCCAGTTGTCAGCCTGGTCCTTACCGTATCTACCTAATACGACTGCATAACAGCAGAATAAAGGGTTGAAAATGGCCACTCAATATCAGTAAGTAACCAATTCATGAATATCTGATTCCAGATACATTCTACAATTCGTTATTCTTCTTAATTTTCCTTAAACGTTTCTCAAAATTTTCACAATCTTTCTCTCACGTTCTCTCTTTTCTCACGTTTCTGTGGTTACTTGTCAACCTCCTCTCTTTTCCCTTGGGACCCCCTCGAAATCCGATCCAGGCCAGTTCCACATCTGTTGCATATCCATCCAGCCAACCCTAAATTTAATTCGGTTGCTTTAGTGATTTGATGCATGTTGAATTAACTTAATAGTTTTTTTTGCATTGACTTTTCACTGTGTTTTCACTTTAAGTTGCCCACTATTCGTTCATTTATTCCTCATTCATTCATTCATTTATTCATTCCTCCTTATCGTGCTAACAAGATTCTCAATGGTTAATGTCATGCCTTCATCAACTTCTGTAAATCCTCCAAAAAGGAAAAGAGGACGACCTCCAAAAAATAAAGTTAAGGAACAAGAGGATATTCCTGTACTAAGGAATGATGATGATTTACCGGTGAAAAACTTCTCTGGAATGCAACTTCAAGATAGCTCTTATTATCAAATGCCTTTAGTAACAAACCTACCACCTTCTTCTCCTCCTGTTGCTACTGATATATCTCCACAAGCCTTATCGTCAAGATCTTCAACTGTTTCTTTACCTTCAAATTCTCCCAACCGCCTTCAACCGGGAACTCCAACTAATAGCGATGGCCTTGGAATCGTCTTCAAAACCCCTTCATCTCATCGATCTCATGTGGATCCAAGCCTTATTTTCCATGCCAACTTAACTACACCTTCAATGTCCTCTTCTTCAAGGGCAATAACGTCTCCTATCACTCCAAAGACCTTTTCTACAATCATTCATTCTTCTCCTCTTTATCCTGGATATTATTCATCTCCAATCCCTGGTGATGATCCTTCAAGTACTCCTCATTTGATCTCTTTATCCGAAGGACCAAAAGGATTGCCATTCACACGATCTTCAACAAACGTAAATGGGTCGAGAAAAGCCATAGCTGAACGTCGTGCAGTGAGCACTCTTTCTTTGGCTCAATTATCAGCAAAGAATGAAGACGTCGTTGCTAGGCCACTTTTCAAGCCCAGATTCGCTGATGGTCCTTTATCTGCTCCTCTTAGACCTGAAAGCCCTACAAAGCTTAATATGTTTCGACGCTTAAGCAATCGGTCTCCTCTTAGTAATAGTATTCGTAGAAGGGTGAGCTTGAGTATAAGCGAAAAAGGAGCTGCTGTTATTCAAGAACAACCGTTTGAATTTCCCAGTCCTGATGGCCGAATGACCAAACAAGCTCGAACAAATAGCATGCACTGCTTGAAAACGAGATCAAGCACTGGCAGTGCCGGAGGCTATGCTATGCTTCGAACCAAATCTCATAACACTCTTTTTGACCGAGATGATACATCTGGTGTTCCTAACTTTCTACAAGACCGTAAAACCTCTTTAGAGTCCTTGTTCCCTGAACTCAGCCCTCCTCAAAGTCATGTAGACACTGATACAACATTTGTAGGCAGTGCCGATTCTATCAATTGCATTTTCGACTTTGATTCCGAGGCGGAAACTGATGTTGAGGACATTAGTTCTCCAGTTGGAGCTTGTGATGACGCTCGAGATGCTTTGAGAATCGCATTAATGTCGAAAAGAATTGGTCTTTCAACGTCGCAATCTACTTCTCATTCATATATTGGATTATCCAGTCTTCCAATCCGCTGTGAATCCGTTCCTCTAGTCTAACAGATCAATCTTCCGCCATAATGGCTTTCTAATTTTTATTCTATTATCTATTTTATTGTTGCTGTTTGCATCGTTGCTTATTCTTTCCTGTTGAACTTTACGAAATCATGGAAATGTTATTTATTGTGAATCCCGGGGCTGTTGCCGTCCTCCCAGCCGTCTGCCGCCAACTGCTATAGCGTCCGTCGCTTCTCTTGCAGCCGCCCTCGTCATCTCTTAGATATAATAGTAATATATTTATTGAGAGGAATTGTAAATTATAACAGTGACACTAGAATATGACACTAGAATATAACACTTCTGCACAGCCTGGATGGTATTACGTCTTCATCCATAGCCGTACTCTATCAAGTTCCACGCTTATTCCACTCAATTGCTGCTCTATCAACGCTCCGTCAGTCTCCTCCGTCAGTCTCCTCCGTCAGTCTCGCCTCCGCCAGTCACGTCTCCATCACTTCAAAATAATTGTTAATTTTCCGTTTTACTGACTTATTCTTGTTATTCCTAATTTTCCGAGACAACCTCCGAATTTCCAAATCCATTCTTGCAGATTCATAAATTTCAATCTCCCAAAACCTAATTCAACATTGATTAATTAATTCACGTCCAGCTTCCTTGTGAGCTAAAATACAGGAGATTCAACAGAGGGATATAAATATAGACAGCCTGATCGCATTATTAAACATCATACGGTTACATTGACACGTCTGACGATACGCCCGCCGACACGTTAACCGCCACGCTTAAGCTTACACGGTTACGCCTACTCACAGCTAGATCAACTCCTTCAAGCACACTCTCCGTGATTCCTCACAGGCTGTGAGCCTAATATTTACGTCTGCCTAATCTCCACATTCGCATCTCCATATTTACAACGGCCATGAGATCACGATCAGTGACATTTCCTCCTCCTATTTCCACGGCAAACTCCCCGGCAAACTCCCCTCCAAATAACAATAATGGCGCCCGCGCGTCTAGAAGCGATTCTCTTTATCGCCGACATACTCGGAAGCAAAGTAGCCAGATAATTGTACCTCCTCTAGGTACAGGAAGTCCTATACGAGTGGAGGCAGGAGATTCCAGTCCTACAGTAGCTGAATTACTAAGTCATCCTCCTAGTAGTCGGGAGAGTCCGGAATCAGAAGATCTCAATTACAGCCCGATAATGGAAATCAGCCCCGGGAATGGTAAATCTGCAAATGCAACGAGTGCTGCTGCTCCAGGTGCTGGATCTTCATTGGCTTTAGGAGCTTCGTTTCTAATAGGCGCACAGTTTTTTGCCAAACTTCTAACCTTCACATTGAACCAGGCTATATTACGGTTCATTAGTCCTGAAATTGTGGGCTTTAATGCCCAATTAGAGCTACTGATAACGACTATTCTTTTATTTGCAAGAGAACCTATTCGACTAGCGTGTCAACGTCAATCTCTAGATGATAAGAATCGAGATATCTATCTATTTGAAGGAGGAGTTATTCATGGTACACGATCGGGAACAATTCAAGAAGTGGTCAATTTAGGATTTGTACCCCTAGTAGTAGGAGCTCCCTTAGCATTGGCTCTTTCTACTTGGTTCTATTGGAGATCTATTCACCTTTCACATTCTGATACTGCCATCATGATAATCACTTTGGCATCTATAATCGAGCTTCTAGCTGAACCAAACATTCTGTTCTCACAATTACAACTGCAATTCAAAACAAGGGCTTCAATAGAATCAATTGCCATCACTATTCGATGTATCTTGACTTTTATTACTGTTTCAATGGATAGGAGGCCAGGAGCTGGAATTGTAGCCTTTGCTTTAGGTCAATTGGCTTATTCGACAGTTCTAGCAGCTCTTTATGTCGTAAATGGTATCCGCTTAGGAACCAGCTCAAATTATACGTTATTCTACCCTCAAGCAGTGTCGAATAATGACGATAATGGTACTACCAAAGCCTATTTTAACCCTCAATCCTTTGCACTGGCTCAATCATTATGGGCCCAAACGATAATCAAACATTTTCTATCTGAAGGTGACAAGTTACTTATCTCAATCATGCTTCCGATAGCTGATCAAGGAGTTTACGCAATAGTAGCTAATTATGGCTCCCTTATAGCCCGCTTAGTCTTTTTGCCTATAGAAGAGGCTATTCGAAATGTTTTCTCCAAAGTTCTCGCTGCTCCTGTAGCAAGATCGCATCTGGATTTGTCAATCACTTTATTGTCCAACATTTTAAGATTATATTCCTATTTGGCTTTATTTGCCTTTACCTTTGGTCCTTCAGCAGCGCCGTTTATTCTTCGCTTATTTGTCTCCTCCAGCTTTATAAACAAAGGGGCTCCTCAAGTATTGGCTGTATATAGCTGTTATGTCCCTTTCATGGCTATTAACGGTGCCGTAGAAGCGTTTGTACAGTCAGTAGCCTCTCCTGCCGATATAAAACGCCAGCGATTTGCAATGGTACTGTTTAGCCTGGCGTTTGCTATTGTATCATTGATTCTAATGAAATGGATGGACTTGGGGCCTATTGGACTTGTTTATGCCAACATTACCAGCATGTCTTTACGCATAATATGGTGTCTATGGTATATCAAGGATTATTATTTATCTCATGGCATGAATTTTAGCATTTGGATGTCTTTACCAAGGCCTTTAGTCTTGGGTGCTTTTGCAATCTCCGCTCCAACTTTGTGGTATTTCGTTTCGGTAGTAGATTCGATATCCGATCTTGCAATTCCCGTTGGTACTGCTTTAATACTGGCTTTGATTACCGTTTATTCAGAAAGAGCTCTTATATCTCAAGCTTTAGACTGGCGGAAACAGCAAACCGAGAAAAAAGTCCAATAGGAGAAGCGTTAATAGTTTGTATTATAGATTGCTAGAATGCTGCATTATCCGTAATTTATATGGCAGGATATATCCGTATTTCAGCCAGCATCATTTGTTCGCCGATATTCATATTCATATCCGCACAAATGACTCCTGATATTATTCGCCCATATTTCTCTATTCTGATATAGTTCCTGCTCTAATTTGGAGCACATGAAACTTGGTCAATCTTAAGGTTACTCAAACAAGGTTCACGAGCAAGTCATTAAGTTGCTTAAAATGTGAATCTATCAAACGGCTCTTCATAACTTCACATGTGAACTTTTCTACAAGATATATCGGCTTTTAAATTGTAGAGCATTGATAGAAGTATAAAATGCGTTTCTTGAAGTCAAATGATGAGCTGGAGAAATGGGGATTAACGAATAAATATCGGCGAATTAAGGCCGACGATATCACTCAGCGACAATATCGAGCAAATCACGAACAGCACAGAGTATTATCACTTTTAATATAATCTTATACTGCCACGACGTGACATCGATGATCTCATAATGCGGGGCCGGTTTTAAGTTCTCGGCTTAAACTTAAGTTTGAAGGAACTCCATATATTCACGAGCCAGCCGGATGTTGAATTCAATCTTTCAATGAGCGAATATGTACCATTTGGAGAACTTGTTTCGTATGCCAGCGAAAATAATGGTAACGATGTGATTTTGGCACAATTGGTAAAGACAAAGTCTGTAGTAGAGTTCACAGGAAAGGCCATTGGAAGAACGGTAATAGAATGTGCCAATCAGTTGGTGAAATCAGGGATTTCTGTACCGGTAAGAAGATTGTATTGGAATGTCTACTAAGTCTACTAACAAGACGTCACGATACGATTCCGTGGCTGCTTTATTGGCAAACAGTTCAGTAGACTACATCATAGCTCAGTTTGCCCTTTCCAGGCTTGGATATACGGTATTTTTGATTTCTCCAAGATTGTCTGAATCGGCAGTAATTCGGTTATTGGAATCGACAAATACAAAGGTCATTGTAGTCACTGGCAACTATCGGAAATTTGTCGAGCAAGTCCAAAAGAAATATCACCAAGTCCTTGAACTCGCTGACGTTCCTACCTACAGTCAGTATACACTCAAGAGCCGAATCTCTGTTGAAATTCCTCCTCAGGTCTCAGAAGACAGATTTAAACCTCAGGTTATAATCCATTCCTCCGGCAGCACTGGTTACCCCAAACCAATAGCCTATACAGGCTATTCACTTGCATTTATTGCTTCGGATTCCATAGTTGGAACCGTTTCAAGCTATGCTCCAATGTTCCATGGATTTGGACTTTATATGATTGTGGCTGCTCTTTATACAGGAAACAAAATAGGGCTATATGATCATAGTCTTGCTCCTACAGTGCCGAATCTCGTGGCTAGTATGGGAATTCTGAATACTGATGTAGTTTGTATGGTTCCATATCATATCAAGATTCTTGCCAATTCCGAGCAAGGATTGGCTGCTTTAAAACGAATCGAAGCGGTGGTATCTACAGGAAGTAGTCTTCCTCGAGATGTTGGACAGAAGCTTAATAAGTTGAATATCAAGGTCATCCAAGCTTATGGCATGTCAGAAACAGGAGGCATAGCAAGTACATTTAGAGCTGACGATGATCAATGGGATTATCTTTCAATTAATATAAATCCGAGCCTTATGTGAAATTTGAACAAATAGAAGGCGATGTGGATGGAGCTTATGAAATGGTTATTTCAGCTGATTTCCCTGGAAAAACTCTCAATGTTGACGATCCAACAAAACCATTTAGAACTCAAGATGCATTTCTTCCTCATCCTACAATTAAAGGTCTTTGGAGGTATTATTATCGTCTTGATGATCGATTGAATCTTTTAAATGGAGAAAAGGTTCTTCCTCTTCCAATTGAATTAACGATAAGAAATAGTCCTCTTGTAGATGAAGCTATTGTGTTTGGTATTGGAAGGATTTCTCCAGGAGTTTTGATCGTTCCTAGCGTACCTGTGGATAATAGAGAACAGCTCATTGAAGACATTTGGCAAGTCATCCAAGAAGCCAATAACAATTCAGAAGCATTCTCACAAATCTCCAGGCAATTGGTTGTGGTCCTTCCTTTTGCTGTCGACTATCCAAAGACTGATAAAGGCACTTTTAAAAGGAAGCTTGTTTATGATACTTTTGCAAAAGAGATAGAAGAAGCTTACGAAACGATTGAAATGGCATCAGGAACTCTTGAGCTCAACGAAGACCAAATGCAAAAGTATCTGTTTGATATGTTTGAGCAAAAGTTCGGGCTGAGTATTGCCAATATAAAAGAAGATTTGTTCAGCTTTGGAATCGATTCTTTACAAGCAATAACGGCCTGGTCAATGTTCAAATCTCAGCTTAAATTTGCAAAAATCCCTGGCCAAGATGTTATATTTGAATATCCAACGATCGAGCTCCTGGCAAAGCATTTAGTGGCTTTAAGAGTAGGAAATAAAGAGGAGGAACGAGATCCAAATGAAATAATGACAGAATTGATAGACAAGTACTCACATTTCAAAAGTCATACTTCTGGAACTTACCAGCCAAAGGGCGAAACTGTTATAGTGACAGGAGCAACTGGATCTTTAGGCGCTTATGTTCTTTATCAAGTGCTTAACCTCGAAACAGTAGACAAAGTATATGCTTTAACAAGAGCTCGAGATGCTGACGCTGCTAAGAAGCGTGTTTTAAGTACTTTGGCCTCAAGAGGTTTAACCTTGACTCGTCAGCAGCAAGACAAACTTCAAGGAGTTGCTGCAGATTTCGGCAATGAACACCTTGGAGCTGATCCTGAAACCTATCATCAATGGCTCACAAATCTCACTGCGGTCATTCATTGTGCTTGGGCAGTAAACTACAAGCTTGGAATTCAATCCTTCGAACCTCAGGACATTAGAGGAGTTTATAATTTCCTCAATCTTTGTCTCGCTGTCAAAACTGTCAAACCGGCAAGGTTTATATTCGCATCATCAATCGGTGCTGCTTCTTTGTATCCAAATATAGTTCCTGAACAAATTGTCGACAAGCCATATTACGCTATGCCTTTAGGCTATGGCCAGTCCAAGTATGTTTGTGAGCATATTATCTTTCAGGCTGCGAGAACTGGACTGTATGCGAGATCGGTTAGGATAGGCCAGATATCAGGAGACAGTCGTGAAGGTATTTGGAACGATCGTGAGTTCATTCCTATGCTAATTCAAACTGCAATAACCCATGGAGCTCTGCCCGAAACAGATCACGATATGTCTTGGACTTCTGTGGACGTGGTAGCTGCTGTTATGGTAGCAGTATCAGGAGTCAATGGATCTTCTCCAGAACCAGACGTTCCGAACAGGGTTTACAATGTAGATTTGGAAAAGACTATTAATTGGTCTAAGCAAGTGATTCCTGCGTTGCGAACTGCTGGTTTAGGTGATTTCAAAACTGTTTCTGGCTCTGAATGGATAACTCTACTTCAAACTGGTGATCAGGATCCAGTTAAGAATCCTGCTGTGAAGTTGATTACATTCTACACACAGCTAATTGCAACTGGATTTTCACCAGTTTTCAGCACCGAATATGCTCAAAAGGCTTGTAAGGAGTTGAGGGAATGCGACGATGTGATAACAAGTGGACTGTTGAATAAATATGTCCGACAGTGGAAAAAGAGATGGAATAGTTCAAATATTTAGCAATAGTCCAATATTATCGAGAGATTCAAGCCGCAAAGTCTTCGCTATGCATCAACTGCAGATTCGACGCGTTAGTGTTCTCGAATCTTACTAGAAATGGATTCCAGTGAGTCATCAAGTAGCAACACAATTGCTTTTTGAACACCCTAACCTTATATTCCTAACCCTGATAACCCCAACCCCTGAAATTTGAATATTTTTATTTTTATTTTTATTTTTTTATTTTCATAACTATGGGCCGAAGAGGATTTAAAAAAGGCGGTCAAGTAAGTCAATGAGAAGATAGCGGTTAGAGTCTAACATCAGGGCCGGTCAAGAAACAATACCAGCAATTGGACTTCGATTGAAAAAGAAAATGAACAATGGGAAGCATACTATAAAGAAATCGGCATTGTGAGCGAAGAAGAATGGAGTCTGTTCAAAACTCACTGTCAATCAGCTCTTCCTTTGACCTTCCGTATCACAGGATCAAATCGTCACGCTATAGAAGTACGACAAGCTATGGAACATGATTATATTCCATATTTGAATGGACTTGAGTGGGAAGGAGAGCCTGTAGAGCCTCCTCAAGCTATCAAGTTCTATCCCGATGATCTTGCATGGAGTTTGAAAGTCGGCAAGCAGGTCATTCGTAAAAACAAGCCATTTGCGCGATTCCAACGTTTTCTTGTCGTTGAGACTGACGTGGGAAATATTTCGCGTCAAGAAGCTGTTTCAATGATCCCTCCACTTTTGTTGGACGTCCAACCTCATCATGCTGTTATCGACATGTGCGCAGCTCCAGGATCCAAAACTGCTCAATTGATTGAAGCTTTACATGCCAAAGAGCTTGGTAGCTCGGCGGATATATCCAATCATCCTACTGGTTTCGTTATTGCCAATGATAGTGACTATAAGCGATCTCATATGTTGATCCATCAGGTAAAGAGATTGAACTCTCCTAATCTTGTAGTAACAAATCACGATGCTCAACTGTTCCCTAGGATCAAGAAGGCCAATGGAAGTTATTTAAAGTTTGACAGGGTACTTTGTGATGTTCCATGCTCTGGGGATGGTACTATGAGGAAAAATGTTAATGTATGGAAAGACTGGACGATTGGAAATGGGCTTGGACTACATCCTACTCAGGTCAATATTCTTGTCCGAGGAATCCAACTTCTTAGACCAGGAGGACGGTTGGTTTATTCTACTTGTTCAATGAATCCAATTGAAAACGAAGCCGTAGTAGCAGAGGCTTTACGTCAATGTCGAGGTGTGAACTTGGTGGATGTTTCTAAAGAACTTCCTAATCTTATTCGATCTCCTGGTATGACCACTTGGAAAGTTCAAGGTAAAGATCGTAAATGGCGTGAACCTGGAGAACCTGGTGTTATTGCCAGTGCTTTTCCTCATGAAGGAGATGATAAGTTTGCGTTGGAAAGGTGTATCAGAGTATACCCTCATCAACAAGATACTGGAGGGTTTTTTATTGCTGTTCTAGAAAAGGTTGAAGAGACTGAGGAAGAAAAGGATTCAAAAAAGAGATCTACTGAGGAAGAAGGAAAGGAGGAGGTGAAGAAGTCAAAGACGGTTGAAGTTGCTGAAGTAGCTGAGACTGAGGTAGCTGAAGTAGCTAAAGCGACTGAGGTAGCTGAAGTAGCTAAAGCGAATGAGGTAAAACCTGAAACACAGACACAACCTCCTGCTAAAAAAGAAAGACTCCCTCGAGATGCTAATGAAGAGCCATTCAAATTCTTAGCAGCAGATCACCCCACAGTAGCTTCATGTTGGAAATTCTATGGAATCTCGCCAGAATTCCCTTCAAATAGTCTTCTTGTCAGAAACTCATCAGGAGAGCCAGTGAGGGTTATTTATTATGTAAACCCATCTCTTCGACCTCTTATTGAACTCAATGAATCGAGGATAAAGTTCATTCATGCTGGAATCAAAATGTTTGCTCAACAAAAGAATGAAGGCTATTGCAAATGGAGAGTTCAATCTGAAGGAATCGAGCTTTTATATCCTTTTGTCGGATCTCAACGAGTCATTTCAATCAACAATTTAGACACTCTTAAAAGCCTCTGTTCTCAGAACTTCCCTAAATTCGCTGAACTAGCTGCTTTAGACCCCGACTTCAAAGAACAGGTTCTCAAGATCGATGAAGGTTGTGCCTTTTTAAAGGTTGATAGAGGGTCGGACAAGGAGACTTTGATCTTTCCTTTATGGAGAGGTAAAGGCTCAGTGAATTTGATGCTGGGTAAAGAAGATACTCATGAATTGCTTCATAGGGTTTTTGGAATCGAGAATCTCAAGGGTGAAAATAAGGAAACGGAAAGTACTCCTGCTGAAACGTCTGTTGAGGTTACTCCTGCTGTTGAAACTGTTGAGGTTACTCCTACTGTTGAAACGTCTGTTGAAGTTACTCCTCATTTGGAGTTTGTTGATACTGAGCAAGTTGCTTTTGAGTAGGAGCGAAGATGATTAAATCTGTTGTGCTCATACTTCTCTATCGTAACTGGCAGGTCTTCTATTCTTCTGTTTAACTATTCAAGGTGTAACATTAACTGTCAATCTATAGAATCTAATAATGTTGATAGTGAGCTGTAGATTGCAACATAAGGTATAGAGGTTACGATTGCCGATATATCGGGAGACAATCTAACCGATAAAATAGCCAATATGAGCAATTGTTATCCTTAAGATATCAACCACTAAATCGCAAATATTGTACAGACCGTCAAACATGCCATTACAATTGAAATTATAAGCATAATATACAGCCAAAGCGAATAACTTCAATAGGTACGCTACCCGATATTATCGTCGTCAATCGGTGAGAAGTGCTATCGTATGCTATCTTATATCGTATCATAATAGAACTTCTCGTCGTTAACGATACTGACGACAATTGCCATATTCACAATTTCTAAGCCGATTTATCATGAATGAATTATGAATGAATCAGAGGTCCTTGGCGAATATCGGTGAATATTGTGAGAATATCGGGTAAGAATGTTGGGAGATACATCAAATCTCGAGAATCTCCAACTTTCATCCAAAAAAATCGAAGCACAATCTAACTAGCTATCAGCTTCCGGTGTCTAACTATCTAACTATCTAACTATCTAACTATTTATTCTGTGGTCTTTTGTACCATGTCAAAACGAAAAAGTGATAACCAACCTGAGAGTTCAAAGAGGTCAAAGAGTACAAGTTCCCGGACTTCAAACAATCCGATAGCAGGACCGGTGAAATACCGATATAAAACAGTGTACGACCTAGTAGATGGAAGAGTTATTTCAGGAACAACATTTCGCCGAGGAGATCAAGATTTGGGTACTCATACTATCACTGATAGATATACATTAGCAACAGCACCCGACGATTATTTATTGAAATCCGAACCAGCACCTGAATCCATTCCAATTGAAACCCCCCCTGAATTACCAGACAGTGTAAGTGGAAATGCTGGAGTGAAAATAATTTAGTTAACATCTAACTAGGATTTATTAAAAGCTCTTCATTATTATGGAGCGGAATATTTCAAGATTAATAAACGTCCTGAAGGTTATAGATCTATGGATGAAACTGCATTGCTTACATTAGGGATCCTTGTAGAAGAATATATCGAGACGATATTAGGAAAGGAAGGCCATCTAATGTATGCAGAGTATGAAGAGGAGGAGTTAACCAAGGAAAGAACCGAAGGGGCAAGTGTCAGCGCCGACGAGGACAACGACTCAGAAGACTCGAATGACACTAATCATAAATAAATTAGACCAAACGACTCTTTGGCTAATGTTTGGCAGCAGGAGGAACTGCTACAGGAGATCCTTGAGGAGGTCCATAATTGTAATCGTTCATCTGATAATAATCACTATTGGCACCATGACCTGGAGGAGGAGGCTCTTGTGGAGGTCCATACAAATCAGAGCCACCAGTGCTTTGAGGCATTGGAGGAGGAACATATCCTGAAGTCTGTTGATTCGGGTCATAAGCGGGATAATAACCTTGACCTTGATTATTTGAAACGAAATTGCCATGTTGATCATAATATCCTGCATCTGTAGGCCCAGTATTTTTGTTATAAGGAGGAGCAGTAGGAGGCGCCGAATTGTATTGTTGTTGCGAAGCATAATATGAAGGAGGAACCATCCAAGCTGTACCACGAATAGGAGTTTGGCCTCTTTTAACTCGATTTCTTGACGACACGCATGTGAATAATAGAGCAATCACGAAAAACAGGATGACTACCCCAAGTAAAACCCATCGACCCCAAAAATACCAAGACCCGTAGCAATTGCCATAATAGGTACATTCTAGTTAGAAAATGAAAGAATCTCAAAAACATGAATATTTGAAAAATCTGAATAATTGAAAATCTCAAAAATCTCAAAACCCAAAACGTCTCAGCAGCTATTACTCCAAAGTTAGGTGCACAAACACTCCTACAACGCCTCAATGTCTACATATCTACTCACCATAACTCGTATCAATATATCTTGACCCTAAAGAAGGCATCGTGTTGTGATAATTAATCTTCCAAAGTAACTTCAAATATTATAAAAAAAACTTGACTCGTGATAAATAAGTCAAAAGCTGAGAGGCGTTATCGTATTTAAATCTTGTGACAAGTGTGGGTTTCACTTTGAAGGCGAAGTTCTCAGCCATCTGATCACCCCAATATGCACAGCCGATTTAGGTCTAACCCTAACCAGTCCAGTGGACAGTTGGACTTTCAATTTTCCTATTTGGATATAATACCCCAACCCTGAGCCTCTTGAAGGCCGTTTAAAAATTCCCCAGACAAATTTGGCAATTAATAAAAGTAATGAGTAAGGCGGCTGAGAAGTTCTACTAGAGCCTTCTATGGAATTGCTTTATTATATCGAGTAGCTAAGGAATTCATAGTATAATATCCTGAACTAAGATTGTCTATATTCTGTTGACAATTTGGACTGGATCAGCAGAAAACTCCTCTATTAAGGCCAATTAATTCACGATTGCTTGCGTTCAAAGTTTTTCTGTTCTTTTTCGGGCCTCATTTCTGAACCTTAATCCCAAAGTTTTGCAGCCTTACGAGCTTAGTAGATTTAAAGCCGCCTTGTCAACGGCTGCAGATGAAGGTGAACTAATGGTGAGCATTGATGGTCGATCGGCAGATCAAGCTTCGGCAATTGCATTCCTCCAATCTATCTGGATTCCTAGTGAATGCTCGAATCCTCTTTTAGAATGCTTGAGAAATCTGTACCAATTGATCCGCTTTGCAGGCACTTGAGCTTCAGTAAGAGGTCTCTGTGCATATTATGGCTACCGAGCAGAGCCTTAGTACTTGAGTCCAAATACGGGTTAAATGATCGACAACAGTAAGTCAGCCAATATTCGTATATCGTCATAATATCTATAATGTTTAACAGACTTCATTGTATTATACACTACTAATATACTCCTTTACCGGAATGCTTCATAGGAATAGAAGCAGGACCATCTTCAGACAATCGTGGATCACGGGCTCGGGCCATTGCTTGAGCCTCAATATCAGCTTCTATTTCCGCCAATCCTGCATCATTGATTTCATCAACCTCGATCCCTAATGCTTCCTTTTCTTCAATTGGTTCAATGTCGGGATGCTTAAGATGATCAAACTTATGCTGACGGACATTTTCTCGAATGATGTCAATATCTCGAGGCATATACATCTTTTGATAGGCTTTTATAGAGAATCTCGGCAGTAAACAGGCAATAATGGCCAGGAGTAAATAAGCCCAGAATGCAAGAGCTCCATAAACTTGAGGAGCAGCTTTGAAAAATCCTGCTGATGATACAAATGCTGTATAGATTCCCGTCCAAAAGAATACAAGAAGAATACTAATAGCAACAACTAGTAAAAAGACCCAATCCCACATATATTCGTTCAATAGAACGTATAAATCACAGGCGGCAATGGCTGCAGTGGCTGCAAATACTCCATAGGCTTGTCGATAATTAACCTGACGACCAGAAGTTGTAATAAAACCTCCTGTGAAGAAAAGTCCATAAGAAAAGAAGTAACAAACGGCTGATTGATATACTCCATCAATGATATAAAACCTAGTTAGAAGAGTTGAAAAAAGTGAGGTGAACTTACCAAAATTTCCATTGAGTCCACTCTTTTCGAAGAATACCTCTCATATATAATTCGGGAACTGCCAAAGATACCTTATCTGATACATCTTGGTCCAAAAACCCTTGGAAAATGACTGGCAGCGATGTAAAGGCCAGATTGAACAGTGTAATATAAGTATAATCGAAAAGATAAGAGCCATCGAAACTGTTGTGAACTCCATACCAGAACAAGGTCAGAGTGAAGACTACGTTCTTATAAAACAGATTAGCAGTCATTTCTGCCAACCGCCTATAGGCCCAACGTCCATGGACTAGTAGGAGTCTGTTCAAGAACCGGAATTGCCCAATGGCATAGTCTGAAGACATTACTGCTTGTCTTCCTTCTACACCTGCTATTCCAACTCCAACATCGGCTTCTTGGATCATGGCAACATCATTAGCTCCATCTCCTACTGACAAGGTCATGACGTCAAGAGTATTCTTGACAGCACTAACAACAGCAGCTTTTTGAGAAGGCGAGACTCGGCAGCAAAGAACTGATTTACACTGTTTACAAAGAAGTACGAACTTTAGCTTGACACGTTCATCAAGAACTAAGGCAAGTGCTTCTCCATCAATGACAACAGCAAAGTTCGGTGAAGGAGGACTGTGATCCTTCTTTTCTCTTAATAGAGTCTCTTCATCGGCTACCATGTTGAAATAACGCAACAAATACTCGGTAAGAAGAGCATCGGCAGCTTCAACAGTGTCTTCTTTAACTTGGATCACTATTAATTCCATTCCATTGTCAAGAAGATTGCATGAAAAGCCGATATTAATAGCGGTTTCAACTTTATCTCCAGTCAAAACCCACAATTTAATCCCGGCTTCTCCTAAATGTGCAATTGATTCTGGAACTCCATCTTGAAGTCGATCTTCAATAGCTGTACCTCCAATTAGAGTCAATCCTTGTTCGATTTCTTCTGCTACCATTTCCATTTGTTCATCACGATTCTGTAGCGCTCTGGAAGCAATATCATGCTTTTGAGACCATAATTTATAGTCTTCTTTCGAGATTTCCTTTTGAGCAAGACAAAGAGTTCGTAAACCTTCACTGGCAAATTCTTCTAAATGCGTTATTGTAGTATGCCTTAATTCTGGTTGCTCTCCTTTAGTTAATCGCGAGAAAATGACACTATCAGCACCTTTACAGATCAACAAGATCTTGCCAGAATCAGGCATTCGGACAATAACACTCATACGCTTTCTTGTCGAATTGAACTCAAGAGTAGCAAGAATCTGATACTCTCGTTTCTCTCCTATTACATCTACTACGATTCCATCTCGAGTTCGTTCTACTAGAGTGAATCCCATGTCTCTCGCTACCGAAACAAGAGCAGATTCATCAGGAGATTGAGCTTTAAATTCGAGTTTTATAGACTCATCATTGGATTTTTCAGGAAGAACCGAATGACAGATTGCTAAAGCAAGGAAGAAATGGAATAATGCATCACTTTGTTCTTTGCCTGAAGCCCCCTGAAGATCATTAACAGCTTTTGAAGAAGAAAATGTCATATCATCTTCAAATAATTGAGGATTATCATACATATCTCTTAACCCTTCAATCATTTTGGCTCGATCGTCTTGGATTTCCGCAACTGCCTTATGAGCTATTGCATCTATATCTCTTCCTTGTCTTTTCATCATTCCAAGCATTGCTTCTGTGCATGCTAAACCATAGGAAACTCCATTAATTGTACACTTTTTAAACTCCATAACATTCTGAGTTAATGTACCAGTTTTGTCGGAGAAAATGTACTCAATTTGACCTAAATCATCCGAAATCGACCACGATTTAGGAGTACAAGGATAGTCGATCTTATCATAGTAAATAAACACATCATTATAGATGAAAAAGGCTTGAAGAGTCTTGATGATTTCGATTGTAATATACAGAGAAATCGGAATCAAATTCTGTAAAAGAATAACAGCGGCCCAAAATGTGATGATTCCATCTACAGGAGCAGACCCTCCTAAAGAACCGAATTCAAAGTAACGAGCAGAAGTATCACTCTTATTCCAATAAGTTCCTTCCAAGACTGCAGAAATAAAACATAGAACAAAGAGGAAAACAAAGTTGACTAGAACATTGATATTGAGCTCTCGAGTGACTCGACTACGTTTTGAAGGAGTGTCTCCAGCATTTAGCATGATTTTAGTGTCCATACCAGTGTAAATGACTACACCAATAACCCATTTAGTATTTCGAAGACAACAACCTCTTAGAAGCAAGTTATTGATTGAAATTGGCTCTGAACCTTCTTCAAATGGAGCCAAGGGATCACTTTGATTCGCTCTCTGTTCCCATTTTAAGATTCCATTATAAGAATAAAGGTCAGCATGAGGGTCTTCAGATACGATTTTAAATACCGATCGTTGACAATCTCTTGAATGCTTGATCTTTTGAGTTGCTCTTAAAGCTTGACGGATTTTGAGGTTTGTTTCTCCATCAAGATTCCTTGTTTCAATAAAACAAGCTCCATCTTCATCAGAAGTCGATAAAACTACAACATCGCCAGGGATTTCATCGTCATTATATACTTTGACAATATCTCCAACATTTACACTTTTCCAATATTGTCGTTTGAATTTCGAACTGCCATTAAATTCTCGGCTTTTGTCGATAACTGTGCCAGTTTCTACATCATATTCACTTCGTGTAGTCGGATTTCGAGCCAATTCTAAAGATCCGATTTGTGAGGAACTTTCTATTCGTTCAGAATATAATGACATAATATCTCGGTTGGAATAATAAGTACTTTGAGTCATGACAGTATCGAGCTCATTTCCAACTTTTTGCTGTTCTTTATTCTTATTTTTCTTGAACAATCGAAAAAACCATCTCAAAGCTCTTATAAAGAAGCGAGTACTGGACTTTTTGAATCTTCTCCATGAAGAAATCCCCGTCTCGGCAACATTGAAGTTCTCAAAGTTACTTAAAACATGAGTTATTGTATTATTAACATCGAGATCCAACACCATTCGTCGATAGTCTTCAATTGCATCTTTGAACGCGGTTATAACTACAATTACGATGATAGGGACAGCCGACAATCCCGGATTTACAACTCCAAAGATCGGGAAAGCTCCTAAAATGACAATAAACAAAAAGTAGATATTGGCCACGTTATGGAACTGTAGAAACAAGTTCTTTGGAATAAACGAAAGTGGAGTATATTTGGTAGTTCGGATTTTATTTCGAACATATTCGACTTTCGGTAGCCCTGTTTCAGGGTCTAAATCTTCCGGAGCTAATTGCTCATTGACATAAATAGTTCGATGTCCTCCTTCTATCCGTGCAATTACTGGTTTATCCACCATGGAACTTAGAACGGGGACATGTTGGCTGAAAGATCGGAATCGTTCCGAAACTCTTCGATCACTATATTTCCTTTTAAAGCTAGCGAATCGAAGCTTTTTAGTAGGAACCTTATAAAGAGGTTCTTCTGGCTTATCGTCATCTGCTGAAGTAGTATATTTCACATGAGGATCGGGATGAGGACTTGTAGATGCTTCTGATTCTCCTTGTCCTGATGAAGTATAGGAATTTCCCAATGTATTCCTATCTTGATGATTTGTAGAATATGTTTGTCGAGGTGAATCCAAAGGGCCTTCTCCAGTAACTGCCGTCGTTTCCGACGCAGGATATTCACCACCGTTGGTCATAGTGTCAAGTGAAAGGATAAAATGTCGGAAATTATGTTCACCTAGAGAAGCCCATGTGTTCTATGTTAGAGAGAGGAAGATAACAGGAGAAGTGAGGACTAGAGTAACGAACTAGAGAGAAGGAACCAAAGTATGCTCAACTGAACTGAATTAAGGAAGTGACTTGAAATTGAAGTGAGATTAAGCGAATAGAAGTAAATAGAAGTGAACCAAAGAGAAGAGAAGCGTAGTTGAACTGAGCTGAGCTGAACTGACTGAACTGAACTGAACTAAACTGAACTGAACTGAACTGACTGAATTAAAGAAAAGTGAAGATATCAAGGTTTAAATTTACTGCACTGTCAGAGTTATCAGATCCACAGTGCATATTAGCAAGTGCCTTCAGACTGACTGACTGACTGACTGACTGACTGACTGGCTGACTGGCTGACTGAGCCTTCAAGATTAATTCTCAACCGTCGTCAAAAATTAAAAAATCATCAATAATAATCCAATCCATCAATCCAACCTGAACCAATGTAACAATCTCAAACGAACGCTAGCAGCCAAAGCTAGCTTTAGCTAGCTTTGCTAGCAATGTACCTTATCAATCGCACCAAATCCACTCAATACATACATTATATTAGCAGTTAATTATTAAGAACCAGTCGACCATAGAACTGAAATTCTATAGTAATTATTATCTTTTATTTCCAATCGAATCTGCCGTCTGGATTCCCTTAAATACAAGAGATGCCGTCGATGCGATGGAACGCTCGGAACAGATTGCGCCCGGGTTATATAAAAACAAGGCGGAGAAGCCTAAAGCATACGGTAGGGTAATCAAGCGAAAGATTGGTAAAATTGTAAATAAATTCCGCTCGGCTGGGACAATCCCGATCCGACTTGCTATCTCCGTGTCCGACAAATCGAGTCATGACAAATGAAACGGTAGGTATGGTCCGTATGGTCCGTATGGTCCGTATGGTCCATATGGATGAAATAGTGAATAAGTGGAGATGATATGATCGGTCTACTTCATGAAAGATGGATCAGATATTATGTTAATTCGTAGAATAAACTATTTGTGAATAAACTATTTGTGAATAAACTATTGTGTTTGAATAGAGTTTTACAAGTGCTATTTAATGTTCTATGGAGAATGTTGTAAAGAGATACAAAATGAGGAGTGTTTTAATGATGAATGAGTTAAGAAGAAGTGATAGTTGAGTCATGGCAGTTGGTCATGGCAGTTGAGTCATGTAAATGTAGAGTTTGACCAGTAAGGCTGAGGCTGAAGCCTAGGAGCGGCTGCTCTTGACTCTTGATTGAGTCATGTCAATATAAAGTTTGACCAGTAAGGCTGAGGCTAAAGGTTAAGGAGCGGCTGTGCTGCAGCTCGGAGAGTTCGGAGAAACTCAGGAAAAACTGGTAGAAGCTGGGAGAGGCTCAGGATGACAGAGCTGAGTAAGAGCGTTAGCAGTTATTCACTGAATTATAGTCGAGCTCTGCTCATCTGATAGTTAAGCTCAGGTTGGACCTGAAGCAACTTGGCGTTGGAGCAACTTGACAGACGGTGAACCTAATATTCGCAGGCCATTAGACCTGTCACGATACTATCGGTTATCGGTTATCGGTTATCGTCAAGACAGTCGATAATTATAGTTATATCATATACAATTGCACTGTAAGGACACTTATTCGTCCATCAACTGAGAATGCACTTCCAATCGTACTACCGATACAACCGATATAGCGAGATTTAGGCCGATATGTATCATAGATCGTATCCAGAGTATAACAGCTATTTCTGCTCAGACTCCATGCTGATATCACAATATTAACTAGTTAAATAGTGTACTGATGGCCATTCCTTAGTTAGGTTTACAGAAGATTATCCGTGATAATTCAGTTATAACTGGCAGAACAGAGCACTGTGACTGCTTCTTGGGTTCACAAGAGAAATATCGGCTAGAGAATATCAACTGATCTACCGTTTTAACTAACTGAAAAGCGCCAATGACCTTCTTGGCTAGGTCTACAGTCCATATCATCGGCAAACAGCTCGGTAGAGTAGCGATGCGCTAATAAATAATGAAGATTTTGATGTTGATATTGATAGTGAGAGCCTACCAAGCTAAAGGAAGCCATTTTGAATCCATGGCTTGTTGAAAGATCTGAGAATCATCATATAGTTCAATCATTTGTTGATCAAGAGCTCTAGCTTTTGGAAATGAAAACCTTCGATACTCATCAAATATCATGGTCAAGGCCCAGTTCTGTAGTCGTCTAATACAACCTACTAAACATCCAGTCCGATGCTTTCCTCGATTACAATGGATCAATAAAGGATGGTTTTCAGGATTTAAAGCGATTTCCAAAGCTCGGGTTATAGTAGCATGAGAAACATGAACAAAGGGTTCTTTATTCCCTGACATTCCAACCTGGAAGAATTGGATCCCATTTTCCTCAATGAATTGGACATTTTCTTCAGGATAAGGTTCGGGGATAAGAACTAGAACGGATTTTAATTTGAGTCGTTTAAGGAATTCGAAATTCTCTGGTCGAGGAAATGAACTTCGATAAATCTCTCCTACAACCATACTAAAGTTTTCAGGGGCTTGAGAGGTGGAATATTGGCAATTGTCAGTTTTTTTCACATCAGAAGATGATGAAAAGTCGGTGGACAGATCTGCTGGCATGTCCAGAGGGTTAAATGGGGGATATGCAACCAACGATGCCATGATGAAGACAGCGACAACGGATGCAGATATCAGACACGGATGCAGATATCAGACACGGATGTAGATATCAGACAATGGATGCGGATAGCAGATAGAAGCGGGGGATAGGATGCCGACAGGGATAGGATGATGACAGGGATAGGATGACGATGGAGGATAGGATGTGATGGGTGATAGGGTAGACCGGATACTTCTATCGATTACTTAACGAAAGTGTATGAATGAATAGCTGAAATTTCAAGCAAACGAGGTTTAACCTACAGCTCAAGTCAAGCTCAAGCTAGCTTAAACTTGCCTCGGCAAGGCACAATTAGACAACCAGGAAATTCCAGGCTGGAGTAAAGCCCGAGTTGTAAAGTCAAAAGGTGGAAAATGGAAATTAATTCCCATGTCCACAGTTACCCGGTGGAGGTGGTGCATGATCTCAGCCTCATCATCAGAGGCTCAGCCGCTCAGATTCAGACTCAATCATACAGTATACTTCGAGCGTCATTTGTTAAGAATTTAGTTGAAATCTAGTAGATCGAAGTTTCATAATGTTGTTGAAATTCTGGAAAGGTTCTAAAGCTTCTAAAGTTTCTAAAGCTTCTAAAGTTTCTAAAGCTTCTAAAGTTTCTAAAGCTTCTAAAGTTTCTAAAGATCCTGGACGAAAAGAATTAAAGCGTGATTTGGATTCGAAACGAAAGAGATTCGTACAGACTATAGAACGAATAAAATCCCAACAGAAGGATCTTAATCAGAGGATTTTAGAAGCCTGTGATTCGGGACATAGTGCTATCATAGAGTTTCTGAGCCAAGGAGATGAAAGACAGCAAGAAATGGCTGGTAGGCTTATATCAAAGGGAAAAGAGAAGCGTAAACAAATAGAATTAACATTGGAGTACAGAGAATTGGAGAGCAAGCTTAGATGGGAGAGGGTTTTAGAACGGACGGATTTAGATCATAGGAGATTACTTCGTGCTTATGATCGGAAAGGACAGAATTTGAAAGAGAATATGGGGAAAAGTTGAGTTTTAGCCAGAGACCTTAGAACAGTGTAATGTTGTGAATTCTCTGATGAGAAGGATTTAAATGATAAAGAACTATGATATGTGTAAGGATTTGAATCAAAGGTTCGAAAGCGGATGAAATTCACTCTGCCTGGGTTATAGTGGCGGAATCAATCGTCCAACTCTGCCGATATAGGCAAGCGGCAAGCGGCAATCGGCAATCGGCAACTGGCAACCGTTCGGCCAAGCAGATACATTCTTGACTTGCTGTGATCTGTCATCGTTACACATGAGCAGTGAAAACATGTTAGTGGTCAAGTAGTTTCGTATGGCTTGAATCTGCTGGTTGACCTCTTCTTTTTACCTGTAAGAACTGAGTAAGAGCGGTCAGGCGAATGATCAGGCTGAGCAAGCTGGAGCTTCAGCTGAAGCAGACTCTACTGCGCAGCTGAAGCGAGCTAGCTCTCATTCCTCTCATTCCTCTCATTATTATGATTCACTCTGAGTGAACTGCTCTTGTTCAACCAGGTCCAAAGTCATATCCCCGTTGTTATCTAAACTCTGAAATGCTGTATCGATCTCAAAATGAGACTCAACTTTGAAATCAATCAATTGTCGAGCACCTGACCATTTTAGTGCCTTTAAACTTGAATGTTTAAAGTCCGGAACGGACGGGAATACGGGAAACTTATGTCAATTAAATGACCGCCATATTCAGCCGTGCAACGCATATGAAATTCATCTTTTGAACTGAACTGCAATCATTCATTCATTAGCACGTAAACACTATAATATTATAATAATTATTAAATATGATAAATACGATTAAGAATTAAGATATTTCTCGTCATCCTATTAATATAAATCTTATTGCCGATATTAGCAACCTAGACAGCAGCCTCATCTGCCCTTAACCGATAATTAATTACCCCACAATTTATTCGTAATCCCATGTGAAAACGGATACGATATTTCAGCAATTATTCGTAGCACAAAGCAGCTTTAAAGCTTATTTATTTACTCATTATACTTGATTATGATTCGAAATCTTTCATTACAAGAAAAACTTGGAGCTGCTGTGACTTTGGTTCAAGTTCGTAAGTCTTAATTGACGGTTTTAACTGAACTAATTCAGCCCCTCGGCTTGTAGTTGCAGCCTTGTCTTATTTGACAGGTTTTAGTGTTAGGAAAGGATTTTTATTGAAAGCTTTAGAGGAGACCGTGAGCAGTTTTATTTCGAGTAGTTTAAGTGTTGTTCAAATAAGGTGAGTGGTTTGGCTGTGGTTGGCTGGTTGAGCTGGTTGAGCTGGTTGAGCTGGTTGTGCGTGGTTGTGCGTGGTTGTGCGGGCTATATTGAGCTTACAAGAAATTTAATTCCTTATGTTTCAGTTGAGAATATTTTGAAAAAATGCCAAAGTCGAGAAGATGCAATTCCTGGTTACAATACTGCTTATAAAGGAGATGGATTTACAGCTCGATGGGTTGTTGAAGTACCTAATAGAACTGCTAAAGACCCAGTTATTATGCATTTCCATGGAGGAGGATATGTAATTCCATGGACTGAAGGACAAGCAATTCTTTTAATCAGTTTATATAAACATTTGGACAATCCTCGACTTTCTATTCTTGCTTTGGATAGAACTCTTGTGCCTGAAGCTTGCTATCCAACTCAATTAAGAGAAGCTGCTTCTTTATATTATCAATTATCCGAGGTTGACAAGGTTGAAAATGTCATTATAGGAGGAGATGCGGGAGGAGGAAACCTTGTAATTGCTTTATTATCTCATATCGCCTACAAACATCCTGAAGCAAAAGCTTTAGACAATCCCATCAAGCCAATTGCTTGTTATACTATCTCTTCATGGTTTGATATGACCATGACAGAAACTGGCTCGTTTTTGACGAATAAATATACCGATATGATCACTTGGAGGACTTTGAAAAGCTTCTCTGATGCTTTTTGTCCTGGTGAAGAGGATAGAAAGAGTTATTGGGTTAGTCCTGGTTTAGCTCCGGAGTCTTATTTCAAAGATGTTATTCCTGAAAAATCTTTAATCATTTGGGGAGGAGCAGAAGTGTTACAAGATGATAATATCCGTTTTTCAAAGACTGCTGGTTTTATGACTGCTATAGAGGAACCTAATGGAACTCATGATGGAGTTTTGATCGAATTGGTTAACACTCCGGAGGAGAAGCATGGAGAGATCTTTGTATTTGCTCAGCTTGTCAGTTTTCTCAAGGCGACGATAGTTTGACAGGTGTTTAATAGGCTATATTAGTTGCTACTTTATTTAGGTATACAATCTGAATGCCGTTATCTTGATCTGCTCTACTAGCCGATATCGGTGAATACGTCTATCTGTCTTCCACACCGGACTCCAATCCACAATACAGCTATATTTATCTATTCTTTATATATGTTCTATGGTTCTCGTTCTATCTCTATCCATCGATATTAACTGTTGTAGGATACTTATTTGAACCCTTCCAATCCCAGTAAAAAGTTAAATGAGTTTGATTAACAGCAGGAATCTTGCATTCCTCCGTCACATTCTTGAACCTTTTAACTTGAGAAGTTTCAAAATCATCTAAAGGACAAGAAAACCCTGGTCCAGTTTGACAATCTTGATATGGAATGACAGCTTCATTAAGTACCAGACGAACATAAGGCTTGTTATCACACGATAGTCTTTCAATTGCAAACCGAGCACCCATTGGAACTATTTCCGAGATCTTATAAATATGTCCAGGAGGAATGTAGTTGATAGGAAGATCATTTTCAGGAGTTACAATTCCAAGACCTGATAAAAAGATCAAGATATCGGTATCATGTTGGCTTGTTAGAACAGCTTTCAGACAGCTGTTTGACTTACAAATTAAACACCGTCTTGAAACTAGAATCTTTAAGAATCTGAAGACTGGCATTGACAGGAATGTTACCAACTGTAGCAGCTAAAGGATTACCAGGTCCTGCATAAAAATAATCATTAACATCATAAGTATAAGAAAACGCAGCCCACTCATCAGCAGTGAAATAGCTACACCAAGGAGACTGACCTCGGATATTGAGTTCATATCCACAGAGTGCTAGTTAGAATAGGTAATCGTAAAGGCAACGCAACTTACTCATTAAAGCTGAAGTATCCGAGATGGAGATATTTGCTCCTGGTAAATTGGCTTGAAGTCTTTTCTGTACTGGAGCTAGAAATAAGGCCTGATTCTTATTCACATCATCTAATCGATAATCTCCATCATACCCAGAACATCCATTCATTGGAGTCAAACTGTTGAAACCTTGAGCAGAGGTTTCTGCAAGCGTTTGGATAGTGGAATATTGAGAATAATTCCGTCCTATAAACCCTCTGGCAAAACTCTCGGCAGAAATGACCACCCGCTCTTGACCAGCTGTAAAGAAAGGTAATACTGAGCTCTCATCCCATAAATATCCATATCTTGCTCTTGCCTCGGATCCGGCTAGAAAAAGGTCGGAATATCCTCCATAAGGACCAGAGTATGTCTCTGTTTCAAGCAAAGACTCATCAGGGATAGGATATTCATAATCTTGAAGAAATCCAAGAGGAAAAGCTGTACAATTGAGCTTTTGAAGTCGAGAGACAAGTTTGGTAAGGTTACGACCTTCTCCTAATGTAGGATATCGTTCTCCATGTCGAAGAAACAATTGAACTTGGTCTACTGTACAACCTTGAGGGGGATCACGATCGATTCCTGATCCACTATATTGGATCCAAGGTCCTCTTCCTCCAGAATGACGAAGGATATTGAAATTATCTTGAGAATCTTGTACAAATTGTTGACGTCCATGGCTTCTAACAGTGCCAAAAGCACCAGAAACTGCTGCTACAAATAAAAAGATCAACAACATTAATGATTCTAAAGATATCCTACGCCTTTTATACAATTGAGTTTGACTTATCGACTAAACTAATAGCCAATCAATGCCACACGAACTACGGACAATTGAGTTTAGATGAGATCATCGTCTGCAATGCTAAAACCTTAATTATTCCGAATCTAGATGCATTAATGCATCTCATGCATGAGAGCTTATTAGTTATGCTTGCGCAACAGACGAGAAGAAAGCTGCTCCAAATCTTGTAGAGTTTCTGGATGTTCAACTTCAAAGATTCCAGAGTCTTGTTCTGGCTCTTCCTGGAACCATTTGGGTTTCTTCAAAGGTATATCAAGATCTTCAACTTCAGGAGATGCAAGAGTCACTTGGAACTCCTCTTCATCATCTTCTTCTTCTTGTTCTCTTTGTCGAGCTTCTTGCCTCCTTCGTTTCTTATCTAATTTCTTTTCTTTGGCCGTTTCCTTATCCTCTACATCGACAACCTTCATGATTGATGTTTCCTTAGTCAAGTAGGATTTCTTCTGAGTCTCGGCATCTCCTGCGTTGAGGAAATCTTCTTCATCTTGTAACTCGTAAATAGCATGTGATTTGCCTTCATCGTCGAATATTAACTTTGTCGGATTGCTTTTATTCTTCGTAGATAGCTTCTTTGATAGAGCTCTTTTAGCAGCTCGTTTAGAAGTAAGACCGTTAAGCTGGTCATCATCATCCGAATCTTCGGGATTGACAACCCGTTTAACAGTAAAGAAATCTCCTTCTTCTTCTTTAGATCCGTTTACTAAATTCATATAATGTTCAGAAAGAACATTTTGATTTGTTCTTTCAAACATACGGTCGTATTTTGTTCGCACCGCACCGGGTGCGGCTCGTGCGGCTGACTCTTGGTCACTTTCATCTGATTTCGTCAAACTGATTAATTGTCGAGATGCATTTTTCCGTTCTTTATTGCCTTGACCTCCTTTAATCTTAACATTAGGAGCTCCTGGTAATCCAAGACTTTGAGCAAACTGTTCTAAAGGTAAATCGTCCACATTAAAGATCTCTTTATCTTTTTGCACATAGACTGATCGTACATATGAAATGAAGGCCTTTTGGCCTAAATATTTGATTTCAGGGCTTTTAAAGCACAAAGCTTGTAGTTTCGATTTAATTGAAGTTTGACTGTTGACTCTGATTTCCAGTCGACTTATGGGAATCCGTTTGGCTTCTAATCGTTTAATCATTGCCGGCTCTTCTTTAGGAGTTAGGAACAATACAGCCTTTCCTTTACTGCCATACCGAGCCGATCTTCCTACTCGATGGATGTAAGTATCGGCATCTTCAGGACAATCGACTTGAATAACCCAATCTACAGCCGGGAAATCGATTCCTCGAGCTACGATGTCAGTAGCGAATAGACAAGAATGTTGAGCAGCTGAGAATTTGGCAGTGACGTCGATTCGTGCTGCTTGTTTTTGTTTTCCATGAAGATGTAGTAACGATATTCCAGGCTGTAGAGTTCTGAAAGTCTCGTAAACATATCGTACTTGTTTTGAAGATGATAAAAAGACCAAGATTTTCGCCTTTAAATGTGTTTTAATGAACCCATATAATGTGTCGAGCTTATCATATAGTTCCGTGACTACATATGATTGTTTGAGATTCTTTGGCGTACTGGAAACATCTGTTTCATGAGCTGAAATATACATCGGATCAGAAAGACTTAGTCGTGCTAGATCTGAAACGGTTTTCGTTTGAGTTGCCGAGAATAACAGAGTTTGTCGCGTTGTTGGAAGATTATCTATAATGGCATCTACCGTCTTTTTAAACCCCATATCCAAGATTCGGTCTGCTTCATCAAGAATTAAAACCTGTAAGTTGGACAAATCGAAAGCAGCATTTTGGTCCATATGCTGAAGAAGACGCCCTGGAGTGCCTATTAGAATACTAAGCCTTGATAACCGCTCCGATTCTGTTTGAACATCTTTTCCTCCAATTACAAGCCCTGCAGAGAAGTTATGCTCTCTTCCGATTTTTCTTAGAACATCAAAGATTTGAATGGCCAACTCTCGAGTAGGAGAGATTATTAAAGCTCCTAAACCATCATATTGAGTCCATTTCTTTCGATGCAAAGCTTCTAATAAAGGCACAAGAAATGCCAGAGTTTTCCCTGATCCTGTTCGTGCAGCTCCTAAAATATCATTCCCTTGAAGGGCAGGAATAATAGCTTTCTTCTGAATATCAGTAAGACTTACGAAATGCGATTTTTGAAGTCCTTTTAACGTCTGGCGAGAAATAGGAAGTTCTTGAAAAGTTTTGACATTTAGAGTAGGATCAAAGGTTTTGACTCTATTTTCAAGGTCTAAAAGAGCTTCATCTTCTTGATGCACTCTAGCTGACCTTTGAGCCCGAGTCTCGGATCTATGTGACTTTGTTTTAGCCATTTAACTGAGAAATCCACGGTGAATCAACACCTGGACATCGAAGATTCGATTTGTAGATCGGAAATTTCCTTGATTTGATTTTTTAATTTCTTGAGTTGGGAGCAAAGTGGATGGAATATTCGTGTGGGTAAATATCAGTCCAAACTCCCAATAGATGGCTCTGATCGCCGATATTACGGATATCATAACGGATATCACCACCGATATCATCACCGATATTCCTCAATGCCGTCTCGATCAAGGTCACCGCACAAGCGTTTGTATGGAGAAGAAAGGGATTCAAGAGACCGAGGCTCTTATCGGGAAGAAAGACGATATGAAAAATCGGAAAGAGATGGGAGCCGATATGAAAAAGATGGTGAAATAGAGAGAAGGGACAGTCACGGAGATAGGAGGAAGGAAAGTGGATATAAGGACCGAGATCGAGAGCGGAGAAAGGAGAGTGGATATAAAGACCGAGGCCGAGAGCGGAGGGAAGGAGATCGCAAGGATGGAGAGCTCAGAGACCGACCTCACAGGTCTCATCGATCTTCAGATCATACTACTAGTAGGCACCATCACGAACGGGAGCGAGAGCGAGAGCGGCCATCTCGACTCACCTCCCAACCTACTGACCTCTCTACCGACAAACCTTTGATCGATTCTGAAACAGTCAAGGAAAAACCCAACTATAAACGTTCAGGAGCACTTGCAGCTGAAGCTAACCTATCCAATGGTTCAGTACTGACTTATAATGAACCTCTAGATTCGTGTAAACCCCCTTCTAAACCTCAGTACAGACTATTTGTCTTTAAAGGAGACAATATCACCGATACTTTTCAACTCAATCATTCTAGTTGGTATATGCTTGGAACAGACTCTTCAGTATGCCATATTCCAATTGAAAACAGCTCTGAACAACATGCTGTGATCCAATTCCGACTGATTTCGAAAAAAGATCGCTATGGAGATGAAAAATCTACAGTAAAAATCTATTTGATCGATTTGGAGACAAAAGAAGGCACATTTTTGAATCATGAAAAAATTCCTACTCGCCGATTTGTCGAGTTACGAAATAAAGATAATCTACAATTTGGAAACGATAAGAAGGAATATGTTTTGATGATAGAGTAGTTGTGGTTGTTTATGTGCTGTTGATGGCTGTTGATGGCTGTTGATGGCTGTTGATGGCTGTTGACGGCTGTTGATGCGTGATAATAGAGTAGTGATGCTAATTCTTCCTTGAAATAGGACTGTGATTACCATCTCTTCGGAAGAGTCGACCGATATTTCTAAAGTTTTCGTTGATTTTATTAACCGGAGCTTCAGTTCCATGAGTAAACCTTTCTAAACCCTTTTCTAGATTCTCTTTGAAAAGGGCTGGAGCTCCTAGTTTTTGATCCAAAGAAGATGTTGAACTTGAAACTCCTAGA
This sequence comes from Middelhovenomyces tepae, assembly GCA_003708105.3. NCBI lineage: Eukaryota > Fungi > Ascomycota > Dipodascomycetes > Dipodascales > Dipodascaceae > Middelhovenomyces > Middelhovenomyces tepae. Next base: position 132,034 of record PPNF03000008.1, on the reverse strand, counting down.
TTAGAAGGACTTCGATTATGAGCCGGTGGAAAAGTAGTAGTGATTTGAAGAGTTCGTAAGACTGGAGAATCATTAACAAGATTATCATGAGCCTTCATATGAGAAGCAAATAGTTCGAGCAAACGAGTTTGATCTGGTTTTGCAACTCCCTTAAGTTCGAGGATTTTAGTAAAATTAGCAGCCGATTTATCTTGGACCAAGTAGAAATAATTTTGAATAAGTCCCTCTGCTGGAGATAGTTGGGTAAGAATTACCTTTAGAATGATTTCTATCCGTGAAGAAGACCTCGTAACATGACGAATATATTGTTGAGTAGGTTCTTGTTTCTCAGTCAATGCCAATGAAGGTAACTTTAACAAAGTATTCTTAATCACATAAAGATCCAATAGCATTTGTTCAGCTGAAATCTCACTTATAGGTCTGCATCGTACGACAGTTAATAGGAAGGAAGAACAGCAACTTTCTACGATTTTATCACAAAGCATTTTGACAAATAGGTCCTTGGCAAGATTGTCGATTATAAGCTTTGTTTCCGACTCGATTGTCAAGCATAAATCAGAAACATATGCACTTTGATCTCCAACTTGATCAAGTTTAGACCATTTGGAATTATACATTTCTCTCCATGAATGTTGACAGGAAGTTTCAACGTTGCTAACGAGACTGTTCATACAGAGGCTGACGATTTCCAGAAATAAGCCCTTCTCTTTCTCCAAATCAATTGACTTTTTGAATTGAGGTTCCAATTGTTCAATTAACCTCTGTTCGAGTTGATTCAACGTATTAAAACAATAATCTGCAGTGTTTAGAACAAGACAAATGGTTCGAATATCGTCAATATTGCCTTGACTAGTTCCACTACGAGTAGCCAATGCGTTGTTACTACTGGCCATTAAAGGCTTTAGTACTTGAGTACTGTAGACTACGAGCCATTTTCCAAACAAGTTGGAAAGACTGATTAAAGGAGCTCCTGTGGATAATTTCGAAGCTTGGGTGAGGATTTGTCGATAGAAAATAAACAAATCAGCAGAAGAAGGAAGAACAGTAGGGTTTTCTTCTGAACTTGAAGCTCCAGGGATTTTATATTGATTGATTTTCGAAGCAAGAATCTTATCTTGATGATCAATCCATACATTTAAATGCGGTTGGAATGCTTCAGAAATAGCTTTTCCAAACTTCAAAGGTCGTGGTTTTTGAGAAAACGTTTGAGGTGATTCTAATGAACTTCTAGTGTCGGAAAACCTTCTTTCTAAATATTGTTCAAACTCCAAAGTTTCTTGTAATGCCGCTAGAAGCAATTGAACATCGGTACTTTTTCCAGATTGTTCTAGAATGATCTTTATATCTTCCCTTGTCGTTGTACAGAAACTTTTACACAATTCTTCGGTGATATTCCAACTAGCAATGAAATATTTCGCATTCTCCTCAATATGACGTTTGAGCATTCTTTTAAGGTATCCATATCGCCTTGAAATGTTTTCCAACGAACCTGCTTCATCGTTGTTTCGAAATATAGTTCGGTATTCATGCAATTGAGAATTACAATACCAAGTTATTAGATTTTCTCGATAATTACCTTCAATTGAGTCGAGAACAACGCATGCATCCGACAGAGTGGCTCCAATAGCTTCAGATTCCCCGACAGCTCCCGACGTCGCCGGCTTCTCTATAACCAAGGCAAAATCATTAAATATCTTGTCCGCTATTCTTATCTGAATCTCGGCGATATTCCTACTCAGCTCGGCTATCTGAGGAATACTTCTATATGGTTTAAAATGCGACATTAGTTCGATAACAGCAGGCAATGTTTGTGCCATTTCTCGGTATTGCCTGTTCTTTAACAAAGAGTCTAGTTGATAGGCTACCGTGAGCATTTGAAGACGTTTTAGGATCGTAATTGACTGTATAAGATTCGCTTTAGCATTGTCAAGGGTCTTTATTTCCAACGTCATATCGGTGATACTTTTTTCTGTAGAGTCAGCTCGTGCTTCAAGGTCGGAAATCTCTTGTAGAAGTTGTTTGAATTCATGTTGACCGTTCTGGACGCGTTTCCAGCTCTGTTTGTCTTCTTCACTGAAAGTTTCAGGCTCAGCCAGTCGAACACTTAGCTGAGTCTTGTATGAAGCTACATGGTTGGAAATCTCTCCTAGTTTCGACAAATTGGCCGAAGTAGAGAACAGTTGGTTCAAGTGAGGAATAGGGTCGTATGTGTCCATAGTAGGAAGAGCAGCGAGGTCCGTAGCGGATGATTAAAGTCAGGGAAGAGGTCCGCGGACAATATTGAACAACCAGTAGATATTCAGATATTCAAAGATGTCAATAGCAGACAATCACGGATAACTGACGGTTAATTGATGGAAATGTGGTTCCGAATATGACGGATAACTGACGGATAACTGACGGATAGAACTCAGGACCAGGGTCTAAGCAGAACACGGACACTCTCAGAAATGGATCTCTCAGAACACGGACACTCAGCCTACACAAAGTTCAGCCGTCACACTCAATCAGTAACATCCAACAGTAATACAAGACTACAGATCAATCACTCAGATCTCTCACAGCCCATAGATCACAATAATTATCCGTTTAATAACACCGATTCACTGCTTTAATCTTAAGTAACTGTTAGAATCCGTATATTCCATCATGAGAATCCAGTTGGGAGATGGAAATCTTAAGGTTGAAGTTTGAACGTGAAATTTGAAATTCTGATTCCATTCACGTTATTTTATTATGTCTTTAAAACTACCATCAGCTCCTAATTCCGGGCTGTTCAAACCTGGATATCAAACTTATCAGAGTGAAGATGGTGCTGTGAATCGTAATATTGCAGCAGTCAATGAAATCTCATCGATGGTCCGGACTTCGGTAGGACCTTGTGGAAGAAATAAGATCGTGATTAATCACTTATCCAAGATCTTTTTAACTAGTGATGCTGCTACGATTCTACGTGAATTAGAAGTGGTACATCCAGCTGCAAAGCTGGTCGTAATGGCCAGTCAACAGCAAGAAGTTGAGATGGGAGATGCTACGAATTTGGTGTTGATTCTTTCTGGAGAGTTGTTGAAACAAGCTGAGGAGTTGTTAAGACTAGGATTACATCCTTCCGAGATTATTCAAGGTTATGAAATGGCCAAGAAGTTTGCTCTTCAAGAATTGGAGAAACTTATAGTCGATAAAGTAGCCGATTTGACTGACAAGGAGCAGTTGGTTAAGGCGGTAAAAACTGCTATAGCTTCTAAACAATATGGTAGTGAAGAGTTTCTAAGTGAACTGGTGACTGAAGCAATCACTCAAGTGTTGCCAAAGAATGTTAGGCTCTTCAATGTCGATAATATTCGAGTAGTCAAGATTCTAGGCAGCAGTTTAGAAGGTTCTAGAGTAATTCGAGGTATGGTTTTTGGCCGTGAACCTGAAGGAAGAGTTAAAAAAGTCGGCAAATCGAAAGTCGGCGTTTATACTTGCCCTATAGATACTTCAGCCACTGAAACAAAAGGAACAGTTCTATTACACAATGCTAAAGAGATGCTGGACTTTACCAAAGGAGAAGAAGCTCAATTAGAAGCCATTGCTAAAGAGCTTAGTGATTCCGGGCTTAAGGTAGTTGTAGCAGGTGCAGGAGTTGGAGAATTGGCTTTACACTACCTTAATAGTGTTGGAATCTTGGTATTCAAAGTAGCTAGTAAATTCGACCTACGGAGGATCTGTCGTGTCGTAGGAGCAACTCCTTTAGCTAGACTAGGAGCTCCTATGCCTGATGAAATGGGACTTGTCGATGTCGTAGAGACTGTAGAGATTGGAGGAGATCGAGTGACTGTATTCCGACAAGAAGCAGATACAAGTACGAGAACTGCTACAATCGTACTACGAGGTGCAACACAGAACAATCTCGACAATGTTGAACGGGCTATAGATGATGGTGTCAATGTTATTAAAGCATTGACAAAGGATGGTAGATTAGTAGCAGGAGCAGGGTCAAGTGAGATTGAATTAGCAGACAAGATCGTGGCTTATGGAGAGAGGACTCCGGGGCTATTACAGCATGCTATAAAGAAGTATGGACAAGCTTTTGAGGTTATTCCTCGTACTTTGGCAGAAAATGCAGGTCTAGATGCTACAGAAGTGGTTTCAAGGCTTTATACTCTACATTCTTCTCATCATAATAGTTTTGGAGTTGATGTCGAGGAATTACAAGATGGTACTCTTGATGCTCAAGCAAATGGAATTTTCGACTTGTATAATGCAAAGAGTTCTGCTATTCAATTGGCTACAGATGCTACGACAACTGTTCTTTCTGTGGATCAGATTATTATGGCAAAGAGAGCGGGTGGCCCAGTGATGCCACAGCAGGGGACTCCGGGGAATTGGGATCAAGATGATTAGAATAGCGATGTACTATGCGCTGTACAGTATTAGCTGTGCAGTGCGTTGTACAACTCTAATGGCATATGCTTCAGTTGTAGCATATACCACAGTTACAGTCGGAAATGGCCTTATGCCAAGAGCTTGGCGTGAGATGCAGAAACCCATAGATAGAATCTAGTTGACTAGAAGCCGTAATCCAGCCATGAAGCATCCATTTCAGCACCAGTTATTATACCAAAGGAATATTTTCACAATTCAATTCTTTCAAGTCTGCAAATACCTTAAGTAAAGTAAGCCTTAGTAAGGGCCTTAAGGCGATATCGGCCACTTCAGTACTGTTAAGCCGATATCGCTAATTAATGCCCTGTATACGTTAATCTTTGACTGCTGCCTAGTCCAGACGTCCAGACATCTACAAGTATTTTAAAACATCACTGCCTGGCAATAGCCTTCTCCTTGAATAGCCGACTTGAATTCTTCGGACTCCTTCCCCTCATTACCCCTCATTGAATCCACATTCCCCGAAAAGTTTCTCGGAGTTTTCCTACCTCGATTAGGAATCGTCCCACGGAACAGCTGGGCCGACGTCTTAATGCAGCGAACTTTTAAGAAAGCAATCAAACAGCGGACTGGAGAAAGAGTCAGGACTCATGACGTCACAGCGCGCTACACATCGGGCTGCTACAACGGTGTGGCCGCCGCACCTGTTCTTTCTGTTCTTTCTGTTCTGTCTGTTCTGTCTGTTCTGTGTTCTGCTGTTCTGCTGTTCTGTTCTGCTGATCTGTGCTGGGAGTTCTATTCTTCTAAACTGCACTACGGACATGTGCGTCCAGCAGCCTACTGCAGCGTTATACTTTCTACGCATAACAGTACTCTATTATTCCTTAGAATTAATTTTAGCCGCTTGAAAGTTTAGTTGTTAGCCGCTTCAGAGCCGTTAGATTATAGAATATTAAGTTATAATGATATAATATTAAATTATAGTAAACAGTAATAGTAAATAGTATGCTGTACAGTTGTAAATTGAATACTACAGAAAAACCCAGTGTTCCAGTGAACTTCCAGAAGGTGATGGCTTGGCGTTGCGGCTTTATGCGCACTGTCATCAGCAAAACGGTTTAACTGATTATTTAATTTTAACTATTAATTATTTGATTATTTACTATTTGATCGAATTATCTATTGATCAACTGATCCAATAATCATATAATTAACATAATTAATATTCCTCATTGTCTCTTGCAATACTCGTTTGTTCATCTGTCCTGATGACCTGAATTGAACCCTTAATTCGCTACAGAATTAGTTAGAATTGTTCCATTCTATGCTCAACAAGTCCCAAAAAAAAACCATATTTGGTGCATCCCTCCAATCCTCCAACGGTTGTTCCATAACACATAAAAGGTCCTTTCGGCCTAATATTTGATCTTTAATGGGTACATCTAATATAATTATTGAATAGTGATATTATTGAAGTTATTATTTAATTCTTCTTCTTGTTCACTCTTGTTCTCTTTACCATTCCTCTTATACTTTCTCTTCGCATTGTTCTATTCACTATCTGAATATACAACGAATCATCTTAACCGCCTTATCTTTATCAGCAGCACAAATCAAACCTTTTTATCAAAATAGCTCAATTAAAAATCATTACGAATAATCAAACAAATCAAATTACATATCGAATATTCAAATAATTCCTCAACACCAGGTATGAACCACCTACTCGCTTGTTAACTTTTATTAACTCAAGTCTGTAATATTTATTGATTTTTTTTTCGTCTACTCATACTGATTTGATCTGAAATCACAATGATGAACTTAATCCCGGAAATAAATGAGGAGCCTGGGAATCCTGAATCTCTTAAAAATTTCGAAATGTCGGAAACGACTGTAGAAACCCCGTCGGAAGCCATCACGGTTCCAACCGATATTCCAACCGATATTTCCGCCGATATTTCCGATCAGAATAATACTCCTACTAAAGAAGACTCATCCTCTTCTTATAGTAGTTCTTCAACTATTTCACCTTCTAAAGGAACAGATTCAGATACTTTACGGTCTCCTTCTTCAACTTCTTTACAACAAGCTACTTCTAAAAGTTCGAATGAAACGCTTCCAAGAGCCAAAAACTCTCCTCCTCAAACGAAATTATCACGCAAATCATCTTCAAAAATAGGCAAACTATTCCATCATTCAGACGAATCGGCTCCTGCTTCTACTTCTACATCTCCTTCGTCAAGCAGAAGAACTTCTCCGAAATTAAAGCCTACAAATGATTCTTCTCCAGGACTTGGGTTGAAAAATGGTTCAGACACTTCTCTTGATATCCCTTCAAGCCCTGTAGCACCTACTCGTCAAAGAAGAGCTCATACGTTTAGTATTCACCGTAACAAACGTGATGTAGCTCCTACAAGTGACTTGGCTGCTTCTCTTCAAAATAGCAGGAAACCTGCAAGACCAACTCCTAAAGACCCTCCTTCAAATATCCAGTTTTCATTCGACAACAAGGTCAATACTCCTCAGAACGCCGCAGCTCATATCTTTAGATCATCTACTGATATCAATCTAGCTGCTACCGTATCTAGTACTCTGACGCCTTCAACTGACGCTCCAAGACGCACATTCTCTTTTCATAGGTTCACTCATTCTTCTGGCTCACGGTCCGCTCGTAACTCGTTGCCTGGTAGCCTTGAGCCGACTTCGAGTTCACCTACTTCCTCACGATCAGGACCCTTACGGTTTTCTCCAAGTGATTACCTGCCGTCAGCTTTACGAGTAAGCAATTGGGCGTTATCGGCTAAATATTCGTCCAACAAGCTGCTTTCAAGGCGCAAAGTACTCGGTAAAGGTGCTACAGCTATTGTTAAAACGGTGTTAAGAAATGGAGATAAATTGAAGACGTTATACGCGGCTAAAGTGTACAATTCGTTTATCCCTGGAGAAGACCCCATAGAATACCACCAGAAAATAGCCGCAGAGTACATTCTAGCCAAAGGTCTGCGACATCGCAATGTCATTGGAACTCTCGATCTCTGCGTAGATACAAACAACTGTTGGTGTACAGTCATGGAGTTTTGCCAGTGTGGAGATTTATTTGCGCTTATGGAAGGATTCAAGACTGAAAATAAGCGAATGCCTCGTGAAGAGCGCAATTGTCTGTTTAAACAGATGCTCTTAGGAGTGGATTATCTCCATCGTAACGGTGTAGCTCATAGGGATATCAAGCCCGAAAACCTCATGTTGACCAGCAATGGAGTCTTGAAGATCTCTGATTTCGGCGTCAGTGTAAGGTTATGGCCTCAAGATACCGATATGACTCTTGGTCAGCCTCAAATAACGCTCTCAGCAGGTGTAAGTGGTTCCGAGCCTTATATCTCCCCTGAAGTGTTTTCCTGGAAGACAACAGGAACGAAATACGACGCTCGTCTATTAGACGTATGGTCTTGTGCTATTGTATACATCAATTTGACCTACAATGGTGGATTCTTTGGAAAGGCTGTACCTGAAGACAAAGGATATGAGCGTTTTGTATCCGAAGTCTACCGATATTGGGATCAGGAACGTAGATTGGAGAATTATATCAAGATTGAGACTCAGCGCATTGAAAAGCAGGCTGGGGATAAAATCGAGAGGGCTAATAGTGATGCCAACACTGAGGATTCAAATTATTCTCAAGATAGTGATCATAGTTCTCTTTCAACACCTTTTTCTTCTTCATGTTCTCTAGCTGAAAAGGCTGATGGTCTTAGTATTAAGGACTCAACACAGCCTGCGGACGAGGCACAGCCCACAGACCCAGCACAGACGACGGAACCAAACTCTCGTTCCACTACGACTTCTGAATCTTCAGATAATCCTTCCAACGTTTTATCTAGAGAATCGTACCTTGACATTCCCGATCACGAACAGCCGCTCTTTTTCTTCAACGACTATGGAAACTCGGGCAAAAGGGTCATGGCTTCAATGCTCCACCCCGATCCAAGCCTCCGACTGCAAATCGCGGACGTCTTAAGCAGCGGATTCGTCAGGAATATGGGCATGTGTATCGGCATGGATGACGGGGACCAAAGTGCTGCCGTTTCCCGCGTCAGCTCCAGCGTAGATATCTCTGACATGAACAGCGTCAAGAAGTTAAAGTCACAGAACGTGCTGAAAAAACATACGCATAAACCTCCTTCAAAGCTTCCTGCAGGTTTTGCTCTAAGCCAGTTTAAAGATCCTTATAAATAGTGTGATAGAAATAGATCCATATCGGTAGTCTTGTATCCTAGAGCCTCAGCAAGAGTCGCAAGAGTCGGTGGTTATATCGGCGGTCATATCGGAGGACATCTCGGCTATCATATCGGCGAATACAGTTTGACTATATTGACATCTCACTGAGCAATTAATAGATTACTATCGTCTAAGACTGTTCTTGTTTTATATAAAACCCATTATTCTCTTCATATGTTGACTTTACTGGAGAGCCAGGATCCGGGGATCTTGAATCCCGTCCAAACGATAACGGAGCTGTGGGAGGAATATCCGGAGCTTCAGGTGCAACCCTTGTAGGCATATCCGGGGATGCAGCATCCACGGACGCTTCCGGATCTGCTGTAGCCGATCTCTCGCGAGCAATCCTCGATTCAATCTCTCTCAATTCCAACTCTCTTGCGTGCAATTCCATTCGCTTTTCGTTAATCTCTCTTTGAACTCTCGTCTCGATCTCCTTCAACTTCTCCTCCTCACGATGTAGTTGTTCTTCTTTGAGAATATATGATTGATTAGCCAGATCTTCAGGGTTCAGAAGTGCACTATCTCTTTGATCAACCATTCCTTTAGATAGTTTTTCAGTCCTATAATTCTCATAAAGAAAATCATGAGTTATATCTTTTAAATCCGATAGATGAGAACCGAGTAAAGCAGAACGTAAAGAAGAATATTCACAATGACTTGGGTTGTCTATGAGAACCACTCCCCAAGGATATTGCCTTGCCCGGACCTTTTGACCTTGATACAGCACAAACTCTGTCGAACTCACTACAGCAAATGGTAGCATTGATTTCAAACAAGAGTTCTCTTCTATAGTCTCATTGTCATCTTCTTCAACATCATAAGGGAAGTTGTAAATGGCTATAGAATAATGGTCAATATCTTGCATGATTAACCTCTTATTTTCAGCCAATTCTTTAGGTGTCAAAGTATCCGATCGTCCAATGACAGGAATAACATTGACTCTACGAGATAGCTTTTTCATAAGCTCTACATCCAATTCTCTTAATCCATGGCCTGTAGGTTCAATGAAATAAAGACAAACATGAACTCTACTATCTTTGAACCTTGGGTTACGTCGAATACGCGATTCTTCAGCTAGAATCTCATCATATTGATGTTCCAAATATCCATAAATCTCAGCAAAACAATGTTCATTATCGATATTATCACCGAATCCTGGAGTATCTACAATAGTAAGAGAAATCCTTGTACCATCGTCCTCTTCAATATCTACAGTGACGGGTTTTATCGACACTTGAGGCTCCAAATTAGCATGTCTTGGATCAGGGATTTCCATTCCTTTGAGTACTTTTTGACCACAAATAGTATTGATAAATGTAGTTCTTCCAGTACCAGAAGCTCCACAAACCATTATTGTAAATTGTAATCCTTTTTTCACATTTTTCTTTCGTCGAGGCATTTGTGAAATTTGTGAAATCCCACTTGCTCGGGTGGAATTTCTCATTGAGCTTTCGCGTTCTTGATAAACTGCCATGACAAGAAATCAATAGAGTACAAGCTGTATATAAATGTAATAGATATAACAATCAATTATAACAATCAATAATATACAATTCGCATGAATTCTCTGTTTTAAGAAAGTCCAGTATTCAATCAATTAATGTTAAACATTAAATTCATGCGCGTCGGTTTCTATTATTTTGATTTGCAGGGGTAGAGTAATTAGCTGGGAATTAATCAAGGGAATAATCAAGGGAAAATCAAGGGAATTAATCAAAGGGGAAATTGAAAAATGGGTCGAAAACCCTTGAATATTGGAAAAGAATATTAGAGTCAACAGCCTCAAGACCGTTGAACTGTGGATTTAAAACAAGTGGATAACCGTATGGCCAATTTGCCTCAAATATAAGAGCGGTTCTTTCTAGTTAGATTCGCTACCAATGTCAAGAAATAAGGACTCGATTCTACAATTACAGCTACGCTAACTGCGATCTGTCCAGTCGCTGCTAATACTAAACTCAAGGAATTGCTGCTCACTGCTCAAGCTAATCGTCGCTCAAGCTAATCACCGCTCAAGCTACTCACTGCCACTTAGGTACTGTCGTCTCACTCACCGCTGTCAAATAAACTCAACAGATGCATTCTTGGTTTGAGCTTAACTGCCGATATTTTCAATCCGATACAAGCTAAAGTTAATCGCCTTGAATTCTCCCAAGTTGTCCCAACAGGAAATGTAAAGATCCACCGAGAAAAATGCAAGTTTGCAACAAATCAGTCAAGTTTCACAGTGAAACTTTCACATTGACTAAATGGGATCCATGCGGAAACTGGTTAGAGATTCCATTGATTCGTTTAGAATCTACATTGTTTAGAGTCTTAATATTTAGACTAATTCTTGAAGATCTGTCTCGGTTTCACGTGGATGTGAACTTGTAGATTAAGCGTGTACTCACTGCTTAACTCTATCAACCGTTCTTTTAGCAGGGGGCAGTTACTGTAATACTACAGTAATTAGAGCAATGATATAGTAGAGCCTTCTGAATTGGCCGACATGCAATGAGTATAGAGCACCATAGAGCGCAGCATAGAGCGCAGCATCGAGCATAGCATCGAGCATAGCATAGCATAGCATAGCATAGCAACTACAAATAAGTCAACTAATATCATCAGACAGCCGATATATCGGCGAGATTAAGGTCGACAACGAACATATCTCAAACAGCTCTAGAACAAAGTAATTGCTGTATGTAGGATGATACGTGCGATACGATGATATCGTCATTATTTCACCGATATTAGTGCGGATCCGCCGATAATATCGGCAGCCACAGAATAATGTAGCAAGCCACAACTGAGCCTTTAAAGCTTAAAGCTTATGAGCGCTACAAGAAACGAGTAAAATAGCATTAATAAAGAATCAATCAATAATATTAGCAACTATATCGCGATTTTCAAGACTGATAGAGGAATCATCCGGAGTAAGCTATATCGGTGGGAATCCTATCGTTAGCCGTACAATCACGGAGAGCGCGGCTAAACCACGGAGAGTCACCGCTAAACCAGAAGAGCCGGGACTGACCGTTACAATAATAATTGCTCTATAGATTTCTGTCTAAAGGTCTGCCGAATGTTCAAGCAGTCGATGATTTTTCACGCTCATGAATGACTCAAGTTCCTACTACAGGGTAACCTTGAATAAATTTGTCCAATATCCAAGCGTCAAAGTTTATTCAAATCTTCAGATGACGTTTCCTTTGTTGCCATTCAGTCTTGCAGCTGATGCTTCGGCGTTTGCTCCTAGTACTGTGGACTATATAGGCAAGCAACTGATATTCATACAGACGAAAAATCAGGTCTCAGCTTTGGCCGAGCTCATCAAATCGAACTTTTCATCCAAACAGACTTATGTTCTCGTTGCTGCGTCTGATTTGGATATAGACGACTTTATAGTGCTTTTAAACGCTGGGGCAGCAAGCCTAGTTGCTAATTCCGAGCAAGCATCGCAACTGGTACAATCTGGAGTGTCAGGATCAAGAATCATTGAATATTTCAGCTCGACAGGAGGATTGACTCAACAAGTTGTTCAGGGTGAAAACAATGGAGCTTTAGTGACTATTCAAACAATTAAAGATATCGAAGCTTTAAAGGATCTTTCTACAGCGTTTTCAAAGCAATTGGGCTCTCAAGGGGCTAAACAGTTGTATGTAGACATCCCTGGAGCTTTGTTGAGCAATGAGATAGCTCAAAAGATTGTCGATATATCTGCTATTCCGGTTGTATCAAAGGAGAAGATTACGGAAGCTGAAGGTTCAATTTCACCTTCTAAAACATTCTTGAAGGCTGTTAAAACAGACCGTACTGACGGTTTATTTACTACTTTGGTAGTAGATTCTTACGATAAAGCTCTAGGGTTGGTGTATTCATCACCAAGAAGTGTTGCTGAAGCTTTTAAAACTGGCACTGGAGTTTACGAATCAAGACGTCATGGTTTATGGTATAAAGGAGCTACTTCAGGAGCAGTTCAGAAGCTTTTAAGAGTCGATCTTGACTGTGATGGTGATTGTATTCGGTTTATAGTTGAACAATCAGGTGCAGGATTCTGTCATAATAACACCATGTCATGTTTCGGAACTGAATCAGGGGTTTCTGCACTGGAAAAAACGTTAATAGACCGTAAAAACAATGCTCCTCAAGGCTCTTATACTAAAAGGCTTTATGAAGACGACAAACTACTAACTGCCAAGATCATGGAAGAAGCAGAGGAGTTGACAGAAGCTAAATCAAAGCAAGAAGTGGCTTGGGAAGCGGCGGATTTGGTGTATTTCACCCTTACAAAGATCGTAAAAGAGGGTGTTAGTTGGGCAGATGTCGAGCGCAATCTCGATGCAAAGTCTCTTAAAGTATCGAGAAGAAAGGGTGACGCAAAGCCTAAGTGGGTCAAGGAGGAAGTGAAGAAGGAGGAAGTGAAGAAGGTTGAGGAGAAGATTGATGGAAGGATTTCCATGGCTCGGTTATATGTCTCATCAGTATCCCATCAGACCATCGACTCTGTTCTTAAACGTCCAGTCATGAAAACTGCCGATATCATGAAACTTGTTGGTCCAATAGTCGAAGGAGTAAGAGATGGAGGAGATAAAGCTCTTCTTGAATTCACTGAAAAGTTCGATAAAGTGAAGCTGAAAACTCCGGTGATGGAAGCTCCATTCGCACCTGAATTAATGGCCCTTTCTCCTGAAATCAAGGCTGCTATTGATTTGTCAATTTCTAACGTTCGTAAATTCCATGAGAGTCAGAAGGAAACGACTTCATTAAGTGTCGAGACAGTTCCTGGGGTTGTTTGTTCTCGATTTGCAAGAGCAATTGAATCTGTAGGCCTATATATCCCTGGAGGAACTGCCGTGTTACCATCGACGGCACTTATGCTAGGAGTTCCTGCTCAAGTAGCTGGCTGTAAAAACATTATCCTCGCCTCTCCTCCTCGGCCTGATGGTACATTGACACCTGAAGTTGTTTATGTAGCACACAAAGTCGGTGCCAAGGCTATTGTTTTAGCAGGAGGAGCTCAAGCAATAGCAGCTCTGGCTTATGGAACAGAATCCGTCGATAAAGTGGACAAGATTTTTGGTCCTGGAAATCAATTTGTGACTGCTGCTAAAATGTTTGTTCAAAATGATACTCGAGCTTTGGTCAGTGTCGATATGCCTGCAGGACCTTCAGAAGTCTTGGTCATAGCCGATTCAACTGCTGTACCGGCATTTGTTTCTTCAGATCTCCTTTCTCAAGCAGAACATGGAGTCGATTCTCAAGTCATGCTTATAGCTGTAGACTTGACCGAGAACGAGCTTAAAGCTATTGAAGATCAATTGCATGAACAAGCATTGAAACTTCCTCGGGTGAATATCGTCAGAGGTTCAATTGCTCATTCTACAACATTAATAGTCAAGACCATTGACGAAGCTGTGGATCTGAGCAATAAATATGGTCCGGAACATTTGATTCTACAAGTGAAAAACGCATCTTCTTTACTTGACCGTATTCAAAATGCTGGAAGTGTATTTGTTGGCTCGTGGAGCCCCGAATCTTGTGGAGATTACTCTTCTGGAACTAATCATACTTTACCAACTTATGGATACTCGAAAATGTATTCTGGTGTCAATACTTTGACATTTATGAAACATATTACATCTCAAGAGTTGACAAGTGAAGGTTTGGAGAATATCGGTCAAGCAGTTATGACTTTAGCTGCTGTCGAAGGTTTAGATGCTCATCGCAATGCTGTAAAGGTCCGTCTCGACCATTTGAAGAATTAAATAAACCCTTTGAATAATTAACTATATTCTATAAGCCTGCTTCAATAAGCCTACTTCTATAAAGCCCCTGCTGCCTTGAGCAATCCTTGTAACTTTCCTTGACTATTAAGAGCTTGTAAATCGGAATTTCCTCCAACATGCTTTCCTCCAATAAAGATATTAGGAACCGTTCTTTGACCCGATATTTCAAGTAACGCTTGTTGCAATTGATTTCCATCGGCTAATTAGATTAAAATTTATAAAAAAGAGCGAAAGAGTGAAGGCTTTTGCAAAAGCTTTCTGCTTTCTTAATACCTACCCATTTGATCCAATTCAATAATCGTGGCTTTAATACCTAATTGTTTTAAAAGCTCTTTAGTAGCTCTACAATAAGGACAATAGCTTTTAGAAGCTACAAAGACAGGACTTGATTTAATCAATTCATTGATTTGATCAAGATATTTCTGATCCACTGGCATTTTAGGACTGAATCTTTTATATCCAAGATAACAAATATATAGGATTATGGCTGTTATATAAGAAGGAGGAAGTTGAATATTCATGAATTTTATCTTGCTAGAAATTAATTAGAAATCCGATATATTTGTCAAGTCATGTGACTACGGGAACTCCGGAGTTTGGGCGCAGTCCGGGTGCAGTCCGGAGACGGATTCTATTTACCCTGGTTCTACCACGGGGTCTACCGCCGTTTACTTCGGGCTACTAACTGCACTTTCGGAGTTGTTTCCTCAAGGCTTTTTTTTATCCAAGCGGTCTGCTGACTTATCTGCCTGCTCCGATATAGATCTGAGACCTCTGATATATCGGCGTCCACAGTTCGTGTTGTCAATGACCGATATCGTATCATTGAGATGAGCATACAGATATACCATATCATTTCGGCTAAGGCTAAGTATATAAATCTATTATCGCTTAGGAACTGTACCTCCAAGCAGAAGTCTTCGGATCTTGGTATTTACGTAAGAGTTCATCGACTTCAGTTCAGCTCGTTAAGCGATTAAGCTTGAAGGCTTAATCTTTCGGACTTATAGAATTAACGCACGAATACTAATAACCCTATAAATGCTGCTGTATATAAACTGTAGTCCAGCAGGTCAAGGCTAGAATTGCCAACTTGAATTCACATTACAGTTCAGCATCACTATAATGTGGCTAAATTATCATTGAAATGAGGTATATAGTCAATCTATAGTCAGATGAATCACCGATAATAGGATAATAACATGGTCTTCAATGGCCTTCATTAGCAGCTCAATCTTGCCGATATCTCGGCAGAATAGCCCACGGACAGATCTCCCAATAGCTAATATAGCTCCATCTCCATCACCTTGAATCTCTAATCCTGAAGAGATAAACAATTAACTTTTCCGTCAAGATATTTCTTGGAGATCCAGCTCACTTAATAATCATCGACAAGTCTCACCATGAGTATAGAGTATACTATACACAGAGTTCACCAGAATCCCACCCAGAGTCTCAGATTTAAGTCAATGTCGAAAGCCGCTCGGAATTAGTCCGAATCGGAGATTTTGTCCTCCCAATTACCCTCCCTCAAGTCATCTCAACTGCGGCCCTGTTTACCCCTGTAAGATATCTCTACTATCTTTGACAGCTTCATGGGCTTCTTATCAGACAAGCCGTATACGGCTGTGACGCAGAATATTGAGCGGCTGACTAGTGAAGACTATGAAGAAGAAGATGTTGCCGATATTGTTGATTTAGTCGAGATTATTCGCATTAGACCCACAGGGTAAGCATTGACCTAGCTCTCACTAGCTCTCACTAGCTCACCTATGCACACTCTCTAACTAGTCCTACTGAAGCTGCTAGAGCTATTCGAAAGAAATTGAAATATGGAAATGTTCATAGACAATTGAGAAGTTTGACAGTGAGTATTCAATGTATATATTATGCTAATAGATTCTTGATGCCCTTGTTCAGAATGGAGGAAGACGTTTATCTCGTAAGTATCTGGTTCGATCTTTGGACCTCTTTGGATCTATTGTCTAATTAGCTCTTTATAATGATGAATTTCTACTGGAAAGGTTGCGAATTGTCGCTGTAGATAGCAGTGCGGACCCTCGCGTACGAAAGAAAACTCAAGCCATGTTTGTAGGATGGGCTAAAGAGTATAAGAATGAGAGGGGTTATGAACGATTAGCAGAATTGTCTCGACAATTACCTCAAAGACAACGTAAACCTCGAGCCGAGCCGAAATACTTATCTAATGATATGGACGAAGTTGAGGAGGATTTAAGGGAAAGTAGACGTAGAGGAGATACTTTTGAAGATGACGATGAGGTTTCTGATGGAGGTCATGATTTTATTAGTTCCAAGACTCGTGGGTCTCTTGGTGGATCTGTTGGAACTAGTTCTAGATCCCCTTCCAGCTCTCGTACTCGAGACCCTCCTCCTCGTCCTGAAAGAACTGATCGAGGTTCATTCTCTGGAAAGGATCGTGAAGCGTTCAAGAAAACCCATACTCCTTCTAATTCTCGTGGGTCAATTTCTCAGGGAAGCTCTAAATCCAAATCCAAGACGTCTACGTCAATTAGAAGAGTCGATTTAACTAAGGAAAAACCCAAGATTCTTCAAGTTTTGGCAGAATCTAGTAGTGCAGCTACAAATCTTTCAAACGCTCTACAATTAATCAACTGGGAAGAAGAATTGTCCACTGAGAATGAAAAAGCTACTGCTTCATTCAACAAATGTCGACAGTTACGAAGGCGTATTCTACAATATATTCATGCCATTGAATCTGAGGAGTTCTTAGGGCCACTAATTCATGCTAATGAAGAGCTTGTAAGTGCGTTAAAGCAATACGATATGATGAGCAAGCCACCAGACGAAGATTCGGATTCGGATTATGAAAATGACGATTGGAAGGTGGAATCAAATATGGAGCAATTGAATATTAAGAATCATAAGAACGAGGAGGACGACGAAGAGGACGATGAAGATGAGGAATCAGATAGTGAGCCAGAATCTCATCATCAGTCCCATCACCAGCCCCATCACCCTGTGACGGCGGCTAAATTAAAGAGAAATCCTCCTCCTATCTCACCTAAACCAACAGCTTTAAGAGCAAAGTATGTAACCAAGGAAGATGATGACGATAATCCTTTTGGTGATAGTAACGTTATTTAGCCTTGAATCATCTATTCATATACTTTAAACCCCTGTAACCCCTCTTCAAGTACCTTGACAGTTTGTAAAGCTTTAGTCACCATTTGACCAACAGGAATGCCTTCATCAGCTACAAGAACCAACAATAGCGTCGTCTGAGAGTTGATGAAAACTGGAGATATAAGCATCTTTAATGTATCTATCAACAAGGAGATCCATTTAAGGTGTGACCGGTCTTCACTAGGTCCTAGATTGGCCTTTGAATATTCATCCCAGACTGACGACGCGAAAAGGCTGTATATTTTTGTTTTGAGTGCCCGATCGACGTGGAACGGAGAACTGGCCCATTGTAAATTGCTCAAGTCTTTAGGTGGTCCACCATCTCCACATTCACTTAGACTTAACTCATACTCAGTATGAGGAGGAGGAGGAGACCGTGGTACGTGAACGGATGTTATTGGTCTGCCAGTGTTGGTTGCTAGAATAGATGATATTATAATGGGAGTAGTATCACAATTGGCGGTTTGACAAAGGCATTGAGATAATACTGCCGATAAATTCCTTGGTTGTAACATGGACGGATAAATAAACGGATAGAATGTCAAGATATCGGCGATGAAGTTGATTAGCGCTGACTGAGTGCTGACTATATTCCTCGGGCATCGGAGTCCGTCCCCGTTGTCCCCTCTATTACCCTACTTGACGATAATATAACCGTTATTTATCCGCGTTCGCCTATCTCTCTCATGAACAGACTCTCGACTTTATCTCGGCATTTAATTCCTTCAATTACATCTTCAAGAATGGCTTCTACTGCTACCTCCGGGTATTTGTTTAATCATACCATGCTTCGAGTCAAAGACCCGAAAATCTCAATTCCCTTCTATGAAAAACACTTTGGAATGGAGCTTCTTTCTCACCATGCTTTCACTCCACTTGGTTTCACCATCTATTATTTGGCTCTTAAAAGTGATGACAATAGGCATAAAGAATGGTATCAAAGAGAAGGATTGTTGGAGCTCACTCATAATTACGGTACAGAGAATGATGCTGCTTATACCTTGAACAATGGTAATAAGGAGCCTAATCGAGGATTTGGACATATTTGTTTCACTGTCGACAATCTTGCAGCCTCTTGTGAGGCCCTGGAAAAGGCTGAAGTCAAATTCCAAAAGAAATTGAGTGATGGACGTCAAAAAGATATCGCATTTGCTCTTGATCCTGATGGATATTGGATTGAGATTGTTCAGAATCAAGCGCTTGTTTCGAGTCAAGTTAAAGACAAAACTATCTTGGCTAGCTATAAATTCAATCATAGCATGATTCGTGTTAAAGATCCCAAGAAATCATTGGATTTTTATCAAAATGTCCTTGGAATGAAATTGATAAGAACAAGCGAACATCCTGGAGCTAAATTCACTTTATATTTCCTAGGTTATCCTACTGAGAATGACGCTATCGCTTCAAGCCGTGAAGCTCTTGTAGAATTGACTTGGAATTGGGGAACAGAATCGGACCCTGACTTTAAATATCATGATGGAAATAGTCAACCTCAAGGATTCGGTCATTTCGGATTCGTTGTTCCCGATGTTCAAAAGGCTATGGATCGATTTGAAAGTCTTGGAGTTTCTATTAAAAAGAGAATGACTGATGGAAGTATGAAATTTATCGGATTTATTTTAGATCCGGATGGATATTGGATTGAGATTCTTCCAGGAGCTCCTCTTCCTGATGATCTCTAAGGATGTTGTTGTAGAGGATGTTGACAGACATCATGCCACTCTGCATAGCTCTAAAAATCATTCACCTGTCATAGTATAAGTATATAATTATAGGGTGTTCTACCGTGCACGGATACCCGTCTACTCCTTCCCGTCTATTCCCTCCCTCCCGTCTCCTCCACTCTACCAACGGATATGAATTTATCCGGATCCCATTCCAGATAATCTGTAGACAAGTTTATTTTACGAAATCTACGAACAATTAAGTGATAGTATGTATTGTAATAAATAATATAATAGTGTCCATAGTATAGGAGTCAGTTGAGTCAGTCGGAGTCAGTTGGAGTCTCCCGTTCTCCGTCCTCCGTTCTCCGTCTCTCCTTGCGGCTCCCGTCTTCCATCTTGTAATCTGTCTCCGTCTTTGTTTCTCCGGCTCGGTCTCAGTCTCTGCCTCGCCTCTGTCTCGTCTCGCTTCGTCTCTGCTTCGTCTCTGCTTCATCTCTGCTTCTCGATTCCTCCTCTCGATTCCTCCTCTCGATTCCTCCTCTCTAATTCTTAAACTTCAAACTAATACTATTAACACAGTGCCTTTCATTCGTAGGAGTCTTATAACCCTCTCCTTTGAAAACATGACCCAAATGACCTCCACAATTGGAACAAACCATCTCGGTTCGAGCCATGCCTAAACTATTATCTTGAATCAATTTAATAGACCCAGGAATAGCTTGATAAAACGCCGGCCATCCACATCCGCTGTCGAATTTCGTATCACTCTTGTAAAGAGGTTGATTACAAGCAGCACATTCATAGACTCCATTTTCAAAGTGATGATCATACTCTCCAGTTCCTGGAGCTT
Source organism: Middelhovenomyces tepae (assembly GCA_003708105.3). Classification (NCBI taxonomy): domain Eukaryota; kingdom Fungi; phylum Ascomycota; class Dipodascomycetes; order Dipodascales; family Dipodascaceae; genus Middelhovenomyces; species Middelhovenomyces tepae. The sequence continues at coordinate 111,935 of PPNF03000008.1, read as the reverse complement.
CTGTTCCTTTGTTTCTTAACACTCGAAACTGTTGAGGAGATAAAACTGCTCTCCATTCTTGATCTGATTTATTGACAGGAAAGGACGACATGGTGGAATGAAACGTTTGAAACGATTTTGTTTGAATGATTTGTCGAAATGATATTGATTGATGAATTCGTTGGTTTCTGGTTGATGAGAGTAAATTGCAAACAAGATTGCCTTTATATATTTGACGCTGAAGTTGACGGATCATAAGAAACTGTCAGTTAAGTTTCTCCACAATGCGCAATCTTCATCTCGGACTCTGAATCTCCCAATTGATATCGAGTCAATTTATGACGTCAGATCAAGGCTGTGAATAAGGTGAATTATACGAGACTAATGACTCGTTTGTTTAATGTTAACGGGGTTTATAAGCTTAATATATGCAGTCATATTCGTATTCAACGGTAATAACGGCTTTGCGGACAGTTTTATATTTTATTATCTAGACTCTAAACGTTAGCCTACCAAATAAGAGTTGGATCAGAAGCTTCTAGAACTGCGGGGACTTCTAGAACTGCAGAGCATTAGAACTTGGACCTTTAGAACTTGGACCTTTAGAACTTGAGAAATACCGTAGAACCCTATTAACTCTAAAGAGAGCCTAATCCTCAGTGATTTAAGAGTATTCTCATTATTGTTGAAGATTTCCTTAGATTTTATTCATCAGTCTTATGTAAGCAGAATTGAAGAAAATTACATAATATTTTTCAGATCTTGATTTTTTTTATTTATTTTAAATCTACATTTACTGACTGGCTTTAAAATGCCGTCTTCAAAGGTTAAATCTAAGAAACTTGCCAAGAATGTACATAAACCTTTGAATGCAGGAGTTTCGAAAAAAAATGGTTCAAAAAAACCTGGAAATGGCCGATCTAATAGAGTAAGCGCTGATGATCTTGCTTGGAAACCAGTGGAGATTTCTGAACGATTAGATGATTTCGAAGGTTTCTTTGGCCTTGAAGAGATTGAGGGTGTTGGTGTTAGGAAGGAGGAAGGGAATTTAGTGTTTTTCCAGACTGAAAAACCAGAAAAAAAGCTGGAAGAAAAGCCTATCGAAGAAAAGTCTGTCAAAGGAAAAACCTCTAAGAAAAGCACCAAAAGAAAAAGACCAGCAGTTATGAAAGAGATGTTGGAGTCTAAACAATCATCTACGAAGTCCTCAACACAACCAGCTAATCCTTTTTCCGTTCTAGAAGAAACTGTGGAGATAGATCTATCTTCTCTTCAATGGTCAGATATCCCAAGAGTCTCATTATCTACACCAATATTACAAGGATTGGCAGCATTAGGGTTTAATAAACCTACCGATATTCAAAGAGATTCACTTCCTGATATCATATCGGGTAATGATGTTATAGGAAAAGCAGCTACAGGGTCAGGAAAGACTCTTGCCTATGGGATTCCTATATTGGAGAATCATCTGCAATTATCGTCTGGTGAACAAGTTAAAGAATGGCCTTCAGGGCTGATTTTTGCTCCAACAAGAGAATTAGTTCATCAAATAGTCGATCATTTATCTAAAGTGTCTAAATATTGTCCTATTTCTGGCTCTGGAGTTATTGCAATCACAGGAGGTTTGGCTATTGAAAAGCAGAAAAGGTTACTGAGTGGAAACCCTTCAATAGTTGTAGCAACACCTGGACGATTTCTTGAATTACTTCAACATGAAGCCGGTTTGATTGATAAAATCATCAAAACAGAGACTCTTGTGCTTGATGAAGCAGATAGAATGCTTCAAGAAGGTCATTTCCAAGAGTTAGATCAAATTCTCGATCTTATAGGCCGAGGAAAGATATCAAAAAGGCAAACATTAGTCTTTTCTGCAACTTTTCAGAAGGATTTGATGAAGAAATTGGTGAAAAAACAACCTAAATTGGCTGATCTACCTTCAAATGATGAAGCAATTGTTGCTTTAATGAAAAAACTTCAATTTAAAGACGGAACTCCTCAATTCATAGATTCCAACCCTGCAGAAGTCATTGTTTCTCAGGTTGTAGAGTCGATAATCGAATGTGGAGCCACGGAAAAAGATCTTTACCTTTATTATTTCCTATTAACTTATCCCGGAAGGACTATAGTGTTTGTCAATTCTATCGATAGTGTTAAACGTCTTGCACCTTTTCTTCAAGAGCTCGGCATTCAAGCATTTGGTTTACACTCTAATATGATCCAAAAGCAGCGATTAAGGGCTTTAGAACGGTTTAAAGTTTCAGATCGCGCTGTTCTTGTATCAACAGATGTAGCAGCTCGTGGTTTGGATATTTCAAATATCCAGCATGTTGTTCATTATCATCTTCCTCGTACTGCAGACTTGTACATTCATAGGTCAGGTCGAACAGCTCGAGGAGGAACAAAAGGAGTTTCTGTACTGATCTGTAGTGCAGATGAAGCATCTGGTCCTTTAGTAAAGCTTCGAAAAGTTCTTTATCGAGATAAACTCAGAACTGGAGACTCTCCAGCTATGAGGGTCTTTGATGTAGATTATGATGTTGTTACTCAAGTCAAGGAACGGGTCTCTCTTGCAAAGAGTATCACCGACAGTCTTAACGATTCAAAGTACAAAGGAAAAGATGAATCTTGGCTTAAGGAAGCTGCTGATGATTTGGGAATCGATCTTGAAGATGTCGATTTGCAAGATGGCATTAGAAAAAAGCCAAAGGTTGTACCCAAAGATCAGATTGGTTCTCTAAGAGCTCAATTGAAAGAATTGTTAAAAAACCCTGTTGGAAGAAGGGGGAAATATTTGACAAGTGGAACTGTGAATCTGGCCCAATTGCTAGTCAGTGGAAATACTCATGAATCTATTCTAGGACGAAATAAGGACTCTGCTTTAGAGACTTTAAGCAAGCCAAGGAATAAAAAGACATCCGAGCATAAAATCGAGAAAGTTATAAAGAGTCAGGTTGAATAGCTGATTGAAAGTGATATCGGTTAATAGCCGATAGGATAGCCTGCTGTATTTATCGGCTAACAACCAACACTACTCATTGGCCTGCTCGATTATCTTTAGAGATATCGAGAGTTAATATATTGGATATTACGGATAATGGAGATTCATATCTACACGAAATGGCACTACAGTTCTCAAGATACGGTAGACAATATTGCCGATACTGCAGATAGTGGGACTCATTCACGATATCAGCCATTTTATCCAGCAGTCTTATAGCATTCTATATGATCAGATGTTTATTAACTAAGTAATCCCCTCAGTCATCATCGTAATATTCATCATCACTTTCATCAGCCAATTGTTCGAAATTCACTTTATATCTCAGTAAAGCACCAATTCCTCCAAAACCCTTGACGAATTGAGCACCTTCACTGCTTCGGTCAGTAACGAATTCTAAAGTAGCACCGAAATCCTTATATTTTTCAGCCAACCATTCTAATAAAGTCTGTTCTTCAACAACTTCCAATTCATTGCCATTTTTGTCGATTAGATAGTCTTTATTTGGAGAATTTCTTGCAACATGAACGATAACCAGATTATTATCGGAATCTTTAAGAGTATAACGAATAATATCAAGGTTTTCGAAAACGATAACAATCTCACAAGCTCCTAATTCAAGAGCTTTAAGAGTATCTTCTACTCCATAACAGAATCGGCCGCTATCTTGAGATATTTCATCGAAATATTGAGTTATAAGCTTCTTTTCTTGGATGAATTTAACATTGGCAAGAGTATCGGCAGATAATTCAATTGCTTGATTAAATCCATTTTCTCCTCCATAAGAAACATCTACAAGTTTAATGATTTTGGCTTGTAAACGGTTATCAAACATATCTGATTGTGATAATTCAGTTTTGAAATCGGCAGATCCAGCCAAGATAAGTCCATTTACATTGACTTTATCAGCAGTAATGAAGTTTTGAACTGCTACTTCAGCGACTTTTCGAACATAATTATGACGTTTTTCTTCACGTAAACGAGCAAAACGAAGAGCAGATTGACCTCCTCGTCCGTGCTTTTTAGGTAAATCAACAGTGAATTTGTGTAAAACTTCTCGAGTATTTCCTGATAATGTACCAAAAAGAGCTCCATTACCATCCATGATAATAAAACCGAATTTAGAGTCACTTTCAAGCAGTTCCGAAAGAGCTTCTGTATGAAATTTGTTGTCACAAAGGTATAAAGAAGTATTGATTGGTTTAAATGGCTCGAAATCAATGTTGACTTTACGTTCTTTACCTTCAGCAGTAATGATTTCTCCACAGTATATCACCAGTCCATTTGGAGGTACTTTGTTATAGAGCTTGAGCTTTTGCTGTGTAGAAGTGATTGCTGAAAGAACTGACAATCGATTGACTCGAGATTTGATATTGGAAGCGGTTCCATATTCTTCTGCCAGCATTTTATTAATCAATGAGATTTGTCCTCGAGGAGCTAGTTAGAGAGAGAGCTTCAAGGTTCTTTTGGGGTCCACTTACGAATGATTAATGAAATCATCGACGTTCCATTTCCACGAGCGGCTTCTAGACTAATGTTAATAGCTGTCTCAGGCAGCTTCATAACTCCTTGATCTCACCTCTTAATAAGCCTAGGTTAGTATATTTATTATGTATAAATTAGTGTCTTGGAACTCACTTTTTAACCTTCCATATTTCAATGTTTTTCTCTGCGTCCGTTTCAGGGGGTGCTGGCGCCATTTTTCTCGGTGAACCTTTCTAGAATAAATAATTTGAAGATTTCACTGGATCTATAGTCTTATGTACAGACCGAATGTATGTGGAGTTAATTTTTCAACTTTTTTTTCAGTTCTAGACTGTTACCCTGTCGATATTTCTATAATGGAAAAATGAATTAAATATTTGAAAATATCAAAAAATAGTTAAAAACTCTTCAAAAGTCTTTATTAGTTCAAAATGACTTTATTTTCTATAAAATCTAATAATATATTCGTTTTTCAGAGAAATATCTGCATTTATCTACCTCTTAAATGCTATGGTCAGCTCGCTCTTTTTATGTTACCCTGAAGAAAGAGTCATTACCAGTCATAATAATGCAAAATAATATAAAATAGCTAGAAATAATTAAAAATCATTTATCGGTTTAAAATGACTTCAGTTTACACCTAAATCGATAATATATTCATTTTTCTCATCAAAATCTCCATTTAACTACCCTTAAACAGCCATGGTAAGCTCGCTCTTTTTTAGTTACCCTGATGACAAGAGAGTAAACCGGGTAATGGCTCTCCATCAGATACTAGCCAAGTGACTGAACCTATACTATAGGTGAATAACTATCTAACTTATCAGTATTTATTCCATCTCTCTGATCATCAAACTCCTCAGATGAGGACCATCATCTCGTAGATATTAATTGTCAAATTCTATGAATTGGTTGTCACGTGACATTTACCCTACCGACATCTCCTATTAACCTAGATTTGCACTGCCAGTTGTTAACCGTAATATTATTAACAGATTTATCGGCCACAAGAACGCCTTAAAGTGCGGGCACTAACACACCAACTTGACTATTTATATCTATAACCTCTCGGCAGTCATTTAGATCACCTGCTATGGACAGTGATAGTGATAGTGAAAGACCCGTTGAGGTCAAAACAAAATCCCGGAAACCTCCTAATACCGCGTTCCGGCAGCAACGGTTGAAGGCATGGCAGCCTATTTTGACGCCAAAGACTGTTTTACCATTATTTTTCTGTGTTGCAGTTGTTTTCGCACCTCTTGGAGGCCTTTTACTCTTTGCCAGCAACCAAGTTCAAGAGATTGTTATTGATTACAGCCACTGTGTTGATCAGGCTACAACTACAGGTCTTAGTGAGATCCCTAGTAATTTCGTATCACAGTCCTTTGCCGGAGGAAAGAGTCCGTCTATTCCTCCTCAATGGGAGCTTCTTCCGAACCCTGCCGAGCAAGTAGATGGAGTTCCTTTTGCTTCACAAATTTGTAGACTACAATTTGAGGTTCCCTCGGAAATGGGAGCTCCTATTTTTATGTTTTATCGACTGACGAACTTCTTCCAGAATCATAGAAGATACGTTCAATCTTTTAATGAGGATCAGTTGAATGGAAAGGCTGTTTCAAATACGAGTCTTAAAAGTGATGGAGATTGTAAACCTCTTATTTTGGATCCTAATGGAAAACCTTATTATCCTTGTGGTTTAATCTCTAATTCTTATTTCAACGATACATTTTCCTCTCCTGTTCTTCTCAACTCTCCTGGAACAAATTCTGATAATGTAACCTATGTTATGACGGATGAAGGTATTGCTTGGTCTACGGATCGTAATCGGTTCCAAAAGACTAAATATAATGCTTCCGATGTAGTGCCGCCTCCTAACTGGGTAAATATGTTTCCTAATGGTTACACTGATGATAATTTACCAAACATAGCTACTTGGGAATCACTTCAGAATTGGATGAGAACCGCTGGTTTACCTACTTTTAGTAAACTGGCCCGTCGTAATGACACTACTCCGTTGGCCACAGGAACGTATTCTATCGACATAGGCCCAAACTTTCCTGTTCTCGACTTTGACGGTACTAAATCGCTTGTAATAACTACGAGAAGTGTCATTGGAGGACGTAATCCATTCTTAGGAATCGCCTACCTCGTAGTAGCAGGAATCTGTTTTATTCTTGGAATCTTGTTCTTGATTAAACATCTGATCAAACCTCGTAAACTTGGAGATCATTCTTACTTGTCATGGAACAATGATGAAGGAGTAACCACTGGCAGAGACCAACCGGCTGTTCAACATCGTTAGTTTAAATTTTTAAGTATTCGTCGTAAGCATCTGTTTGCAACTAAACTGTTCACAATCGTAGAATGAATTCTAAGATGGATTTTAATTTTAAAGAGTTATCGAATCCAGTCGATATTCATATCCATATCGGCAGATAGACCCTCCAGAGTCATTACATCGTGAATAAACCTTCCAGAATTCTCTTCCTGCCAGGGATGGAATAATTCTAGGCTGCGAAGTTTGATCATGACCTTTTTTCTAGCCATTTGGAGGTGTTGATGGAGGATGTCGTTCGCTATAAGATATCGGCAGAACAGTTGAGGCGCAAGACAGCACGAGCTTAGCTGTGTTATAATAACATCAGTGATCTGTAGAACCTTTGACTTGGTCCTACCGTCCTATACTACGACGAAGCTAGTCGAAGCCGATATCAGCAAAGCTTCAGAAGGATCTCCCGATATGGAATTGATAGGGCAGGTCTAACCGATTACAATCTAGGACTCTACAGCACGTACGGTAAAGTATCCAACAACTGTATTACTACTGTTGATAAAATTGAATAGAAGGATACGATTCAAGATATTCAGAATTAAAAATATCAGATAGTTGTCGAGTAATCGCTGATAAAATCGACCGACCATTCAACCGATATATCGGCTATGATCTCCCGATATCGATACTATCGATAGTACAGCTATTAATCGCATAAAGCTCATAATTGGATTATTTAACTAAGTATGTACGAACTTATCTATGATCTTACAACTGAAAAAATCATGCCTGTATACAGAAGTAAGCAATAGTGAGGCTGACAGTATTATTCTATGACCAAGGCCGCAAGGCTGGTGAACGGGAGCTCATAACGGAAATCTCTCCAACGGGCCTAGCTGACGTCTTAACTAAGTATCAATAGCCGTATCATGAAATTATAGCCTAATAAAAAAAGTCGATAGGGTTACGACGGTAGGCATCTAGTCAAGTAGCCGGATCAATCTTAATGACAGTTCGGGTAATACCGGTGGAGGGAAATGCCGAAGAATTTAAGACAGGCCTAAAGGTGCATAATGCATTCTTCAGTTATCTAAGATCTGGAGGGACGTATTACATATACTCTACTGCTCCTCCATTACTCCATTGCCCCGTCAATCCGACAATTCTAGAAGAATATAACTGATATTATTATCTTTAATAAACCCTCATCCTCTTATTGTCAAGAATCTCCACATTGTGCGTCCACATCAGCCGAGGATTACCGAGTCCCAACCTTGTATTTTCACCCTGAAGTCCGAGCGATGGGCAAGGCTATTTTCCCGTAAAGGGAAAGAAAAGTTTCAAGTTGTTTTACAGATTTGCCCCGAAACGGGGCTTATGAGCCCATCTCGGCGAGAGTTCGGGGAGATTAAACTTGAATAGAGAGTCTCAGAGACTGTGGAGAGAGGAAGAGAAATGCGAGATCGGAGATCTAATCAGGTTAATTGACGATGTTAGTTAGTTTGAAAAGTAATCCTCAGCCAATAGAAGCTTTAGCTACAACAGCTGTTCGGGTTAATTCTGTGTTGGCCCTGTTGGGTGAAATTAAGCTAGTACGGGATTTCTTTTGTCTAGTACGGAAGCTTTGTTCAGGGTGAGCAAGGAGGACTCCAATTGGTTGAACGGGTTGAAAACCATATAAAAGGATTGGATATTCCTTCCATAGTTCTCCATACAACAGCAGATTAGCAGATTGGCAGATTAGTTTGTGAATTATCTTTTAATTAATTAATTAATTGATAGATAATAGTGCTGATATTCTTGTAGCTGATATCTGGTGCTGTACTCTGATCTCGGACTTATTGTGGGGTATATTTTTCACCTTAAAAATTTAACATGATTCTTCCTACCCTTCGTGCTGGACTCATCCCTAGAACTGCCATTGCTGCTTCTCGTTTAAGAATTCCTGCTTTCAATCAAACCCGAAAATTCACTTATTCAAAACCAATGGCTTCTGCTATTATCACTGATAATGTTCGACCTGAACCCGACAAAGTTCTTCGGGACATTGCCGATTATGTTCACAACTACAAAATCGAGTCTGATGTAGCCATTGAGACTGCTAGACTTTGTCTATTGGATACTCTTGGATGTGGACTTGAAGGTTTAAAGTACGAGCAATGTGCTAGGATTATCGGACCTGTTGTACCAGGAACTGTTGTTCCTAATGGTACTAAAGTCCCCGGAACAAACTATCAATTGGATCCTATCCGAGGAGCTTTTTCAATTGGAACTATAATCCGATGGCTCGATTATAATGACTGTTGGTTAGCTGCTGAATGGGGACATCCTTCCGATAATATGGGAGGTATTCTTGCTGTAGCCGATTGGCTTAGTAGAACCAACAAAGCTGAAGGAAAACCCAGTGGTTTCAAGGTTAAAGATGTTCTTGAAGGAATGATTAAAGCTCATGAGATTCAAGGTGTTTTAGCTCTTGAGAATTCTTTCAACAAGGTAGGACTTGATCATGTTCTCCTTGTTAAAGTAGCTACTACTGCTGTTGTTTCCAAAATGCTTGGTTTGACCCGTGATCAGACCATTGATGCCGTTTCTCAAGCTTTCGTTGATGGTCAATCTTTGAGAACTTATCGTCACGCTCCTAATACCATGTCTAGAAAGTCATGGGCTGCTGGAGATGCCGTTTCTCGTGCTGTCAACCTTGCCCTTTTGGTTCAAAGAGGAGAAGGTGGTATGCCTTCAGTTCTTACTGCCAAAACTTGGGGTTTCTATGATGTCCTTTTCAAAGGTAATGAATTCAAATTCCAACGTGATTATGGCAGTTATGTCATGGAGAATGTTCTTTTCAAGATCTCTTTCCCTGCTGAATTCCATGCTCAGACTGCTGCTGAAGCTGCCATGACCTTACATGGAACTCTCAAGGCCAAGGGAATTTCCACTGATGATATCGCCAAGATCAGAATCAGAACTCAAGAAGCCGCCATGAGAATTATCGACAAGAAGGGTCCTCTTTACAACTATGCTGACCGTGATCATTGTATCCAATATATGGTAGCCATTCCTCTTATCTACGGACGTCTTACTGCTGACGATTACTCTGACGCCATTGCTTCTGATCCCAGAATCGATGCTCTTCGTGACAAGATGGAATGTGTTGAAGATACCAGATTCACTACTGAATATCATGCTCCTGATAAGCGATTCATTGGAAACGCTCTTCAAATCACTCTTAAAGATGGAACTGTTATTGACGAGGTCGAGGTCAACTATCCTATTGGACATCGTCGTCGTAGAGAAGAAGGAACTCCTGTCTTGTTGGAAAAGTTCGAGAGACATCTCAGAGGACGTTTTGGTGAGGAGCAAGTTCAAAAGATTCTGGCCAAGAGTGGTAAGAATGTTCTTGACTTGGATGTTGACGAGTACGTCGATCTTTATGTTAAGAATTAGTAGGTAGTAAAACTAGTCTATGGTTTTAAGCTTCATAATAGTAGAGTAGCCGATATCATTCACAATATCGCCGATAATTGTCCCATCACCCAGCAACTAACAAGTAGATATCGGGGAATAGCTGCATAAGACATCACTACATACAGTCTCACGAGTCTTACCTCAATGTCACTAAATATCGGCTTTGTTGACAGATGGCTGATTTTAAAGGCTCTAAAGAAGATTGCTCCATCACTTCTAGCAGAATCGGTCGAGGCAATTGATTATAGATCTCGCGGGTACGGTATTGAGTCTATGAATCTTCAATACTCCGATATCCGATATTATCGGCGGATGTCAAGCATCAGTCTTTTCGTCAGCAGCTGCCATGCCGTACCGATAGCGTACCTTCAGGTGAATATAGTATTTTACGATAATAGCTAGAATGAATTGAATGCTTGATTAACTATCTATTGCAGCTCAAATCTCGCCGATATATCAGCCCAATCCTCCGAATCGGATTCCCGGTCAGTTCGAATCCCACCATCTCACGAGTGAGTCACAACCGTATCGGCAATCCAGCCTGTCACGATTTATTCAACATAACTATCATAATTGTATAATCTACAGTCAACATCTTATTCTGTTCTCTGATTGCTGATATCGGCGACGTTGAGGTCATTTCCTGACTAAGCCGCCCAATTCCTCACGTGCCATTGATATCCACAATCTGAAGCAAGCTTCATTCAACCATGTCGAGAACAAGAAGAATCGGCAAGGAATTGGAGGATGTGCAACGAGATGTGAGCTCTGGAGTGACTCTTGATTTCGTCAAAGATTCAGACATTTCTCATCTTAAAGGCACTTTCCATGGGCCTCCAGGAACCCCTTATGAAGGAGGTCAATTTGTCGTGGATATCATCATTCCGGTGGGTAAAACTTAATATTACTAGACTTTTCTAACAACAGCAAGAATGTAAGTCATGGCCTTCTCCATATCTGTTCCCTTTGCTTGCTAACAGACCCGTTTAAACCTCCAAAGATGAAGTTCGATACCAGGATTTACCATCCAAATATCTCGTCTCAAACAGGTGCCATTTGCCTGGACATGTATGTCAAGTCAGCTTTTTTAGCGGTGATTGTATGGCATTGACTAATTAATCAGCCTCAAAGACGCGTGGTCGCCAGTTTTGACGCTCAAGTCGTCGTTAATCTCACTTCAGTCTTTGTTACAAACCCCCGAACCAAACGATCCTCAAGATGCTGAAGTAGCAAGGCATTATTTATCTGATCGCAAAGGTTTTGATGATACAGCAGCGTGAGTAAACGGTGGAGATTACAGTTGTAATTAACTAGTTACTGGACCTCTACTTATGCTCGACCAGCAACTGGAAATCCTGACGCGGCAGAACTCTATGGAATTGATAAAGATTTGATCAAATCATTTGAAGGAATGGGCTTTAGTCAGCCGAAAATCATTGAGGTTCTTCGGCGGCTTGGAGTTAAGAAGGTTCAAGGTGGAGATCAAGAGGCTCAACAGAATCGCATATTGGAAGAACTTCTTAAAGATTAGCGTCATTGCGTCATTATACAATGTTTAAATCGTCATATAATAAGTGATTGCATTATACGAGATAATTTGCTTGTTTTATCGCGAGGTATATTGATGAGGTCCAGCCCGGGCGGCCGACCGTGCTTAGTAACGCGTAAGCCGGGTAATTAAACACTGACTGTAGGGTAATAACATCACTATTCAATTGTAATCTTGGCCACCTTCATCCATCTATCACCACTTTACAATGGTAAGTATCATCTACGTTAACTATTACGTCTAACATCAGGGACAAGGACAATCAGGATTGCCTGGACCAGGAGACGACAAGAAAAAAGATTCCAAGAAGAATGAAAAACCCAAATATGAACCTCCAGTTTCAACACGAAGTCAAAAGAAAAAGCGTAAGGGCCCAGACAGTGCCGTCAAATTACCCAGTGTTTACCCTACAACTCGATGCAAGTTAAAGCTATTGAAGATGGAGAGAATAAAGGATCATTTACTTCTGGAAGAAGAGTTTGTTCAAAATCAAGAACGTCTTAAACCTATTGATGATAAGGTTGCAGAAGAACGCAGTAAAGTCGATGATATGAGAGGATCTCCTATGGGAGTAGGAACTTTAGAAGAGATTATTGATGATGATCATGCCATTGTTTCTTCGACTTCTGGCCCCGAATATTATGTTTCGATTCGAAGTTTTGTAGACAAGGATTTGTTAGAACCTGGATGTTCTGTGTTGTTGCATCACAAATCTGTCAGTATTGTAGGAGTTCTTCAAGATGATGCCGATCCAATGGTTTCAGTAATGAAATTGGATAAAGCTCCTACTGAATCATATGCAGATATTGGAGGTTTAGAAGCACAAATTCAAGAAATTAAAGAAGCAGTTGAATTACCTTTGACTCATCCGGAATTATATGAAGAAATGGGAATTAAACCTCCTAAAGGTGTTATTTTATATGGAGCTCCTGGTACTGGTAAAACTCTACTTGCTAAAGCAGTTGCCAATCAGACTTCTGCTACATTTTTACGAATTGTAGGCTCGGAACTTATTCAAAAATACCTTGGAGACGGTCCTAGATTATGCCGGCAAATCTTTCAAATAGCAGGAGATCATGCCCCTTCAATTGTATTTATAGATGAAATCGATGCCATTGGAACAAAGAGATATGAATCTACATCAGGAGGAGAACGAGAGGTTCAAAGAACAATGCTTGAACTACTTAATCAATTAGATGGATTCGATGATCGTGGAGATGTTAAAGTGATTATGGCTACAAATAAGATCGAGACTTTAGATCCAGCATTAATCCGACCAGGAAGAATCGATAGAAAAATCCTATTTGAAAACCCGGATCCTTCTACAAAGCGTAAGATTCTACAGATTCATACTAGCAAAATGAGTCTTAGTGAGGATGTGGATTTAGAAGAGTTTGTCAGTGCTAAAGATGATCTTTCTGGAGCAGATATTAAAGCCATTTGTACTGAGGCTGGATTATTGGCGTTACGAGAACGTAGAATGAAGGTTACTGCTGAAGATTTCAGAGCTGCTCGAGAGAGAGTTATGAAAAACAAGATCGAGGAGAATTTAGAAGGTTTGTATTTGTGATTGAATCATAGATGTACAAGTACTTTAGATTTATTCAATACTTCTATTCTTCCAACCATTTGTAGACAATTGCCATATCCTTTGTCTTGAAAGCTTCTTCCTTCTCGACAGTTTTGTAGATGGTATAAGCTAAATCCGACAATGGTAAATCCAAGGCTACTACCTTGGAAGCATCAATAGCCAATCCTAAATCCTTTCTCATTAAACCGATTCCAAATCCTCCATTATACTCCTTTGAAGAAGGAGCATCCTTTGAAGATTCGATATTTGGTACGGGATTATTAACTACCGAGCTCCAAGATCTTCCAGATGAAGAATTGACGATTTTAGAGAACAATTCAAGGTCTAAACCTAACCGTTTGGCCAATTGAAACCCTTCAGCAGCTGCTAGATTGTTTAAAGCTAGAATGTAGTTATTGGCCAATTTAGCAGCCAATCCAGATCCTGGTCCTCCACAAGCTACTAATCGACCTCCCATATGTTGAAGAATAGGACTGACTTCATTCTGGTACAAAGAATCGGTCTCTTCACATCCTACCATGAAGGTAAGTGTAGCATTTGCAGCACCAACAACTCCTCCAGATACAGGAGCATCTACAAATCGGCCAAGATCTTTATCTTTAAGCAGTCTTGAAACTCTTAATGAAGTCTCAATGTCGATAGTCGAAGAATCAATGAAAATCTTTGGTTCCGAAGCAGGATGATGGTTTGAAAGATGGTCAACTACGGACTCGTAGACTGAAGAAACGTGAGTTGGTTCAGGTAACATTGTAATCACCACATCCTAGTTAGATGGGTCTTTTCTCTATGATCTCTTAATCTTTACTCTCATGGCCTCTTAAAGGTGACACTTACACTCTTGTGAGCTACTTCTCCTACACTTGAAGCAATGTTAATGTTTGGTCCAACGATACTTTTAGGAGCTGCTTCATTGACATCAAAAAGGGTCAATTCATCTGACTCAGACAGTTTCGTTCTTAAATTTTGGGCCATTGGCAATCCCTAGATTAATATTAATAGTTTAGAATTATACTTACCATTCGTCCAAGACCTATAAATCCATACTTTGTAGCGACCTTTGGGGTGGTGGAGAAAGCACGGGTAGTAGATGCCGCTGCCCGGGTGGAAAATACCGATGCCCCGGTGGAAAATGCTCTTATAGACCTCATCAATGCCGATTAGAATGCTAACAACTGATAACTATACTGTTGACGCAAATTATGTTACGTTCTCAAGTGTTGAATCTCAAGATATACAGTGAACAGTGTGATTCCGGGATCTCATTTGGTTATTAGTTATATCGGTGAAAATATCGGGGATCGGCGGGGTATCACCGGAGAAGATTTCGGCCGGAGAAAAAAGGTGGGGAACCGAATTTCATAATGAATAACCGCCATTAAGCGGAAATTCTATCAGTAAGTTACAGTAACTAATAGTTACTCATCTTTACTGTTCTTAATACTCTTATTACTATTATTTTTATATTATTACATTATTAGAGAGCTTTTACTGTTAATTCTTGATAATTTCCACATTTATTTCAATGAGTGGCATGATAGTCACGTGAGCGGACCAGGGGAGCGCGATGAATTTTTCCCCACGTGACAGAGCCATCATGGCTTAGTCACGAAGAACCCCAGCCTGTTATTTCACCTCAACTCCAGATTTTTCTCCAGACTTATACCATTGTTCATTACTTGATTAATGGCTCATCAAAGTGAAGTTGCTGAGGTTATAGTGACTGAAAATGATGTTGTGGACTCGATAAATGGCACCTCAACTCAAGAAAGTACCTCCAAACCTAGAACTTCATCATTATCATCTGAAGAATCGTCTTCTTCATCTACACATTCAGGACGAAATATCCTCAAATACTTTCGACGTCGTCCAGATTCTAAACAAAAGCCATCGCCGGCAAAGTCAAAGGAATCCGACGAGTCCGAGGCCGTGACGAATAACTTGGAAACTAATGAAGGATGTAGTTTTAAAGTCGGAGTAGCCGAAGACCGCAATCGCAAGTGTCGGAGGTCGATGGAAGATGCTCATACGTTTATCTATAACTTTGGAGAAGTTCCAGATGCTGGATATTTTGGAGTTTTTGACGGCCACGCCGGACGTGCCGCTGCAGATTGGTGCTCCAAGAAACTACATCTACTAGTGGAAGATTTCATTGAAAAGAATGACCGTATCTACAAGCAGAATCCTGGAAATAATCCCGACATAACTTTAAATACTAGAGTTCCCCTTGCATTTAGTTTAGCATTTAACGAGGCCGATGCTCAGATGAAAAAGTTGCCTATACAGAACAGTGGCTGTACTGCTGCTGTGGCGGTTATTCGGTGGGAAAGCGAGCCGGCCGAGCCGCAAAGTGTGCCAGACGATAAATCCAGTGTTGAGCCGCCAGACCAGCTTAGCACGAGCGAGTCTAACGGTCAGCCACAAAGATCTAGATATCTGTATTCTGCCAATGTTGGAGATTCTAGAGTCGTTCTAAGTCGAGGAGGAAAAGCTTTACGGTTAAGCTACGATCATAAAGGCTCCGACCCTCATGAATCACAACGGATCTCCAACTGTGGAGGCATTATGGTGAACAATCGAGTCAATGGAGTTTTAGCAGTCACAAGATCATTAGGTGACAGTTATATGAAAGAACTTGTCACCGGAGCCCCATATACAACAAGAACTTTACTAGGACCTCAAGATGATTTCTTCATAGTGGCTTGCGATGGAGTATGGGACGTTTGTGATGATCAAACGGCTGTAACTCTAATCCGGAATATTCAAGACCCTCAACAAGCTGCTAAAGCTTTAGTTGATTATTCCCTTCAAAGTTTCAGCTCCGATAACCTCACTTGTATGGTTGTTCGTCTAAGTCATGGCGTCTAATTATTATATTCAGTAGGAATAAAATCGAAATCATCTCCAAATAACCCTCCCATATCGTCATTAAATAAATCATTATTGTCTCCATCTTGAGAAACTGTTCCTAAAAGCGCATTTAAATCGTCATCAAACGCTTCTAAATTCTGGTTATGTTGATCGTCATATTCCACCGATTCTCCTACTGGAGGTTGTTGTCCCATATCGGCAGAATTCAAGCCACTTAAATCGGGTAAATCCGTCATATTCAAGTCCAAGTCCAAGCTGAAACTTCCATCGTCAATGTCCAAAGTCGAGCTTTCATTTAATTTATTTTCCTGTTTCAAACTCTCTTGTCGTTTCTCTTCGAGCAGCTTTTCTTCCTGTCTCTTTCGTTCTAATTCCAACATTCTTTCCTGCTCTCGTTTCTCTTGTTCTCTTTTTATTCGGTCGGCGATAGAATCGTTTAAATATTTTCTAGACAACTGGATTTCCACTTCGATACGATCGAGAACAGACTGGTAAACGTTAACGCCTTGGTCGATTGTGCTTTGCAGTGTAAGAGGGGGGTTCGGAATAGCTTTTTGGGCGGAATTAGACGATAAGTACGTCAGTAAGTGTCCTGCCGACACCAACACGAGCTAGTTAGCAAAGTGACAACATGGCAGAATAGTGAACGGAGTGAACAGAAGAAAACGGAGCGAACGGAGAAAGAGTGACAGAACGGAAGCGACTTCGGGAGAACAATTAAAGGATAATAGCGGAAGGATGGTGAACAGACGGAGAACAAAATGAACTGGCACAGAGTGAACTGGCACAGAGTGAACTGAGCACAGAACGGGACAGTCAACTGGAGCACAGAACGTAGAACGGAGCAGAGCAGAGGAGAGAAGAGCAAAGCAGAGCGAACTGGAGTGAACGGAACTGGAGCGCGAACACAGTGAAAGAATTCTAACAAACGAACGGTAAACGAACGTTGAATGGACTGTCAACGGGACTGAACGGGACTGTCAATCAACGGGAGTGGACGGGACCGAACGTGACCAAACGAACTGAACGAGCTGACGG
Source organism: Middelhovenomyces tepae (assembly GCA_003708105.3). NCBI lineage: Eukaryota > Fungi > Ascomycota > Dipodascomycetes > Dipodascales > Dipodascaceae > Middelhovenomyces > Middelhovenomyces tepae. The sequence continues at coordinate 94,690 of PPNF03000008.1, read as the reverse complement.
ACAGAATGAACTGACGTACAGAACGGGACTAAACGGAACTAAACGAGACTAACGGGACACCGCAACACCGCAATACAGAACTAGTAGCACACACTCACATTAAACGAATCCTTCAATTGTTGATCCATATTATAAGAATGTCAAGTTAATTTACCCCATAATTGATATCTCGAGACAATTAAACGAAGTTATCACCATTGGGAGGATTCAAACAATTCAACGGTTATGCAATAAATATCCAACGGTTGTTTGCATAGTCTTTGGTCCCAATTCATCCATCCTCCAATCAGTTTTCCACATAGAAATTCCAACTCAACAACCTTCATCTTCAACAATGTTAGCTCGTGGGTTTGTACGTAGAGCCATCATTGCTCGTCCAGCATTGATCCGACGTGGTTATGCTGATGTTGCTCCCGACAAGTTGAGATTGTCATTGGCTTTACCTTATGAGGTGAGTGAATCAGTGAATTGAAGAGAATATACTAACTAGACTTTATATGAGAATTCAGAAGTGTATGCAAAGATATTTACTTGGAGATCATTTATTAATATAGAACTCAAGTAAATCTACCTTCAACGGCTGGAGATCTAGGTATTTTGGCTGATCATGTTCCTACAATTCAACAATTGCGTGCTGGACTTGTCGAAGTCATTGAATCAACTGGTGCTACTAAACAATTCGTGATTTCTGGAGGATTTGCTACTGTTGGTGAAGGTTCAACACTTTCAATCAATGTTGCCGAAGCCGTAGCTCCTGAAGATCTTTCTGCTGAGGTAAGTACCATTGATAATATGTTTATTCTAACTAGGCTATCAAATCGCTTCTTGCTGAAGCTCAAAAGAATTCTACTTCTTCAGACGAAACTGAAGCTGCAGTAGCCAAGATCGAACTCGAAGTTCTTGAGGCCATTCAGCATCTAGCAAAATAGATGAATAAAACTTAATGCACGAGAACTGTAGGCGCAATTCTGCAATTTCCACGGCAGATAACATCTAATTGTGTTGTATACGCCGATACAGATATTCCCCGTATCGGCTAGTAAACCCATTCTCCCGATGTTATCGGTTGGGATATCTGTGAAATATCGACATTCTACATCTAATATATTAGCCAGCTAATAATCCTACAACTACTTTTGCTCAGGCTCTTCTTCAGCTTCTGCCTCTGCTTCTGTCTCTGCCTCTATCTCTGCCTCTATCTCTGCTTCAACCTCCGCAGGAGTAATGGCAATTCTCCTTCTAGTAGTCTTTTCAGGCTCAAGAACCTTTGGCAATTTCACATCCAATACTCCGTTGTTAAGAGTAGCTTCAATAGCTTCATCATTAACCTTTACATTAGTAGGAAGTGTCAGACGACGCTCATAAGTTCCTTGAAACCTTTCAGTGACCTTTGAATCCTTCTTTAATTCCTCCTTTGCAGGCTTGATTTCTCCTTGGACTACAAGCTCATTTGTGTTTGTGTCGAAATCAACTGTAACATTACTAGAAGGTACTCCAGGAAGTGATACGTGAACTACATATTCCTTCTCGGTATCATAAAAGTCAATAGGAGGTACTCCGTTGTCTTGAGTAGACTTTCCAAGAGTTAAAGCTCCGTTAAAGAGAGGGTTCAGTTGTCCAAACTGCCTTTCAAAGGTATCGAAATCATCCAAGAGTCGATCCCGGAATCCAAAAAATGGTGATCCTCTAATAAGTGACATAATAATTCAATCAATAATTCAATAAAGATATAAGATACGATTTATTCAATGATGTCTAAGGGGAGTAGGGGGTATATTTATAGAGCAGCAGCATTATCCTAGACTGTCCTACTAGTGACCGTATGATGACTAGTGTCATGAATCTCGTGATGACCTCGTGAGGTTACAAATATACTACTAATTATAGCTGACGCGTCAAAATGTTGGACTTACAGAGAATTTCTTAGAATTTCCAACAGTTCCATGGATTTTTCTCCCTTGGAAACTTTTCAAAGCAATATTTCCCGATTTTTTAAAGTATATAAGCCCTTCTTCTCATCTACTCCTCATCTCATTCTAACAACTCAATGATTCTACTATCATCCTACAATTTTCATTCAATATCTTCAGTCTTCAGCGTCATGAGATCCCCACAATGTCGAAGCTTAAAAGGTCGATTACATCAGCTGACCTGAGCCCTTTTGAGTGCGGCTCATTTTGGCCGCGGAATATGCTGTGCGGCTTGACAACTCAAGTCCCTGGAATTTCTTGGAAATTCAGAATGTTCTTTAATATCTGCCATAGCTTCGTCGTAGTTATTATCAATATTATGTCTTCAAGACTCTTCATCAAGATATATTCCATAACATATATAATAATACCTCGTCGTGTCGAGTCGATGCGTCGCGTGATTTTGATAATTATTACCGAGTAGGTCCTCTAGACCGAACAAAGAGGACCTGCAAGGAAATGATATACATCAGACGTATGATGACCAAGTTGATGTGATGATTCAAGCGATGACGTCAGGCAGATGTAGTCCTAGATTAGTCACTTGAGTGGATCGATAGAGTTGAGAGACTGCTGGGTCGATATAATGGTAGATATGTGGCCGATATTTCTGCTGATATTTCTGCTGATATTTCTGCCGCTATTTCCGCCGATATCATATCGGCTCATCATATCGTCAACAATAACCCTTCATATCGGCTAATTAAACGACATGAATCGAATAATAGGAAGCCTATATACATCAACAGCCCAATATTTCCATCTAATTCCATCCCAAACAGAATCATCTCTAACCACTGGAATATCCTTGAACTCAACTTCAAGTCCATAATTTGCAAGATCCAACTCCACCACTTGAGTATAAACATCATAACAGATTTGTCTATCGGCTCCAAGACCATTAAAAAAGGAAAAGATTCCATTTGGCTTTAATAAAGCTACTACCGAGTCGAAAAAATCCAATAAATCATCATAATGCTCTGAAAATGTATCGTAATAAATCCCATCAAAATAAACTTGTTTGTCTATTAATTCTCTTAATTGATCTTGCCATCGTCCTTCAAGAATAATGACATTTGGCTTTTCATACCAGCCATCTTTTCGTAGCTTTTCAAGTACATCTGGATGAGCTTCACAGATATAATGCTTATAAGGTTTATGAAGTTGGAGAAAATTATCGATAATTCCCATTCCAAATCCAATATTGAGTACAATTGGAGCTTCTTTATCGTCATCAGAGACATTTGAAACCATTATATCGGCACTCTGTTTCATTATAGGTTGTTCCCAGTCCATCATGACTCCATCGCTTTGATTTGCTGTGACTAATGTGTGGTCTGTATATTTGAGATTCGATTTTAAATAAGCAGATTGGTCTACCGCGGGGTCGGAATCGACACAATCGGTTATAGAGTCGACTAGAGCTTCCTGGCCTGGCTCCTCACCTTCCCCCTCATCTTCCTCCTCATCTTCCTCATCTCCATCCTTCTCGGTCAATCTCCTTAGAAGAACTTCCGATCGAACTCCTGCACTTACAAATCTATCATAAACAACCTTTGGAAGTCCTCTTCGTAATGCTATACAACCAGGAGTCTCGTTATTCTCGTCTAATTGCATCCAACCTGCACCCCATTGAAACAACACATCGATCATTTCAAGGGCTATTTCCAGATCAGACCCGGAGATTTTAGGGTCAATACTAGAACAAATCATATGTAAAGGAGTTGTTCCACCTGTCTCTTTAGTTCCATCTGTCTCTTCAGTGTCCTCCTGTTCACTCTGGGCACTCTCCTCTGTCTCACCGTTGATTCCATCGTTCAATTCTTTGGTGATCCGTCGGATTTCTTCAACATCTTTTATAGTAATTGTAGCTGGAATCTCTGACCCAAGAACTTTCTCTAATCCTTTGACATAATGATCCCGTTCTATAGGTCGAGTTTTAAAGCTGCAGATTTCAAAAATATCCATGAATAAATATTTTAATATTTTTTTAATTGAAATCCCAAACTCCCAATTTATTCGTGATAACCTCGATATGGGCTAGAGTGCAGAATATATCGGTAGATCAAGCCCAATTATTCTTCTCGCAATATCGTCGAGGAATAGTAGTTAATTTCTAGCCAATCCGTCATTTATCCAATTGTACGATGCCAGTGACTTTGAACTAGATTATAGTCGAGAGATAACCGATAAATCGCAATGGCGACTGACTTAAAGCGGATCATAGATTTATTCACATCTAAGGCGGATAAATATCTGCCATATCCAAGCAAATCTTTGTTAAATTACGTCCACAGTTGATAATTGCCTTTGCTACGATACGATGATGCCACGATAGTCGCTTTTGGATTATATTTATTTGTATTATTCAATCACGACTTGAATAAAGATCAATTATTATCAGGTTAATCTCCCGATATAATTCCCGATAAATCGCCCACTCTGATTTCGCCGATATTCACCAACCCTTAATCTCGTCGAAGTCTTATCGGCAGGAGCCCGAACTTTCTGCCAAGTAACTCGGTAAGTCTATTTATTCATGATTTATCTACAGTTTATTATTATTTTTATTTATAAATTGTTTAAATGCTAACTGAAAGTTCAATTATTCAATAATTAGGTTCTCATTTACCCAGGAGCGAATAGACTCTGATCTTCAACCGACGCGTCAGCATGCCAGGAGCCATGTCAGGCCAACAGACCATGCCGAGGGCTAGACCAGGCATGCCAGGCATGTCAGACATGTCAGATCAGAGAGGTCGGTCGGTCGACGAAACGAGCTCTTTACTCCCTCTATTCACTCCTTCTCCCCTCGATTCAATCCCCATCTACAGCCTTGTACTCGAAATCTATGATCTAATAGCAGCACGAGTCGATACCAGTCTTAAATATGAACAGTTGAAAACTCCTCAGATCCATTCTTTTTTAATACGACCTATAGTAGCTGAGATTAAGCCTGTTCTTTCTGCAGGAACATTATACGCTCTTATGGCCAATATGCTACAATTCAACAAAGAAAGCACATCGAACGTGACAATGGCCGGAGTTATGTCTACGCGAGCTATAGCTTGTGAAATTGTGGCTATTAAACTATTAAAAGAATATTCTGAAGATGATTTAATGAACGCTTTAACATATGATTTCTATCCGTTAGCTCAAGGTTTAGACCCTTATACGAATCAACCACAAGTGATTATTCCTCGTTGGCAAAGGATTTCTTCTTTAGAATTGGCAGTAAAAGCTTCTGCTAAACGATTTCTTGCTCATCCAGCTGTGGTTCAAGTTCTTCAAGAGATTTGGAATGGTTCAGTTATGTTTGAATCAAGTCTACATAAACTGCATCGCACTAGAGTCCTTAATAATGATGATTTAGCGGCTATTGGTTATGGAAGAAGAGGTCCTGGAGTCAGATATAAATATGAAGAGAGTAGTTTGCTTAAACTGTCGAGGTTGAGAGTTCCTCAATATCGACATTTACTCAACCTGGCATCGTTTTGTGTTCTACTCTCTCTTTATGTCATAGTTCTATCTACAAGATCTAAAAACTTGACGCTGATGGAGATCTTCTTTTGGATATGGAGTTTAGGCTTTATTCTGGATGAAATCGTTGGCTTTAATGATGCTGGGTTTACTTTATATGTGATTAGTCTTTGGAATCTCTTCGATTTGGTCATTTTATTACTTCTTGTCACCTATTCAACGCTTCGAATTCTTAGTCTTTTTGCGGATTTTTATAATGATCATGATCGATACCTTAAATTATCAAGTTTAGCATATGATATGCTTGCTACAGTTGCTATATTCATCTTTCCTCGTCTATTTAGTGTTTTAGACAACTATCAATCCTTTTCTCAAATGATTATAGCAGCTCGTCAAATGTCTATTGATCTGATAAAGGCTTTAATAGCTATTATGGTCATTTCATCTGGGTTTTGGGTTGCTTTTACTTTGGCTTTTGCAAGAGATGTATTTTCTGCTGATCAAGTAGCTTTTGACCTACTAAGGATTTTCTTTGGCTTTACTCCTGCTGTATGGGATACTTGGCAATATTATTCTGTTCTAGGAAGAATAATCCTTATGACTTATCTTTTTGTTACTCATTTCTTAGCCATTACAATCATGGTGGCTGTTTTATCTACAAGTTTTGCCAATATTTCTTCAAATGCTCACGAAGAACATCAATATCTTTTTGCTGTAAATACCATTACGATGATTAAATCCGAATCTTCGACTCTGTTTTCTTATGCTGCTCCTTTAAATCTTGTTGAATGGATTATTCGCCCTTTAGTTTACGTTCTACCTTTACATTCCTTTCTCGTTCTTAATCGTACTGTGATCAAAATCACTCATTTCCCGGTATTATTTATTATTTTCATCTATGAAAGAACACTGTTAAGATGGAGGCAGTTAAAGGACAAACGACTTTTAGATGCTGAGAATGAGAGAAGAATGTATCAACGACTTTCTCAGCCTATTTATCAACCTCAACAACCAGATACTCGGTATCGCAAGGCTAAACGGACAAAGAAGAAGGCCAATTTAGCTTCTGGAAAGTCCAAAATCTCAAATGATGATCTTTTAGATGAAGTATTTAAACGCCCTTATAAAGGCACTATTAGAGTCCGTTCTCAAACTCAAGATGTTGCTCAAGATGTTGCTCAAGATGGTGGAACCCTTAGAAAACCTAGAACCAAATCTCATGGTTCGAAATCGGTAAGAGGCTTATCCGATTATAATTCCGATCCAGAAGATTTCAGAAGAACTATTGATGATATGCTCTTTGAAGATGATGCCGATTCAGAGCATACTACGGATAAAGATGATGAAGAAGCTTCCATGTCTCCAGAGACTAGAATGCTCTATGAAAGGCCAAAGAATCTTGTTTCAAGCCAAAGATTCCGTGGATCGATGCTGCCTTCTGTTCCTTCTGGAATAGCTATAGACAAGTATCCTGGAACCATTCAAAGCAATTCCCATCTGCAACCGCCTGCTAGGAGAGCCCGATTGTTCTCAAACAACTCTTCTATCTATCAACAAGCTATTGGCAATACTTTGTCTATATCTCCAGCAAGATCTACTACGTTTCTCGACAGACATTGGCAAGGAAATAAATTCGCAAAAGCGGTTGAAGCTGATGATTCTGAAGACGAAAATACCGTCAATGTGCCAAACATGGCCGAACTACAAGACATGACAAGATTGATTGTAGGAAGGATGGATTTGATGGAGGCTGGGGTGAGAAATATCGAGTTTATTCTTCAGACCATGGTCAATAAATAGTCAGTGAACGGAGAGGCCAGACGAGGCTATTATCGAGCTACAAGGTTTAAAAACTGCAAGGAGAATAGACTGCAAGGCGAAGCCACAGGAGAGGCACAGACTAGACCACAGGCGAGGTCATAGGCGAGAGCACACGGGAGACCGAAAGGCAGCCAGGAGAAAGGCCACCCAGAACGAGATCTTACAGCTGGCGATATGCTTTTTGGCTGTTGCCGATATCGGCGAGTCAGAAGCAACATACTGTTCTAACTAATATTGGAAATTATAGCCGAACATAATGCTTCTAGAGCTGCCGTACAGATATCGGTGGAAACATTACTGGCGATTTTATCGGTTAAAAATATCGGGACTTACAGCCGACGTACCGCAATCGCACAGTCAAACTTTCTATCATTGACAAATAGTCAGCTATATTTATTAGCATATTTATTAAGTGAATGCTTCTTTATCTGTTGTTCGCAAACTGCTGCTCGAGCTATTCTTTTCCAAAAAATGCTCCGTGGGAGGATCGAACTCTCGATCTTCAGATCACACGAATCGTATGAGACTGACGCTCTACCAACTGAGCCAACGGAGCTTTCCAAATTAAATTTTCCCATTGAACCTTTGGCACAAATCCCCTAAAAGATCACATGACCACGCGTCGGGAGTATTTATTATCTGTTTACAAGACGGATTTTATTCGTTATAATGAGCCGATATGAACAATATGAACCTCAAACTCCTCGCAAGCTGCGCAATGATTCGGCCAAGTTTGGATTTTCGGACCCCGGATCGGACGTCGTTTCAGCGACTCCTTCTCAGCGTTTAAAACCGTTAAGAGAAGGACCTTTAAGCAACTATGCACTTGGAGATTGTCTTGGAAAAGGAGCTTTTGCATTTGTTTATCGAGCTTTGAATCTGATGACTGGAGAGACAGTTGCAGTGAAGCAAATAAAACTTATAGATGTGGATAAAAGTGATCTGGATACGATAATGCTTGAAATCGACCTGCTGAAAAACCTCAATCACCCTAATATCGTCAAATATCACGGGTTTGTAAAGACCAATGATACTTTAAATATCATTCTGGAGTATTGTGAGAACGGATCTTTAAGTAATATTTGTAAAAAGTTTGGAAAATTCCCTGAATCTTTAGCTGCTGTGTATATTTCTCAAGTGTTGCAAGGATTGGTTTATCTACATGAACAAGGAGCAGTTCATCGGGATATTAAGGGTGCTAATATCCTTACTACAAAGGATGGAATTGCCAAACTTGCCGATTTTGGTGTTGCTACTAGAATCAACAAATTAGGTGATAGATCTGTAGTGGGGACTCCAAATTGGATGGCTCCAGAGATTATCGAATTAAATGGAGCTACAACTTCATCTGATGTTTGGAGTTTGGGTTCAACAGTTTTAGAACTACTTACAGGAAAACCTCCTTATCACAATCTTGGTTCTATGCCGGCAATGTTTGCTATAGTAAATGATGATCATCCGCCTATTCCTGAAGGGCTATCCCCTCAAGTCAGAGATTTTTTACTACAATGTTTTCAAAAGGATCCAAATCTACGAATATCGGCCAAAAAGCTTCTTAAACACCCTTGGATTGTAAATGTTCGTGATGAGAATAATGCAAAGAACTTTACCAGTGCAAGATATGATGAAGCTGTTAAGACTGTTTTGATGTGGAATCAAGCAATCAATGCTCCTATTAATGACCGGAAAAAGGCTGAACCGTTGAAAACAAGAAGATCTGTAGATCTATCCAAATATTCAGAACAGGGTGAGTTGAGACAGAACAGAGAATCACTACAGGGATAGCATCTAACCAGAAAATGTAAACCCAAGTCAAGATCCTTATGATTCTATCCGTCAATTCTCCAGATCAAAACAAAATGAATTACGATCGAAAATCAATTATACTGCACAAGAATCATGGGATTATGATTTAGAAGATTTCGACGACAAGATCAACTCTTATAAGCACTCGGAAACTTCCTCTCGACATTGGAAAGGAGGTCTTGATATTATAGGAGAAGATTCACCATTTCGAGATGCAAATAATGATGATTATTCCGATTTAATTGGTGATTTAAATATCTCCAAATTAATAGCTGAAAGGGTAAGAATTTGACAGTTGGAAACTCTCTAATTAGACCGGCCCTTTACCTCCAGTATTCAATCCTTCAGATCTCTCAGCTTTGAGATCTCAAAGTTCAAATTCAAGAAAACCTTTATCATTGAAACAGTACTTTGAAAACGATGAAGATGAGGATTTCTCTCATGCTTTTGATCAATATTCATCTTCTAATGACTTGATGATTTCGAAAAGTGTAATAGAAAAGGATTCCGACTCTGACGAAGAAGATCCTTTTGATACAATGGATACTGAAGATGGTAAGTCAGTAGAATTGTAGACGTTTTTCTAACTAGATCTTGTATCGGATATAGCAAGAGATCAACTGGCTAGATCACATTTGGAAGTTGAAGAACTTGTTCATAAATTGAACTTCAAATTAAATGGAAGTGGAATCGTAGATACTGCAAGTCGTCTTCTCAGTATTGTAAAAGATTTCCCGGAATCAACAAAAACTGTGTTGAAATGTCATGGACTTCTTCCAGTTTTAGAGATTCTTGAAGCACAAAGTCAATCTCGAGATCGCAAAATTCTAGTCTTTCTGCTCCTTCAGTTAGTCAACGAAATTCTTAAACAAAGTTATCAAGCTTTAGAGAACTTTTGTCTTATTGGAGGCATTTCTGTTATGACTACCTTTGCTTCTAAACGATTTTCTGAAGATATTCGAAGCCAGGCAGCCTTATTCGTTGGAATGCTATGTAATTCCCACAAATTAGGGCTTCAAATGTTAATGAGCTGTGGAGGTTTACACTTGCTTAGTAGCTTCCTTGAAGAAGATTATATCACTGAAAAGGAGATTGTAATCATTGGAATCAGTGGATTATATTCAGTCTTTGAACTTCAAGGGGCTGCTCCAAGGAATGATATTTGTAGAATTCTTTGTAAAAGTCAGGTTTTGGACTCTCTGTGCTCTAATCTGAGTTCGGTTTTAAGAGATAAAAGCCTTCAAGGTGACGATGAAATTATCGATAAAATCGTTTCTATCTTTGTATTTTTTTCTCAGACAGAAAGTCATGTTAAAGAAGCTATTGCTTCAAGAGGATTATTTCGAACTCTGTTTAAATGCTACAACAAATTGAAGATTAACCATCAATTATCTATCCTCAAATTCATCAAAAATCTGTCGACAGTTCAAGCAAACTTCTCCATTCTTCAGAATGCAAATGCTATTGAATATTTGGTCGATATTGTTGAATCAAACCATACAAATCCTCGTTATATCGATATTGCCAGTCAAATCCTGCCTGCATTATACAATTTATGCCGATTGGACAAATCAAGACAAGAAGAGGCAGCAGTAAACGGAATTGTACCATTCTTACAAGAAATTGCCGGTGGAGATTTACCTTTAAGACAATTTGCTCTACCTATTCTTTGTGAAATGGCAAACACTAGTAAAACTTGTCGTAGAATCCTATGGCAGCATGAAGGTTTGGATACTTATCTTCAGCTCGTAGTGGATCCTTTCTGGGGAGTAAATGCTTATGAAGCTATAGCCGTTTGGCTTCAAGATGAAGTTGCCAGAGTAGAGGAGAAACTTCTACAACAAACATCTATAAAAATGCTTTTAGCAGGATTCGAAGAGTCCAAAACGAATTCTTCAGATGCTTTAATTGAAGGGTTTCACAAGATTTTAAGAACAAGTCCTGCATTATGTCGAGCTATGGCTATTCCGAAATTATTTATTCAAATCAAACGGCGTCTAAAGTCTTCGAAACCACTAATAAGACTCAATCTATTGAAACTGGCTAGGAGTGTATTGGATGCCAGTCAAAATAAAATGAGTCTTTTAGAAGAATCGGGGCTAAAAAGTGTTTTGGAATCGTTAAACTTGTCGGATTCTACTGTCCTTGTAAAGGAACTTGCCAAAGAGATTTTGGCAGAATCTAGACCCGATAGTTTTGATGGTATTCCATCAAAAAGACCGAACTCCAAATCCTTTCTTTATTCTCCTACTCCTCCTCTTTTAAGTTCATCTTTTCAAAGTGAACCTCAAACCCCTTCACGAAAGCCTAGAATTAACAGGCCTCTAATTTCAAGTGAATCATTGATGAATACAAAGCAACGAGATCTCAGTTTTATCCCAAGGTCTTCAAGGTCTCCTACAAAGTCTCCTACAAGATCTCCAACAAGAGTTTAGCTGAATGATAGCTATTTATGCTAGTTATAGTATGCAGCTGGTGACGATAATTACGATTTCTAATAATCCTCCAAAGTCATATCTTCAAGATCATCCAATAATTCATCCAATCCAACTTCCTCTTCTTCAGGAAGTGGTACTGGCTCAGAGTCGACTTCCATACTAACAGCCTTAGGTTCTCTAGTTTGACTATTTGCCGTCTTGTATAAATTAACCGTTCCTCTGAGTTCTTTATCCTCTTCCAACTCTTGTAAGAATAGCTCATAATCTCTCTCGACCTTGTCAAGATCAGCTTTAGTCGTTCGACTATCATCCTCAAGATTATGTTCTTTAGCCATACGCTTAAGCTTCCATTGACGATGTTTTCTTGTCCTACTAGGGTATGTCTTTTTGACTAGAACGACATCAGGAGCAACAGAAGGATCTATAGCGTCCCAGTTCTCATTGTTAAAGACTGAATTCAGCAGATAATAGCCTAGTGCAACATCTCCAGGGTGAAGAATACCTCCTAAATGAGTTCGGACAACAAATGATCTTGTATTCTGACCGATATCGACTGCACGGGCAACTGTAACATCTGCCAGGGCATATTTACCATGTGTAGGACCTAACGGCTCGATATCAAGTACTATGAACTCTGTGAGCTGAGAAGAATCAGCTAGAGATGCAAATGGCATTCTCCAGTAAATAGGAGCAGTCACATCTGCTATTTGAAGGGTATTCGGGTCGATGAATTGAACCGAATTAGAGATTTTCGAGCATAAAACAACCTGAGAAATATTGCCCAAAGAATGAGCCAATTTAGCAGGTAATGCTACTAGATCATCTCTACATATCGGCACAAGTTCTACTGAATAAGAAAACTTGTAACTCTTGGCAGCTGTATGAGTATCCATTGAAATAAGTTCCTCGGACTTTTTATATCGAATAGGAGCCACTGTTGACAAGAAATCAATCATTTTCAGGGCATGATTTCTCTGATTATAATAAAAATCCAAGCCATCTTTAGACTCTTTGATTGAAATAGTATCCATATGAGCTCCATGTCTAAGAATCAACTGTTCCATGTATAAAAAAGTTCTTTTATGATTGACTTTCTGACGGATTTGAACATTTGCCCTCCAAGTATTAACAGTGAAAGATTTGGCACAGTCTGGGCATTGAGTGGCTACAACGACATATTCGACTTCAAAACTTTGTTGAATAATCGTCCCTTGAGCTGCTTCTCCTTGAACTGTCAATTTGACTCGAATTCGCCTGGAATGAGGCTCAGTCCAGATGAATCTAGCATCTACTAATCGTACCTTATTCAAGCCCTTTAATCGTCGTAAACAAAGCGCCAAAAGCTCTCGAGATTCCGCTTGAGCTGCTATCCATTGACCTGGAGGCTGTAAAAACCGTTCACAATTCCGACAAAAGCTTAAAGTCGCTTCTCGAGAGATCTCTTTAGTGATATCGCTTGTAAGAGTGATACAATCATAACACATCACCAAGCCGATCGTACCATCCATAGCTCTGCCACAGTTGCAGCAGAGAATCGTGGCTGCCGATGCAGGGATTACTTGGTCCATAGTAGTAATAGATAATAAATACAATAAAAGCTTCAAGCTTTGAGATTAAGAAGGCTCTTATTAAGAAGGGTCTTGATTTTTTTTTTTTAATTTTTCAAAAAAAAATATTTTAAACATTTCCCAATTAGTCGTTCGGATTTAAATCTTGAAAGCTGGATTTTGCAGCGAAAAGTCGCTAATTTGAGAAATTTTTAACTAAATAGCAAAAATAGTTAAAAATGTAGAAAGATAAGATTATGATTATGATTAAAAGGTGCTCAATTTTGCGTATTATTGAGTAATATTTACATATTTTACTCAAAATCTCCATTTATCTACCCTTTAAATGCTCAGGCCAGTTCGCTCTTTATATGTTACCCTGAACAGTTCTACAACAGGGTAGCTCGTAGGAGCGAAGGATCTAGAATCTACTGAGTCTACAGATCAACAATTTAGATGAATGAAAAATAATTAAAAATATAGAAAAATGAGATTGGAATTGAGAAGCACGTGAGTTTATGTGTCGTCCAGTAATATTCCAGATTTCTTGCTCAACATGTGCATTTATCTACCCTTAGCTAACCAAGTCAGTCCGCTCTTTTGGTTACCCTTAAACATATTAACAACAGGGTAACAAACAGGAGCGAATGGCATTAAGCTCTCAGTCTACTCACAGATCTAATAGATCAGAGCTAAAGTACTAGACTCGGCATATCTTCATCCTGATATAGAAGAGAGGAGGTTTGTTAAGAATGCAAGTCAGTCAGAGAGAGCATATTCCACTCCGACAGCAGAAGTACAAAGGCAGAAGCAGTACAAAGGCCGTACGAGATCGGGATATCGTCAAAAAGCCGATATTATCGGAAACTTCACAAGCATCTAGAAGGCCATATGATGCACGCTCCGGAATCTCTAACTCACTAAGGGCTCACATCGGATCTTATCCATAAAGAGTTGTAGTAATCAGAATGGTAGTTTTGAGTCCACGATAGTTACCCTCCAGAATAATGCCAGCTAAGATCACATTTTCATTGTCCAGCATATTTGTACCAGCATCCACAACTAGATCCGTGGATTCAACAAATTAATCGTCAAGTATTTGACGAGTTTCCAATCTTAATCCTGTTATATGAACCGACACATTTGCCTTTTGTCCTTGTGATCTTGAAGTAAGTACTTTGTTACATATGAGTTGTGATGCTAACTAACTAGATCGCAAGGTCTTCAATTCTCTGCCCAGTTGCAGACTGCACACTATTCCAAACATATCCAATCATCCATATCGACCTCCTTCGGCTGATAGCCCTTCGTTATCATCCAACCCTACGGTTCTTTTGAATCAATTCCCTCAAGGATCCTCCGGCTCGCAATCGCAACACTTTACGCCTTCGGGCGGTAGTGCTGTTGGTGCAGCAGCGTCTAAATCGTCGGAGCTTTCGAAAATCGTCGTAGCACAATTAGCTGTTCTTGCTACTACTATTCGGCAAGACCGCTGGGATTCTACTGTTACTCAGATCCATCAATTGATTGATCAAAACGGTCCAGAAGTATATGCCCGATTTTTTCGAAGATTAGTTTCAAATTATTCGTCAACTATATTTGCATCGCCTGCGAAACCTCAAGATAAGTCTCCTTCGTTTCAATTATTGGCTTTAGAGGTTAATTTAATCTCTTCGAATCCACTTTTATCATATCGATTCTGTGAAGCTCTTAATTCAGATACTGAGCCGTTCAAATCGTTCAAATTAGTACAATTCTTTGACCATTTCGACCTTGATAGCCTTCAACGTTGTATTCTTTGCATTTCCCTTAAACGGTCTCTGAATAGTACTTTAATTGCTACTGCTCAAAGCCACTTTTCCCTTCATTTCAAAGGATTTATTCACATTCTTTCTGATCCCAAATCTCATCCTCAACTTGGTGCTGAAAGTATAACTGTTCTTTGCCAGCAACTTTTAAGTCCTCCTTCGATTTCTTCAGCTGAAAAACAAGCGTTATTTCAAGCGATTCATTCGAGATTCGGTGAAATCCCTCCTTCTATTTCCCTCCTCAATTCAATGGATTCTTTAATCAATATTATTGAGCCATTAGTGCTCGAACGTCGAGTTTCAGTACAAAACATTCGATCGTTAATCTCCTCTCCGATTTCTCCTCATGATATTGCTGGATTACTTATCTTTCTATCCAATCATCCTCAGATCGATCAATCTCCAATTGGACAAGCTCTTGACTGTAAAGATCTAGATTGGCCTCTTGTATATGAGCTTCTTGACTCTTCTCCTTCTATTCCAAGTCGTCCAAACCTCTTTCTAAAGTTTTCAAATCCTGATTTCGTTTATAATCTCCTCGTAGTCATTTCTGCTATCGACACGAAATCAGTCTCTCTTCTCTTTACTCATCAATTCCAAAATATCGAGCTTGCTATCGGCATTCTTGAAGGCTGTTCTGGTTTATCCAGAAAGAATTTCGACCTTCATCAATTCAATCTTCCTACTATCATCGATTCTACTTCTGCATCGAATTCTCATAATGAAATGATAGTAAATGCTCTTTCTCAACATGTACTCAACTTCCGTGATCTTGTCCATATGTCATTGGATGCTGTAGTACGAGAGGACCCTGCAGCTTCTGTTGCAAAGCCCTTTCTTGACATGAATGCCAAAATCGTGCCTGAACTGTTCTTTTTAGGAGGTGTCACGATGCCGAAACCTTGGCCTTTACTTTTAGAGAGAATTTTAGGCAACTTTTTCGAACTTTTTCTCACCGGCACGTCATCAAGTTCTCTTGTTTTTCATGTGTTGATATCTCTTGACAAGCGATATATGATTGGCTCTTTAGTCGAGTTCTTCGAGCGTGATCCAACAATAATCCCTCGAATTGTAGCAATTGTAAGAGACGATGGAGCTCTACTTCAAGATCTACCTTTTGTAAAACATTACGGATTCTCCCTTGAACTTGCTGCTCAAGCTGATAAAGAAGGGTTACGATCTTTTGAAGCTTTTCTCAATGACTCCATTCAATTTGGAGAAGGAGGAGAGAAGTTCATTTGTGCTTTGCTAGACTTTCTTGAGGTCAAAGCTACTTTGGAGTATAGTCAGGCAAATGGCAATGGCCCCGGGTCTTCAGGTACTCTTCTCGGTTCGAATCCTCCTACTCAACGAGGCCCTCTAGCTTCGGGACTTAATCTAAGGTCCGTAGCGTCGGCTTTGAAAGTGTTGAGCGCCGTGGATATCCCCATCGCGCGTCTTGACCAGTTTAAGGCCGTTCAAATCCAATGTCTCCAATCTTATCCCCGTCTAATTAACTTTGGACAAGGACATGACGCTGCTATTCTCTCTCACGGTGATTCCAACTCATTTGCGCCTGAGATAGAGCGCGAAATGAAGCTCTATTACCAGAAAATGTATGAGCAGCAGATCGAGATCAGGGATATCATCACGATGCTTCAAAGGCTGAAACAATCGGAAGATCCTCATGATCAAGATGTATTTGCTTGTATGGTTCATTCACTTTTTGATGAATACAGATTCTTTCCGGAGTATCCTCTTAATGCCCTGGCTACTACAGCTGTACTCTTTGGCTCATTGGTATACTTTCAGCTTATTGAAGGAATGCCACTGTCGATAGCTTTACGGTTCATTTTGGAATCGTTAAAGCAACCTACTGATACGAATATGTTCAAATTCGGTCTTCAAGCACTTTTCGAATTCAGACAAAGGCTTCACGAGTTCCCAAAATATTGTAGTATTCTTCTTGAGATCCCTGGCTTGGCTACGCAGCAGCAGTTCTACCAGCAAGTGAAGGATATTGTAAATGAAGGAACAACAACTGTAGCAGCTCCTGGTGCTGATACTTCAACTGGTATTGCTTATACGTGCCTTAATTCATACGTTTCTCTACCTGATGACGTGCAAGAAGAGCCTGGAGAAGCTGTCAGCGATAAAGTACTTTTCCTTGTCAACAATCTTGCTCAAAACAACGTTGGACCAAAGTCGAAAGAACTCGCGGAGATCCTCGAACCAAAGTATTATGGCTGGTTTTCCACCTATATCGTAGGCCAACGGGCTAAGCAAGAACCTAATTACCATTCGTTGTATATCAACATGCTTCAAAACATCAACAGTCGAGTTCTTGAAGCCAACTTCCTCAAAATTACTTACCGCAGTATCGTAGCTCTTTTGAATTCTCCTGATACCATATCGTCGTCGGACAAACGAACTCAGCTAAAGAATTTAGGACAATGGCTTGGGAGTATGACGCTTGTTCGAAACAAACCTATTCTACACAAGAATATTTCATTCAAAAAGCTCTTGTGCGAAGGTTATGATGCTAATCAGCTGCCTGTAGTACTTCCTTTTGTATGTAAGACTTTGGAACGAGCTTCGGCTTCAAAAGTATTCCTACCACCGAATCCTTGGCTCATGGGAATCATGTATGTTCTGTCTGAATTGTACCAATTTGCCGAGCTCAAGCTCAACCTCAAGTTTGAGATTGAAGTTTTATGCAATCAGTTGAAGTTGGATGTTGCCGAGCTGCCTCCTTCTCAAGTCATTCGCAATCATAACAAACCAGACGATATCGACATTGGACTCACTGCAGAATTGGAGAAACTACGACTTCAAGCTGCTGGACCTACAGCTGCTTCTTCTCCTTCCTACACTGAAGCAGTCAACGGGCTCTTCCTTCGAGGTTCTTCAGCCTTTGTAGTTCATCCTGGTTTGAAGCGAATCTTCATTCTTGCGATTGAAAAGGCTGTAGCTGATGTTCTTCAGCCGGTAGTAGAAAGGTCGGTGACTATAGCCAGTATTGCTACTGCTGCTCTTGTTACTAAAGATTTTGCTCTCGAACCGGACGAGCAGAGGATGAGAGCAGCAGCTCAAAACGTAGTCAGAGTTCTTTCTGCAAATATCTCTTTAGCCACTTGTAAAGACCCTCTCAAAGATGCTCTGAACCAAAACTTGAGATCGCTGCTGCTTGCCAACGGCTATCTCGAACACAACTTACCTCTGGACGAAATCAACATGGCTGTTAACGACAACGTCGACCCTATCTGCAGTATTATAGAGAAAGCTGCTGTTGATAAGTCTGTTCCCGAGATTGAAGAAGCTCTTCTTCCTTCTTACATTGTTCGTAGACGGCATCATGATTCGAGGTCGACTCAGCCATTCGTAGACCCTCAATTGTCTTCTCGATATCCTCTTCAACTTCCTGATCCTTTCAGACTCAAGGTCGGAGGTATCCCAGCACGCCAATACGCTATATACGAGGATTTTGGTAAGCGTCCTGCTGGAGAATACGAGTTTGACCAACCTCAACCTGATTATACCGAGCCTGTTGAATCAGACGATCAAAATGCTTTGTTAGAGCAGCAGTCTGTAGTGCAACTTCAAAGAGCAGTTGAAGCTCTTGAAAAGCTACTTAAAGAGACGCCTGACACTGAGATGTCTAAACTGCCTCCTGATCATGCTATCAACGTATTTATCTCTCAGATTCTTGCTGCTGCAGGTGGGAATCCGTTCAGAGAGACTGTTATCCTCAAAACCTCTCAAACAGTTGTAAATTCTCTCTTCACAGGTACAGACACTCAATTAGGTCGTGAGGCCTTTGCTCTACTATTGGACCGTCTTTGTGACATGTCTGCTGCTACTGCTAAAGAGGTCGTAATATGGCTTATCTACTCTGAAGACGAGCGCAAGTTTAACGCTCCTGTAATGCTGACTTTATTAAGAGCAGGACTCGTAACTGCTACAGAACTCGACGTAAGTTTGAACAAACAGATTCTGGCCAAAGCTCCTCCTCTAGCTGTATCATTTGCGTCAAATCTTATCCGTGAAGCAGTTATTGGGCCGAATCCTTGTGCCCTCCGAGCAGATTTCACTGCCTGTCTTGAAGCAATGGAAGCACTTGCACGCGATGAAGACGATTCCACGGCGCAAAAGCTTCTTCAAGATCTAGCTGGACGTGCTAACCTTGAATCAGGCAGTCTCAAAGAACAGTTTGCCTATATGTTTGCCGAGTGGACTAAATTGACGTTGCATCCTTCTCAAAACACTCGCATTCTGCATGTTTTTGTCTACCAGCTCACTCAACGAGGCGTTCTCGACAACGCTGAGCATCTCTGTGCTTTTATTCGTACAGCTCTTGAATTGTCAATTAAGAGCTACGTCAAGCCTCTAGCCGCTGCTGCTGGTGCTCCTGACCCTGTAGAAGCTGTAGACGCTTTGGCAAAGCTCATAGTGACGATAATCGAAGTGTCCGAATCCATGGCTTTGAACCTGAGAATCGGATATATTCAGAGAATCTTCTCAGTTATCCTTCTTGTATTTGCAAGAGATCATGAGCTTGAAACGTTCAATCAAAGACCTTACTTTAGGCTTTTGTCCACTATGTTGTGTGACCTTTCCGGTCTAAGTGCAGAACCCGAATTCATCAGCCAATTATACATTCTTATTGCCAAGGTTTTCTCAGGTATGAATCCTCTGGCCTTCCCTGGGTTCACATTTGCTTGGATGACGTTGATTTCTCATCGGTTCTTCCTTCCGAAGCTTCTCGATCTTCCTGAAAAAACTGGCTGGAAGCCTTTTGTCTGTTTACTTGAACAGCTAGTGAAATTCCTCGGTTTATATGTAGAAGGAAAGGAGTTCCCTGAGCCTATTGCTGTCATGTATAAAGGAACTTTACGAATTTTCCTAGTGGTTCTACACGACTATCCAGCTCTTCTCATTGAATATCACTACAGTCTTTGCAATGCCATTCCCTGCAGTTTTGTTCAACTTCGCAATCTCGTTCTGTCTGCCTTCCCAGAGAACCGCCAGTTGCCAGACCCTCTAACTCAAGGTTTAAAGGTGGATAGACTTCCAGAGATCAAAGAATCTCCTCCTTATGCTGTAGATCCTGCAGTAGACTTACAGAAATTCGGGCTCAAAAAGCTCGTCGACGCCTACTTCAAGAACCCTTCTCAAGCCATTGTCAAAGGCATTTCCACAGGCTTTGCTCTGCCAAAGACTAAACATCAAAGTGGAATTGGTTTTGATGAAGTTAATGTAAATACAGTCGCATTCAACGCTCTGGCGTTCTATGTCGGCATCCAAGCTGTAGCAGCTGTCGACCGTCGTAGAGCAAATGCTACAGAAGAAGAGTCTGCTCAGTTCAACAGAGACTCAGTTCAGCTGTCGCTGTTAACGAACCTCATGCTGGAACTCAACACTGAAGGCCGATACTTTCTCAGTGAAGCAATGGCTAATCAACTACGATATCCAAATCGACATACGCATTTCTTCAGCTGCGTTATTCTATCATGGTTTGGCAATTACGGCACAAGCTCTCTTGGCGACAGCAAATTAGACATCCAACATTTGATTACAAGGGTTTTATTAGAACGCATCATATGCAACCGCCCTCATCCTGTAAGTAAAAGGCCAACTTTGTGTTACCATCTACTAACTCAGTGGGGTTTGATGATTACTTTCACCGAACTGTTGAAGAATTCCAACTATAAATTCTGGGATCTTCCATTCACCAAAAGTACTCCAGAGGTAAGTACCATACACTTATGTATCCAATGCTCATACTAACTTAGATCGAGCGAATGTTTGCTTCATTATATGGACATATTAGCAAATCGAATGCTCGAGATCCGGCTCAACCTCCTGCCGCTTAATCCTCTTATTTATCTGCTGTTCGTCTCATATATATCCATTAGGATTGTACTATAATATATCATTTACACATTTAGTAGGTTGAGGGTCTGCGGATGGAGTGCGGATAGAGACCGCCGATAGAGACCGCCGATAAAGTCTGCCGATATCGGCTGCCAAAAGGTCCTACAATATCGGTTCACACGCGATATAAATGGGATAACCCTTTATAAACCCGCTTATTTATATCGGCAAACGATACAAGTCTCGCAATACAATGCGAATGATCGTCTACCGATTATGCTTTACCCCAGCACCGATATACTATCGGAAGATCAACGTTGTCCACAATTGTATTCATCTACTTAACTATTTAGCCTTTAACTCTTCTTCGTAGGTCAAATAATCGATATAACCTTCAGGGCCAGGAGTATAGAACAGATCTCGTTTATAACGAGCCATTGGAAAGTCATTTTTCATTCTATGGACTAGATCTGGGTTGGAGACAAAATTGCGGCCGATTCCAATGACAAGATTGGGGTCTCGTTCTGTAGCATCGATAGCAGTTTTTTTATTGTAATTTCCAGTTCTAATCAAAACGCCAGACCAGATTATCCTAGCAAACTCGTTTGTATGAATGTCTGGATCGATTGTGCCCTCCTTTCGAGGCTCGACAAAGTGAATATAAGCCAATCGTTTTCCAGCCTTTGCTCTCTTTTCTAATTCATCTAGGACATGGGAAAAAGTAGGTACAGGACTTCCTGAGAAATGCATGTCTCCGTAAAGTCCATACGGGGAGAATCTGACTGCCGTTTTCTCAGGACCGACAGCTTCTACAACTGCATCGACAAGTTCTAATAAGAATCTTGATCTGTTTTCAATTGATCCACCATATTCATCAGTACGAAGATTCGTAGTATCGTGTAAGAACTGATCAGGAAGATAGGCATTTGCACCTTGGATTTCGACGCCATCAGCACCAGCTTTGATGGCGTTCTTTGCAGCTATAACCGTCTCTTTAACAAACGATTTCAGATCCTCAATTGTGGCAGGTTCCGGTACGACATTAACGCCCTCTACAGGTACATTTGAAGCCGATACGTACTTTCGTCCTTGAGCCTTCATAACCTCAGGATATGCCATGCGACCTAGATTCCACAATTGAACGAAAATAAATGAACCATTGTCATGAACCTTTTTAAACACACTTGACCATGCTTTCACCTGCTCTTCATTCCAAATGCCCGGAACATTTGGCTGTCCTCCACCATTAGGGCTTATAAAAGTGCCTTCAGTGACGACTAAAGTTCCAGGAGCTGAAGACCGTTGCCCGTAATAAACCTCGTGAAGTTCATCATTGACTACATGATCATCTGAAGCTCTATACCGGGTTAAAGCTGGCATCATCAATCGGTGCATGAGCTCAACGGTTCCTACTTTAATAGGCTTGAAAAGTGCCGGGTTCGAAACAGACATTACAATAACTAGCTTATAGCGACAGCCATTGCGGTCTTTATACTGCTTAGAACTCTAATCATTGTTCCTCATCTGATCCTCGACAGATTATCTCTTTGTCATAACCTTAAACGCATACAAGGTATATCGCTGATTAGGTTCCGAACGTCCGTTGAATACACTGCTAAGAAGACTTGAACCAGCAGAACAAGACTCTTTCCATTAAATATTCAGATAATACCAGGAATTATATCATTAACTGTACTACAATTGCTCTAAACTGGATACTTCTCGAGCAATGATTCTATCAATTGAATCAGCACACTTGTTTCTAATGATCAGATCTAAGTTATCGATATTCTATCTCATCTGAACAGGTGAGACACCTACATTTCTCGGCTGTTTCAGAGAATTGAGAATTACTAAGTAAAACTAGGGCGATTTAACATTGCTAAATTATCATACTTGGCGTCGGATATTGAACCGATTTGTCCCGATGTTGCTAGTAAATATTCTGCATTTAGATTCTTCGCAGCAATTGTCAATAGACCCTGAATAGGACTGTCTACAAGCCGATAAATTGCTTGTTACATACATATATGTTGATCTTTCAAATGCTGATGCTGCCGATATTGATAATCTCTTGTTCCTTCTAATGTCTTCTGTTATAACGATACACTCTATATAGCGATACACATTTCTACTTGTTATAACGATGATCTCTATTTATCGATACCTTTGACATCGTTATAACGAGTTTAGACTTTATCGGTTGTCCTATCTGCTGAGATTCTGCTCTATATGGCCTTTCTGACACTGCCTATTGAGCCTTGCTATTACAGCAATGACTTTAAGCAATCTATTCACTAAAGTTCATAACGACTGTATAGAGTTTGTTAGGTGATTGGCTGCTGACTTTGGATGATTACGACTTTCGGGCAGATTTTCACTCTCCCACTGCCCTCGGACATCTCCGAAGACATCAGACAGGCTACAAACACGCCCAGCGCGTCGTTTTTAATATGTTTGATAGCTGCAATCGCGATAAGACTCTAAGTTCAATAATTACTTTAATTTGCTACTAATTATTTGATAATAGTTTGATATTCTTCGCGCCATGAATTTTTTCATTAATTTTCATCTGCAACAGGGTAATCTCATCGCCATGGTGGAAGAAACCTTGAATCTTTGAAATTTTCAACCTGCTCTCAATCTCGAGCTCATGGATTCCAATGGCACAAGCAACGGTCATGTGGTTCTACCGAAAACTATCACGGGAACTCGGTCCAGAGCATTGTCATATTCCTATTCAAGTCCGAAGAATCGTGGGTCGTTCTCAGATACTTTGAATGTCGGCTCTTATAGAAACCAAAGGTTTTATGGAGCAGTGGATCAGATGCCTTCTTCGCTTGTCAACTCTTTATTAAGAGAGCAAACAGCCGAATTGTCTGTTCTAGCCATGGAAGAAGGAATGACACAATTCTCAGAGGATGATAAGTTGAAACTTGTTCCATTTAAAAGTCGACTGTCTATAGGCAGTCCTTCATACAGTGAAGGTTTGAGCTTGAGGAGGAAAGGCACAGGAGCTTCTGAAGTTAGTGAAGCAGTTACAGAAGCCAGTGAAGGAGTAGAAGAAGATGAAGTAGTAGAAGAAGAAGCTCCAAGAAGCGGACTGGCGAATATTCTACACAGTTCTGAACCCCAACCAAATCTGCCGGAGAGTGGACCTTTAGGCCTTGATATCTATCAAAGTCCTGAGCAAATAGCTGAAGATTATCGGCCCGATTCCATTTCTTCAGATCGTCCTTTAATATCCTCTCCGACAGAACAATCGTACCAAATTCCCGTTTATCACACATTCAATGCCCCTTCTTCTTCTACACCTCTAGGAATTAAAAAGAGGTTAATAGTGTGGTTCGATCAACATTTTACTAGTGACTTGGTGAAAAAGCCCGTTAAATATATCCCTTCGGTCATACTAGGAACTCTACTTAATATTCTAGATGGACTTTCTTATGGAATGATTTTGTTCCCCTTGGCAAGTCCAACATTCAGCCATTTAGGTCCTGCTGGATTATCGATGTTTTACGTCAGTTGTATCATTTCACAATTGGTTTATTCACTAGGAGGAAGTGCATTTAAAGCTGGAATTGGCTCTGAAATGATCGAAGTGGTTCCTTTCTTCCATGCAATGGCTTATACGTTATTAGATGAGATTGGTGCCGATAAACCAGACTCAGTAATAGCTACTACAATCGTAGCATTCGCTTCAAGTGCAATAGTCACAGGAATGGTCTTTTTCACTCTTGGATATGCTCGTTTAGGTTCCTTGATTGGCTTTTTTCCAAGACATATTCTAGTAGGCTGCATTGGAGGAGTTGGATGGTTTTTGTTTGTAACAGGAATTGAAGTATCTTCACGTTTAACTGGTTCAATAAGTTTGAACTGGGATACAATAGTCAAGTTAAGTCAATGGGCTACGCTGTTGAAGTGGACTATTCCTTTGGCTTTGGCGTTTATGTTGGTTGGTTTGCAGAGAAGGTTTGTAGGGCAACCTCTTTTAGTGCCGTGCTACTTTATTGGAGTCTTTGTTCTCTTTCATGTCATAGTAGCAGTGATCCCCGGTATAGATCTTGCTGGTGCTAGGTCTTCAGGTTGGATCTTTGAAGCTCCTGCTACTTCAGAACCATGGTGGACTTTCTACACTTTATACCAGTTCAAACTCGTTGACTATGTAGCTCTGTTACGCACTATTCCTGCAATGTTTGCCCTGACCTTCTTTGGCATTCTACATGTGCCTATTAACGTTCCAGCTTTGGCTCTTTCTCTTGGACAAGACAATATCGATGTAGACCGAGAACTTGTTGCACATGGAGTGTCTAACGCTTTATCAGGACTGTTTGGAAGTATCCAGAACTATCTTGTCTATACCAACAGTGTCCTTTTTATCCGAAGTGGAGCAGATAGTCGACTAGCCGGTCTTATGTTGGCACTAGGAACTTTCCTTGTCATGATCAGTGGTCCTGCTCTTATTGCCTATATTCCCGTCATGGTTGTAGGAGCCTTGATCTTCCTTCTAGGCATTGAACTTCTATCTGAAGCCCTTGTAGACACTTGGGGAAGAGTGAGTAAATTCGAATATTTCACCATTGCAATGATTATAATCACTATGGGAGCTTGGGATTTTGTCTATGGAATCCTTGTTGGAATCATTCTTGCCTGTTTGACATTTGTCATTGAAACGTCTCAAACTTCTGCTGTAAAAGCTTCTTATACAGGAGCTGTGGCTCGGTCCACGGTTAGAAGACATGTAGTTCAAAGGAGGTTCTTGGAAGAAGCTGGAAACCAGATTTTTGTTTTGAAGCTCTCTGGTAATGTCTTCTTTGGTACTATTGCCCGAATTGAACGAGCAGTACGAGATCTTATGGACGATTCTTACTTTCTTGAACATCGAATTCGATATCTGATCTTTGACACTTCTGCAGTCACAGGAGTCGACTATTCAGCAGCTGAAGCTTTTACTAGGATGAAGAGGTTGTTAGACTCTAAAGGAGTTTGCATGTTAATGGCAGGAGTTGTACCTAACTGTCAGTTAATCCGTGCTCTAACTGCTGTAGGTCTTTTAGACAAAGAGCCAATGCATCCTGGCAGAGGTTATGATTTAGAAGCCAATATTGAGGAGGGTCGTGTAAGGTTGTTCCCCGATCTCAATTCAGGGTTGGAATGGTGCGAGAATCAATTCTTGAAGGATTATTATCGTCAACGAGATATTGTTAAAACAAGAACTGCTTCCCGGGCTATCAACAAGCCCGTCGCGACCCCGGGGATTTACTCATCATCGCCTAGAATCGCCTTCCTACAGCAAGCTGCGGAAATGACTGCCCAGCATGACCCTCATGTAAAATGGCAGAACTTTAAACAACCACTGCCGGTACTGATGCAGGTTTTCCAGGGCTTTTCGTCCAAAAATGAAGACTTTTGGTTTAAAGTATGTCCATATTTCAAGCGAAAGGAGATCAAGGCAGGAACGATTCTGTACAGTTCAGAGTCAGAGCCTCAAGGGTTCTACCTCGTGGAAAGCGGCATTCTACGGGCAGATTACGATCTAGAACAGGGCAATTTGTATGAGAGTATTTTGGCAGGAACTACTTGTGGAGAACTGCCTTTTTTCAGTGACACTACACGTACGGCTACTGTGACGGCTGAAGTTGATTCCGTTGTATGGTGGCTATCGAAAGAGAGCTGGCATGAGTTAAGAGAGTCCAAGCCAGATGGAAAGGACATTGCAAATGAATTGTTGACCGTCGCATTAAAGTTGACGGTCGAGAGGTTCACGTCGGTGATGGCTTATGTATTAATGTCGTCTCCTTAATAAAATAAATAATATTCAATAGTAATAATTGTAGTGACAAACAGCCGTCAATTGGATCGTGGAATCATGACAGACGACGTTAGGCTACGGCATCACCTGAGAAGGGACGACATGATGGAGTACGACTCTTATGGGCAACTCCGAAGGGCATGGAAGGCAGTTGAAAACTGCCTTTTATAAGCTGATTTGAAGTATTCGGTTCAGCCAGTACTGTCCTGCTCGAGATCGCTAAGGTCAGCTCTCCTCTATAATAACCTCGGCAAGTTCTTAAAGGCCTATTGAAGGATTCGATGCGACGACGAGGTGTAAAGTTCGCTGCTCCAACCTATAAGAAATGTTGTTCTAGGCTTTCCATTCGTCTGCGAGGTCTGAAGATGTCAAGGTGTGAATGTATGAGATACAAATCAGATTTTTGTCAACGCGATCGAGATATCAAAGATCAGGATTGTCGCTGGTTGAATGACTGAACGGCTGAGAGTGAGGCCCAAGACGAGAACGGCAGAATCGAACAGGAGTCTGACTGACAGACAGCTAATTACTGTAGTTGGCATTGTTCAACCTCAAATCACTCGAACTGAAAGCCTAGGAGCAGAGAGCCCAGGAGCAGTATGGAAGGCGAGAGCAAACGACGGACGGTAGCTGACAGCGGGACCTCGGTCAACACTTGTCGAAATCATTTAAGCACAGCAACAAATCATCCAACGAACTGGCAGCCGGTTTCTCCGCTCTTCCCTTTATAAACCAATGCAAAATCACCGCAATCAAGACTATAGTTAAAGCCAATAACAACGTACTTCTGAAAGCCACTTTCCTCCTCCTCGACCGCTGTAAATCGTCCGATTCTTGTAATTCCACCCATTGCTTGACTTGAGCCAAAGTCGCTTTAGAAGTCTCGATATTTGTCTTGGCAGTTTGCATTCGGTCTTCTAAACGTTTAATGATATCGTCGCTTACAGTCTGACTGCTTATACGGTCCAAAGTGCCAGACATATCGGATACGGATCTCGTCGTTTCAGTGTCAAATACTTGGGCGAGTTCTTTCGATCGGTCTCTCAGCCGCTTGAATTCATTTAATGACGCCTCGAACGAATCCAGTCGCTCACTGAGGCTTGTTTCTGTAGAATCGAGCTTTAAAGCTACGTCTTTACGGAACTGGTTCTTGAGGTCTTGAATCCCCTGAACAAGCCACACGTGCTCTGAGTCACGGGCGATTGAAGGTCCCGGTTCAAAAGGGTCAAAAGCGGCGTAAGGGCCGGGACTGGCAAAAAGACTGCCATGGGAAAGTTTGAGCTCGGGATTGGGGCTTTGAGACGTGCGGCGCATTGGAGGAGTGGCAGGAAGTGACTGCAGTCTTGGAGGAGTGCTGGAGTTCGTGGTGGAATCATTATCTTCAACAGCATGAAGAGGGCTAGATGTAGAGACGGATAAATTACGTAGCCGGTGTCTATACGGCTCAGCTCTTGCGTCTTGAACTGCAGTAGTCGACAGGCTCACAGAAGACCATGATTTAGGCAGGCTTAAACTGTGATCTCTTAAACTGTGATCTCGAGAAATACTTGATTCCCTTGAAAGTCCTGCTCCGAACCGGAAACTTCCTAGAGTCGAAGGACGTCCTCGTTTGAAATCATAAGCGTTCTGGCCGGTGCCTCGAGGAATAGATTTGTCTTGAGGGGCTATAGGAGAAATGCGTTTAGTGCGTTTGTAGTCCTCCAGATCACCTCCATCATTCGGTTCCGGCGGTGTATCAGTCATAGTGGAGACTATATCGGCAGCTTATAGCCAATGGAAGATAATTTTTACCGATGGTACCGATGGTACCGATAAGTACTGATGTTAACCGATATGGCGATATCGGGGAGTTGGGAGGTTGACTATTGGAGGTTTTTATTTCAAATCACAATTGTGCCGAGCACTTTTGCCTATGTTTTCAACACGATTGTTAAGGCGGTTACGACCCATAGAACTATATAATGTTGCCTACAAGTCAAGCATATCAGTGCGGCCTTTGAAATCGAATCTATCATTTTCTCCGATCCCTTCGTTGACTAATTTAAATCGCATCCGACATTATTCCGACAATTCCAATGGTTCTAGCATAGAACCGCCCTCCGAGTTAAGCGATTATGAAAAGGAGATCTTTGGCACGTTAAAAGACTCATTAGATCCCGAATTCCTCGATGTGAGGGACGTATCCGGTGGATGTGGGTCTATGTTTGCCATTTCAGTGGCTAGTCCTAAATTTAAAGGGTTGACTATGATAAAGCAGCATCGGTTAGTCAATGAATTGTTGGTGGATGAGATCAAGAAATGGCATGGATTACAGTTGAAAACAAAGGCTGTGTAGAGCAGGATCGGTGGATATCGGAATATCGGTGGATGTCGCTTGGAATATCGGCAGATGTCGCCGGGAATATCGGCGGGTGTCGCTGGAATATGGGGGGGGGGGGTGACGCTGGACCATCGGCAGATCTCAACAATTTCTGCAGACATTATAGCTCATGTAAATAGTATCATTCATTGAATCTTAGCTGTAGTAAGATCTTTTGATTCTTCTAGTATTTAGTCTCTAGTTCTACTACTCGACAACCTCCTCTCTCTCTTCCAAAACCTCCTCTCTAATCTCCTCAATGACTTCATCAGCATCATCTTCAGCTTCTACAATCTCGGCTTCCGTACTCAAGCCCAAATCCTTCAACTTGAGATCCATTTCATGCCTCCATTGCTTCCAATCGGCCAATGCCTGTCTTCTCTTGAGAATGAGCTCTCTACTTGCTTCTGAAGCCTCCATAGCATCCTCCTCATCGAATCGTCGACTATAAGACTTGAGATTCTTATTGATCTGTTTGCGTTGCTCCTTAGTAAGAGGTGACACAGGTCTAGGTCTCCAGGCAAATGATTTGAACTTGTCAATGGCTTCTTCTCGGATTAAAGTACCTCTGAAATCCCATAATTTGTAACCATTTTCAATGGTATGACGCCAGAATGAGGAACTTGACGAAACATAACGTCCAGAAGGATCCCATTCAAGATCAGTCATACCGTAATGTTCACAAGTACCCACTTGGACAAGATTTACAGTGGATTCGGAACCATCTTCACGCTTTTCCAAGCCTTCATGGTCAAAATCCCAGAATTCGAGCTCACAAGATCCAGATGATCCAACATTAGCAGTAATTACAAATCTACCTTTAGGCGACCAGTAAATGGAATTGCTTGCTTTCTTATCCAAAGTCTTGAGGACTTTCCAGGACTTTTGAATACCCTTTCCATGCTCGAGAGCGTAGAAAGAAACACTGTTTCGATTGGCAACAGGAGCATTTGCTGCTGCTCCAGGAGAGTTATCTTGAGCGATTATAACGAATCGATCACGTTTAGGTTCCCAAGCAAAATTGACTACTGTTTCCTTCAATTCTATGACTTCAATAGGGATATCCTTCTCTGTAAGTCTGAAGAATTCAAGGTTCGTGAATGTACTCTTCTTTGTTTTCGTATGACGATCGACTTTGACACACAAGAACTTGCCTTGATCTTGCCAATGAAGTCTACAATCACTTACATTGAAGAGATTTCTTGTACGAATGATTTCCTTTGAAGGAACAACCATAATTGACACTCGAGCACTCTGATTGGAGATCTCAGGAGTCCAATAGCAAAGAACCTGTTCTCCATTTGTTTTACGTCCTTCAAGTTTGATTGGACCAGGAGCAAACTCGAAATCCACGATTCCAGGGATTTTAATGGATTTTTTGTCCACAAGACCCATAGAAGGGGCTTCATATAAGGACAATTGTTCACCAGGAGTGGCTCGAGCAAAATATTTATCATCACTAGACCATTTAAACATTGGCCAGACGATTTTCTTATCCTTATCAGTGTTTGCAATCATAGGAAAAGTTCTTAAAGGAAGAACAGTCTTGACATCCCAAATAACAATTGAATTGCCTACATCTTGCTCTTTGAAAGGGAAGAAAGCTCTTGAAGGATCGCGTTCATCAGGCATAGTGATAGGATCGGGAGACCAAGATACAAGGTAGTTTTCATTAGGTGAAAAATCAATTAATCGTACTCCTTGATGGATGAATCTTCCTAATCTTGTCCAAGTCTCTCCTCCCCAAGTTTGAATACCTTGACGATGAATGGAAGCAAGACAAGTGCCCTTAGGTGACCATCTTACATAGGTTTCCGTCCAATGTTGACGATTAACTACAAGTTCAGGAGTATCTGATTTTCGATTCCAAAACACCCCAACATCATCTCCACGATGCATAATAAATTGATCACGTCCTTGAGGGTCGGTAAGCCAAGATCGAAGATGCTCTCGTTCAGCATAAGGCTCGATTTCAGGCTCTTCGTACTTCTCTTCAACATTTCCTTCAAATCCATATCGTTCAATATCAGATAATTTGTTTACTAACAACGTATGTTTGGCGTCAAGTTTCTTATTATTGAATGTTCGAACTGCTGCTGCAGCTTCATCTTTGGTCTGATATTCAACGAATATAAACCCTTTAGTCTTTCCATTCTCCACGGGCATTTGAAATCCTTCAGGTGAAATATTTCCTACAGAACTGAACATTTTCTTCAGTACTTTAGTCAATGCCGGGATCTTTGATTCTGGCACTTCGGGAGCCCCGTCAACAACAATAAATGCTTCAAATCCATCATCAGGATTAATTGCATATTTCTTTTCTAAATCAGAAAAATCTATCTCATTTTCAATATCGTCTTCAAGATATTCAGGCATTTCGCGTAGAATACGTTTGTGAAAATTCTGAAAATTCTCCTTAAAATGTGAGAAGTCACAATTCAACAAATTTCACTCATAAGCACTGACTAAACATTATGTCTGACTAAGCCTTTACATTACATCTTTGTTCTCCTCGAACTTTTCAACATGAACTTAATTCTTAACATAACATGTCATATCAAATTCTTGAAGATGGTGGTCATGAGACGTATCAATTACGACGCGATTCTAGTGTCGAAAAGGCTGCGTCGGAACGTAGACGATATATTTATTCGGCATTGGCATTATTAGTCGCTTTACTCTCCTTTGTCGTACAGACAGAAACTGCTGGTTATATGGCCAATACTCTTCGGTATAGAAAGCCGATTTTCTGTTTATATTTAACACATTCATCATGGACATTCTTATGGCCTCTTCAAATCCTCTTTCTACGCATGAGAAAGATGCATATGCCTTTCAGAGTGTTTTTGCATGGCCATTTGAAAAACATTCATAGTACAGCAGGGTTCGTAATTCAAGGCCAAAATCATAAGCAATTAGGAGATGTTGCTCCTAAAGTTGCTATACGTTATATATTAAAGTCTTGCGGGAAATTATTTCTTGCTTTGACCGTCGCTGGAAGTTCCTGGTACATTGCAGTTAACCTCACGACTCCTTCGGACCTCACAGCAATCTATAATTGCTCGGCATTTTTTGCTTATGCCTTTTCAGTTCTATTACTCAATGAATCTATTAGATTCAGCAAGGTGTTTAGTGTTTTACTTGCCATTGCAGGAGTGTTGGTAGTCTCATATGCAGATTCCCCTCCTTCAGGAAATGGTATAGAATATCCATATCGAACAATTGGAAATCTGATTATTGGAGTTGGTGCGATTCTTTATGGTCTTTATGAAGTTCTATACAAAAAACTAGCTTGTCCTCCTGCTTCCGTGTCTCCTAGAAGACAGGCAGCCTTTGCCAATGTAATTGGCTCTTGTATTGGTTTAATTACGTTGTCGACTTTATGGA
The DNA here is from genome assembly GCA_003708105.3 of Middelhovenomyces tepae. Classification (NCBI taxonomy): domain Eukaryota; kingdom Fungi; phylum Ascomycota; class Dipodascomycetes; order Dipodascales; family Dipodascaceae; genus Middelhovenomyces; species Middelhovenomyces tepae. Next base: position 62,409 of record PPNF03000008.1, on the reverse strand, counting down.
TGCTTTTACCGATATTGCATTTTACAGGTCTTGAGCTATTTGAATTGCCTAGGGGAACAACATTGGCAATCCTTTCATTGTCGGTGTTTTCCAACATGCTGTTCTCTGGGAGCTTTCTAATCCTTATGTCGCTAACATCACCGGTTTTATCCAGTGTAGCAGCTCTTTTAACCATATTTCTAGTAGCGATAGTCGATTACTTTCTATTCGACACTCCTATAAGTAAAAGAGGAATCGCTGGAGGGATTGTTATTGTCATTGCCTTTGGATTACTTTCTTTTGATACTTGGAAAGAATTACATGAAATCACTCAAGATGATGATGATGATGATGAGTTATAGCGACGTTGTCTCTTAATACCGTACTCTCCCGATATGGTGAAGTCTCCCGATATTTAATCCTTCATTTCATCGATATTTATTCGCTGCACATGTCTCCATGTTTGTCAGCTAGACCTTTGGACTATAGATGCATTTTATATTAACACTGCTGATATTACGGCTAATACATTCGTAGCTGGCCTTATATTCGTAGCTTGCCTATGCGGATATCGGCTTGCCAGAGTCGACACTACCTACAACACCAACCTCTCAACACTGTATAGAGGCATTTTCTTGTAAAAGTCGTTTTTCGATGGCCTCTGCTCATGCTTTGCTCCAAATGCCAATAATCCCTTTGTCATATCTTGTTGTCTATCAAGTTGAGAAATGACATGTGGAACATTAACAGTCTTTTCCTCATTAGCAGCTTCGGCAGCCTTTTTCTTGAGCTTTTTGATCTCTTTTTTCGAAATCATTCCAGTTGAATTGTTGTTAACATCCGACACTTTGCGGATCGTTTCTTGAATCAAGCTCAATACTTGATAACTCGCCTCGAGATATTCAACCTGGCTATCAGCATCTGTTTTCAAAGATTCGATAGTAGGTTGATCCCATGCAAACAACCCTCCTGCATCTATAAAACAGGACAGAATTCCCCAACCAATATCCAATCTTCTCATACGTTCAACAGTTTGATTTATAGACGACTGACTCAAGGCTTTCTTTATCGATTGAGTGATCTGATACGGTCCAAAGTCCTCACTAATACGAGTGACAACATCACCGAAAATCTCATCGTGAGAGACATCTAAAGCTGCAACTAAATCATCACATTCCAACGTAGGACATGTCACTATTGCTTGACGGAAAAGTCTTGGATAGGGGGTTAAAGCATTGAGTAGGTCTGGCAATTCACTGGTTGGAAATAAAGGATGAGTCAAGAGATAAATGATGAGCTTTTCAGGAACAAATGAGAGTTTTAAACCATTAGAACTGTCAAATAGAAATGATACCAGGTTACACATGAAATTATAATCGACTTCACGATCTTTATCTTCATGAACTTGCTCTTCAGATTCTTTTATATCGTCATCATCCCAGTCTGAACCTTTAAGATAAGCTACAACCTTTGTATTGAAAGCTTCAACGTTGATTTCAGCTTTTAAGTTCTGTAACTGACTGAGGATCTCTCGTGCACTGTCGGCTGCTGTAGTTATTATGCCCATTTCGACCTGACGATACTCATTAATGCTATAATCGGTCTTGATGAAGATGTCGGGTAATCCGAGTTCAAACCGATCATCTGCTTCTTTAATTCCCTTTCCAAGGCTTTGAAGTAGACTTCCATCTCCTGGCTGAACTGTGATTCCTACTACTACAGGGCTTTTTTCTAGACTTATAGCTGTTAATGTTCGTTTAGAGTACAAACACAAAGACAAAGGACAGTCAAATTGCCTCTGAGCTTGAATTGAAGAAAATTTAGTATCAATAAGAATGACCTCTCCATTTCGGCAAAGCAACAGCTTTGTTTTGTCAATTGCTTTTAAACTGACAACAGGGTCTTTCTCGGGAAATTCAGGTAGATCTATAGTATAACTGGACAAGTGAGGAAGCGAAATGATTTCAATTCCATTGGATTTCGGCAGGTATCGGAACAAAGTTGTATCATAGAATTCGAAAACCCCTTGATCTTGCCTTGAAAGGTCTTTAGAGACCACCTCCTGTACCTTACCTCCAATCAATGCAACAATTCGAAACTCAAGTCGGCTATCTGAACGTGTCATACTGAACCGTTTCGATACTTGAACTAGAAATCCGTCCTCTTGTCCATCTTCTTGTCCGTCTTCTTTGGGGATAAACTTGTGAAAGACAAGTTCTCGTTTGTCAGATGATTTGTAAACCAGTTCTATGTCGTCCAGATCCCCATTACAAGAATATATATTACATGATGAAGAAACAAGGTAAAGATGAGGAGAAGTTGATGATATGCCTAGGATTTCTTGGTCAATATTAACCGATATTTGATCATCTCCTCTAATTCTTGTCAGTTGATTTTTATTCTTGATAGTAGATCCATAGTAAACGTCCCCTTCATGTGCTGATATACTTGATACAATACAAGTAGGAGGAATAGGATGTGACCAGATCTGTCTAGGCACTGGTTTTAGTGAAAAGGAAGCAATAGAGCTGCAAGAAATTCCCAATATGATCTGGGATCCATTCTGTGTAGCTACCACTGGGGTCTTAAGAGGTAGAGACGTTTGAGGAAGCTCCGTCAAAGGGAATGATTGTGATATCGAAGGCATATTAAATAAATTATTCAAAATAAAATAAAATAAATATTTCAAATAATTTCAGATCACAACAGGGTAATTAAGTAATAAATAAATTTCAGATCACGGCAGGGTAACGATAAATATATTTTTTTAACTGAAAAATGTCAATCAGACTTAAATCGACTTGAATAGTCTCAAATCCTCAATTCTGATGTCATTTATAAACTCACATGTTGAAATCCAAAAGGATGATCTTGTTCTAGCATGGATGACAAGATCAGATATCAAACCAATAAGACCAGTTGAAGGAGAAGGGGCTTTAAATACTCGATATGGATCATTTCCTCATGACAAGATTATCGGCCAGAAATATGGAACGCAAATGGCTAGTACTTCGAAAAGTGGATTCATTCATTTACTAAGTCCTACTCCTGAATTATGGAGTCTTTCTTTACCTCATCGGACTCAAATCGTTTATACTCCTGATGCTAGTTATATAGTTCAACGGCTGAATATTCGTCCGGAATCTATAGTCATTGAAGCAGGGACAGGAAGTGGAAGTTTCACTCATGCAATTGCTCGAACTGTGGCATCCACAGGCAAGATATTCACCTATGAGTTCCATGAGCCAAGGTTTTTAGAGGCCAGTAAAGAGATTGAGGATCATGGGCTCGAAAATGTTACTATAACTCATAGAGATGTATGTAACGAGGGTTTTGAAGTCTCGGGGGTTGACATCACAGCCTCTGCTATCTTTCTAGATCTACCAGCTCCTTGGACCGCAATTCCTCATTTAACCTCTGTTGTAGCCAAGAACAGAGCAGTTCAAATTTGCTGTTTCTCTCCTTGTATGGAACAAGTAGTTCAAACAGTTGAAACTCTGAAAAATGAAGGTTGGGCTCATATAGAAATGGTAGAAGTGAGTTCCAAGAAATGGGAGGGGCATAAAGAAATGGTTCGAGAGCTAGATGATGCGTTGGAACGGTTAAGGGATGTAAAAAGGAGGAGATTGGAGGGATTAGAAAGGAGAAATGATCGTATGAAACAGGAGGATGAGGCATCAGGCGAAAACCCGGGCGAAAAGTCTGATAAACGCTCCGGTGAAAAAAGACCTTTAGAGGACTCAAAGGATTCAGCCCAAGGAAAATTAGGATATAATCCTTGGGGCCATGGATTAAGGATTAAGGAAGGTGATGACAATTATAAATGGATTGATGTTTCAAGAGTTGAGCCTGAGATCAAAAGTCATACTTCTTATTTGACTTTTGCCATTCTACCTCCTCCTTTGCCTGAAGGTCTTGTTGATGAATCAGGTTTTATAATCCGTAAATCCGTCAATGGTGACAAATAGATTCGATAGCAGTTCTAGGAGCTATTTGGTTATTTGGTTTCTATCAACAAGACTGGCACCTTGTCCCCGCGATTCAGCTCAGCCACGCGTTTCAGCTCAGCCACGCGTTTCAGCTCAGCCATATGGGTAATACCCGTGATCAGGAACTCCATGTCCACAGCGGGACAGCATATGGCAGTAACGGTGCGCTTTTCTCCTTAGGAACTACCTAATCTCTGGTTCAGATGAAAGGGTCATCTTATCTAGGAACGGGATGACGCTCGGGTGTCTAGAAAAGAATTCGGAAGACTGACAAAGGATGACCTGAATCGTTGGTGGTTTGTAAAAGGTAAATAGCCCTGATAATGGCATACAAGACCTGGACTCTTCACTGGTTCGGAATCAAACTTCAAGCCGATAAACCAAACTTCAAGCCGATATTATCGGCTAATATCGGCTATGCATCAGTTTCACAATATCGGCGAAAGCCTCATTATTCACATTATCGGTGAATAGCATTATCGGTGAATAGTTCACTATGGAATAATCGGTAATAAGCCTGGCATATTTAAATGGCATCGGATTAACATCTGTAGAGTTCGGGTTGACGGATAGTATCGGCAGATAAATACCGATATTTTGATCGGCGAAATCGGCGGAATCGGCGGATCGGCGGATCGGATCGTATTGTATCGCATCGGCAATGGAAATGAATTCGATTTGTCTAGTCGAAGAGTAGTCGAAGAGTAGCCAATGGTGGCAATATGTGACCAAAGTATGGCGGTCAGCCGATATCGATATTTGGATATTTTGAGTTTAGACCGATATCGTCATCTTTTACCGATATGTATCGGGAACCAATCGGCAAATAGCAATGGAATCGGCGGCAATCGGCAGCAATCGGCAGCAATCGGCAGCAATCGGCAGCAACTCAGAATCACAAATAACTTCGTTATCAATCTAAAAATTAGCATTAATAAATTATTTATATTATTCAACTATTTATTAGTTATTTAATTATTTATTTTTAACCAACAGTAGCATCTTCAACTTCTATCCGCATATCTGATTTACGACGAATACATATCGGGAAATCCCGCAGATATTGAATTTTTATTCGTCGGATTTGTTTTTGTTGCCGATATTTTGTCACGTGGCGGGTCCAAAAGCCCAAAAAGGGGATTTAAATGAGGAGGAGTTTCCGGACGTGATTTCCTCCGTTACACGTCTTCTTTCTTCACCATGGATATCGAAGAGAAAGCCGATAAAGACAAGAGGGTGGAGAATTGGGTTAATGATGGAATTGATAAGGAAGTGAATGTTAAGGAGGAAGCCGTTGCGGCCGTTGCGGCCGTCGAGGCCGTCGAAGCCGTCGAGACCGTTGAAGCAGTCGCAGCAGTTAACGCAGTTGAAGCAGTTGAGGCCATAGTAGAGGAATTAAAAGAAGCAGAAGAAGTCCTTGCTGCTGCGGATTCGGTTATTTCAAGTGAATCTCAGTCCCGTAAAAGACCAGCACCTGCTACGGAATGGGTTTGGGCATATTTCGATACTACCGAAGTCAAACGTCCTTGGATTATGAAGAGGTCTAAACGGCAGAAACTTATTGACCGCGACATCCGTTGTGTGTTTGTAGACAAGGAAACGGGAGTTCAATGTAGCTGGATGACTACGGATTCGGCAAGACAGACTTCTACGTCGAATATGGCTACTCATCTACGTAAACATCGAATCTACCGTCACGGTCCAATGCCGGAGCCATCTACAAAGAGAAAACCCCCTATAGTTCTTCCCAAGAAGGCTGAACAGCCTGAGAAGAAGGCCAAAAGAGCCAAAACTGTAGATACTGGAGCAGCTTTTGAAGGCGACCAATTGTTTCTCGACTTTCAATCGCAGCGCTTACGGTTGAAAGAAGAGCTCAGCTTCACTTGTAAAACAATTGCTTTGTCTGTCGGAGTCTGGACAAGTACAAGTCAACCTCCTATTATAGGAATCATTGGCCATTGGCTAACTGAAGACTTTGAATACAGAGAAAAGGTTTTAGAATTTAATGAGCTTCGTGGGTCTCCCAGTGGAGAGAATCTCGCCCATGTTATCCATGGAACACTTTTAGAATTAAGTATTCACACAAAACTTATTTCAATCACCGCCGATATCGACCCTAATAACGATGTTATGGCCTCGGAGTTGTATAATAGGCTCAAGTCTATGGACCAAGAGAAAGAACCGTTGTTCCAAGGAGAATCCAGCTTGAATTACAGTCTCGAAAATGTTTTGGATCTGATTGTAAAAGATATTCTTCAAACTTTGAAATCTGGTACAACTCAAGAAGCTGCTACTATTTGTGAAGGCTTCAAAGAAGGTCAATTCAGTGTTTTTGCTTCTCAACAACCATTGGCTAAACTACGTATTCTGGCTTTTTATGTTGGTAGCACGCCTGAGCATAAAAAGATATGGAAAGACGCTTGTATTAGCCTTGATGTCCCGAATATATCGATTGAAGACGATAATGACACCGATTGGAAATCCACTTTTGAAATGCTTTCACATGGGCTTGATTCAAAGGCTCAAATCGGCAAATTCTTTGAATTACAACCGGCTTTTTCTCCTTTTACAGCCTCAGATTGGACGGCTCTTGAACAGCTTCACATAGTGCTTTCAAAGTTCCAAGAACTGGCCACATTAATTGAAAATGAAAAACCATCGCTAAGTCTTTCTGTGCCTATCTATTATGAGCTTATTGATCTTCTTCACGATGCCTCGGAACGCAAAGGAGAATTCTCCAGTTTTGATGAAAAAATCGTCTCGGCCGTAATTGAAGGCATGAAAAAGTATAAGAAATACTATACGTTTATGGATGGAACGAGTGCTTCAAGTATTGCCCTTATTCTCGATCCAAGGTTCAGAAAATCTCTAATATTGAAAGAATTCGAAGCTGATGAAAACGCTGGCTCGCTTGTTATCGGTTCTATCCGCAAAAAGCTTCATTTAAAATATCCTCTTGTTGATTCTTATTCCAAAAAAGACGATTTAGTCACCAGAATCATTCGAAAGGTCCGACTTCGTAGACAGACAAGATCGTCAGATATTCAAGGCTATATGGATAACCCTCTACTTGATATCAATGGTACTACTGATTATAATTGGCTTTGTACATGGTGGAGTACGCACAAGGATGATTATCCCCGTATGACTGCTGCTGCAAGAGATTATCTGGCCATTCCAGCCTCTACTGTCCAAGTGCAAGCGTTATTTAAGAGAGCAAGAAAGAAGTTTAGGGTTCGAGAAGAGCCTATGAAGGGTGATCATATGAGGATGATGGTTTTGACTGATGATCTGTCGAACAATGCGAAGTCGACGAAATAGTGCGTCTGAGAGGAGTGTTGATGGCCCTCGGAAGCTAAATCAACAAAAGCTTGGAGAAGAATAATGCGCGTCGAAAACCCGCTAACACTTCACTATTCTGTGCCCAATTACTGGCTGCCTGTATTTTATGTTATTTTATGTTTTGTTATCTATGTAGTCTAGAAATGCTGTATTTGAATGTGCTATAATGGATATCGCGATAGCGGATGTCGTCGATTACGGATATCGCAATATCGCCAAGTTACCCGGCTTGCAATATATAATATCGGCAGACCATTTTATCGGTAATGAATGCTATAATACAGAGGAGGTTGATATCTCGAGCATCGACTCGAAATGTCTCGTTACTTTTTCAATATAAACTAATCAAGCCTTTATCGTTATTTCCATGTCGAAATTTCCATTTTGACCGAGGAATCAGAGAAGGAGGCCTGCCTCTAAAAACTGGACTCCAAATCGCCGGATATCATAGTTCTCGAAAGCCAGGCTTAATGACCTTCTTTGTTGAAAGTCTTCCGACCCCGGTCAAGTCATTAGTTCCTATTCTTGGCATTTCAGCGCTTCTTTTCTTTGTAGCGGCTCCAGTTCTGCTTGTTTTCCTTCCTCCAGTTCTTCTAGGAGCAATGCTTTATTCTCGAATGTTGAGGCGAAGACAGGACAAAAAGTTTGAAAAACGATGGAATGATATGACCAGTTTTCATTTATCATATCAATCTGAATCGGCAGCATTGAATGAGCAGGAAACTCTTAAAAAGATCTGTATGAGACGAATCAATGATGCGTTACAAGATAATGAGCAACAGATTGCTACTACACTTGTAGGATCTGAAGATTCTTCACAGTTTGCATTAGGAGAAGTGGAAATGATTCAGGATGACTGGAGAGCGGGAAATCAAGGGTTAAGCCAGGGAATTACGGTATATTCTATGGCATTGTTGGATAAAACGAATGGTAAAAAAGTAGCCAATGTTGATTTGGTGGTGAAATCTTCCGATGTCAGGGCTAGAGATGGGTCTGCAAGGCCTTCAAGGAATAAGGCTGTTAGAATAGAGATTACAGAGGTCAGTGGATTAAGACCTAAGACTTTTATATTGGATTCTCCATCGGATGAAGATGTGGTTATAGATGTAAAGCCGAGACGGTAGGAATATCGGTGAACGAACTCCAGTGGTAGATAGGTCATGTAGATATTTACAATTGCATCAGGTTAGATGCCGTATCGGCAACTACGAATCGGCAGAATCCGTGTAGTAGAGCACATCGCTCAATTCATATGACAATCATACGCACTTCTATAGTCAAGGCCTTTTCTGATTTAGGTTACAAGGTGCTTTAGGCAGTTTGATGTCCATAACCGCCGTAAATGCCTATCGTTAGGTTGCCGATATATCGGCAATTGACCGTGTCTATACCCTAGATTGAAATCATTCATTATCAGCCTTATATTGCAGAAAATAAATCTAAAATTGCTAGTCATCGTCATCTTGATCATCTCAATACAATTTCGACATTTCAGTTCATTTATTGAAAATAAACGTAATTTTACACCCCTTGTCTTTGACGAGGCATTACCGTGCACGGGTGTCCGGAAGCACTTACATCAGCACACAGCCACTTACCCTGTCTCCACCCTTAATTGACCGCAGTTCCGGCATTCCAAGTTTCAGCACAAGCAACTAGACAACAATCAAATGGCAGAACAACCAATTGGTATGTATTAAGACTCGTTAGTCACCTCTCTAATGTAGTGCTCGATCAAGGAACGGGATTCGTGAAAATCGGCCGAGGAGGAACGAATTTCCCCGATCATACATTCCCATCCATCGTCGGACGGCCGATTCTCCGGGCTGAAGAACGTACGGGGAATGTAGAGATTAAAGATATCATGTGTGGAGATGAAGCAAGTGCAGTTAGAACAGCTTTACAAATTTCATATCCTATGGAAAATGGAATCATCAAGAACTGGGAAGATATGGGACATTTATGGGATTATTCATTCTATGAACGGATGAAAATCGACCCTCGAGGAAAGAAAGTGTTATTGACTGAACCTCCTATGAATCCTCTATCTAATCGAGAAAAGATGGTTGATACAATGTTTGAAAAATATGGCTTTGGAGGCGTTTATGTAGCCATCCAAGCTGTCTTGGCTTTATATGCTCAAGGCTTATCTTCAGGAGTAGTTGTAGATTCGGGAGATGGAGTAACTCATATTGTTCCTGTTTACGAGTCTGTTGTTTTGAATCATTTAACTCGCCGATTGGACGTAGCAGGACGGGATGTTACTAGGCAATTGATTAATCTATTATTACGACGTGGTTATGCTTTCAACCGAACAGCCGATTTCGAGACTGTAAGACAGATTAAAGAAAAATTCTGTTATGTCAGTTATGATCTTGAATATGATACTAAACTTTCTGAAGAAACGACTGTTTTGGTGGAGAAATACGAGCTTCCAGATGGACGAGTGATCAAAATCGGGTCGGAAAGGTTTGAAGCGCCTGAATGTCTATTCCAACCTCATCTAGTCGATTGTGAACAACCAGGAATAGCCGAATACTTGTTTAATACGATCCAGGCTGCCGATGTCGATGTTCGTTCATCCCTTTATAAAGCCATAGTCTTATCTGGAGGCTCTTCAATGTACCCGGGACTTCCTAGTCGATTGGAGAAGGAAATTAAACAGCTTTGGTTGGCAAAAGTCTTACATGGAAACCCTGAACGTCTTAGTAAGTTCAAGGTTCGTATTGAGGACCCTCCAAGGAGAAGACATATGGTCTTTTTAGGAGGTGCCGTTCTTGCTAATATCATGCATGATAAAGAACATATGTGGATTTCAAAGCAAGAATGGGAAGAACAAGGTCCTCGTATTTTATCGAAATTAGGTCCTAGATAGTATTCTACACTTTACTATGTAATGTATGTACAAGCTTGTATATCCTGCATTCATGTGCATTCAGTATGTAGATTCTGAACTACATTCAGTTGTACTATCATTCAGTCGAGGAACAGTCTGTGGTTTTGTATGTAGGGAACAGTCTGTGGTTTTGTCTGTACTGGCTTCTCCTCTACTAGCTTCTGTGTGGGACCAGTTCTGTTGCTTGCACTGAATCCAGCTTTATGCTTGAATCCTGTACAAGATCAGTTATGCTCTTCATCTGTTGTACATCAGCTGCTCTCATCAGCGGTCTCATCAGCTGCTCTCATCAGCTGCTCTTATCCGTTGTAAATAGCTGCTCTCATCCGCTATCCCGTCAATAAAGTCATATACTTGTTATAATCCAAACCTCCATTAATCTTTGGCATTGTTTGTTTCAATTGATCAATCATTGGATCAGGAAGTAAACAATTTTGAAGGTCTAATTCAGTAACATAATCCTTTCCATTTGCAATCTCGACAAATGATTGATAAACTTGATCAGAAGTCTGTTGATCTTCAGTTACTTCTACCATAAAATTAATAAATTGTTCAAAAGAAACAGTTGGATCTTGACCAAATTGTCCTTCAGAAGCCAATTGAAAAACTTCATGCATTTCTTGTTCGGAATAAACAAGACCAAGACTTGCTAAAGCTCCCGAGAATTCGGATTCTATTAAAGCATTTCGATGACCCTTATCGAAATATCGGAATACAGATTCGAATTCTTCCAATTGAACAGGCGTTAAGTTAGTCATTTGCCTTGCAACCATTTGATTTTCAATAAATGCCAATTTTTTTACAACAGATTGTTTTGCCAATCCTAATTCATATTCCAATTCTTCATATGAATAAACGGTAAAGTCGTTTTCTTCTACATTTGCTTCAATACATTTGTCGTCAAGAGCTTTAAGTTCAATAAGAAGCTTGTCAAGGGGTTTTAATTGATCACTAAGATCAGTAATTCCTATTAATTGTGATTCGAGTTCTCCTTGTAATGAGGATATTTTAAGAGAAACTGTATCCAATAATAGCGCCAATTCATCAGCAGTTTGAGCAAAAGTTTTTCGTAATTTGTCCTTTATTTCATGCATTTTATGGTTGATTTGCCTTGATCGTTTGACCTCGGCATGAATTAAAGATTTCCAGCAGATTTCAAGGTCGGAAAGTAATAATCCTTTTAAAGGAATATACTCTCGAAGGCCATAAGTAGCTAATTTCGTCCGAATATTTCCTAATAATGACACTAGATCTGATTTTTCAGTCGTCCATTGCCTTTTTGTTTTATTTTTAAACCGATTAAACTCGATACTTTGCTCTTTTGCATTTGAATAAGTTCCAGAAAACCGGGCCTGATCCCAATATTGCTGTTGTTTACGAATACTTGCCATTAGCAAAGTCATTCGTTCTTCATAACCATGTTGCATTTGTAGAACTGATCCAGTTATCTCTACAAACTTCTCCAACCTACGTCCAGCAGTTTCTATTTTATCAAGAGCAGAAAATGCATGGAACCAATAGGCTACATAAGTCATTACTGATCTTTCATCTGGCTTTATAGTATCACAAACATCCTCTACATCAAGTAATTGAGGGATTCCAATTTGTTCCGAAGCAATTGTGAATGCCAATTGAGTGTTTTTCCTTTTATTTTTTGGATTAAGCTCATTAAAGTCGATTAGATCAGGTCGATGTTGGTCTAAAAGTGCACAAAATGCCAATCCGTCAGACCAGCTAGACGAAAAATCGGTTATATCAACTCCTTCATAATCGGCAGTTTTACGTTGACACCATAGAAGTAGACCATCCCTTGCCGAGATACCTTCTTCATTGATATCCGATATCGTGAACCGTAGAATTAACACCCATAACAACCCAAGAATCAATTTCAGATTGCCATCAATGATATCTTCTGCTCCTATATTGTACAATTGAACTCCTCGATGTTTTATAAAGTCCAAGGCGGTATTTACATTCTCAGCTTTTTGAACTCTTAACTTTGGATAAGCATAGAATTTGCCTAAAGGTTCGTCACCAATAATCTCAAGCAATCGGATCAATCGGACTCCATCTGAAAGGTCTTTAGTTAAATCTTCAATGATCGGGACATCGTTTGTCTCTAGATAAGTATTTGCCCATCTCATAAAAGCCTTCTGCTGAGTTGCAATCCAAGCAGGAAGATCGGCCATAACTAGCTCAACAATGTCTATTTCTCAATTGAAATCATTTATCCAAAAATACGCGAGAAATCTACGCGATTGTTAAACTTTGTTAGAGTTAAGATGCATGAAATCCTCAACTTTCCGTCCTGAAAATCCCAGCCGCTGAGCTCGGGACCTAATTCGGCTGGGACAATTAGAACTGAACCAATCCCAACACTGTACCATTCCTTTGGGCTTACCCCTGGGCCCTGTAGTGATCTGGAACATCGGGAACAATTGGCTAGTAACAAGTCCAGTCCAGCACAGTATAGCAGACTGATTTATGTATGCAACGTCTATTCGTTATAGTACTGTTGTGTTTAGATTGTTTCTCAGAGGGTCAAGCAAAGAATTTGCCGATATCGTAGCATTTGATTCTAGCCCTGTAGTCGTAAGCTGTTGACTGCATTGTTAGCTGTACTGTTAGCTGTACTGTTAGCTGTCCTGTTTCTGCTGACCTATACTTGATACTTTTATTGTTACTCTAACCTATTTACTCTTTATCTGTTGCTGCAAGAGTCGTACTTAAACAATACATGTCACGGCAACAACTATTTACAGCACAACCGCTGACTGTAGGTTGTTATGGACGAGTGGTTACGTGTACGAGAAATAAACAGATGTGTTTGTATGATATCAATACTGATATAAACTGATTTAAACCGATAAAAATACTGATATCAAAATGATCAAACCGATACAACTGATCAAACCGATACAAAATGATCAAGTTGATACACTGATACCAAATACTTAACTGAAATCGTAATACAACAGCTATACTATTATCCAATTGATGTCATTACAAACAATTGTAGGACGGTATAGTGTTCTGTAGCTTATGAATTGAGATTATGGACTCAGAGGAGTTTTAGTCTCCTGTTCTATATTCTAGTACAGTACTGCCCATTAGTACTGTTGTAAACTTCCATGTCCCAGCACCCAAACTAAGTTTGACCGTTAACCGTTGACCCATTTCTAGAACTTAGCACACAATATGGCCGATATATATTCCGAAGAACCTTTAACTTCAACGGTTCGACCAGGTAAATAATATCTAATAATATCTAATTCCTTTGTCAATCTAATTAGCAACTCTGGCAATTATTACTGTTCGAATAATCAAATCATTTCCTTATAGAACCGTGAAAAATCATGTGTTTAAAGATATAGATCTTACGACGACCACTGCCAGTGAATTATTGGCCAAAATAAAGAATGGTAATTATCACCATGTTAAATGTGTTGACTAATAAGTGATTGCTACAGATGGAGGATTACGGGCTTATAGAAATGTCGATTTCGGTGAGTACCTGGAATTTCCACCTCGTCTAACTCAGACACTATGAAAATCTATACAAAAGCTCATGGGACTAAATCAATGAATTTGGTGATCAATTTTGAGCATGATGATGATTGGGTTTTGGATGTCAATAGTCAAAAGACTTTAGAGCATTATGGAGTTGGTAAGAAGCCGTTGAAGGTGGAAACTGTTCAACATTTAAGGTCAAAATTAATTAGAAAACGAGACGGAATTGTCGGTGTTTAATAAAGCTGCTTATGAGGAATTTAAAATCAATCCGGTTGATAAATGGGAGTAGATATGATGAGGACGGGGATGGTTGAAAGTGCCGTGATTTGACGAGAAATTGGGAAGATTCATGTCCGGGGAGCCGTGCACGACAATACCTCGTTGGATACAATCTATAAAGTCTGTTCTGCTGTCTATTGTACTGTCTATTATGCTGCCATGTATTGGCTACTACTGTTCAGTTCTACTGTACTGCTGCTGTGCTGGCGACTGTTGGAGACGTTGGCGACGTTAGCTACTGTACTGAATCACTACTACTGACTGCTGTGCTGGCTTCTTACTGTCATATTCTACTATCCTACCCTATTATTTACTGCACTGTCTATTGTACTGTCTACTGTACTGATCACTTTACTGTCTACTGTCCCGCTCTTCTCTCCTCTATTCTGTCCCGTTTAAAATCGGCTGCTCTCCGCTCTTGTACTCTCTGTATTGCCTGTCTACCTCTCTTACCTGCCTTCTTCACCGACTGTCTGCTCTTCTTTTACTTTGGTCTTTACTGTTCTTTGTTACTGTCATCTAATCGTATCATGTATGCATATATTCACTGATTAAGAGCTTTTATCCTGCTCCACACATCGTCAGTGAGAAGGTTAATTTCGTTAGTACCTAAATTTTCCCGATGATTATTGGCGCCATATTTCACGGCATTAGCCACTAGATCTGCTATAAACTGCTTTGTTACAGCCTGTGGACTTAAAAATGGTCCATTCAAGACCTGTTGTACAGTCATTCGTTGATTCGGGTCGCGTTCTAAACAGCCTTTAATTCCTTGTATGGCATCATAAGGCACTTTAATCTGCCCCGGGCCTTGCTGAGGATACTCGATTTGAACTTTGGCATTCATTATCGCCAGTAATCGTTGAGGTCCTGAATAATTGCCATATGGAGGTCTACCGTAAATCATTTGATAGATAATGCATCCACAGCTCCAAACGTCAGATGGTTTGCCTACTTTAAACTGCGATTTATCTCCAGTTCCGCTGGCATCTAATAAAGCTTCTGGAGCCATATAATTCGGGGTTCCTATTTGTGTATCTCGATGAACATTGGAAGTATAGTCAGGAACTACATTTGCAATTCCGAAATCAATGATTTTAAGCATTCCTTTAACGAGAAGAAAGTTTGCTGGTTTGAGATCTGAATGAACGATTCCATGACGATGAACGGCGTCTAAACAATGGAGCATTTCTGCTGTGTAATAACGTACAAACGACATATCCAAAGGTAGATTCAGCCTGGCATTTAACACATGTGCAAGATCAATTTCTCCACATTCCATGACAAGGAAAACCGAACGATCGAGAAGCTCATGATCGATTAATTTGACCACTCGATCCTCATTTCTTAATCGAAGTAATAAGTCGATTTCTCCTTTGAATCCGTCGATTATAGATCTATCAAGGTCGTCGAATGTGACCTTTTTAATGGCATAAACTTTACTGTTTCCTGCTTGACCTGTTTGTGCTTTATATACTTTGGACGACCCTCCTCTTCCTATTAATTCCAATCGTTGATAATCTCGTCCATTAACCAATATTATATTCTTTCGTTTCTCTTGCCGATATGGTGCTGCAGGTTGTTGTAAATTGTCCATTTTTGGAGGAGGAGGTAGTATTGATTGTTTTAAACCATTCATTTGATTTGAAGAAACTGGAGTTAATGCGATTCTAAGTGGTTCGGCGATTTCTGAATGCTTTTTTCCATATTCACTTGAATGGCTAGGACTCTTGTGGCTCTCCGGACTTGGAGGAATCTCTTCATTTTCAGTTGCAAATCGTATGCGACTTAGTCGTGCTTTTATAGGACTCATATCTTCAGGAGTTGGTTGGATATTATTAGTCTGTTTTTCTTCAGACTCTTGATTTTCTCCTGTAGATGTCCCCTCTTGACTTTCTCTTCGTACTGCACGTTTTGGAGGTCCAAGACCTCTTCCAAATCGTTTAACTCGTACAGTAGATCTCGGCATTGAAGTTGGATCACTATTGATTCTTGTTGCTGAAGTAGCTCTTGTGATTCCTGGGGTTGATACTCCTTGAAGTTCATTACTTTGACTGGGTTCTAATGGACTGTAATATGTATGAGGACTTTGAGATCTTTCTTCGGATTCAAATCGAGGAGAGATTATTCCATTTGAATCTTCAAATCGAGGAGAGATTCCATGTAAAGTCTTGACTTCTTGTCGAGAATTGTTGAAACGAATGGCTCTTATTGAATCTTGTCGAGCTTTATTTGATTGAGCTACTTGATGGTCGGATAGTAAAGCATTGCCATAATCACTTAGAACTGGAGGCATAAAGCTTCCATCACTTGAAGATACTGTATCGTCATCAGAAAAGTCCGAATTCTGATCTTCAAAACCTCCTGAATCTACTGGATCAGTGAAATATTTCGACATGGCATTATCGTCCAAATCCAACAAATGTTTGAATGTTCAAATGTTTGAAAATTGAATATCGGGGATCTTTGTTTACATCGTTGTCATGGTGATGGGGATATTCTCGAGGGTTGGGGTTGTACCTTGTATCGATTAGAGGCCGCACAATGTGAGGCTCTATCAAGGCTTTAACTTTGAACAATTGATTTTAAAGAGACAATTACTATATTAATGATTGTTGATTTTGATAATCTGTTGATGTTGCTTGAAGGTTTTTAGTTTGTTGTTTTTCCTGATCGAAATTCTGTAGGGTCCTTAATTTCTATGTACATAAAAGCCAAGAGATCAAGAGATCACATTGATCAGAAAATTAATTAGTTTAAAAATTCAAAAAATTCAAATAGTTCTTGATTTCACTATATTTTGTTCTACAAGGTATTGTGAAGATCTAGATTTGACCATGAAGATTGAAGCATGTAATTCGGCCTTCGAAGTCGATAACAGATGAGGAGCTGAATATAAGACTATAGAGTCTACGATACGAGATCACTCTACTTATAAGATGACGGATCGCTACAGTCAGTAAGAAAACTAGTTCAAAAAGCCCATCTAGAGCTCTAGAAGGCTTAATTCGATGCACCACGGACGTTAAAGAGCAATTGACTCTATGAGGATAAGTATCGGCCAAAAACTAGAATGGCGAATCAAATCCGCATCCACATTGGCAAACCGTTAACCCAAACCTCTCTCCAGAGAGTGTCCTGTGTCAATAAGGATCTAGAGAAGGGTTACTATAGGTAGCTCTGTACCTAGTGCTCCTACTACCGCTCTACAGCTTCGATCTTTTCAACGCCACTCGACAGGATTCGCCCTGCCAATTCCTGCCTTGATCTCCGCCGTAGCCTGTGCAGCAGCTTCTTCAATTAAAACTCTCCTCATGGAAAAGATCTTGACGCTTTGGCCAATTTTCAGCCGGTTCTTAATAGATTCCCTACTTTAAAGCCATCACAGCCGACTAATTCAGATATTGTGGCAGTACAGGAACCACTAACAGCTCCTATGAAAATTCTTTCTCTAGGATTTCGAATTAAATAACATTAATTCAGTATTAACTGAATACTGTGCGGTTTAGACACTTTTTCACTCTAATGTCTCTTTGACCTGGTTTTACTCAGCATTTTGTCATCAAATATTCTATCGAACCTTAAATTGATCGGCGAAAGAATTTTTTCAAGAAATCGGCAATAGTTTAGTGGCTAGAATTTCCGCCTGTCAGATCTTGTTCAGCACGCGGGGGACCGGGGTTCAATTCCCCGTTGCCGAGTTTTTTAATATTTCTATTAAACTACAGTAATTCTACCGAGGGGGAAAGTTTATTTATATATAACTTTATATTTTCAGCTGCTTTCAGTCGATCTCATCAATGGAGTTAACTGTTTATGACTTTTTCCTAAGATAAATATCGCTAGGTCAAGCCCTAATATCAATTATGAACCCTGCATTCATAAATATTTACTTGCTGCAGCAATAATAATTTTATTCGAAGCTCTTTGAAGAATACTGGCTTCTTTTCTCGGGGCTGATGTTGCGGCTTAGGCTGAGCCGCTCAGCACTGAGTCAGCAGTTGCTGGTCACATGCATATTACCCTCCCGCGGCTGCGATAGGGCAGAAATCAGAAACTCACCGGCAGAATCTGCAGATTAATTATTATGGGGGATTTATTATTTTTTTTTTAACGTTCTTTTTTTTATTCCCCGGCTAACCTCCATAAATCATCCGCCACAACCTTCTTTTTATATATAAAGGACGCGAACGACCTTCAGCGAAGTCACCAACATTATAAAATGGTTCTGAATGTCAATAATAGTGACGCCGTGGCAATGTCCACGTCGGTTCGGAATAACTTGTTAAATCCCGTGTCAATTGACGACACGTACGATGATTCTAAAGCTACTACAGTTTCTTCTACTCCTACCGACGACTCACGGTCATTAAACTCGTCATCATCGTCATCCTCAGTTACTTTAAACGATCAACTTTTCGAAACACTAACTAACAAATTGGCTGCAGCGTCGTCCATTTCTCTGTCGTCATTATCAGCATCTTTCAACATTCCTTCACATCGGCAGTTCCGGGTACTTATTCATAAGCATGAAGTTCCTCGAAAAGCTTTCCATATGTCCATTGGCTTTTTAACTTTATGGCTTTATACTAAAGGAATTGTTTTGGCTCAAGTAACGCCTGTTTTGGCTGCGTTATTTATATTTATAGGGACTTGGGATTTAATTCGATTCCGAAATCCCAGCGTAAATAAATTATATATTCGCTTGGTGGGATTTTTAATGCGAGAAAGTGAAATCAACAATTTTAATGGAGTTATTTGGTATTTATTGGGACTTATTATCGTGTTTTTATTATTTCCCAAGGATATTTCTCTTATGAGTGTTTTATTATTGTCTTGGTCCGATACTGCTGCTTCGACATTTGGAAGGGCTTATGGACATTTGACTCCTAAAATTGGAAGGAAATCGCTTGCTGGTTCATTAGCTGCTTTTGCTACTGGAGTTATAAGTGCTTGTGTTTTATATCTATATTTCATTCCTGCTTATAACTATCGCAATAAACAGGGAGACATCATGTGGACAAAGGAGACATCTTCAATGTCCTTTCCTGTTTATGCGTTTCTAGCTGGTGTAGTAGGAGCTGTTTCCGAAGCCATTGATGTGTTTAACATTGACGATAACTTTACCATTCCTGTATTATCAGCTGTTTTTCTCTGGGGTTTGGTCAAGTTCTGTAGTATAGCAGTATAGCAGCAGGCAGCAGGCAGCATACCATAGCATAGGCATAAGGCATAAAGTAATCAGTATCAGAATTAGATGTAGAAATAGTAATAAAAGTTCCAGACGAAATAAGAGGCGGTGGAGGGGTCGACGCAGAGTCTGCGGAGGTCTGCGGAGGTCTGCGGAGAGGTCTTTGCCCTACGGAGAGCCTACGGCCCTCATAGGGCCCTCTACTTCTCTTCTACACCCATCCTCTTGGCTACATAGCTTTGAGCTACGATTCCAACCGACAATCCAAGTCCTTCTTCCACCCAATCAACAACCCATTCTCGTGGATCAGCCTCTAACCCTTCAACTGCACTATTAGGACTATCCAACCAAACGGCCCATTGAATAGGAAATGCTTGAGATACAGTAGTAAAAGAGATATCATGTTCTTGGTCCACCAAATGGATAAGAAATGAAAAAGTGCTTGAAGAAGATGGCGCGATAACTTGAGATTCTCCAGAGTCACTAGAAAGAGGTTGAATAGCAAGATAAATATCCGATACACGGATTCGAGGAGCTTCAACTTCATGAGGTTCTCCTGTCCGATCAGGTTCTTTACCCTTATCTTTATTCTTTACAGTTCGAATGATCTCCTCTATATTTGCAGCAGCCAGTTTCTGAGCTTGTTGAACGGTTCCTTTAAAGATCCCAAGTTCATGCTTTTGCTCGGTGATATCAGACCCTCTACGATGTCGTTCTTTACCTTTCTGAACAACCATAGCCAATTCTCCTCCTCCTTCAACTTGCTGCATGACTCGGTCGAATACATTGTATACAATAGTATCCACAGCAGGATAACCAATCATATCGTGAAAAACATGGATACGTAGCTGTTCATGACGAGATATAGGAGGAGCTATAGTTTCTAAAACAGAGGAAAAAGTCGTCTGAAGCAAATTACGAGTCTTATCATTAAATCCTAGCTTGGAAATGCCTCCTCCAATGGTTTCAATTGCAGAACGTTGAGTTTCTGCCACGTCTTTAGGTTGGAATTCACGCACTCTAGCTTCAGCTTGTTTCACTGCTGATGTAGCACTGTCCCATATTCCTCCTTTGTTTTTAGACCACCATGAACTGAGTGAAGCAATAGGATCAGGAATAGAATCGGGGCCGACTGGGAGAGACGCGGCTGAAGGGACCGACGCGACTGATGGGACTGACGGGACCGAAGGAGTTGAAACGACCGGTTCTTTCACTTGCTCATGTTTCGGCTCTTCTTTCATTCCTGGAGCTGGACTGGCAGAAGGAGTTAGATTACCTGACTTTGCGAGAGAGTCCAAAAACCCCATGATATCCTCATCATCGTCCTTGTTAGTTCCTTTGGCTGTTGAAGGGGCCAAATTAGCATTGTCTTCACTATCCAGTGAGTCAAGAAGTTTCATGACATCATCTGCCGGTTGAGAACTCTTTGATGCCATTATTCTAAGTTATTCAAGTCACAAGTCAAGATGATAGAGTCGATAGAGTTAAACTATAAGGACAATGAGCGGGGGTGTTACCCTGCAGAGATAAGGGTAAAAATGTAAATAATACAAATTAATTAAAAATAATAACTAATATCGACAGTAGTAATAAGCTACGTTCACACGTTCAGTACGTTCAATTACGTTTTGTACGGTTGGCTACAGCACTGCCAATATAGTATACTACAGCGAGACAGTAAATATCCATTCAGAGGGTACTGTACAACAGAAAGCCATAGACAGAATGTATATCACAGCGTGTAGCAACGCATACTACAGCATCCAGAACCTAATTCCTTATATTAATACAAACATCTAATAAAAGGTTGAGGGTCGTTGAGAAACAAACAAAGAATTTGACTTTTGAATGCGATGAGGAAGAGGGAACTTGAGTCCAGGAGTCAACAATTGTTTGATATATTGACGCTTGACGTCTTCAGTCTTTTCGAGCTCAACAACCTTAAGAATGTGAACAGATCTAAATCTGGATCGATGACGAGCAGCCATATCTTGATAAAGAGCCTCGACAGCTCCAACCCGGCTAAGTTCACGGTATTCCTTGTACATGTTATGGGTTCCTGAACGAGAGTCATAACGGATCCAAACTCCAAAGTTCTTGACCTTGGTGGGTCTCTTCTCATGAAGCTGGTTAATGCTAACGATTTCTCCAGCGGTCTTTTTGATTCTTCTCAGCTTGGTCAGGAAATACCAGAATCTTGACTTTGCAACAACAGTATTGGGTGCAAAGATTCTCATTCGGAAGAGCTTTGGTTCAGGCTCCACGGCGCTAGGAAGACGACGTCCAATCACTTGATATTCATTAAGGCGACCCACTAGTTAGTTTGATCTTTATACATCATCCTTCAATCACTCACTCTTTGCTCGTGTATATTGGTGTTGACGAAGTATGAAAATGTTGGGAGTTAAGTGTTTAAGTGACTGTTATAGGGTTAACCCTAATATTTTTAAAAAAAATGTTATATTAGTAATAAATAATAAATATATTAGTAATAATAATTAATTAAATATCTTTATTCTTGAAATTTGAACTTGAGAAAAAAGTCCTAATAAAAGCACTGTAAAGCCAGGAATAACAGTGAAATATGAAATGTGCATGACATTAACATTATAGTCCGAGTCTAAAGCCAAAAGAATTGTTAATATCACGATTGTTAATGTCAAATACCCCGCAATTCGATGATATCGATACATCTTCTTTGCAGTTGACACAGACCCGAATACTGCTACTGGTAACCAGAACTGTGCGACTCCAAAGAGTAAAACGAGTAACAAAAGGATTATAGAAGTCAGACCAAAGACCGCATGCCAACTAGTGATATGATCAGCTCCATGAATGGCCTTATTATAGACTATAGAAGATACCCCTGCAGAGAACAATGCTGTACCAATTGTGTTGAGAATTCCATGGATCTGTCCTCCAACAGTCTTATGATGAGTTGAAATAGGAGTCGGCTGAGTGACAAGTAAAGCTTGGACCAAAAAAACTAAACCAAGACTGTTAAAGAACGGATGATAACTGAACAGAATAAGAGGGGTGGAGAATACTCCATAATAAATAGACGCTACAACGACAACAAGGCCCAATTGAACCGCTAAAGCAGTTTTTCCTTTGACGATATTGCTCAACACTTGAGAAATGATTTTTGCTTTAGATCTTGACCGAATTCGCGTGCTAAACCGTTGGCTACTTTCCGATAGCTCCGAGTCGGATCTTTTCTTTGCAACCATGCTGGAACCAGCGGGATTTTGGTGGCCTAAAAGCGGCTCCGAGTCTATGACAATGGCCTGCTCTGAATCTACTTGTTCCATAAAGACACTTGCCAACAAATTGCAAGTAAAATGCCGTGAACTCTCCTGAATTTATTGCAAAGTTTAATGACAAATACAACGATTGTGATTGCGTCAATTAAAACGTAATATCCGCGAGAATCTGACTAAGCGATTATGCTGAGTAGTTGTTGACAAATATCGCTCGAGCTCAGCTTCGAGGCTCTTAGTATCTACAGACTCTACAGTACATTGCTCTCCAGAACTGGGATAATCATTCTATAAGACCAACAATAAACAACAGGATAAAAATTACAAAGAGCTATAATATCTTCAGACATCCTGGTGTCCGGTAAGTTTTTTTGGGATTTTCTGTATTTTGTTTCTCTGTGATTTGTCCGCAATAAAGTAGCTATAGCACAGGAAAAGAAAGCTTTTGAGGAATGGCAGTGGAGGGGCGGGGGCAGGTTTAAGCAGAGGCTAAAACCTCAGGGGTAGAAGTGATGACAGTCGAAACGGGGGCTGACACCAAGCCATTTACCTTTCCATCAAAAGTCTTTGGCTGAAGAACAGAGCCAGCCAATGATACTCCCTCACTTGACAATTGTCTCCAAGTGGCTAGAGACGCATAGACAGTTCCCGAAACGCTTTGAGGATTGGTAGATTCCGATTTCTTGGCTTCATATACCTCTTGCACGTGTTGCCTTGTGTTGGTTTGAAGAGTTGCTATGTTGGAGGCTTGTTCATCAATGACAGGTCGAGCTCTTCGAAAAGCTGTGATGGCCAGGCGCCAGGTTCGGCTGAACTCGTTTGAAACAGTTTCTTTGGGGATCTCGGCTCCTTCGGGCAAATAGTCATTAATGATAGCTTCCAACCGGTTGTTAACAGGCAAAAATATGGGGTCGAATTGCGATCGGATCAATGCCTTTCCCTTTGTATCATAGACAGCAGCATATCGAGAACGAACTCGCTCAGAGACTGATTTAAGAGGCTTCAAGACCCTTTCGCTGACGGTTGATTGAGCGGCAGTGGAGTAGGCAGTAGCAGTGGTTCGAACGGTCTCTATAGGTCTGTAGGCGAGCTCAATTACTTGATCAGCCTGGGTAGTTTTCAACTGAGGTAAAGCTTTGTCGACTGTAGTCAACAAGTCATCTCCCAATCTATCAGCAATGATAATGACAGGGGTAGCTCGCTTGATTACAGGCTCGGAAACAGGCTTTGAACGATCACGAAGAGCCATGAACAATGGCACAGCATTTGAAGCAAAGACCTTAACGACAGGGAAAGAAGCAGCAAATCCTACAGCAGCAGCAACTGCAGGATATGTGGTGAGATGAGCTACAAACAATGAGGCGGGTACGTCAGTTTGAACTTCGGGTTGAAGTTCCTTTTCAGACTCCACAATGGGATCGGATGGTATAGGAAGAGTTCCGTTTTGGACCGACATATTTAAATAACGAGAAGGAAATCTGAAAGTTAGAATAAAGAGATAACAATAATAATAAAATGACCCGTTGTCTGTTTGGCGTTGCAATTTGCACTAGACCTTGTTGAGTCTATTTGCTTACCAGTTATATAAGCAAAGATCAGCCTGAAAATAAAAATAAAAACTGGACGATAGCGGAAATTCCAACTTAGAAATCTTATCAGACTTGAAAAGTTAGCAAGCAATAAAAAAGAACTCGAAATTAAGTAGGACTAATCAAGCAATATTAACCAGAATAAGGAGGGGATTTTTTTGTTCAAAATTGATGAATAAATAAAATGAAAAGAAGAATTATCCAAATAAAAGATAGAATTGAATGAAATATTCATGCAAGCATATGAGAATCTGTTGAGTGATCTAGGGAGGCTTTTGAAGATAGTTGCAAAGCCTTAATTTTAACAAGGACAAGGTTTATCAAAGCGGAAAATATAGAACGTGAAAGGAACTTATCGGGTTTTAATGGTATGATGTTATCGGGGTGTTATCACATTGTCACGATAGTCTTATCGTATACTTACTATTTCTGCTAAACAACGTATTAATTGTCAAAAGTACAACAAATATACGAAGAATGTATTATAGGATCAGAAAATGCTAAAATCCTAGAAGCAATAAGAAACAGGGGATAAGAAAGAAGAGATTGGGACGGGAGAATCATAGATTATATATATTTTTTCCTATGAACGCAGGTTTCTTTACACTATGTTTTTGTAGACAATATTTCTAACTACATATGGATAACGACATATAACTTGTAACTGACTTGGCAGTAAGTCAGAAAAAAAAGAAATAGTTAATGACGCATTACATTCTTATTAGTTACACCGCAACTTACACCCCAACTTACACGGCGTGTTTGAGACGAGTATTATTTTTTGCCATAATACGGAGGGATATAGCATGTGCTTTTCATAGATAGGTCGAGATTAGTTGCAAAAATAGGTAGAATTGGGTCAGAAAGATAAAGATCGGCGGGATTCTGGGCAAGGAGAATGAATATTTTCCGTAACCTTAGAGTCTAAACCAAACAAGGGCATTCTCATCTTTTGATATTCATTTAAAATCCTTTATTTGGAAGAAATAAACTGTTGAGAAAGATTATAGCGGAGAGCAGAGCAAGCTATGAGATGAACAGGCAAGCACAGATATTGGCAAAGAGATATAAATCGATGAGATCGCGACTTCTGTATTTCACAAGTCTCATGCTGTTTATTTTTCATATTTTATTTTATTAAAAATGTTGAGCTTATTTTCTACTGTTTCTGCACATGCTAACAAAATTAAAGTGATCACTCAACAAATGTCCCAAATCGCCGCCGCGTCCGCGATGGCCATCCCTTTTTTTGGATTTTCACATGCAAATTCCACAGTTGAAATAATGAAACCAGATTCGAATGAAACCAGATTTGAGGCAAATTCAACCGCAATTGGTTAGTTCTTGTGTAATTGTAGCTCCAGGTATCAAAGGAGTTTTAACTTGACTCAGGGCTGTAGAATTTACCCTCTTAGAAATGTGCATCTCGACATAGAGTTTATTATTTTTATTTTTATTATTATTATTGTTATTATATTATTGTTATTATATTATTCTGATGGATAATATCGTAATACATTTACCCGTGAATTCTGTCCGCGCGCATAAATTCAATCTGAGCCCAGATAACAATGTCTTGAATCAGATCTATACTCTAATGTCATGTTCTAGTGGAACCACATATTTTATGGGATCAAATGGATTATTTGGGGATTGTTTTGATTCAGGGTTTGCTGGGAGTGCGGGAGTCGGGACGGATATCCTTTTGCGGTTGCTCCTTAAATTTACCGATATGGTTAGAAACAACTGTTAAGAGAGCTCGAATCAACGATTAATTAAAGTATTACAATCAAAACAACTGAAGAAGTTAGGACAGCCATGATAGTATTTATCCGTACAAGGTTTATTCCATTGTTTACAGTTATATCTAGACGGCTGCGTCTGCAAGATGTACATTGCATAGTACAGAGTCTGTACTACAGACAATATTGATATTATCAATACGCTAGCATGGTTCAAGTATAATATTTATTAAGTTAAGCGAAATAAATCAACTGTTGTAGATTGCTTTAGGTGCTGCTAGCTTGCTCAATTGCTGTGATTGCGACGATTGCAGCAATTCTTGACCCACTTTTTTGATTGCTGCTGAAATTCTTTCATTCTGATGAATCTGATCCAATTGAGATGGCATCGCCATTTTCCAAATTAATTATTTTTCACGGGATATCGAAATTGGCATAGTTTTGATTATTTGCACGTTATTGAGAAATATAATAAATATCATGATAAATTGGCGTCTACTTGGATCAAACAAGGAATTACCTCGGTCATTCTTACGATAATTCTTCTACATTCAAGGGATCCTGCCAAGAGTTGTGATATCTCGTATGATATTGTATCGGCAAGCGGCCCATAAGATTATAAACGGATTATCCTTCTGTGCGCCTCTGAGCCTTGCAATTGGCCCTGTATTAACCTACTTTTGGTTAACCTGTCTGCCTTGCCTGCTTGTCTGATCTGCTAGTCTGCACTGTTGTGCTTATCTCTTATCCGCTTGTTGCTATTTTCCCGCTATTTGTGTCAAATTATGCAATATCGGTAAAACCTTCTAAATCCCGAAACCTTAAATAAATTATTGAGATGCAGCAATCTAGATCTGAGATTGACGAAATGCAGACAAAAGCACTGAAATATCAATAGTATCAATAATATTTATAATATCGCTGTCAGCCCTACATCACGATAAGAATTGAGTTATTATTATTCAATAGCAGTCTGAGACTTGCTTGCTAATATATTTATATCGTCAATTATAAACAGTGTACGATAATACTACGATTATTTGCCAATAAATATTACCTAATCTAACTGGAAGAGATTACCAATAATTATTTATAACCCTACCCTTATCGTTCACTCTGTAACCATAACAACATCCCAATAAGGAATTTACTAAACATGAAATTTTCTATTTTCTCGATTTTACCCTCAAAACTAGATATTTATAAGGAAATATCTCAGGAAATAGTCTCTTAAAATACCATGGATTGGCTAGATTGTTATGATAATCAGTTAATCCAGGTTTGCAGTCCTCTAAGGAACGATCCTAGTGGTTCTGTCGATATTTCTACTCCAAAAAAGCTACTAGTCAGCTCAAATTCTCCAACTGCAGAAGCCTTTCTTTTAGCAGCTTTTGAAGCCTTGAACATTGCAATCGATGAAAAACTTTTACCTCAAAGATCGGATTCATCGAGACCCGATGAAAGTGGCTACAAGATCGAAAAGTCAAGCAAATTGAACCAATCGTGCAAATATACTCGACCTACGCTTGGAAATGCTAGTGAAAACTCGTTAAATGCTACTGCTACTATACAAACTAATCATAAACTTCGTCAATCATCAAAGTCAAATCCTCCAAGGAGGTCGACTCGGTTAGCACAAAAAGATTCTCCAATACCTAAATCACCAGGCAGAATCTGTAGTCCTCGTCATACATCTTTGCGTCCTAATAAGCCTTGTCTGAAGTCCTTCAATACAAGATCAAACAGTTCTAATCCAGGATTATTGAAATACAATTCCGGATTCTATTCCAAACAGCAATTGGATCAAATCAAGAATCCTGTCGACCCAGACAATCCAGTCAACCCTGCCAAGCCAATTCCTCCACCTCCTAGGAAAAGACCTATAAGGCATGTCAAGAGAACAAAACGAGTTGTATGGGCTCATCATCTTGAGTGGTAGTATATACAGGTTGTCTGCTCATCTTGGGTGGTAGTATACGCAGGCTGTATCTCAACCTCAAGACCACCAAGGTCATATACAACCTCTTCAAGAACTTCAAGGGTTATACAACCTCAAGATCTCCAAGGTTATGCAACCTCAAGATCTCCAAGGTCATGGGTAACTTCAACACCAAGTAACTCAAGACCACCAAGATAACCAAATGTCTTTGACACTTTGAAAACTACCAACACTCATATCACTTTTGATACTGCTTCTTCGACTCAATGAAGCCTCTGAAATATTATCCTTTTCAAGAATACAACATAGTTGTTGATGGGAATGTCCAAACTCCTTTGGCCTCACCAACTCCACAACTACATCTCGACCTTTTGGAGGTTCGGGTCTATCTTCAAAAGGACTTTCGAAATGTTCCAACATCAACCGGTTAAGTAACCTTTGATTGAACTTTTGAAGAGGTAACTCCTTATTCATGATGATTTTACGAAGCTTTCGAGGACTTTTTGCTCTTAATAACCGTTCTTCGGGATATGTCGTTCTTGTTTGAGGAGTATCGATTGAGATAGTACAAGCCTTAACTCTTAGATGAAAGAATAAATGATTTTTAAGACTGTCTAAATCATGTTCAATAGATGGCAAAGTTAAAGGTAAATTCTGATATTCAACTGCTCCATAAATGAATGAAAGACCTGGCATTAAAGAGGACATGCTGAAGCACCAACATACAGTGTTGGTTGAGCTGAGGATTGCAGGACCATGGACTTTTATATTCCCTCATGGTTATTTATTCTCGGAATGCTATTCGGATCAAGGTTTGTGGAGATTATACCCTCAAACAATGACGTCACAATGGGGAAATGTCAACCTAATTTCAGTGCGGCATTAACCAGTTTTTGGTAAAGGGCCAGCCAGGTCGAAATTCGAATTAAAACTTTGATCAAAGCCAAGTTGCGATTGTCAGGATATCAAAAAATCCAACAAATAACCAATGAAAATGCCTCAACCAGAAGCCTACTCAGCTACAAGCCAGTGTATACAGGACAGAGCATCAGTACAGTATATACAGTATACAGTGAATCTTATATATCCTAGCTTCAGCTCACGCTCTCCACTTGTTCACGTATCGTTCACATTGCTATTTATTATCCCATAACTCAAAGCCATAGACGGCCATCTATTGCCAATCGTCCATCGTCACATGTACGCCCACTAGTTCCTGTAGCTTTGTCTAGAATAAAGTTTATACTGCTGTCAAAATAGCTCACACTACATATAATTAACTTTGACAGCTAATTATTCATAACCAAATTGGATTTAAATCATCCGAATTTACAATTTACAACAGTAATCTTGGCAACTAGAATCGAACTTTATGAAGATATCAAACTGATCGAGAATGAAGGAGACGTAATCGATGATATTGTCAATGAAGTTTGTTTCAATATTTAGTTTATTTAAGAATGTTGTCAGTGTTACTTTAGTCCCTTTGACGCCCTATTGTAACATGAATAAATCGCTCAAGTGTCAAATCCCTCACCAATCACCAAATGTCTCACGAGGCTCAAGGCTCAAGAGACTCAAGTTCTAATTAAGTAACTGTTCATTATTTTAATATAAATACTAGAGTGTCTTAAAATACTAAGTGAGTTATTGCCTTGTATTTAATAAATAATCATTTAATAATGTAGCTTTGTTAAGGATAGGGTTGACGATACGACGTCGCTTATTTGGTGCGTTCGTTTGAATTGTTCTCCCAGATTGTTTTAAAATTATTATTTTTATATCGAACATTTTAAATGTTATTTTATTTATTTTTATTGTTACCACCAAGTCAGCTTGACT
Organism: Middelhovenomyces tepae; assembly: GCA_003708105.3. Lineage (NCBI taxonomy): Eukaryota > Fungi > Ascomycota > Dipodascomycetes > Dipodascales > Dipodascaceae > Middelhovenomyces > Middelhovenomyces tepae. The sequence continues at coordinate 32,848 of PPNF03000008.1, read as the reverse complement.
CGGCAATTTAGTATCTATAATCGCCTGAAGAATAAAATATTAAAATATTAAGAAATAATAGTAAGAGGGAATCAACATAATTTAACTTCAGATATAACGATTAGCTATTGAAAGTGAGATATCCGTGCGTCCAAGTCAGATAGTCAGACACTTAGCCGATATGCCGATATCATGTCTCTCTAGTTGCCGATATTCCTCCCATCTTATGAACGCTAATCGACTGCTGTATAATCTAAACATCAACTGAGATCCAACTCTGCACTCACTCACATATCACTTGTTAATCAAATATCTAAGTGATGAAGATGATAAGGTGTATCAACTACTTGTTGATACGATTGATGCATACGTCATTAGATATCAATTAAAGTTATAGTTCCTGGCTACCAGAGTTATCAGTTCTTGAACAAACTTTAATACCCTGCAGATACATTTTCAGAAGTTTAAAGATTAATTAGTTCCTGTAATCGAGTAATGGTCTTGATTATTGTTAACGCAAGTGTTGATCCACGTAACTTAAGTTCAGCCTCGTCATAGAGGTCTCATTTGTTAGTTATTGCTCGTATAACTGAATCTTATCGTAGATTGATTTGCGAAATCTTATATCTGACTGTCAGACAGTGTTATGCTGGTAGTCTTATAGGCCGTTACGTATATGGATGTGAATGACACTCTAGGTGCTGCTAATGCAATGTGAATGAAATTCGCATCCCTGGTTTGCCATACATGTATCGTATCGTTAATCCTAAGTCTAATTGCCTGATGCCTGACCTTGCTCGTAGTCGTAGTCTGATTTCTCTTATAGCCTGATGTCTGATTCTGACCTATCTCTTATCGCTTTAAGTTCTACTCTGACCTATCTCGTATCGCTTTAAGTTCTACTGATTGAACTTAATATCTCATTCTCTCTGTCTAGGCGCTACATAATTCAGCTGTAATAATTATATTGTGGACTGACGCATAAGATTGTAGATTGGTGGCTGATTCTAGGTCAATTGCACATTGCACCTTTTAGGCTTTCTGCGCCTACCGTTTAGTACAAGAGCAATGACTACATTAGTAATTCAGCCTTGACTTACAAATGGTGATATCATCATGTGGCTGCAAGCTCCTCAGATTGTGGCTTGATTGCACCTTGAGGGGTTGAGGCAGAGGGGAGTTTGAAGGCATATAAAGCAGGACTCTCGGACGAAAGAGCTCTAGACTGCTTACTGCTAACTGCTAACTGATAATGGCTCCTACAGTTATAGAACCCAAGTTTACACTTGAAAAAGGTGCTTTCAAAAAGCCCTCAAACAAAACTTATAGTGGAATTTCTCCTTATTCTGCTAAAGCTGAAGGACCTTCAGTATTTGCTAGCCCTCCTGAACCTCTTCAAGTCTCTGGAGCTTTGGATGACAAGTATGAATACTTGGAAATTACTCCTGCAATTGGAAGAGAATATAAAGATGCTCAAGTGTCTGACATTCTCAAGGATGATGAACTTTTAAGAGACCTTGCTATTACTATTTCTCGTCGAGGAGTAGTCTTTTTCAGGAACCAAGATCTTAGCATTGAAGAGCAAAAGGATTTGGCTCATAAGTTAGGAGTTTTGACTGGAAAACCAAAGACTTCAAGACTTCATATTCATCCTGTAACTCCTGCTGTTGGATTGTTAAAGGATGATGGATCCAATGAGACCGACCCTGAAGTTACAGTGATCTCTACGAATGCCAATAAGCTTATTTACAAGCCAGAAGAATCTGATGGAGTGTGGTCTTCTGGTTATAGAAGTAACAATCAGATCTGGCACAGTGATATCACTTTCGAGCCTGTTCCTGCCGATTATACTACACTTAAAATCGTGGAGAACCCTTCTTCTGGAGGTGATACTTTGTGGGCAAGTGGATATGGGATTTATGAGAAGGTTTCTCCTCCAATTCGTGACCTTTTGGATTCTTTGAATGGAACTTATAACCAGCCAGGATTCCAAAAAGCTGCCAAAGGTCATGGATTTGAACTTTACTCCGCCCCTAGAGGAGCTCCTGAAAACATTGGAGATGATTATTCGGCAGTTCATCCAATCATCCGTACCAATCCTGTCACTGGATGGAAGTCTGTATTTGCTATTGGTGGTAATTTCACTCATTTCAATGGAGTTTCTGCTAAAGAGAATAAATTCCTTAGAGAATATCTTGACGGCATTGTTATTGACAATCACGACATTCAATTGAGATTCAAATGGGGAAAGAATGATCTGGCTGTATGGGACAATCGTTCTGTATCTCATACCGCCACAGGAGATTATAAAGGTGAAAGAGCCGGTGTTAGAACTGTAGGAATTGGCGAACGTCCATATTTCGATCCAAAGAGCAAGTTAAGATCTGAAGATTTGGCCGCTCAAAATAAGACTTGGTAAACAGTTAGTTAAAAGATTATTAGATACAATCAATTCAATTCACTTCTTAATCTGACTGACAACCATGAACTTCACCATCTGCCGATAGCTGTGCATCGTAGATTGCATCTTCGCTGGTTTGTAATCAAAGTTAAGGTTCGGAGAAGATTACCTATTTAGGATTGCTCCCCTCATTTCAGCCACAATTCAGCCTCACCCGGATTAGTACTTGAGTTTAAATATTGCGTTATCGTCGTGACGCAAGTATCGGAGTCCTAAAAGTCCATCATGACGTTATTATGATAATATTGTGATAATTTCTCAATTGATGAAGGATTATTGGTTGATTTCTTATCAATTCCGAGTTGATTACCAGGATTGGATGACTGTGCTGAATAGTGGTTCGATTGGCTTGCTTAACTTGCAGTGGCTTACTTAGCTTGCAGTGGCTTGCTTGGCTTTCTATGCTTTCTCCTCAGTTCCTCAAGTTGTGGCTTGATTGCGCCTTTATGAGCAACAGTGACACAGCTGGAGTAATGGTATATATTTAAATAGACGTGGATAGAAAGTTAAAGCATTAAAATGGCTCCTTCAATTGCAGACCCTAAAATCTCCTTGGACATCAATTCCTTTAAAAGACCTGAAAAAGTCTTTGAAGGAGAATCCCCTTATGCTTTGAAGTATCAAGAAGGACCTTCTGTGTTTAAACAGAACCCTGAAGCTCTTAAAGTATCTGGAGCTTTGGATAAACGATATTCTCATAATGAAGTGACCCCTGTTATTGGAAGAGAGTATGTCGATGCACAATTGAGCGATATCTTGAAGGATGATGACCTTTTACGTGATCTTGCAATCATTATTTCTCGTCGTGGAGTTGTTTTCTTCCGTAACCAGGAAATTTCAATTGAACAGCAGAAGGAATTGGCTGATAAACTCGGCCGATTGACCGGAAAGCCTGCTACTTCAGGGCTTCATACTCATCCTATCGTTGCTGCAGGAGGAGTTCTTAAAGAAAGTGGAACTGAGACGGATCCTGAAGTTTCTTTGATCTCGTCCAAGATTGCCAGGAACCTTTACAAGAACAATGAGTCCTCTGTTTGGGCCGATAAGCCTTTATCGGCAGGATCTTGGCATAGTGATATCACTTTTGAGCCTGTTCCTTCTGATTATGCTATTCTAAAGATCATTGAAACTCCTGCAACTGGAGGAGATACTCTTTGGGCCAGTGGTTATTCTCTTTATGAAAAGATCTCTCCTCCTATCCGTAAATTGTTGGATGGACTTACAGGAACTTATTCTCAACCAGGATTTGGCAAAGCTGCTAAAGGTCGTAATTTCGAACTTTTCTCTGGTCCTAGAGGAGCTCCTGAGAATATTGGAGATGAGCTCACTGCTGTTCATCCAATTGTACGAACGAATCCTGTTTCAGGATGGAAATCCGTTTTTGCTTTAGGATCTCATTTCACTCATTTCAACGGCATTTCAAAGAAAGAAAGTGAATTCTTGAAGAAATATATTGAATCCCTTGTAGTGGATAGCAACGACATTCAAGTGCGTTTCAAATGGGGCAAAAATGATCTTGCAATCTGGGATAACCGTTCCGTTTATCATACTGCTACAAATGATTACGAAGGAGATCGTGCTGGAGTAAGAACTGTTGGAATTGGTGAGAGACCTTATTTAGATGAGGCTAGTAAATCTCGTTCTGAAGATTTGACTGCTTCAGGAAAAGATTGGTAATTGGTGAGGCGCGGTATAAGTCGAATATCGTCAGTCTAATCGACTGAGATCCTATGCATAGAATAGTTATAAATGCTTTGCCCACTATAGTCTTAAATCGATTGTAGATGCCATGCTGTGACATCGTGTGTTTATACGAATGAGTCTACTCAACGTCATATTTACTAGTTGACAAGTGACGACGGATCGTCTGTCTGTTCATGTTATCCAAATATGGGCCATACGACTCCAAATCCATGAAGACATGACAGCGTCCTCATAGTATGATTCAACTAAACGTAGTGTACGCAAACTCACAGAGCGTTTAGCGTTCAGCGTTTACGCCATTCAAATATCGGCATCGGTGATATTCTCTGCAATAGATTGTAAAATAAACGCCTGCCGACGCTAGATTCTATCATGTCTTCAATGACATTCCATTGCGCCTGTCTTACGACTCAACCCATGACACCGTGTGTCCTCGTACGACTCAACGCCATCTGCTACTTCACGCATACGGCGTCTCTTCCCATATCACGATTGAGTTGGAATACTACATCTTATTGCCTTAGTATATTAAAGTAGAGATCATATGCGTAGAGGTATTACAAACCATTTGCGTTACCATGTGTTACTATGTGTTACCATGTATTTCCATGTGTTACCATGTGTTACTCCCGTAACTCCTGTCAACTCCTATCACTTGGATACCTTTTATCATTCCCTAATGCCTTATCCCATACACAATCTGTAGACTTGTGAAATCTTGCTATAGCACTTGAAACACTATCCAAAGCCGGTCGAACGTCCAATACAAACGTTGGAAGTCCATTATTATCATCAGGACCTGAATAATAATCAATTACATATCGAATCTCTTCAGTCTTTCCATCCGAATCGTATCGTAAAACAGTCCAATCATGACGATCAAAAGGAGGAGGAGTACCATATTTACTTGGATATACCGATCCCAAGATCTGAATAAGTCTTGCTCGTGGAGAAGGTTCATCAGGACGTCCTGTGAACTTGAGTAACCTTGGTTCAATCTCACTATCCTTTGTATAAGGACCTTCCCATTTTAAAATCTCATACCAAGCTCCTTCATTTAAAAAGTTATGAACATCAACCATAGATTCCACAGCATCTTCAGGAATCTCTCCTCCTCCTTTACGTAGCATTGCATTAAACATTTGTTGAGGAGAAGGATATTCCCACACTCCTGCAGATTCGTCTGTACCTCTTGGAATAGAAGATAAAGATCGTTCAGTTGGCAAGTCAAGTTTCTGACCTGGTGCTTTTGATGAAGATAGTTCCGGCATGTTATTATGGGGGTTGATATTGTCAGAGCTCTGAAAGCCGCTTAGCCATGGCGACTTTTGCTTATGATTTACCGGGCATTTGGAATCATTTGAAGAGGGTTCAACAGGACATTTCGACTGTAACTTTGTATGATCAACTGGACATTTGTTTGTCACAGGTTCTTGTATTCTTGGAGAAACTTCAGCCCAAAACCAGCCCATGATGTCGATAAATTGTTCAATTGGCGGAAATTCTTTATCAGTAATATTTAATTTTTGACTGGGAGGACGGAATCCGTTGCTGCAGCAATCAAATGGGATTCCCCTCTTGAGGAGATATCCGGGGATATGCAGGTTTGGAATATCGGCAGAATATAGGTTAGAATTGCTTTTAAACAGCCATTGAAAGGAAGTTGACAATATAATGTGTTGTGAAGTCTCTAGGAAAAATCTCTTGAAATTTTGAAGGCTTTAACATTGTTTTATCATACCTCTATAAACCTCCTGGTAGGCTCGCTCTTTTTTCGTTACCCTGTTGTCCGATAGATATCCAGTGAAAAATACTATACTGTCACGGTGAATTCAGTGAGTTCAGTAAGATCACAGTGAATTAACTGAGTTCTAGCTTTAGTGAATCAATGCATTTCACTATGATAGCCTCATAGACGAGAACTGTCTCGAGTCAACAGCAAGGCTCAAAGATTCAATTCATTAAAGCTAGACGAAGGCACTTCTGTACAGATCTGATCAGCTCGCTCTTTATAGTTACCCTATTGTCAACATAGTACTGCAAGATCAGCCTGGTGCTAGTACCGTCTATCATGTCTGTTGAACATGAGACTTCAGACTCTTTCAAATTTTGTATCTAGATATTCAGTTATAGATAGCGGCTAGCCTCATGATTCCACCGTCTGGCAATAGCCAAGAGGTTCGTCAGATCAACACACTCTATACACTTGGTAAGCTCGCTCTTTTCAGTTACCCTACTGTCATAGAGCTTGCAATAAAGCTGTAGAGCTCTACAATCTGTGTGACTTGAATGAACACCGCTCATCGTGATTCTTGACCTTCCTTTTATAACATAGCTTTCCGATAACCAAGAGATCATGCATACCTTTAAACTTCTAATCATTAACCTACTAAATTCACCTTCTACATCTCTTGCTAAGAGCAAATCTCCTTAGGCAAATCATTGACGACTCCCGGGTAACATCCTGCCATCAATCCTTTCAAGCTCCTTCACTCAAATTCTTCATCTACAACAATAACTCAACGCAAAATGTCGGTTCTATCGCAATTTTCATTTCAAAATTTATCATTAGGTGAAGCATTACAAGATCTATGTGTTAGATTCATATTAAATATTCCAAATGAAGATTTGGAATCATCAGAGGTGAGAAATTTGATAAAAAAACACTACAATTGGTTCAATACTCATTAGCGAATATTCTTTCAATTAGAAGAAGCTCAATGGTATTATGAAGATTTTGTTCGAGCAGAAAATCCTTCTTTACCTACAATGAAATTAAAAGGATTTGCCAAATCAATTTTAAGTGTTTGTCCGATATTAAATGCTTATTTCACCGATATGGAGAATGATTTAGCCAAATTTCAAAATTATAAAAATGTTATACCAGTTCGAGGGGCTATTCTTTTAAATAAGAAAATGACTAAAGTATTAATGGTTAAAGGTTGGAAAACTGGAGCATCATGGGGATTTCCTCGAGGCAAAATAAATAAAGATGAACCCGATGATCTATGTGCAATTCGTGAAGTTTATGAAGAAATTGGATTTAATATTAAACCATTTCTTGTTGCTGAAGATTTCATTGAAATTTCAATTAAGGAGAAAAATATTCGATTATATGTAGTACGAGGGATTTCTGGTTCAACGATATTTCAACCTCAAACTCGAAAGGAAATAAGTAAAATCGAATGGCATGATGTAAAATCTCTTCCTTCATATTCCGTTGAAAAGAGAGGAGGAAATAATTCCAACATGTCATATTTTATGGTTACACCGTTTGTACCAGGGATTTTGAAATATATCGCCAAACAACGAGGGTTACCAAATAGTTTGAGTAAATCTGAAGCAAGAGCTTTGAAGAATCTATTAGGAGTTGAAAGGGATCAAGGACAAGAGATCCCTGCTGCTGAGCCTGTAATTCTTCCTGAAGATAATGATAAAGCTGCAGCTGATTTACTTTCATTATTGAAATCTTCAACTGCTTCTTCTACTGAAATTCCTTCTCCTGATCAAACTTCTGATCGTAAAATCCTTCTTGATCTTCTTAATAAGAATAATACTTCGAATCTATCATCTGAGGCTCATGATTTGGAAAGTGCAAGAGAGATTTTGTCTCTATTAAGAAATGAAATCGTTCAATCGAATGATAAAGTTCAATTGGATAATATTAATAATGCTTATCCTGGTTATAATCCTTATGCTTATGCCCCTATGAATGCTCCTTATGTTATGAGTGCTCCTTATGCTATGAATGCTCCTTATGCTATGAATGCTATGAACGCTGTGAATGCTCCTTATGCTCCTTATGCTCCTCCTGCTCCTATGAACGTTCCTCCTCAGAATCAAATCCCTCCTCCTATTTCTCTTGAAAAACCTTCTCAACCAAGTCAAGTTCTTTTGGCTTTATTAAAAAAGAAGGCTTTAACTCCTTCAACTCCTCGTCCTTCAACTCCTGTTTTTCAACCTCAACCTTTACAGCCTCCTCAAGCTGTGCAACCTCAAGCCGCGCAACCTCAACCTCAACCTCAACCTCAACCTCAACCTCAACCCGGACAATCTATTTCTCTATCTGAGCTATTCAATAAACCTGAAAAAAAGGAGATTACAAGTGGAATGCAGTTGTTGTCTTTATTAAATGCTTCTCCAAAGGAATCAAAAGAAGTTAAGAAGGAAAAGCCAGAGTCTAAGCAGGATGCCAAGCTAGAGCCCGCCATGCCGGAGCCTAAGCTTGAGCCTAAGCCAGAACTAAATGAACCATCTAATGGCCAATCTTTAATGTTTTTACTACAGAAACCAGTACAGCAGGTACAACCGCTACATCCTCCTCAGCCTGTTGAAGCTTATCCTCAGCCTGTTCAACAAGCTTATCCTCAGCCTGTTCAACAAGCTTATCCTCAGCCTGTTCAACAAGCTTATCCTCAGCCTGTTCAACAAGCTTATCCTCAGCCTGTTCAACAAGCTTATCCTCAACCTCAACTGGTTCATCCAGTTCAATCTCAACTACAACCTGAACCTAGTTCACCATCCCATTCTAAAGACTCATTACTTGACCTACTACGTCCTAAAAAATCTCCTAACTCTCCTATTAACCCTTCCGTCCCTCAGTCAATCCCTCAGTCCACCTCTCCCTCTATCGCCCAGCCTTCTATAGTCCAGCCCATATCTCCCTCCTCCAATTCTCTTATGGACTTATTACGACCAAAAGAAGAACCTAATAATCTGTTTGTCAAACCTCCAATTCGAAAAGATTCTTTTGATCCATTTGCTGCTGATTCTAGAAAACAAAGTATAGGAACTCCCATTCAATTATCTGAATTCTTTCCTGGTCCTTCTTCTAATCTTACGTCTCCAGGTCTAGCAGCTTCTGGAACTTTATCATCTCCTGGACTAGCAGCTTCCACTGCAAGTTTAGATCTTTTATCTTTACTTCGACATACTCCTGATGAAAAACCTTTTGATGAAAAGGCTTCTGATGTTCCCGAGAAAGAAGAAGCAGCTTTAGGGAAATCTTTATTAAGTTTATTGGACTCTTCCAGAGCTGATGATGAAGAATTGTCAAGACCAAGAGCATTTGGCGAAAGAAAATTAGAAAAACCAAGACCTATAAGACCTTTAAGGAAGACGAAACTTGGCGATGTTAAGAACTCTGAGGAGCCAAATTCAAACAAGTCAGACATGTCAGACAAGCCAGTAGGGTCCTGGCAAGACAAGTTACTTGTGCCCAAGCCAGAATCCAGGGCAGACAGACCAGCAGACATACCAGACACAGCAGACAAACCAGACAAGCAAGCACAAGCAGAGATCCATCCTGAGCTGATACAATCTACTCTTTCGGATATCGACCGAACGAATTTTATTAAATTATTGAAAGATTATTCTTTAGGATTGGTTTAACATTGAAGTTAGAGGCTGTTGAAGCGTATTTATCTAGGTATTGGATAGAAACCGATATGCCTGCCGATATGATAACCGATATTGGTTGTAAGCAGTTACAAGAAGACTTTATGGCTTATGAAGAGAGTTATTAAGATGAGTAATAGTAAGAATAATAAAGAATCAATCGATAGTACTAAGAACTATATGGTAATCCTCCTTGAGAATCAAGGGGAGAGCAACCGTCCTCTATCTGTTAGCCTAGAGCAGGGTCTCTGTCTAATGCACCTCGCGGGCCACCCTTCCAAGGGGAGGCGGTATGCCTTTCATTGAAGTGGAAGACTACCATCATCTTATCGTTTAATATCTACAACTCACATTTGGATATTCACACCTCACATTTTGGCTAACCACACTTCACATTTTGGATAACTACACTTCACATTTTGGATAACTACACTTCACATTTTGGATAACTACACTTCACATTTTGGCTATCTACACTTCACATTTTGGATAACTACACTTCACATTTTGGATAACTACATTTCACATTTTGGATAACTACACTTCACATTTTTGCTATCTACACTTCACATTTTGGCTATCCGCATGACACATTTTTGATTATCGGCTACAGTTAAATACAGTAGATGAAAGCATTAATATGAAATGATTATATCCGTAGTTCTATTGACAAGGCACAGCAGCTGACATCAATCGGTAAGGGAACTAGAATTGACATGGTATACCGTCGATATCGGCACTCGATCGTAGCTAACGGATATCGACTCCTCCTATTTAGCTCTTGACCTATCGGCTGTATCGGTAATCCAAGGAATAAGTTAACCAACTGATATAGGCATATAGGCAATCGGTACATTGGAAGGCGGGTATACCTTTCATGAAGTGTGAGTATCCTCAGTTGAAGCGCAAGGATCTCCAAAAGGCGGGGACTCACCAGTCAGAACGCGGTCCTCCCTAGTCGCTGGGGGAATCCCTATTCGCCGAGGGAACTCGTAGTCGGCGCGGGTACCTCTTTAGTCGAGCGATATTCTCCCTAGTAGGAATGGGGATTTCCCTAGCCGCTCGAGGTCTGTAGTAAGAGCAGCCCGGAGCGGTCAAGACTAGAACACTCTAAGCGGGATAGCTCCAACCAGATCGCTCACCGTAAATAGTAAATAGTACTGATATGAGATATCGGTACTTAAATTTTCTCACCTTTTAAATAATCATCCAAATATTGCCAATTCTTTTTCAATAAATTCTGAGCATAAATAGCCCATTTCTTTGAACTGCTGAGATAAGAATTCTTAATATAAGATAAAACAATTTGCCTGATTCTTGGATCAGTAACAGTTGAACCCAAACAGACTAAAGGCCAATCTAAAGGAGTCCAACCCATATCAATCGGAGGAAGGGATTCACAAGCAGTTAAAGCAGTTTGAACTGCTTGTTGAACGACAGGAGAAAGAACATAATCAAGAGAAGGATAACTAATATACTTGAAGATGGTGACTATAGTAAACTGTTGATATACAGTTGCTATAATTATATGAGCAGCAGTTAAAGGAGGTTCTTTAGGTTGAGGATGATCTGGAGTAAAGGAAAGAGGAGGAAGATCATCTTCAATGTTGGTGAAATTTAGATGGTTTGAATAGAGTAGGTCTGAGAATGGTGAGGGTGAGGGTGAGAGTGAGGAGCGAGGGGAGGGAGAAGGAGCAAAGGAGGTAGTGAAAGGAGGAGCGTGGGATTCTACAGGAGCCAAAAGACTTTCAGATGGAGCATCAGGGGATTCTACAGAACCAATGGCTCCAATAGATGGAGTAGCAGGAGCTAAAAGAGTCTCTATAGAATCAAAAGTATCCGGATGAATTTGATCCTCTTCAAGATCAAGGAAATCCATTTGAAATGGATCAGGAAAACGATCAGGAAAACTATCTTCAGGTTTAACATTTGGAGTATTTGTTCCCGAAGTTGGACGACTGAAAATATCCTTTATAATTTGAGATGAATCACCAGGAGGAGACCATTTTTGAGCTTGCATTAATAATTCCATGGCACCAACAGCGGAAATTCCTGTCAAAGGCAAAGTCTTTGTTAACAGAATCGCTTGAGCTATAATTCGAAATAAATCATGATAAATTCCAAATATTGGAGAACAAGTCCATGGTTTGTTGCCGTAGGTCTTTTTAAGGTTCTTTGCATCTAAAAATCGAAATACAACTGGATGATTTTCCAATCCAATTACATGAGACCGATCTGAAGTTAAAGGCATAGCAAGATCAGGACAAACTGCACAAAAAACCGTATGATAACAATAAGATTCGATCCACAATGTATCAGAAGGAGAAGAATCAGCTTTTGGAAACCCATTTTTATACCGTTGATTTACAACATTTGCAACGAAATTCAAATGACCCCAAGATCTAGAACCATCATCTCCATTCCAAATTTCAAATAAATATAAAGCACAGATGGAACCAAATAACCAAGCTTCATTTCCTGTAACTCCTCCTTCAAGGATTTCTTGTCGAATGGTTTTAATTGATCGATTATAATGAGTTAGTGCTTTTAATTCCAATTCTGGAGTTCGATTACTTTGATGTCCAAGGCTCATTGCAATGAGGGTTTCAAGTGTAGCATAGTGGTTTAGAGCGAATGGTAATAGAGTTAAAACAAGAGAATATTTAGGAGGACAGTAAGGAAGGGTTAAAGCGGGGATAACAAATTGAATAAAATGATTAAAATTACTCATTTGATTATCGGCAAGGTAGTAAGGGGTTATAGGAGGAGGATTTTTCAGTATTGTCAGGGGAGGAGAGGAGGAAGAGGTGGTTGAAACAGAAGGAGATCCAGATGTGAATATTTCTTCCATTTCAAAGAATTCCATTGGAGGAGTGAGGGCAGTTGATGTTAAAGCAGGAGTCTGAGAAGTTGAGGTCAGAGCAGCAGTTGGAGTGGCAGTTGGAGTCAACGGAGTCGGTAATCCAGAGTCTTCACTATCTTGGTCCTTCACAATATCATGGTCCCTCACAGTATCATGCTCCCTTACAGCTCTTCGTCCATCTATTAATATAATATTTGACATTCTTCGACGATGTCTTCTCGCAGGAGCTGAAGGATCGGGCCAAGTACATTGTAAATTGTTTCGATCACATCCTTTACAAATAGGTTTTTCTTCTCCACATTTTTTCTTTCTTCTTCTACAAGTTAAACAACCTGTTCGAGTTCTTTTAGTCCTTTCCAAAGGTTTCCGTGAATCAGGTCCCATGTCGGTAGTTGTTGGCTTGTATTCAGCTAATTTCACACTGATTCTCCGAGATAAAAGTTTTCAAGGGCAAGGAATCAATTGTTTATAGATTCAAACAAATGTCAACGCTTCCTACAACTGTAAAATCGACTTGAATCCCCAATTGCTGCTTGTTCTGGACGCCTGGACGTCTAGATTTAGCCGTTATCTTATCGGCGTATGTTGAGGACTGGCACGTGACTTTTATCTTAGCATTAGTCGTCAATCTGTCAGGCGCGGTTAAATAGTTGCCATTTTGGGAATTCGTCATGACAAAGCCAAGCGGGGATTATCCCGGACGGATCCCGTTGTTCTTCTTAGACGTGAGTTAGGCCGAGTAAAGGGCAATGTGATGAAAGAATCACAGTCAAAGAATTAGATTAATTGAGCTAAGACTGAGCCAAAAGCTTGATATTCGTCATATCGACAGTTGAATTAATAATATCCTGTCTAGACTTTCTGTTGTTACTAGCGCGCTTATATCCGCTGGAAAGCCTACCCGCTAGAGCCTACCCCGCTATAGACGCCGAGATTGATCCTAATTCTAAATGAATATCCATAACTCCGAATTGGAATGCTGGAGAATTGTTAACTATGTAACTATGTAACTACTCGTAGCAATGTAACTGTACTCGTCTGGGCACTCTCGGACTTGGCTCGGCAGCTGGAGGAACGGCTGCAATTGAGCTTTGCGGGGAACGGCTGAAATTGAGCGGGGTTGCGGGGAAAGCTGCAATTCTCGAACGACGATTGCTCAAGCTGTCTATTATTGGCCTGATTGAGCTGAGCTTCGGATTATCCTGACATTATTGCTGTTAAACTGCCATGAGATGAGGGGATATTGAAACTTGTAGTGATGGAAACTCTTGAGGAAGCTTTGTGCGGATCTACGATATACGGACCTGTACGAATAACCCAGAATCTGAGCTCAGACTGTGATTTATGCCGATGCAATTGCTATCCTAAAAGCTTCAATTTTTCCTCTGGAACTGCGTCTAAGTCTTTTCACAGGATTTCCTGATACCCATCAACATAGCTGGCCCAGCGCTCAGATCTTAGCTGTATGGTTAAAGAACATAGCCCAGCAGGGCTGAAGCTTGGCTAAGTCAAAGAAAACAGCCTTATAATGCAGAGTTATTTTGGATAGTTTCCGGCTAGAAGTTGTTAGACCTTTAAGGCAAGCCACAGAGAGCAATTCTAGTGAGTCGATTCAATGACTTTTCTGGTGTAAATCTTCATTCCAACAGATTCCAACAGATTTCCACACAGATTGACTTAAGTTTGAACAGCCGACTCTTGTATAGACTTGCAGTGCAGAATTCTTGGCGAGATAATTGCTGATCTGGCTGGTCCAATAGACCTTATGAGATGAATTTTAGGATAGTTCCTTGGATTCTCCAATCGCAAATGCTCTTGTCTCACAGTTAGACCTTGAAATCAGCTGTCTTGTTGCTTTTACAGAAAAGAGCATTCTGAGAACGGCCATTGGCTGAATCACCTGTTAAAGTCTATATCATCACCTGCAACTCGCATGGACTTTGTCATCGTCTTCAAGATAGTTCAAACTTAATCACGAAAGTTTGATCTCGGTAAATTTGTACCGATTGATCACAGAACAAGGTTGGAAGAACAAAGTTGATCAACTTGAACTAACTGAATCACTTGATTTCAATGCCTGATGAACTCATCATTTGCATTAACCCTGATTCAAAGAGATTTCTTGAGATATTAGACATGGGTCACTGATTCTCAGATAACCTTGGCTGAAGACTGCATAATCACCAAAGGTATAACGTGAAGTTTAAAGATGAACTTTGATAAAGCTCAACGAATGTTTCTGATACCACACTTTATGGTATTTTATGGTATTTTCTGTCTTGGAATAATATCATGCTCTGAGCATGGCACAGAAGCAGCTTTACAGCAAGATTGCTTGAACTGCTGCTCCGTTTCATATCCTCACAGGAACTCACTCGAAGAAAGTAAGTAAATGAGTAAAGAGCGAGCAAAAGAGCGAGCAAAAGAGCGAGCAAAAAAGTGAAGAGTGAAGGTGCGAAAGAGCGAAAGAGAGTGAAAGTGAGCAAGGGCGAGCCAACTTGCCTTGGAGTTTAGTGGAGTCTGCCGTCTCTCTCAGAGTCTGCCGTCTCTCTCAGAGTCTGCCGCTCCCCAGAGTCTGCCGCTCCCCAGAGTCTGCCGCTCCCCAGAGCCTGCCGTCTCCCTAGAGCTTGTTGAGCCTAAACTCTGATGTAAGCAGATTGTCAAATCCTAACCGTCTGAATCCGAGAATTGGCAGATATCGTGAGGTCTCTTTCTCGTCATCAATTCATTGACTCATTCCCTGTGTCATTCTATCACAGGTCAAGTATTAAGTCTAGTGAGTTGCTCGAGTTCTATCACGCGCCTTGCTGTTCAAACGTTCTATCAACGTGTCTTGCTATGAGGCTACGGATTGACTTCGGTCAAACTTACTTGACCGATTTGACTGAGACGGAGATGAATCTGCTCGTTCAAACAGTACAGCTGTTCTTCAGAACAATGCAAGTCTCTCCTTTTGAACAGTACAAGCTGTCCTTCTGAGCAAACTGTCCTTGTACAAACTGTCCTTACAAGTTGTCTTTTGAGCAGTACCTTTTGAACAGTACAAGCTGTCCTTCTGAGCAAACTGTCCTTGTACAAGCTGTCCTTACAAGCTGTCTTTTGAGCAGTACGGCATGAGTTTTCAGATCTAGTGTTATATTGATAAATCTAGACTATGAACATCAATCGGTTGCAGTATAACCAAAGACAGGCTTTGGAGTATAAGGCTTTTCAAGTTGTTCAATCTCCTCCTTTGTCAATTTAAACGTAACAGCTTTGACAGCATCTTCAATCCTCTTAACACTGCTTAATCCAATAATTGGATGAGCTCCCTTTGAAATAACCCAAGCAGTTGAAACAACGGCCATAGAAACACCACGATCCTTTGAAATCTTCTCTACAAGATCAATAATGACCTTATCCGTATTAGAAGTATTTACAATGAATGTATTGCCTTGAGCTCTTGTAGTACTTCGATCAGTAAAAGGTCTTGCAAGATCACCTTGAGCAATTGGAGACCAGGGAACTAAACCAACGCCAGTTTCATCACAAAATGGAATCATTTCTCTCTCCTCTTCTCGATATAAAAGATTATAATAACCTTGCATTGAAATGAATTTGGTATAGTTGTATTTTTCAGCAACAAATTGAAGTTGAGCAAATTCAATTGCTTTCATACTTGAAGCTCCAATATATCGGACTTTTCCACTCTTTATAACGTCATGTAAAGTCTCCATAATCTCCTTTTTAGGGATTGTATGATCCAATCTATGGATTTGAAGAACATCAATGTAGGTTCCTAATCTTTCAGTTGAAGCTTCGACGGCTGAAAGAATATATTTTCGGGACAATCCCGATTGATTTAAATACTCGACATCGAATTTATCAATTCTTTGGAAAGTAGCATCGGAAGGTCCAACAAATCCATAACATTTAGTTAAAATAACCAATTTTTCTCGAGGAATTTGATATTTTTTAATGAATTTTCCAACCAGGATTTCCGAAGTTCCGTTGGAATAGACATCGGCAGTGTCGAACGTTCGAATTCCTGCATCATAAGCTGCTTTCATGACGGTAAAGATTTTGTTTTCATCATCTTCAACCCAGTCAAGCCAGGATTTGTTGCCATATTGCATACATCCTAAGATGATTTTCGAGATTTTGAGGCCTGATGTTCCGAGTCTTGTTAATACATTAAATACGAATGAAATACGAATCAGCGCAGCTGATTTGTATTGACATCGTCAGCGTCAGCAGCGTCAGTCAGCACCAGCAGCTCAGCACCAGCATTTCAACAGCTACGCTTATGATACATACCTTGCAGTTTCCATTGTAATTGATTGTAGATTGTCTGTTGTACGGACTTGGACTCCATACTGGACAACCTAATGTTTAAATATTGCACTTACAAGGTAAGGGTAGAAAGGGTTTAATTGTCATAAAGGGTTTAATTCATCGTTATCTCCGTTAAATCCTTTATTGCTTTCAGCCGTACATTGGGTGGAGATATATCCGCAATTACTAACAAGGATGGTCAAGAAAGGCGGAGACAGCTTCAGCGAGACCAGCGTGAGGAGTGTCAAGTTGACTCAAGTATTTAATAGAATGCGATATGTATTATATTGATAATGCTATACTACCGATGATTGACTCGGCATTAGTTGAATTGGCTGTTTAGACTGCGATTGTGTCTGCCGAAGCAAAGATCAAAAGCCTCGAGTTGAGTCTCGGGGGACCCACAGGAGTGGAGCAGGGCCGCATTATGCAACCCTGACTAATTATGACAAAAATACGAGCATAGACCTGAATATACGAGTTGAGTAACTTATCAGTTGAGAGTTTGTTGTGTGTGTTAGAGTTTAGTTGTGCTGCTCAGCGTTGCGATTCATGAGAGCACTGACTATGTCTATATTTATTGGTGATTGGTGAGTGATTCTAGCAATCAAAGATCAGGTCTCGAGTGATTGAGCCAAGATTGAGCTGCAGATCCAGAGAGCCAGAGAGCCAGAGAGCCAGAGAGCCAGAGAGCCATAGAGCCATAGAGCCATAGAGCCATAGAGCCAGAGTGCCTGAATTACCCGAATTTCCAGGGCTGTCTGAGCTTACTGAGGTGCCAGATCTATTAGAGCTTCCTAAGGTGCCATAGATAACAGAGCTTCCTGAACTGTCGGTGCTGTCAGCGCTACATGAGCTGTCTGAATTGCCTGAATTGCCTGAATTGCCTGAGCTCTTGAGATGCTGAATTGCTGAATTGCTGAATTGCTGAGATGCAGAGCTACTGGAGCTAACAGAATTGCCCGAGCTGCAGAGCTAACTGCTCAAGCTGCAGATACAACCGAGCTACCTGGCCTACCAGAATTGCAGAGGCGCCAGAATGCCTGGGTACCCGACTGAGCCTTAATTTCAGTTGAAATCAGACGTCAGAGCAATTGCAGAGCTAATAGAACAGCAGACCCAGCATTGGAAGCCTGAGCTTCGACGATTCAGCTATTATGCGAATACATGACTATACAGCATGGCTATGCAGCCCTAGCAGCTCATGTGGAAGTGACATCGACTCTTAAGAGTGCTTGCTAACACTTTAAGATCAAGAGTAAACGATATGCAGTTAAATGACCCACGAATACGCTGGAGGATGCTGGTGGTCAGGCGCAGTTAAGCAGACGTTACAGTACAGATAATGATCTGGAGCAATTGCCATAGAGTGAACTGTTCAAGTGAAGCCTCAGCAGCCTCATTTCAGTGGCAATCTCTTGTTCTTAGTCAATCCATTAAAAGTGTACTGCAATCATACAATATACAGTAGTAGAGGAATAAGGAAGCTCAATTGAGGTCCAACGCTAGGCCAGTCCAAGCTATTGCATTCTGCTACGTCCACTCTGTTGGTCTATGCTACTACTCTATATAGGCTTTACAGTGCTACTCTCCTTGCTAACGGCCTTTGACGGCATTTGTTCTCAAGGCGTTGATCAGCAGCGTTTCAGCCAGTCCTATCGATTATGATCTCCTTGAGATCAGCAGTATCATAACTAGAACTGGTTAATCACCGTTCAGGACAAATCCCGTTGATCCCGAATCCCGATCGGTCACTAGTGCGATCGGGTCAAGTCGTAAAACACGAGATCCGGATTTACCGTCTAGACAAGACTAAGCTCAAAAAGGGTAGCCCACGGCAATTATAACCGTACATATTAACCTGATTAATCCGTCAATCTCTGATCAATAGTTGATATCATGATAATATCATCCCATAATTAATGTTAATTAATTAATCAATGTCATGCCATTTCTCTTAGTGAAGTTGGTAATTTTCAGTCCATCAAATGGTGAGATGCGATGCTCGGACCCAATTCAAAGATTCCAATTCGGCTTTGAAGAGCGTTAGCGGAATAGACATCAAGGCTCAGGTGAATAGCACTAGACGTCAGACGCTATAGATCTTTGTGAATAACATTAGTATACAATAGTGTTAGTCAAGCAGAGCTCTTCGCTGCGTATTAATATGCATTGCAGCAGCAGGAGTTAAACGTGAAACAGCTAGAGTTAAACGTACATTGTCAAGGCTTAGTATGATTTGGCTTATAAATATAACACCGATGCTGAACAGTCAGTATCAAAGAACACCGCAGTTCAAAAAACACCGCAGTTCAAAGAACACCGCAGTTGGTGAGGCGTTCTTTGGGAATTCATAATGCCATTAGGACTCATTTTAGAGGCCAGTGAGCCGCACGCCGCATGTGAGCCGCACGACCTCACCATGTAGAAAAGCCTTTGAGACAATATCAATTTCCAATTGATAATTAGACAGCTATACTTGGCAGTGATGCTATATATTGATATATTCTCTATATCATTAAGAAAGTGTAAAAACTACGGAAACTAACGTCTACAGGCTGAACTTCAGCTGAAGTTTAGTGCCAACAGTTGAACTCTGCCTGATTGCTAATACCTGAAGACCGATATCAGCTGCTCAAGCTCCACCTCAGGACATAACGATTAACGGACTATTCCTTAGATTGATGTTAAGTCTACAAAGCAGACATGAGTAAGAGTATAGATATAACTTCGTCTCCAAACGTTTCCAAAAGCCTTAAGTCTAAAGTCTTCAAGCTGACAGTCTTGCGGTATTCCCATCCCTGATTGAACTACAAGTTATAACTGAGCCAAGAGCCATACCTAGAAAATATTAGAGATATTACTTCAATCAAGGATATTTCTAACGATTCAGCAAGTCTGCCTAGTCCTGACAAATTCTATAGCTACGCTAGTTGAAGATCACTCTCTGATTGTTGATGATTATCCGCCATTAAGAATATCGGGAGAATCCATGCCGATATATCGGCAACACTCACCGACTCACTGCTCACGTCTATCTCAGCTCCCCGCTCCCGCTCCCCGATCACCGTCCATCATATCGCCTATTGTTCCCCCTTTAGCTAATGCACATCCAAGTTTAACTCTGACAATTGCGTCTAGAAGTCCATTTAACCTTTCTTAAACCAGTTTAACGTTTTCCTTTTGTTTGCAGTCGCAACAGCTTAGAAAATCCGGAATTAGAATTTATATATTTAAGTTTCACTAGTTTTAATTTCTTGGACATGACCAGTTCTTTGTTCATCGATTGCCATTGAATCTTGCATTTGAATTCATTTGAGCGATCAAAATAGTTAAATAGTTAAATAGTAAATAGTTAAATACTCCGCCCCCTTGTTTGCTCCACTTTTGACTTTTCCAAGTTGGAATTTATTATTTTTTCTTTATTCATTTAATTTAAAGTTCGATTTGATTCCAGAACATGCACGATAAAGTTCTTTACTGATTCTATGAAGAATAGAATTAATTAATTAATCCACGATCGGAGGCTGATCGAGTGTTTTTAAGTATTTATTGCTATAAATCAAAGTTAAGTCAACTTGCTAAGCAAGTTGCTGAGCAAAGTTACTGAAGTTGAAGTTGCTCAAATTGCTAAAAGTTATTATCAAAGTTATGAGTTGAACTTACGGTTGCTAAAGTTATTGTTGAGTTATTACTGAGTTATTAGTTGAGTTACAAGTTGATGTAATTCTCAAATTCTGAAATTCTGATTGTGACAAGGTTAATGTATTATGACATTCTTGGTGTCGGGGTATCTTATAGTTTATACAACGTTTAACAAAGAGATGCAGGCGATGACGCGTCGGCGGGATGTGGCTAAGTTGAATCTGGCTAAGTTGAACCTTAACAGGTTAGTAGTCAGTATTAATTGTTAGTATTGAATGTTAGTATTGAATGTTAGTATTAAATGTTAGTATTAAATGTTGGCTTTGCGACAGGCTACGGATACGATATCGAGATTCAGGGGTAACCGATATCGGTGAAATATTTTGAGGATATCGTTGAGTAGATGTAAGCTGTAGACCACAGTTTCTAGTATTGGCTTATTCACAAATGGAGTAGGGATAGACATAATATAGATCAGTCTTATGGAACGTTGTAGTGGTGTTTGGATTTGCCGATAATCTAGTGATGTGATATCGGCTGCGCAGCTATGGCCGTGTTATAGGTACAGCATCATTGGTTAACACCAAGGCCAGCATTTAAACACTCTAAACTAGTTGTCTCTGATTTATGTTATTTATATGGAGCTGGTAACTAAATAAAGAGCTGTTGTTATAAGAAATCTCGCCGATATAAGTGATTCGGCGCCTGTCTCTTGTCTTGCAGGCTGTAATGTTACGGATACGAATGAGCGGTGCAGATACGAACGAGCACTGCATATTTACAACTACGAATGCACAGATTGCTTTTATGAGATGTTATATGAATAATATGCGTCCCTGATTGCGGATATGGTATCTGTATCACAGCCAGGCAGGCTCCACGAGTCTCATGCGCAACTGCCAATATCTTGCAAGTGGCTTTGCCAATATCGGCAGATTCAGTCGCTCATTCTGCATGACGCCGCTATTAACCATAAGATAGGACCAGCCGTTCCGACGATCTCGATACGGCGATGCCCTTAGCAGTCGCCTGCATTAGACAGTGGAAGTCATCCGTCGATGTCACAGCCGGTCTGTCACTGGCTGTTGTCAGTGGAGCATCCGTCGATGTCACAGCCAGTCTGTCACTGGCTGTTGTCAGTGGCTGTCGCTAGGGATCTACTTATGCAGTTAATCATTAATGCTATTATGCTAACCTATGCACCATATCTCATAATAAAATCGTGGTATTCTTATTCGAATTATCACCCACTTTGACATTATTTAAAGCCGAGTCAGATTGCGCGGCATTTGTAGTTGAAGGTCTTAAAGAATTCTCACTTGTAACCTTTGTATTTCCATTTGCTTCAACTGGACAAGTCGTAGCAACATAAAACTTTCCAAAAACTCCCCAATGGAAACGAACTAAGACAAGAACCTTCTCAGCAAAAGCCGTCATCTCTTTCGAAATAAAAGCTTCTGCATCCATAGACACTGTTTGAATAGTACTGACAGCTTCTAAAGAAGACATTAAAGAAAGACTTTTGCATAGATATTTTAAAAGTCCCTTTGAAATCTTTGATTCAATGAGTTTGTAGATTGTAGAGGTTGGTTGGATATGTTTTGATAGCCAAGAAGATGCGAAATCAACAGAGGCTTCACAAGGGATTGTAGAATCTTGATTTAAAGCTTGTTGAACTCTTCTGGCGATCTCAAGAGCAATTACTCCAGTATTTCTAGTCCATTTAGAATTGCCTGAAGCATCACTGATGATAACAAGGACATCTTTCTTGAGCTTTTCAATGTTGGAGCTGCTTAAAGCTTGACTGGCCAAGACTTGACGTTCGGCTGTTGACTTATCCGACATATCTTTTAATGCTTGATGGATCATTTGTTGATATAAAGTCACACAAATATAAGCACAAACAACTTGACGGAATTCCGCTTTGAAACCTGCTAATCGACTGAAATCAAATCCAAAAGATGAAGGGAATTCAGTCATTGATTCCGAAGTACAACTAAGAAGTTGTAATACTCCATAAACAAAAGAAGATCGACTATGATCGGGGACTCCTTCAGATTGTTTAAATTCACCGACACATTTCTTATACCATAAAAGACTATCATCTAGAGTGAATTTGCCTTTATCGATGATTTGAATATAATAATCTTGTTCGAATTCAATTGCTGTATCAACAAGAACTGGCCTTAAACTTCGGATTTGATGGTTGGCCACATCAAGCTTCATTGCTTCTAAAATCGCGAAAACCATTCTTAAACCTTCTACAACCTTCTTGGGGGATTTATTAGCGACTCCTTCTTTAATTCGAGCAACCATTTGATCGACCCAGGGGTCTCTCATTGGCGCACAATGAGCTTTGAATACTGAAGCCATCCATTCTGCAAGACCTAGAATGTCCAAAGCATAATGTTTCAGTTGTTGAATGAGTAAATCTGAATCTAGAATTGAATCAACAAAAGATCGGTCTTTAACTGGTAAAAGACTTAATAAAACTTCTCTTAAAGTGACGAATAAAAGGGGCAGTTTGGAATTTATCGGCAATGAAGAGTGTGCGGCTTGTGCGGCTTGAGATTTGCCTAAATTGTCCACTTCAACAACGATCGAATCCCAATATCTTTCTGCTAATAATCTCTTTCTTTTACCTCGTTCTCCATCAAGATTAGGACGGAATTGTAGTTGAGGATCAAACACGATATCATGACGTAGTTGAGGGTTCTTGAAGATTTCTTGAAGGTCGATTTCTTTAAGACTATGAGAGTTGACAGGAGGAGGTTGAATAGGAGCCATGGCCAGGTGATCAAGGTAGATTTTGGAAGAAGCGTTAACAGCTCGTCGTTTCGACTGATTTCGTGATCGTGGAGCATTAGGAAGAGCAGTATTAGGAGAAGGAGAAGGAGAAGGGTAAGAAGCAGAAGCAACTATTCCAGAGCGTTGTTGAAGGCATTTGAGGTTGAAAGTAGGCTTTAATGTAGCTTTACGAACCTTTGCTGTGGCGACACAAACAGGCTGGACAAAGAGGTTTGGTAGAGACCTCGATCGTAGTCGATGAGAAATAGGTTTTCGTAAAAGTTGAGGAGAAGTTGATGACGAAGAAAGTGGTGAACATGGAGGACAAGGAGAAGAAGGAAGGATAGGAGTTCGAAATGCAGGCACTGCTGGCTGTTCACAAGTGTCTACAACTTCTGGTCTTATTTGATGAAGTTGATGGAGTTGATGACGGTGGCGATGAGCTTCTTCATCTTCAGGCCAGCGTAAATATCCAACATGAGTGGCGGAGTCGATGGGGCTTGCCGATGAGATTTGCGCGTATGAAATGGATAATTTGCGAGTTGAGGCGGCTGAGGTTGAAGAAGATGCTGCCGAAGACGATTTGGCGGACTCAGCCACGTCCTCCATTTGAGTGTCATTATCTATAGAAGATGACGACATTATGCAAATGAGATGTTAAAATGAATAATTAGACAGAATAAATTAGAAAAATTAGAAAAATTAGAAAATTAGAGAAATTCGAAAAATCAAAAAAAATCACAGTCGGGAAATTACGGGACAGAGCAACAATATATATTGTTAGAAATGCAGCCGTAATATAATGCAGTTATAATATAAATAAAAAAGACTTATTAAACACACAATATTTCGAAAATGTGTAAAACAGAGTATAAAGGTTGGTTGACGTTGAGACGAGAAAATTCTGTTATCTGGAGACGGTTTGACTATTAAATATAATTACAACCGTTTTTTTTTTTTTATTTCTATTTTTTGTTTTGGCTGAGTTGCCATTTGTTGGATGGCTATGACTGAACCAAGTAACGAGCCTGGATAAAAGAAATATGTAAAAGAAATGTGGCAAAAGAAAGCAGCTCCTATTTAGTTTCTGTAGTTTCTGTATTCTCTAGAACATTCCTTTTTGTACTCCGTACCTTTGAGTCAGGCAGTGTGGAACAAAGTTGCCAGGCATTGTTCTTTTTAGGCTTAAATCGGACGAAGAAGAAAATATTATTTGGGTTGCTAACATTTAGTAGCTAAAACAAGTAACTCAGCTGAGTGTCACGCCGACGGCTGCCCACGCCACATAATATTCCCATAAATGGAAGAAAAGAAAGGAATCATATATTAAAAAATGGAAGGACTATTCAAGAATCTAAGGAGAACAAAAGATTAAAAGAAATGACAAATGAAGTCAACTACATCATAGCTGACTAGGTTATTGTATTTATGAATGTGGAGACGTGTTGAATGGTGGATGTTGTATGATGTTGTACGGTCCGTCGAGTAAACTTGAACGTTGACGCTGTACGCTGATGCTGTACGCCTTGTGCTGCTAGCACATCTACTGTGCGCTTTGTACTATTTACTCGCTTTGTGCTCCCTGCGTCAAGATCTCTCCTTGTTGACAGACTTACACTCATCATATCCACATTTAAGTCCGAAATATGTTAAAGATGAACTTTGAGATTATCTGCCGATTTGGACGGCTGCATTTTCGCCTATATTCATCTATTTTATCAGTATAATGTCACAGGCATATATTTGTTTTTAAGTTAGTCCCAGATGCTTTTTTTTCCTCAGGATTTGCTTTTGTTTCAAATGCCGGCACACGCTCTTTATATTAACCCTAATCTTATCGATAGGGCAGATGAACATGATTATACCCCCACGGTAGTTGCGTGTGACAAAACCGTCTGAGTAGTACATTGAGTACAAAGGTTGTTATCAGATGACACAGAAGAGTTGAATAGACAAGGTCAGCACAATCACCTAGTCACATAAAGTTGTCTCCCCCGCAGCACCATGCACAGACAATACAGCCTCTTATTAACCGATATTAGCTGATTTGCTGAGTCTGTCTTACTGTCTCAGTTTCAAAGCTGTCTTTCATCCACGCTAACCTATTATGTAAGATCAACAGCTGTGCATATCTGAATCATTGCATCCCCGCTAACCGAATATGCAAGACTAAACTGATTACAACGATTCCATGTACAAGATCTTCTGCTGTGCCAATCTTGGCCTAATGGACTTAGCTTTGTATGGTAACTTGATCCGTTGACTGCGGCGGTTGGCTGACAAATGAGCCACAGCCGTCTCGCCGAAATCCGTGCGGGCTGTACCGGACACGCCGCCGGACAACCGAGTTCAAACTGAACCATTATTAAAGACATCTAATGAGACAAAATAATTAATGCAACAGATTAATAATGAAATAATGAAATAATAATACTTGTCGATTTACGAGTGGTCTAGACTCTAGACTCATTTTTAAAAATGACTAACGGCTATCCTCTTGCGGTTACCTTAACCATCGAAAATATCTCGGAACGCTGCTCATGTTGGACTCTAGCTGTTCTCGGCCGTAGTCGTATTTCAAGTTGAATGCAACTGCTGATGTCCGGATTTCCCGGGCAGCCGACCCCTTGCAACTACATTACCCTATAGAATAATAAATTACCCTGCAATGTTACCTGCACCGTTACCCTGCACGATTACCCTACCTCAACAACCCTCCGTCAAAACCTGCGCCCTCATCTTCACTTTCCCACCACCCAATATCCAGCTAAAAATCTGTAGAGAATTCTCATCATATACAGTTGATATATTACTCTATCACAGTGCTGGTGTCGTGGTCTAGAAGTTGAACATCTCAATGAAACTAGCCAAAAAAATAAAAGCGTACTTTCTTCAAGGCGCTGCTCCGCCTGCTAGCGGAAGCTTCGGAAGCTTGGAAACTTCGTGGGATATCCGTAAAACACTGCGAAAAGTGCGAAATCACAAGATCTGCAAATTCGACATTCAATATGTGGTGATAGCAACTTCGTTTTTGTTTTGTTTCTGTATAATAGCAGAACCCACTCTGATATTCAGGCTTGCTATCGCTGTGGCTTTAGGGCTGCTGATCACCATACCGATAACTTCGCAATTCTGGTTCCCGTTCTTACCAATAGGGACGTGGTTAGTGTTATTCTATGGTGCCCGGTTTATTCCTACAGCCTGGAGACCAGCTATTTACGTCCGGGTTCTTCCGGCGTTGGAAACAATCATGTATGGAGGCAATTTGAGCGATGTTTTGTCGTCCTCTACAAATGCTGTTCTAGATCTACTTGCTTGGATCCCTTATGGATTGATCCATTTTTCAGCTCCATTCGTAGTCTCAGCTGTAATGTTCCTTTTTGCACCTCCTACGACTCTACCAGTGTTTGCATTTTCTTTCGGATGGATGAATTTTATTGGCGTTCTTATCCAGATTCTCTTTCCCACTGCTCCACCTTGGTATATGAATGATCATGGCTTAGAACCTGCTAATTACTCGATGCCAGGGTCTCCAGGAGGTTTAGCACGTATCGATAAGCTTCTAGGCCTTAATATGTATACAGGAACGTTTTCCGCATCTCCCGTAGTCTTTGGAGCTTTCCCGTCGTTACATTCTGGATGTGCTACTATGCAAGTGCTTTTCCTTTGTCATCTTTTCCCCCGCTATTCAGCTTGTTTCTTTGCCTATATGTTTTGGATTTGGTGGAGTACAATGTATTTGACTCATCATTATTTCATAGACCTTATTGGTGGTTCCATCCTATCATATACCGTCTTTTATGCTGTTAAGCGCACTTGGTTACCTCGTATTCAGCCTGGCAAACTCACCCGTTGGACTTATGAATACGTGGAATTAGGTGATCCTCAACCTCGTAAACTGCGCAAGTCAATTGACGACGAGTACATTGAATTGCCGTTTTATAACCAGGACGTAGAGTCGAAAGAAGACGCTGGAGAAGCCTCTATTCCGTCGGTTCCTGCTACTGGGACAAAGACAATCGATTCTCCTCTAAGTGTCAACACAGACATTTCAAATGTCAATCCCTACAATACAGCCACTGCCACAGTGACAACCAATTCTCCTACTGGACATCAGAAATCCAGCAGCTATTATTTATATGACGATTTGTTGACGGATCAAGCCACTCCTATCTATCGAAGTTCCACCACCAGTCCAGTGGAAATAAAGGCCAGTTAAAGCTTTTTTTCGGCATAATCGTCGGTTCTATCACTCATGCATAGACTTAGACACTGACTTCAGTGATCCTACTAATAATTCCCTGCTGCTCTGCCAAGACAAGGTTTAATTTTTAATGTTAATTCTACATAGCATAATAATCAGTGCATAATACGTATACTATAAATGTTAATATCCTCAGGTAGTTTGATATCGGCAGCGGACTGTAATTGACTGATACGCCTGTCGATTAACAATTCTGTAAGCTGCTGATGTCGTCAGATTAGCCGATAGCATGTCAGGTTAGCCGATATCCGCACTTATTACATTTCTTGTCAGCTTAGCCGATATAATTCGCAGCCATTACATGTATAATGTAATAAGTGCGGATATCGCCTAAGAATACTATTACATGTACAACGTAATAAGTGACGGATATCACCGATATTCCGATGCTGGACCTATTCAATTAGCCGATATCGGCAGCAATGAGGGGCCATTATGTTAAATCTACAGTAAAATATAAACCCAAACGAATTTGTCAACAAGAATTAATGTCTTGAACCCCGATGTCGGAGGAAACCGGAGAATATCATTAGCCTAGCGATTCGTTCCGGTGAAAGATAATCGGTGAGAGATAATCGGGTACAGATAACAGTAGCTTTTTCTACAGATAATCGGGTCTTTACCACTCGTAGAGGACCCTTCAATAACGGACGACATCTGTTTATTTGCTTTCACGACGTCGTAGTTTCCGAACTACCCGGTTCTTGGTTAGATCTATGCAGGGACTACGCTAGAACCAATTAGTGGGGAAGGCGCCGGATATTGAGAACCGAACGGCTATTCGGTTTTTTGAGCGGAAGCACCGCAGAGATTGCTGCAGGTCCCTGCGTCTGCAACTAAGCAGGTTCGGTTTCAGATGAACAGGTGAACCCTTTAAACCGCTTTCGTTTCCGTCTATCGGATATCAGCGGGCAGGTCAAACTTCTAACATTTCAACTGCCCAACGGTTCAAACGGCCCAGCGGTTCAAACAGTGTGAATTACTGCTGATACACGCTGAGTCTAGCAATTGGTAAATTTATAGATTGATTATGCTGTAGAGATGAACTAGAGTTTCTTGTGAAAAGCTTTTGCAATCTCAACGTTCTGTTCTGTGAGTTAGAGATCTGTTAAAGGGCATTCTACATTTATTCAATAAATGAATTAGATTGGAGTCATGCGAGTCTTCAAAGTATCTGAGTCATGCGAGTCATACGACTCATGCGATCATATGAGAATAATTCTAGGAATTGAGATAAAATAGTTCTCTATTGAATAGTGCTACACTGTCAATGTAATGCTCGGCATAGAATCTTTCCACTTTTTTGGCCACACTTTTTTGGCCAGTAAATAATACCGAATAATACAGATAAATCCGTTCAAGCCTCACCGTCACATTCAGGGTTAACAGGTTCAGTTGGTCTTGCAATTTTTGTGGACTATCCCCGAGGTGTCAAAGTGGTATCAACGGATTACTAACACCGCCTGATTCCGCCGGGAGATGTCTATTCCCTATGTCCGAAACTTAGTTGATTCATATGGCAAGAATAACTTGGTGCCGTTTGTATTGAATATTGTTGAGGCTTGAAGGCTTTACATGTTGCGGGAGCTCCGCTGATGCCCCTCCTCAACGTTGAAGCAAAGGCCATATTGGAAAACCTTATTGCCCCTCTTCCACTTTGTAAATCCGAAAAGCCATGAATAATAAGATTAGATTAGAGCATAAAGACCGATGGAGAATAGATATGCAATTGCAGGATGCCGAATTTGTCTGATTATTTTGACAGATGGTCATTTGTTATTTGGTAATTTGGTTATTTGGTTACTTTTTTTAAGTTTGTTTTTGTATTTATTTTTATATTATTTTGTATTTTATTTTTGTAATTTACTTCCTTATTTCTAGTTACTTGTTTTACATATTTTGAATTAAGTTGTCGTATTTATAACAACCCTGTAAATACGTAGATCCCGAGTTCCCCCCAGAACAGAACAGCAATACATTAGTAGATCTCAAGGAGGCCTGGAAAGAGTAGCCGAACGGCAGTAGTTTCACCGACGACCTTCAACAAAATAGGCATTCCTTGCTATAGATAGACAAAAGTTCAAGGCCAATACGGAGCTTCACAAACACGCCCCACAGAAATTGTATTAAACTTTGCGCCAACACCATGGACTCTTTAAGGTTTCTGCAGCACACAACTTAACCACTATAATTATGACGACAAAAGAAACACTCGTCTTTAACTTCTTTGTTTTAAAGAATGTAGTTTTACAGGAGGTGAATGGATAGCCGCCTTATTTGCCAGGTCTTAGACTGAAGATCATGGGGATAATCCCTGAAAGGACCTTTAGGTGCTAAAAGAATTGGATCTCAAATGACAGACCAATTTGAAACGAAAGCCCATCAATTTGTTAGATCTCTTGTTTTTAACATGCTAGAACGCACGCGAGCAATTACCTTTTTGAGGTTAAACCCGCTCCAACGGAACAAACTACTCACCCTGAAGTAATACTATTACTGCCGGGCTGTAACTGCAGTAAACAAAATACTACCGAGCTGTAAGTTACTGGCTGTAACACCCTAAATTAGTACTGTGCAGTAACTTAGCATTGCATTGAGAATAACTTGTAGCGGATTAACTAACACAATACTATTACACCTGAGCTTAATAGCCTAAGTTTAGTCCAACCTGCGATACATCCAATTAAGCCTATTATCTTGAGCTTTCTTTGTATTAATGACGCGTCATTGGTGGCCAGCGTGTGTGGCCCCCACATGCTAAACAAAGAATCAAGGCGTGAATTTGGGCGAGGGTTGGATCTAAAAAGCGCGGTAGAATTAATTAACTAGTGAATTAACTAACTAATAAGCACCAGCATTTAAAAGTCAAATCAAGTGGCTGTATATTGGCACGCTTAAACATGCTGTTAACAGAGATTATAGTTTCGAATTGTCTTAGTTGCCTTGGTTTTACGCTGCTGCTAACTTTATAGATCTGTATCAAAACCCTATGTCTGAATGGGGAAAGAGATAACATTTCTTTTTGAGAGCAAAGACCAAGCAATAAAAGTAAATGTGTGTAAATGTGTTTATTAAATCTGTGAACTTAAAATAAAACCCGGATGCTAGTATTTTGATTCTGGACAGAAACAATAACCGAGATAATATTTAACAGCAAGGATGTAATAAAAAGTTAATGTGTTGTTCGGACTTATCTTGCACTACCAATTTTGTACGGTACGAATGACGTGAATAAAGTGAATGAAGTAATAATCAGCCAACATATATGTGCAGTGTATTTTATGGTATATTATTTGACACATCATCATTATCGTTGTTGAGTTTATATTCGCTCTTTAATGATTTGTTATCAACATTTCTTTTATACTTTTGCGCTTTTTTTTAATAGATTAGCGGCGCATATATCCGCCAATCCGGTAAACCGTTTCAGCTTATCCCGATATAGTAACCCATTTGAACTCAAATGCACAGCATTTCTTTGTCTAGGAGGAAAACTTTAAATCCGAAATCAGTTAGGCTCAAGCCAACAAAGGTAAGACCACGAGATGGTCTGCATTTAGTTTTCTGCATGAAAACCTTTTTCTCTAATAATCACCCTCGTTTAGGAGAAATATCGACCTATTAGCCTAAATTTCTCAATTCTATACGCGCCTTGTGAAAAAGAAATAAGATCAGAGGAAAAAAAACAAAAAAAAACAAAAAAAAACTTTGCGGATTATTTGAAAATACAGATTTAGTTTCATACAGGACAAGATACGAACCCGCTCTATTAGAGCACAAAGAAATTTAGCCTGCGTCAGCTTGGCTCGTAACTCTATTTTTATGCATCAAGTGATTTTATTCCGATCAAACAAGGATTGGTGCGCAAAAGTCTTGTTGAGTTATAAACAGCCGCTGTAAAAATAGCTGTAAACAACAGTTAAAGTTCAACTCCACGTAGCCCCTCGGAATAATGGCCGAATCCTAGCAAAGTTTCGGAACTCTACGCGAGTTGCCATACTTTAACAAACTTCGCTTATTTCTCCGAATAGTTTGATAGTATCCGAGCTCTATCCGAAGCTTAAGACCGTGCAAATGAGACGGAGAATGAGGACGGCGCAATCTGGATCTGTTGTTAATGCAATTATTTAAGATCGACAGGATAAAGCCAGAATATGGCTGTATAGAATATGGCTGTACAGAATACGTTAACTACAGCTTACAGTAGATCTTCTGATCAAGTAGATTTGCATGAACTGACAGATCCAACGGATACTATAGCTAGAGTCTAGACCTGTCTTCAAGTCGTCTGCTCAAGTCGAGGTATTCACAGTTAAGACCGATCAGACCGATCCGATCAGACGGAAAGACCGATTGCAGGCTGTTAGGCACATTACTTGTTCTATAGTCCAATTGAGATTAGTACACGGCTCCACTTGCAGCCCAATTCTCAGACATTTACTAAAACCCTAAACACTATCGCCAAGTATCGTGACCTTATCCTTATCGTTATGGACTGTAACCATATATGGCCATAGAGTCCATTTTCTTATCCGCTATCAACTAGAGCCAACTAGAGCCAACTAGAGCCAACTAGAGCCAGCTAGAGCCTACTAGAGCCAGCTAGAGCCTACTAGAGCCTGCTAGAGCTGCTAGAGCTGCTAGAGCCAACTCGCACGAAAACTGCCAGACCTACGGTTCAGCATCTTCACTACTTTCAGTTCCTTCAGCTGCGATGCTGTCGACAACCGCGACTATGGCAGCCTGAGTCCTCTTCATTGTACTCCAGTCTCCTGACCTGAAGTTCTTAGTAAAACATCATCAACGACATTCTCCAAGTCGGGGTATGATTCTTTTATAGCTTGTCCAAGAATATCTCTAAAGTCCTAAGTTAGAGTGAAGCATGAAGCATGAGTATGAAGCATGAAGGCGCTGAAGACGCTGTAAAGACCAACAGACAAACAGTTGAATGTTCAATAGTTCAACAAATCAGCAGATCAACAGAGACAAGCAAGCAAGTCACCGAGAACTGTAAGCCAGAACAAGGGACTATACAAGGCAACAGATATACAGAGCCAATCGATGCGATCGATGAGACATGTGTCTACCTGACAGCGCAACTCACCCTCATGGCTTTCATTTTACCATTGATATATTGGTTCTGTTTGGCAAGAATCTCGACGAATTCCCTGGTATAAACGTCTGGATTACGGCCATTTTCAATATATTCTACCACGTCGACAGGAACCGTTTGTTTCAGTTGAACGCTGGTGCGATTGAGTTCATTCAGGTCGGCCACCATGGTGTTTCTAGTTAATAAGAGTATCCAGCAGTAGCAGTAGCAGTAGCAGTAGCAGTAGCAGTAGCAGTAGCAGTAGCAGTAGCAGTAGCAGTAGCAGTAGCAGTAGCAGTAGCAGTAGCAGTAGCAGTAGCAGTAGCAGTAGCAGTAGCAGTA